>CM057344.1:265243366-265843366 GCA_030015575.1 Agapanthus africanus | reverse complement strand
TCGACAAGTAAGAATCCTAACATCCATTTAGATCTATCTCATAGATCCAAAATCCAGGAGTTAGTAGGTATCACTTTAATCCTATATGGAGAATCTTTGTGATAAGCGGAGATTGATCGAGCGTAGCATAAGAAACTCCTTCCCTATCAAGAGTATGTCATCCACGTACTCTACGAGGATCGTCACCATAATCCCTACTACCTTCTTGTTTATACAAGGTTCATCTACCATTTCAATGATGTCAAACTCTTTGACCGCTTCATCAAAACAGATGTTCCAACTCCGCGATGCCTGCTTTATCATATAAAACATCTTGCACACGTTTCCGCTGCTCCCACTGTCTACGAGGCCCTCTGGCTGTGTACTTATAGACACTCTCTTCTAAACATCATTTAGAAAAGCTGTTATGACACCCAACCACCAGATATCGTAGTCATGGTATGTAGCCATGGTAAGTAGGATATGGATGGACTTAAGCATAGCTACTTGAAAAAGGTTTCATCATTATCCATACCTGGTCAATGATGTAGACCTTTAACAAGTCTAGCTTTGAAAGTCTCAACTCTTCCATGTACACCAAGTAATCTTCTCAAGATATACTTGCTCCTGATGGGGATTTAACCCTTCAGATATAGCAACCAAAGTCCATACTTTGTTGGTGTATAAGGATTCCATCTCAGATCGATAAACATCCAGCCATTCTTACAGAGTCCCACTCCTGATGGCCAGCTCGAAACTAGTTGGGTCATCATCTCATGATGCAATCCTCGCTCCCACTGTCATAGAGAAACCGAAGTATCTCTCAGGTGGGCAAGGAACCCTACTAGATCGGCGGAGAGGCTGAGGTTCGTTGGTAACTACTGAATCCTCTGGTTGTACCAAATCATCTACTGTAGTTTGTATAGCTGGAACACTTCCAGTTCTACATAACAGACCTTGCCTCGAGCTTGTCCGGATTTTGCTTTTAGACATAGGCCGGACAACCCCAAATCTCAACTAGCTTAAGATATGGGCTCTTCCCTTTCCATATCACATATGAAATGGTAGGCAACTGATTTGATTGGAACCCTGTTCAATAGGTATGCAGCTTCTCAAGCGCATAACTCCCAAAAGGAAATAGGTAACTCAGTAGTACTCATCATAGAGCACACCTTATCACATAGGGTGTTATTGCTCCGCCCCGATATACCATCGTGCTATGGTGTATACGGAGGAGTAATGCCGAGAGAGAATCTCATTCTCCTTTAGAAAAGTCCAAGAATTTCGTGCTCAAGTATTCTCCTCCTTGATCACATCAAAGGACATAATACTTATACCCGTATTCTGGTTCTCTACTTCTAACTTATATTCTATGAATATCTCAAAAGGTTCAGACTTGTGTTTCAACAGGAACATATGACTGAATCTTGAGAGATTATCAGAGAACGTAATGAAGTATAAAGAACCAGTCTTGGCATGTGTAGACTGGGGACCTACATATATCAACATGTATCATCCCAAGAGTTTAGTAACTCTTTCTCTGTTTCCAGTAAACGGAGCTATGGTCATCTTATCTTTGTGACATGACTGGCGAGTTTCACAAGATGTAAATTCAAACTAATTTAAATATGCATCTTTATGTAACTCTAGCTAGTCGGGTCACATTGATCTGACCTAGTCTACAATACCTCAAAAAGAATTCGTTCATTTCTGAACTCTTCCTCTTGTGTGTGTTCCGTATACTTAGATCTGTAGTTTGATTTAGAACATCAATGCTTTTAGATAACGTGCCTGAACCGATCAACTTTTGATATATGAAATGTTCAAAACATTATCCAACAATACAAAATTTTATCATTTCTTTACTGATAAAGAAACTGATATGATTTTGTATATCAGGTTCGGTATCTAATAACATTCGTTCAGAATCAATGTATTTATAATACAGGGTGACAGTGACCGACAGACTTGGCTGCAACTCTTGCCCCGTTTTCTGCCTCATGAAACTTATCACCCGTTCTCAGTTCTCTACCTTTCTGTAGCCCTATGTAACAGATTAGATATCTGGGATCCTGATCTGGTATCACATACCCAGGACGTAGAGGATACAGAGAAACAGTTCTTTGTAATGAACACACCCGAAGATGATGCATCGGCATGCACTCTCTTCGTTTGGGCGGCACGGGAATTCTGGTAATCCCCAATTTCCTGCTCTGTCTTATAACAATTATAAGTTGGAGCGGGACCAACGTTCCCCAGCTCAGTATAACAAGCGGGTTCGGTCAATAATCCGTATTATTATCTTGATTAAGGCGTCATATGGTTGCTACCTGGAGAGAGAGAGAAGAAAACACTCAGCGTGCGCTCTGTCAAGAATAGATTGGTTATTATTTTATCTAATCAGGATGGCTCCCACTGCTTTTTATCAAATCTTCCATCAAACCCTAAAAGGAAAGACTAGCCGGGATTAATTACACACTACAAGTTCGCCAATCTTTCAGCCAGGCCAGTGTCGGTACTTTGAGGGAGGTCCCCCGTGCTTTCGCACGAACCTAATTAATGTAAACCTCGTTTTTCCAGAGGCGTAACCCCGTTGACACCTTTCTAGACACCTACTTGATCGGCTAATTGTAATGTATAAAACTCTCCCAGGAGTAACTCTTACTCGCAGCGGGTATCGGGATCCAACTATCTCATAGAAGGTATGCAATCTCATTGCAAATTTCAACACTTGAAATTCCCGATAATATTTTGCCCCTAGCGTCCTATGACCTTGACAGAGGTCAACAAACCATAGGCTGCTAGTCAAGTTCAACCCGTCATTTCCTGATCGAATCAAACCCACCCGCACGACCCTTGACGGAGGCCAACAAGGTCGCACGACTACCCTAACTCAATCTGCATCATATGCATAAGCAGATAAATACTGGTTAGCTACCGCACACTGCGCCTTGACGGAGGCCAACAAACGCAGCACGAATACTAAACAGCATTTATCTGAAATGACGGAGGGCTACGACAGGTTTTTATGAAAACCTATTGCGTAATGAACTTGATATCGTTGTAGGATCGAATGAATTTTGAAATGTAGTGCTTTTGAGGCTTTTCTTGTTTTGCTAAAGGAGTCACTCCCGGTGAAGGGATCGTCGGTCCTTTCCTCGTCGAATGAGGTGCGAGATATATCATATATATCACTGTGCATCGCAAAAACACTTAAAAGCAATCAAAAGACAAACCGAGTGTGTAGCATCTGCCAGTTATTGCTAAAGGAGTCACTCCCGGTGAAGGGATCTCGGTCCTTTCCTCATCGAATAAGGTGCAGGATATATCACATATACCGCTGTGCAAAGCAAGAACTGTAGCTACCTGTTTTATTTTGAAATTCGATTCTACAACATCTTAGGTTTCTTTTATTTCATTAATCACATTAATGAAGTCCCATCATTTATGTACCTAAACATCACAGATAAATACGACGTACACTTATGCCATCCGCATTCGCCTCGATGTCCCCTCGTGCACCGTTAGGTTAGGTAACTAACGACAGAGCAGGGCAGGGCTAGCGCGGGTGTAAAACATAAGTAACGTCTATATAATATATCATATATACTATATCTATCAGAGAACATCACATGATCACATCACAGATATCGCAGCAGAAGAATCATATGAAATATTGGATATACTAGGACGTCCGTGTTTTCAATACGAGCCAGTATAAAACACGGATTCCACGGTCGTGATGAATAGCCAAACCCACACCCCTAGACCCCTACGTGAGCGGCAAGTAACCCTACCAATTCTGGAGTTAGGAGACCCGGACTCGACTCCTCGAGTTGGTCTCCCACTGGACTCCAGAACCCGGTTACTTGTGCTCTCCTCCTTGGGTCTATCCTAGTGCGGAAAAGTAAATAATATACAACAGGTGACAACTTCCGCAACCTGGAAGCGCCCCAATAAAAGAATATTACATACAAGTTTTTACATGAATGAAAAATGAAAAACACTCATCTCACATAAAAACCCCCGGCTATTCAAACACGACGATCCAATATAACATATCCAGCAACACATAACATCACATGTCATCAACGTAAGTAAATATGCGCATCCCAATTGTCGTTGACATATAGCAACGAAACCGGCGATATCACATATTACACTTACGGTCACAGAAAAGAAAGTGTAAAACTACAACAGTTGGAATCCGCAATCTGCATAGACATCGCATGCCTAATCAAATGAATACCTTAGACATCACATGCCTAACAATTATAAACCCCGCATTTTAGTCTCTTTATCGAAAACACTTTTCAATATCAAGTCGGGCAATTCAACAAGATTCCCGACATCCTGATCGAATGCTCGTCGCAAACTTTAGTAGGCGGCTGCACCCCCGATACCGTCGACGAAGTGCACCAAGGCGGAACACCGCTACCGCGAGCACCCGTACGCATGCTTTCGGCGACGGGGTTCTCCTACAGTCACTTGGTCGGGGCTATGGAGTGAGGCTGTCTATTAAGTTTACCCGGCGAGTATCCGCGTACGCTACGTGATTGCGACGGACTTTTGATCACATCAAAATTCCGTGGCAACCGATCAAGTGAGACTAAACTGCTATGTTTATAACATTCATTTAGTTATCTCATAACTAATTGTGAATCCCAATTATTGTATCCCATTCCGGATAAATAGAAAATGTTAAACTTTCCGATCGAACATTCTAACACCCAAGTTTTCCCGATACAGATCAACACATGAAACAAGTTTAACAACATTCCGTTCGTGCCTCAGTACCAACGGTCCAGCCGTAGAAGGGTCAAGCCAACGCCTCACATGTGGCACGCCGTACTGCCCCAAACCCGAAGGTTCTAAGGGCAGTTCAAGACGGTCACATAATCGAGTTAAGGTTTGTGTCTTCTAGAGGGACCATCACGCTACTTGCACTACTTAGAACGTCGTTAAACTACGGAAAAATCCAACACTTGGAAATTTCCCGACAGGGGAAAAATTGGGTATTTATATCCGGTCGAACTTTTTAACATATTCTAAAAATTATCCGGAAAGCCAAACAGACAAAATTTGATACCCCGATCGAAACACCGAATCCCCAAAACAACTGCAGAAATTTCTACTCTGGAAAAATTATTAAAAATTCCCAGAAAACCCATCTAATAAAAATAGGAATTAATGTGCTGAAATTGGGAGGTGACGTAATCACTTAGCCGCGGAACCGCCGCAGAAGATGGGCTTCTGCCGCGGTTCCGCGCTCTGTTTGATGAATTATTCACCTGAGTTTTTACAGTAATTCTTATAATTATTTATTGAATTTTTTAGGCATTTTTAATACACA
The DNA here is from genome assembly GCA_030015575.1 of Agapanthus africanus. Classification (NCBI taxonomy): domain Eukaryota; kingdom Viridiplantae; phylum Streptophyta; class Magnoliopsida; order Asparagales; family Amaryllidaceae; genus Agapanthus; species Agapanthus africanus. Next base: position 265,838,034 of record CM057344.1, on the reverse strand, counting down.
AAAATCCGCATTCTCGGAAAAAGTACAGAGAGCATATTTGTTTCGGGGTTTCGGGTTCGTTCGGACTTCAATTTCCGTCTGGACTTCGCCTAAGGCTCTAGCTAGGCTCTGATACCACTGTAGGGTTCCTAGGCACTCTAGTGAGGTCTTCCAAGCCATCAACCATGGCAATTTCAAAAATTGTGGTGCCTACAAACCTTAAACTACGGATCGATAGCTAGATGTCTAGGCGAAAAAGAACTAGTTAACACTTAACTATTGGGAATACGGAAATACAACCTTTGTAGATCCGGTGCTCCACCTCCATAGCTCCGCAACGAAGTCCTCTCCACTGTCCAAGTCAAATCCGGGCTCTAGGATCGGCTTCGTCGGAGAATGGGCAAGCTAGGTCGTCGATGTCCATGCCGAAGATGATCTACGTCGAGGCATCGCTAAATCAAGCTCCGACTTCACCAAGTCAAGAAACTTGTGAAGTAAACACACTCTACTACTTGGCAAGAGGTAGAGGATGAAGAAATAGGAAGTGGGTTAACTTTAGAATTGGATTTCTCACTCAAAAACATCAATCACCATTGATGAGGTAAGCTTTTCTTCACTTGAAGCAAGGAAGAAGAAGAAGAAATGTTATGATAAGTTAAAATAAAAAGAAAAGAATAATCCAATCTTTATCATAACTTAACCATGGTTATGTGTAGAGATTGAACTAGGGTTAAATCAAATGGTTAGGTTAAGCATGAGATAAGAATGGTGGACAAAGTCAAAGGTTCATGAATCTTCATGAAAAAACAAAGAAAGCCTCCATTCTTCTCATTTCATTTTCCAAAAAGAAAATAAATAAATAAATAAATAATAGATATGAAAAACAAAACCCTAACCATTTGAATAACCATGGTTTAATCTTTACACAAACTCAAGTTAGCATGCATCATCAAACATGATACATACAAGTGCACAAAAACATATCGCATATGCAATGCGCACGAACCAAGTGAGAAAATCCGTCTAAAGTGAACCGATACTAGTTAATGGAAAGTAATATATCAAATATATAATTATACATTAAATCATTAAATCAACACTTGATTCAATGATCCGGTCATGCGCACATAACCGACTGGTATCATTAGTAACATCTTATCGAATCAACACTTGATCCGATAACCCGGCTATATCGCATATAACCGATCAATGTCACATCGCGAGAATCGAATACAGTATCACATACTCGTATTATTCTCGGTCCTGCACATATCTCATATGCGCTCCTATTTCGTTTCGCTTGAGCCAGGAAACCTCTGTGTAGGACTCTAAAGACTCGTCAATACGCCGGCAGCAGGCGATGATCATATCAAACACCCACAAGCCGCAAGCGGTCTGCTAAACGTAACGGCCACCCGGGTATTGAGCGATCTGAAGATCGACGAGCAAGCCCGCTCACACTCCAGTGAATCCGACCAGTAACACTACCGTACAGTCCGGTCTGATCGTCTGATCTGTCGCATATCTCGCCTAGGGGTGGTAAACGTCAGACCCCAATAGCTCGATAAGTCGTGTCGATATGAGGTCTATAACTGTTCGAGAAACTACTGGTAACACTTACCAGTAAATCTCAGCAACCCTGGCCAGGGATTTCCTGTTATAGCCAATCGAACACAGCGCAACATCAACCCCCTATACCGGGAGAGACGAATCCCCTCCTATCGCTCATTGCCTCCATGTGACTCGGGACTGTACCCAAAAACCACCGTTTTGCACGCCCTCTTGGACGTGGTAAGATGGAAATCAAAGCACAGTGGGAACCACACAAGACTCTATGACGATCTCAGGTCAACAGACTACTCTGTACCAGTGTCACCAGAGAACTGCTATCTGACGTGAGGTATAATACCATCTGGGAGTTCTCGGCGAGTCCGTCCAGTGTACCCAGTCTCTACTGAGCACCCGTATATCATCTCTGATGTCAAACACCAATGGATATAGGATCATCCATCGCCCATCTGTATGGGTCGAGAAGGTATACGCTAGTCTACTCTGGTATATCAATGCCCTGTCTCGATACACCCACGACTAGGGACTTTGAAGGATGTACTTATGGACTACCATGTCCCCACTAGTATGATCCGCATCATAGTCCAGGTAGTCAAGTACAGATCCTAAGGGCTTTACCAACATGTAACAGGGAGACAATCAGTGTACACGTTAAGGTAAAGAGCAACCAGATAGCATACTATCATGTCGAGCAAGAAAGTCCTCCCTATATGTGTCCCAGCATCCACTACAATATACATCCTATGTATAGTAATGGCCTCTAGGGCATACATATAACTAACAGTTTCGAGCTGGTCATCGAAAGTAGGGACTCTGTAAGAATGGCTGGATGCTTTGCGATCTGATATGGAATCCATGTACACCAGCAAAGTATGGACTTTGGCTGCTATATCTGAAGGGTTAAATCCCCATCAGGAGCAAGTATATCTTGAGAAAATTACTTGGTGTAGATAGAAAGGTTGAGACTTTCAAAGCTAGACTTGTTAAAGTTTTTTTGTCATCGACCAGGCGTGGATAATGATGAAACCTTTTCAGGGACTATGCATAAGTCCATTCAGATCATACTTGCCATTGCTACATACCATGATTACGATATCTGGTGGTTGGGTGCCATGACTGCTTTTCTAAAATGATTTAGAAGAGAACGTCTATAAGAACACAGCCAGAGGGCTTCGTAAACAGCGGGAACAGCGGAAACGTGTACAAGTTGCTTTAAATGATAAAGCAGGCATCGCGGAGTTGGAACGTCTGTTTTGATGTGATAGTCAAAGTGTTTGACTTCATCAAAATGGTAGATGAACCATGTATATACAAAGAGGGTAGTAGGGAGTATGGTAGTGATCCTCATAGAGTACATAGATGACATATTCTAGATAGGAAAAGAGTTTCCTATACTATGCTCGGTCAATCTCCGCTTATCACAAGGATTCTCCATACAAGATCAAAGTGATGCCTCCTAAATCCTGGGATTTGGGTCTATGAGATAGATCTGGATGTTAGGATTCTCACTAGCTGTAGTAAGATAGTATCAATCGATCCTGGGGAGAATCACTGGAAAGGTTCCAGGTTGATAAGAACGACTGAATGTCAGTCGCAGGCATTGTCTTTACCCTCAGTGAAGGGACGGTATGATGGAAGAGTTCCAAGCTAGATACCGTGGCAAACTAGACGATAAAGGCTGGTAACATCGCTCATAAAGATACTACCAAAGAGGTAGTTTGGGTGTATATTGGTTCATGAGATGAACTAGGTTCCTACCATTATGCGACAATGGAAGTGTGGCTTTGGCCCGGGAACCCTGGTCCCATCAGTGACCCAGACATATTCTGAGGCAGCATCACCTGATCATGGAGATAGTTGATCTCCAGGGTGATCGAGGTTAGGAAAGTAGACTCAGAGGACAACACGGAAGATCTACTCACAAAGGCTTTTTCCCAGAGAGAGACTTATATGGGATGGTTGAGTATGTGATACTGCAACCACTGCTACAGATGGCCCTAGTGCAGGTGGGAGATTGTTAGTTATATGTTTTCCCTAGAGTCCATTACTGTACATTGGATGTATATTGTAGTGGATGCTGGGACATATATAGGTAGGACTTTCTTGCTCGACATGATAGTACGCTATCTGCTTACTCTTTATCTTAACATGTATACTTTCTGTCTCTCTGTTACATGTTGATAAAGCCCTTAGGATGTGTACTCAACTTCCAGGACTATGATGTAGATCATACTAGTGGGGCCTGGGTAGTCCATGAGTACATCCTTTAATGTTCCTAGTCGTGGGAATATCGAGACAGGGCATCGATATTCCAGAGTAGACTAGCGTATATCTTCTCGACCCATGTGATGGGCGATGGATGATCCCATATCCATTGGTGTTCGACATCAGAGATGGTATGCGGGTGCTCAGTAGAGACTGAGTACACTGAACGGACTCGCCGAGAACTCCCAGATGGTATTATACCTCACGTCAGATGGCAGTTCTCTAGTGACACTGGTACAGCTTAGTCTGTTGACCCGAGATCATCATAGAGTCTTGTGCGTCTCCCACTGTGCTTTGATTTCCACCCTACCACGGCTCTACTGAGTCATGCAAACAGGTGGTTTTTGGGTACAGTCCCGATTCATATGGAGGCAATGAGCGATAGGAGGGGATTCGTCTCTCCCGGTATTGGGGGTTGTTGTTGCGCTATGCTCGACTGGCCATAACTGGAAATCCCTGGCCAGGGTTGCAGTGATCTACTGGTAAGTGTTATCAGTAGTTTCACACATGTTATGGACCTCACGTCAGTATGACTTATCAAGCTATTGGGGTCTGACGTTTACCACCCCTAGGCGAGATATGCGACATATCAGACGAACAGACCGGACTGTACGGTAAGTGTTACTGGTTGGATTCACAGGAGTGTGAGCGGGCTTGCTCGTCGATCTTCTGATCGCTCAATACCCGGGTGGCCATTACGTTTAGCAGACCGCTTGCGGCTTGTAGGTGTTTGATATGATCATCACCTGCTGCCGGCGTATTGACGAGTCTTTAGAGTCCTACACAGAGGTTTCCTGGCTTAAGCGAAATGAAATAGGAGCGCATATGAGATATGTGCAGGACCGAGAATAATGCGTGTATGTGATACCGTATTCTATTCTCGCGATGAATGTATCGATTGGTTGTATGCGATATAACCTAGTTATCGAATCGAAGAATGATTCGATAAGTCGATACATTGGATACTAGTCGGTTATATGCGACATGACCGGATCATTGAATCAATTGTTGGTTTAATGATTTAATGTATAATTATATATTTGATATATTACTTTACATTAACTAGTATTGGTTCACTCAAGATTGACTTTCTCACTTGAAATGCACAAGTTGTATATGTGATATGTTTTTGTGCACTTGTTTGTATCATGTTTGATGATACATGCAAACTTGGGTTTGTTTAAGACTTAAACCATGTTTAGTGAATGGTTAGGGTTTCATTTCACTTATTTATTTATCTATTTATTTTGGTTAAAAGAGAAATGAAAACAAAATGGTTGCTTTCATACATGAAGCTTCTTGATGCTTCATGCATCTTTGACTAAGTGACCATTTTTGTCTTCATCTCCTAACCCTAACCATTCAACTAAACCCTAGTTAATTCTCTACACTAAAACATGGTTGCAAATATGATAAGTATCATTTTATTTTCTATTTTCAATATACTTATCATATTCTTTTTCTTCTTCTTCTTCTTCTTCAACATGAAGAAAGCTTGCTACCATTAATGGCAACATGAGAAAAAGAGTGAGAAATCCAATTCTAAAGTGAACCCCCTTCCTATTTCTTCATCGTCTACCACTTGCCAAGTAGTATAGGGTGTTTTCTTCACAAGTTTCATGACTTGGTGATGTTGGAGCTTGATCTTGAGTTGCCTCGACATAGATCATCTTCGGCATCGAAGTCGACGACCTAGCCCGATCATTTCTCCGACGAAACCTTTGCCACAGTCCGGATTCCGATAGGTACAGCGGAGGGACGTCATCACGGAGCCTAGGAAGTGGAGGACTGGATCTACAAAGGTTTTGGTCACTTTCCTTTAGCAATAAAGTTGTTTACTTGCTTGCATCACCTTATCATCTAGTTAACGATCCATATTACGGTTTGTAGGCACATGAAAAAATTTGAATTGGGCATGTTTGATCTATTGTGGGACCTCATTAGTGTGCCTAGGAACCCTACACAAATAACTGTGGATCTTCATAGTGATACAGAGTGTTCTGGAGAAATACAATGGTGAAGTAGGAGTGGTAATGAAATACTTGGTTTGGTCGTGAATAGCAGTCGCAATTCACTTTGCCCTCATTCTAATCCCTTTATTTGTCTTAACTTATTACCTTCTTGACACCATCTTTAGGCTAATTGGTTTTTTTCATTCCCTACCATTCGGCACCTGCCTATGGTTTGGAAGAAGACTATCCAATTATCATAGTAGGTGTACCGTCCTAATCCAAGGAACACTCGCAACCTGAGAGAAGGTAAAAGGAAAAGACAACTGAATAGTCCTATTCGTTTTCTCCAGAACCGGAAACCATCCTCAAATCTGGAACAAGTTCCTTCGAGTTCGTATATAACCATAAGATGGTTTTATCCAATGGACGTGGACGTTCGTAATAATACGGGTTGTTCTGGAGAAAAGGGTAAAAGTAGGAGTGGCAATGAGGTATGCAACTCTGGCAATCCAAAAGCCAGTGTTGTAAGAAAGTTCGGTTAATCTTGGTCACTGAGTCATAGTCAAGGGTCGGGTCATGGTCGCTGCCAAAGAGAGAGAGAAAAGAAACACTCTGCGTGCACTCTAACCTAGATCAGAATGGTCATCAATTTATCTAATCAGGAAACATCCCACTGTATCCTCAAATTCTCCTCCAAACCTGAAAGAAGAATTAGTCGGGATCACCCGAGGAGTAAACCAACTCATGGGTGGGAATCGGGATCCAACTATCATCGCATGATAATATGATGGAATCCACTCACGTTATCACACTCCAGATGGTATGCGCATGTCTGGCAAGTTTTAGTTTCTTTAGAAACTCCCGATGTGTGTTTTTACCCCTAGGACCCTAGTGACCTTGACGAATAATCAACAAATCAAAAGGTCCTAGTCAAGTTCAACCCGTCATTTTCTTGATTGCGTTAAACCCACCCGCACGACCCTTGACGAATAATCAACAAAGTCATACGACCGTCCTAACCAATCCACATATCCATGCGACAGAAAGCATTACAGAGCTACCGCACACTACGCCTCGGCGAATAGCAACGACAAACGTAGCGCGAATATTAAGCAATACTAATCTGAAATGACGGAGGGTTACGAATAGTTTTTGGCGAAAAACCTTTTATCGTAATGAACTTGATATCGTTGAAGGAACTGGATAATCTTTTTATAAAAATATAGTGGCGAAAACCTTTGCTAAAGAGGTCACTCTCGGTGAAGGGATCTCGGCTCTTTCCCTGTAGAATGAGGTGCAGGATATTCCAACTGAATACCGCGATGCAAAGCAAAAGGTAATCGGCTATAGTGAAGTTATTGCCCTGACGCAAACTTCTGTCCAAGGGGTCACTCAGCCCTTGCCTTGTCGACTGAGGTGCTGGATATTCATAACCGAATACCACTGTGCAAAACAAAAGAGAACGTCCTTGCAATAACAGCTTTTTGAAAAAATTTCCAACAACATCAAACAGGTTTGTTTAGCTTGCATTGATCCGAATCAATGCAGTCCCATTAATTGATCACACCAATAAAGAACGAAAGTAATGATGTACGTATATGCCATCCGCATTGGCCACTGGGTCCCGTCATCACCCGTTAGGTTACTTAACTAACGACAGAGCGGGGACTGGACTGGCGCGGATGCAAAACATATACAACATCTACTAGTATATATATCAATATATAATAATCGATCATGGCATGATAAAATGCAACATCACAGAAATGTAATAAGCATCACAAAACAATACTGATATCTGGGATCGCTGGGTTTCATTGAGCCGCTACTGAAACCCGACATTCCCCTTGGTCGTGTGGATAGCCTGTGCAATGAATACCTAGACCCCTACAGGCGCGGCAAGTTACCCGCCAAAACCTGAAGAAAGGCAGTCCCCTTCAACAACGTGAATGGACCACCCAGCACTTCACGGAATCCGGTAACTTGAGCATCCCTCCTTGGGTCAACCTGTACCCCTTACGAGTGCGGCGCATAGCCTGCCAATTCTAGAGTGAAGCCCCCTCCGTCTCAAAGCCATGAGGTGCGAGCCCATTGCCCTCTAAAACCCGGCTATCCGTGCATCCCTCCGTGGGTTAATCTTAGTAAAGGAAGTAAAATATACAACGGGTACATCGACCTCAGCCCGGTCGTGGCCCAAAAGAATAATATACAAACAGGCAGTAACGGCAGTCCACATGTCGGACGCTCGCCCCGCAATATCAAATGTACATATACAACCAAACTGTACTACCATTGCATCCAGGCTATCCAACACGACAAATCCGCAACATCACAGCACAATACAGAACAGCAACGTGAATGTCACGTTCGCAAATCCGTCTAAAAGGGCTATAGCAGTCAGACAGGATTTACCGATCAAGTGACATTCACGGCCGCAGATATAATGTAAATACTGTGAACTATCATGTTTAAAATTTTCGATCGACTAAATTTCTCGAAGTGGGTCCTAAGTACAATACTCAGTATACAAAATAAATCTGGGCCCAAACAGAATATACCAAAAACCCCAATTCCAACACAGAGACCTACTGATGAAATTTGGTGCACTGTGGCTACAGTACGGCCGCGGATCCGCTGTGCTACAGTAAAATCAGCCCACCAAATTTTCTTAGTTCTCTTGAAAAACCCTGCACATATTTCTACAATATACCAAATGATTTTTCGACTACTGCAAAAATTCGACAGAAACTGATGCTTTGAAATTGTAGTTTTTGGAAATTTTGTTCGATCGAGTTCTAAACACATTAGAGCAAGCTAGTAAAAATTAATAGCGTGTCTCTGATACCATGTAAGTGTACGGCAGCGCCCCAGCCTTCTTTCCGAGGACAAAATGCGGAAACAAAAACTTTTCCTTAACTAGAAACCGACGCTACCATGACTATAAACCGGATCAGACCATTAACCTACTACAAGCTAACTAGAGAAAGGGTAGAGAGCTATACCGAGCGATCAGTGTCCTTTGGTCATTGGCCACCTTCCCGATCTCCTCGCGGCATCACTAATCTCTGGTCTCCTCGTCGGAAGGGCACCATATCAAGAAGTCTTTTTACGGGCTCCCACCTCTGAACCAAGGCAACTCGGACATGAAGTTGGCAAGCCGACGTGTCCAAGGTTGATGTAGAATGTATGTAGATCACTTTGTCATTATGGTTTATGAAGTTGCCATTTTGGAGGTGGAGGAAAAATCTTTTAAGAGGATCTATGGACTTTGATGCAAGAAGAATGAGATCAATATTTCCCCACCCAAAAATATGAGGGGATCCCCAATGTAATGGCCGGCCAAAAGAAAGGAGAGAGGGACATCATGAAGGGAGGTGAGTGTAGGAGCAAAGAAATGGTGACCATAAGTCAAAAAGCAATCCTCATTCCACCATCATAACCAATCCAATCTCCATCAAATCAAATAGCAAGTAATGATGGACCAAAAAGTAATCATAAGAGGCTGGAACCATCATGAACCCTCCACCACAAAAAACACCCTCCATTTTGCTAATTTGTACATTTGCAAATAAGCCCCTCTATGGAAAATTCAGCCAAGGAAAGAAAGAAAGGAAAATGGCTGAAAAGGGAAAGCAAGCTGGCAACTTCAAAAAGCAATCCCGTAATAAATTACAAGAAAACCCCGTGACTGAATATACATACCCGCATTTGTATTCCGACCGAATACAAATGCAATGAGAAAAAATCTACACTGTATAATACTAGGATCCGGCTTAAACCAAAGCCCGCTAGTATTATCCGTCCGGACCATAACACATGCACAAGTGCACGCGTACAGTCAAACCCTGCCATAAATCTATACGGCCACTGCAGCGATTCGCCCGAAACTTGAGAAACTGTCTCTGGGGGACTCTAAAGACTCGTCAATACTTTGGCTATGGATTTAACCACGAGCACGTCAGAGGTATTAGCCGTACGTAACGGGATACCATATATTGACCAAAAGGGAGGTCGATGAGCGAACTCATCCTGACACCCTACTGAGCTTGTCAGTGACAATATCCGTACAGTCCGGTCCGTTGGTCTATGAGCATTGCATGGCGGGCCTAGGGGGTTGGTAAAAGTCAGACCCCCAAAAGCGGTACAAGTCGTGTCGGAGTGAAGCCCAGAACACCCTGAGATACTACTGGAATACCTACCAGTAAATCTCCTGCCTTGGCCAAGGACTTCGTTTAATGGCTCTCCTAGACACAACGCGACCGAACCCCTGCAGATCCGCTTACTGCCTCCATATGGCTCGGGACTGTACCCAACTAAAACCTGTTTGCACGACTCCTTTGAGCCGTTGTAGGGTAGTAATCAAAGTACAGTGGGAACTCACACAAGACAAATGACGATCTCAGGTCGATGAACTAACCTGTACACATGTCACAAGGGAACTGCTATCTGACGTCAGGTATAAAACCAACTAGCATGTTCCCGGCGAGTCCTGTCCGGTGTACTCATAACCCAATGAGCACCTGTATACATCTTAGGTGAACCAACTGACTGTTAGTGTATATGCCCTAGAGGCCATTACTGTATCATACTAGTTTGTATATTACTTAATGGAAGCTTGGGATATTCACCTTGTATAAACAATCTTGCTCAATATAGTAGTATGCTACTTGGTTTGTTTCTACTTCAATGTGTACTTGTGTTTATTTTATTATATCACATATACACATTAGTGGAGCCCTTAGGATCTTTGCTTGATTACCAGCGTTGTGATGGCAGTCACGCTAGTGGAGGCTGGGTAATCTATAAGCACATCCTTATACAGGTCCCTAGTCGCAGGACTATCGAGACAGGGCATCGATACTCCGGAGTAGACTAGCGTATGCGCTTCTCATCCCAGTATGGGAGATGGTCTGTCCCACAGCCATCAGTACGTCGTACTGGAGATAGTATACGGGTGCTCGTTAGGTTACGAGTACACTGGACAGGACTCGTCGGGAACTGACAGGTTGGTATTATACCTATCGTCAGTTATCAGTTCCCAGGTGACATGAGTACAGCTTAGTCCGCTGACTTGACACTGGCACTTCACGTCGAGTGTGTTCCCACTGCACTTTGATCACTACCCTACCACGGCTCAAAGGGGTCGAGCAAATAGGTAGTGGTTGGGTGCAGTCACGAAGCACTTGGAGGCAGTAACGGTTAGACAGGATTCGTCTCTCCCGGTATTGGGGGTTGACATCGCGCTGTGTCTAGGAGAGCCATTACACGAGTAGTCCCTGGCCAGGGCAAGCGAGATATACTGGTAGGCTTCCAGTATTATCTCAGGGTGTTTTGGGCTTCACTCCGACACGACTTGTACCGCTATTAGGGGACTGACGTTTTACCGCCCCCTAGGCCCGACATCGCATGTATTAGACGAACAGACCGGACTGTACGGAGACTGTCACATTCAGACTCAGAAGGAATTCAGATGGGGTTCATCTCGTCAGCCTTCTTGTCGGCATCAACCTGGGGACCGTTACGCACAGCTAGTGCCGCTTGCGGTCTGTGGTTAAACCCACTGCCAGCGTAGTGTCGAGTCTTTAGAGTCCCATACAGAGGGTATTCGCCTCTGGGCAAAACAGAGTAGAGGTCGCATGGTTTTGCGACAGGGTTCGTTCTCATCCGCGCACTTGTGCACGTTTGGAGTCCGGACGGATATTACTGGTAGGCTCTGGTTTGAGTCAGATACTGTATATGTTTTGGGGTTGATTTTATCTCTTGGTATTCATCTTCCTCGGAACAAGAATGCGGGTGTGTATGCACAGTTGATTGAGGCAGAGGAAGAGGTTTTTCATTAGGGTTTCGGAACGGGTCCGTATGCACAGTTGACAGTCGTCTTTTTACAAACCCTAATGGATTTATGAAATATCAATTAATAATAGTAATTAAATGAAATTGTATCATGGTTGATTTTGTTGACTTGTTGACCATGGTTGAATGTTTGACCATCATCATTGCTTTGCAAGGATACTCCTTGATTCTAGCTTACATTCATTTAATGAAGTGATGATAATGGTCATTCCAAATACAACCATCAACTATTTCATTTTGAATTATTATTATTAATTAGATAATTCTTTTTCCTTTTGTTATGGTTGCTAAGGAAAAAGGAGCTCATTCTATCATAACCATTCTCTCTTCTCATTTCATCTTCTTCTTCCTCAAGCTCAAGGAGAATCCTTCTCATGTGTTGAGAATCCCTCTCCTTGAAAAGAAAACAACCCCTAGACACTCTCTATTCTCTCTAGGATCAAAGGTTTAGCAAGCCGAAGATTCTAGTTCTCTCAAAGTTCGAGAAAGAGCCCGAAGGTTGAAACCTCAGGTGGATCCATCTTTGATGGAAGAAGGCTACGAGGATAGAACCATCAACCTCTACTAGGTTTCAAGAAGAAGGAGTTCATGTTAAGGTATAACCACTTTGCCGAGTAGTTAACTCTCCTTTGCAAGTTTGCTAGTTTAGTTTAGACACGATCCCGACCTTGTTTAGTCCATGTTGCCCCATAAGCCAAAAATTTGATTTTTATACCGTTTCCGCCTCCCCGTAAGAACCGGGGGTCGCAACGTGGACTTACAGTGGTATCAGAGCCTAACTAAACATAAACTAGCTTGGTAGCGAAGTGTATGGAAGTTCGAAACCGAAAAATCACAAAAACCGAAAATCAAAAACCCTAAGTTTCTGTTGAAATTTTTTGTGCTCTAAAAGTAAAAAGTTTTACTCCTAAAATCGTCTCAGGGTTTTGTGAGAACACCCACCAAAAACGATCCCATGAATCCTTCAAACCGCCGCGGATCCGCGGCGGTTTGAAGGATTCATGGGATCGTTTTTGGTGGGTGTTCTCTTCACCGCGTATCCGCCGCCGTTTGGGCTCTTCATGTGATCGTGTTTTGTGCAGTGTTCTTCTGGTAGGGTTTTGGGATTTTTCAAATATGTTATATGTGCCCAGATTTTCCAGAAAAGAAATTTACTTTTGGGATCATATAAATCCGTATTTTTTTCGAACTTCGCTACACTTTGGCTATGTTGGTTATATCTGTGATGTTTGTATGTATTGAACGTCGGCTAATCGTTATAAGTCGATTAGTCGGGGTTATACATCTCTGTGATCTGTGTTTGATATTGGAATGTGTATATGAATGTATTGGACTGTCGCGGGTGAATAGCCGGGGTGGATGTGAGATGAGCTTTTGTTTTTCTTTCATTCATTTGTAAATGTAAATTGATGTAATAATATTATTTATATGGCCGCACAACCGGGTCGGGGTTGTAGCCTTCATTGTATAATTCTTTTTACTGTTTTTGCTCCTAGGATAGACCCATGGAGTGGTGCACAAACTACCGAGTACTTGGCGGGTAGTTTGCCGCACCCGTAGGGGTTTTGGGTGGGGTTTTGGCTATTCACCGCGACCGTGTAATCCGCTTTTCGTTGCAGGCTCGAACGGATTGCGGATTCCTAGTATATCCAATGTATTCATCTGTGATCTGTAATGTCTATCATTGCTTTATATTTAGGCGTTGCTTATGTTTTACAGCCGCGCTAGCCCAGCCCCCGCTCTGTCGTTAGTTAAGTAACCTAACGGGTGATGACGGGACCCCGTGGCGAATGCGAATGGCATAAGCGTACGTCATATTTTGGTTGTTTTCTGCAATGGTAGGATTAAATGATGGGACGCATTAAAAGAACTAATGCAAGAATATCACGCATTAAAAGAACTAATGCAAGATAATAAACCAAGTTAAAGTCGTTGGAACACTTTCGAAAAACCACTCGGTTCTTTTCAAAACTAACTTTTAAATGCGGAGCTTGAGACACTCCTTCTAAAAGCTATCTCGTTCCATCGATTATATCAAGTTCACTACGTTCACGGTTTCGCCAAAACCATTCGTAGCCCTCCGTCGTTTCGTATGAATATTCAATAGTATTCAAGCTATGTTTGTTGACCTTCGTCAAGGCATAGAGATTGGTAGCTGTTGGGTGTTCATATGTAGCATAGATAGATGCGTTGGTTTGGAACAGTCGTATTTTCTTGTTGACCTTCGTCAAGGGTATATACGGGTGGGTTCAAATTAACCTGGATAATGACGGGCAGAACTTTACATGTGACTTATGATTTGTTGACCTTCGTCAAGATCATAAGAGCATGGGGCAAAAATCCACATCGGGAGTTTCATAAGTACTGAAACTTGCTAGATTTGCATACCATTTGGAGTGTGATGATTCTGGTAGGATTCCTTCAGTTTCGTCACGTGATGATATTTGGATCCCGATCCTACTGTGAGTATATGCTACTCCTCGGGAAATTTCTCACTAAACGATCAATGCTATAAACCTAGTAGGTGCCTAGAAAGGTGTTAGCGGGGCTACGCCCCCAGGGAAAAGAGGTTCTTAAATTAAGGAACTTCGCGAAAGCGTTGGAAAACCTCCCTCGAAGTACCGACACTGGCCTGGCTAAACGGTTAAGCAAGTATTGTGCGGTGGGATTGATCCCGGCTAATTCTTCCTTTGTGGTTTGAGGAGGGATTCGAGAGACAGTGGGAGCCATCCTGTTTAGACAAATTAAAAACCATTCTAAACTTGCAAGAGCATCGTGCTAAAGTGTTTCTTCTCTCCCCCCTGCAGCGACCAAATCGAAATGACTGGACTTAAGTTACTTCTAGATAAAAACATACTGACAGGGCCAAACTACAAAGATTGGCTCAGGAATGTCAAAATGGCAATCACTTATGACAAGCTGGGGTATCTTCTTACCACCAAAGCTCCCCCCGTCCCAGGTCCCACCTCCAGCATCGCGGATAAGGAAATCCGTAAGACTTGGGAGATTGATTGCGCGAAGGCCAGGTGCCTCGTGCTTGCCTCTATGGACAACGAACATCAGAGGAGGCACGAGAATACGGACTTAGAATCCATATTTCTTCATACAAAAGAACTGTATGGAGAGCAGTCTCGTATCGCAAGATACGAAGTGTCGAAGAAGTTATTTTCGGCAAAGTTGGCCGTCGGATTATCGGTAGCGGACCACGTGCTTAAGATGATTGGCTACACTGAGGAGCTCGCGGAACTTAGGACCACGTTGGACAGTGAACTCTATACGGATTTAATTCTCCAGTCCCTTCCATCCACTTACGCCCAGTTTATACTGAACTTCAACTTACAAGAAAAGGAAGTTGAACTTTCAGAACTCCTCAACATGCTGAGGAGCGCAGAGGGCACCCTACAAAAGGGTAGGGAAACACCCGCTTTGTTTGTAGGAGGATCTTCTTCCTCTAGGTCCAAGGCGAAAGCCAAGGGAAAGAGGAAGAAAGCCCCCGCCAAACCAAGAGGCGGTGTTAGTAAAGTGGGTACGAAGGGAAAGGAAAAGGCAACAAAGATTGCGGGGAAGCTTGTTGGAAAGGAAGAATGCTTCTATTGTCATAAGAGTGGACACTGGAAGAAAGATTGCAGGGCTTGGAAGGCCAGGACACAGGAACTGAAGCTGGTTGCGGCTTCAGCTTCAGGTGTGTATATTATTGAAAACTGTCTTTCTATAAACTCTACTTCCTGGGTATTGGATACCGGATCAGGATCTCATATCTGTAATTCTTTGCAGGCGTTGAGAAACCGTAGGGTTTTGAAGGCAGGTGACATGACCCTCCGAGTTGCGAACGGAGCTAGCATGGATGCTAAAGCCGTGGGGGACTATCACCTGGGAATGACAGATGGGCATGTTTTGGTTTTGCGTAATTGCTTTTTTGTACCCAACGCAACTTGTAATATCATTTCTGTATCTTTGGTTTCTAAAGAAGGTTATGAATTTGCGTTTGTAAGAAATGTTGTAAACATTCACCTTAATCAAGTTCCGATTGGGTCAGGTACATTGAGCAATGGTATATACGTATTAAACCAACCACAGATTTTCAATGTCTAGAATACACACAAAAGGAAGTCTCCAGATACCAATCAGGCTTTCTTATGGCATTGTAGACTGGGTCACATCAATGAGACACGGTTGACTAAGTTACATAAAGAAGGATACTTGGATCCGTTCGAGTATCAGTCTTATGCCACTTGCGAATCTTGTCTCATGGGAAAGATGATAAAGACTCCGTTCACTGGACACGGAGAAAGAGCGAGCGAGCTCTTGGGACTCATACACAGTGACGTGTGTGGTCCAATGTCTACACATGCGCGAAGCGGTTATTCATACTTCATTACTTTCACAGATGATTTCTCTAGGTATGGACGTGTCTTCTTAATGAAGCACAAATCCGAGGCCTTTGAGAAATTTCGGGATTACAAGAATGAAGTTGAAAAACAAACAGGCAAAAGTATTAAGATTCTAAGATCGGATCGAGGTGGTGAATACTTAAGTGCCGAGTTCCTGAATTACTTAAAAGAGAATGGAATTCTCTCTCAGCTTACTCCTCCATACACCCCGCAACATAACGGTGTATCGGAGAGACGGAATCGAACCCTATTGGATATGGTTCGTTCCATGATGAGTAAGGCTGAGTTACCGCGATCTTTCTGGGGTTATGCACTAGAAGCAGCTGCATATCTCTTGAACAAGGCTCCAACCAAGACTGTGCCTACCATCCCATATCAGATGTGGAGTGGGAAGAAACCCTTTCTTAAGTATCTTAAGATATGGGGATGTCCAGCTTTTGTAAAAAAGCAGCATGCGGACAAGCTCGAGGCACGTTCAGTACAGTGTAAGTTTGTGGGATACCCAAAGAACTCCAGGGGGTATCTGTTCTATTTCGCAGAGGAACAAAAAGTTCTTGTCTCTCAACATGCCCGCTTCTTGGAAACTGAGTTTTTAGAAACCCAGATAAGTGGGAGCGCAATAGAACTGGAAGAAATTCCAGAACCACAAGCTATTACTGAAAGCTTGGAAGAACCAGTAGGTTCAAAAGAACAGGACATTCCTATGCCGCTCCGCAGAAGTAGTAGGCAGTCCCATCCGCCCGAGAGATACTACGGTTTTCTCATAGATGGGGATAGAGAGGATTGCATCATAGATTATGATGAGCCTACTAGCTTCCAGCAGGCCGTTCAGAGCGTTGACTCGGTAAAATGGCTGGATGCAATGCGGACCGAAATGGAGTCCATGTACACCAACAAAGTATGGACGTTGGACATTGCTCCAGACGGGGTAAAACCCGTAGGATGCAAGTGGATCTTCAAAAGGAAGATTGGTGTAGATGGACAGGTTGAGACCTATAAAGCTAGACTTGTAGCAAAGGGTTTCCGTCAAAGACCTGGCTTGGACTATGACGAAACCTTTTCTCCAGTAGCTATGCTGAAATCCATTCGGATCCTTCTTGCCATTGCTGCCTTCCACGATTTTGAGATTTGGCAGATGGACGTAAAAACCTCTTTTCTAAATGGAAATTTAGAGGAGTGTGTCTATATGGATCAGCCAAAGGGTTTCATTCAGAGTGGGAGCAGCGGAAAGGTGTGCAAGTTGCTTAAGTCCATCTATGGACTAAAGCAGGCATCGCGGAGTTGGAACATCTGTTTTGATGAGACGGTCAAGGAATTTGGCTTTATCAAAAATCCAGATGAACCATGCATCTATTGTAGATTTGTAGCGAGAACTGTAGTATTCCTCGTTTTATACGTGGATGACATTCTCTTAATAGGAAATGACATTCCTATGCTACAATCTGTCAAGGGGTTCTTGTCACACAGGTTCTCCATGAAAGACCTGGGTGATGCCTTATACATCCTGTGGATCCGGATCCATCGTGATAGATCCAAGAGGATATTAGGACTTTCACAGTCCAGGTACATCGACACCGTACTGAAAAGATTCAGTATGGAAGATTCCAAGCACGGTAACCTACCGGCTTGTCACGGGATCACCCTCTCTAAAGAGATGTCTCCCAAGACTGATTTGGAGAGGGATCGCATGTCTATTATACCCTACGCTTCTGCGGTAGGCTCTATAATGTATGCGATGTTGTGTACCAGACCGGATGTAGCTTATGCACTGAGTGTATTAAGCCGGTATCAATCAAACCCTGGGGAGAAACACTGGATAGCAGTAAAGAACATTCTCAAGTACCTGAGGAGGACTAAGGAGATGTTCTTGGTGTATGGCGGAAAAGACCTCCAGATCGAGGCCTGTGCTGACTCCAGCTTCCAGAGTGACAAGGATGATTCCAAGTCCATGTCGGGTTTTGTCTTTACCCTCAATTGAGGGGCGGTATGTTGGAAGAGTTCCAAACAGGAAACCGTTGCAGACTCGACGATGGAAGCGGAATACATCGCTGCATCTGATGCCGCAAAAGAAGCTGTCTGGATAAGGAAGTTCTTGAAAGAACTTCAGGTGGTTCCGTCCATTGTTGACCCAATACCTCTGTATTGCGACAACAACGGGGCTATAGCTTTAGCAAAGGAACCCAGGTCCTATCAGAGATCCAGGCACATCTTGAGGCGGTATCACCTGATCAGGGAGATCGTGGATCGCAAGGAGATCGAGGTTCGGAGGGTTGCTTCAGAAGAAAACACTGCAGATCCATTCACCAAGGCCCTACCCCAGACTCAGTTCGAGCGGCTGATCGAGATGATAGGTCTTCGATACGCCAGTACATGGCCTTAGTGCAAGTGGGAGATTGTTAGTGTATATGCCCTAGAGGCCATTACTGTATCATACTAGTTTGTATATTACTTAATGGAAGCTTGGGATATTCACTTTGTATAAACAATCTTGCTCAATATAGTAGTATGCTACTTGGTTTGTTTCTACTTCAATGTGTACTTGTGTTTATTTTAGTATATCACCTATACACATTAGTGGAGCCCTTAGGATCTTTGCTTGATTACCAGCGTTGTGATGGCAGTCACACTAGTGGGGGCTGGGTAATCTATAAGCACATCCTTATACAGGTCCCTAGTCGCAGGACTATCGAGACAGGGCATCGATACTCCGGAGTAGACTAGCGTATGCGCTTCTCATCCCAGTGTGGGAGATGGTCTGTCCCACAGCCATCAGTACGTCGTACTGGAGATAGTATACGGGTGCTCGTTAGGTTACGAGTACACTGGACAGGACTCGTCGGGAACTGACAGGTTGGTATTATACCTATCGTCAGTTATCAGTTTCCAGGTGACATGAGTACAGCTTAGTCCGCTGACTTGACACTGGCACTTCGCCTCGAGTGTGTTCCCACTGCACTTTGATCACTACCCTACCACGGCTCAAAGGGGTCGTGCAAACAGGTAGTGGTTGGGTGCAGTCCCGAAGCACTTGGAGGCAGTGACGGTTAGACAGGATTCGTCTCTCCCAGTATTGGGGGTTGACATCGCGCTGTGTCTAGAAGAGCCATTACACGAGTATTTCCTGGCCAGGGCAAGCGAGATATACTGGTAGGCTTCCAGTATTATCTCAGGTTGTTTTAGGCTTCACTCCGACACGATATGTACCGCTATTAGGGGACTGACGTTTTACCGCCCCCTAGGCCCGACATGCGATGTATTAGACGAACAGACCGGACTGTACGGAGACTGTCACATTCAGACTCAGTAGGAGTTCAGATGGGGTTCACCTCGTCAACCTTCTTGTCGGCATCTACCTGGGGACCGTTACGCACAGCTAGTGCCGCTTGTGGTCTATGGTTAAACCCACTGCCAGCATAGTGTCGAGTCTTTAGAGTCCCACACAGAGGGTATTCGCCTCTGGGCAAAACAGAGTAGAGCTCGCATGGTTTTGCGACAGGGTTCGTTCTCATCCGCGCACTTGTGCACGTTTGGAGTCCGGACGGATATTACTGGTAGGCTCTGGTTTGAGTCAGATACTGGTATATGTTTTGGGGTTGATTTTATCTCTTGGTATTCATGTTCCTCAGAACAAGAATGCGGGTGTGTATGCACAGTTGATTGAGGCGGAGGAAGAGGTTTTTCATTAGGGTTTCGGAACGGGTGCGTATGCACAGTTGACAGTCGTCTTTTTCCAAACCCTAATGGATTTATGAAATATCAATTAATAATAGTAATTAAATGAAATTGTGTCATGGTTGATTTTGTTGACTTGTTGACCATGGTTGACTTGTTGACCATGGTTGAATGTTTGACCATCATCATTGCTTTGCAAGGATACTCCTTGATTCTAGCTTACATTCATTTAATGAAGTGATGATAATGGTCATTCCAAATACAACCATCAACTATTTCATTTTGAATTATTATTATTAATTAGATAATTCTTTTTCCTTTTGTTATGGTTGCTAAGGAAAAAGGAGCTCATTCTATCATAACCATTCTCTCTCCTCATTTCATCTTCTTCTTCCTCAAGCTCAAGGAGAATCCTTCTCATGTGTTGAGAATCCCTCTCCTTGAAAAGAAAACAACCCCTAGACACTCTCTACTCTCTCTAGGATCAAAGGTTTAGCAAGCCGAAGATTCTAGTTCTCTCAAAGTTCGAGAAAGAGCCCGAAGGTTGAACCCTCAGGTGGATCCATCTTTGACGGAAGAAGGCTACGAGGATAGAACCATCAACCTCTACTAGGTTTCAAGAAGAAGGAGTTCAAGTTAAGGTATAACCACTTTGCCGAGTAGTTAACTCTCCTTTGCATGTTTGCTAGTTTAGTTTAGACACGATCCCGACCTTGTTTAGTCCATGTTGCCCCATGCGCCAAAAATTTGATTTTTATACCGTTTCCGCCTCCCCGTAAGAACCGGGGGTCGCAACGTGGACTTACACTGACACCAGTGGCTTGTGAGACCGGCCACCGCCCCTCGTCGGGGTCACGACTTTATACACTAGTCTACTCTGGAGTATCGATGCCCTGTCTCGAAAACTCCCATGACTAGGAACCTTTTAAGGATGTGCTTATAGATCCCAGCTCCCCGTATATGATCGCCATCATACTGCTGGCCGTCAAGCAAGAATCCTATGGGCTCTATCAACGCGCAATAGTGACCTGTAGGGTCACCTAAAGCGTTACACGATGATAAAGATAAACCAGATAGCATACTGTCATCTTGAGTAAGACTGTTCTACGGGCATAGGTCCTCCCTCAATCATTGCAATCACGTGCCTGTGATCCAATAATTGACTCTGAGGGCACTATATCCAACAAGGGTGAAATCTGGGACCATTTTCCTGAGTTGCTATTTTGATTCGGGTTTTGTTTCTCGTATTTTGAATTCTGGATTTGCGTATTTGTGGTTTACCTCGATCACTTGACGTTTGTACGATGATATCGAGGGTTGTTTGATGCCTTTGAATGCGTAGTCCATAGGTTCTAATCTATAGGCCTTAGCGTGTCCTTTTGGTTTTCCGATGTAATTTTAATGTGCGTTGCGATTGTGTTATTTTTGTAGGTATCTTCATGAGTGTTTCATATGATGAAGAAGATGAAGGCGACATCGACACCGACACGCAGGATGCAAGGTGAGTAGATTATATCTACGGGGGAAGTCGAGTGGATGGCATATAGTATCCCCGCAGTTCGATGTTTAGTATACTATACATAGACTATATATAAGTATGATAGCGTTACGTGTGATATGGATATTCTAGATGTGTTTATGTGTACTATGGGTAGATTAGGGTTTAGAAGTAAACTAGTATAGTTCCCAAGTTGCGAACCCTAGAATAGATTTACACCCATACACACACATATGCTTGCTTGTGATACTTATACCTGGATGATGAGGATAGTATATGATATTTGGAGATGGGTCGATGAGATTGGGCATAGTGCCATAAGATCGGTGATATGATGTGATTCGTATTTGGGATATGACATGAGATGTTAGCGGGCCTTTGGACGTGTATTTCACACACGCATTTATATTTATATATATGGTATCGATTTGTACTAGACTTAGATCAGTACCCCAGATTAAGAGATATTATGATAAGGACACGTGATAATTGATGAGATGAATGTGATATTGACCCGTACCCAGCTTTTGGAATGCAGTACGATGATTTAACGTACGAGCTTTAAATTGATGATAGATCCGCTCTCATGACTCGAGGATGTCTTATGATGTTGTATCGTACACGGTACCTTTGAGGCGGGATCACCGACTATTATATATATATGTATGTATATCGACTCAGATTTAGGTGGTTTCCATACCCCTCCCGATTGACTTGTTAGCTAGAGCTGCAGTTATGCTAGTAGATGTTAGGCTAGGCCGATGTCATACATATTTCAAAAACTAACGAATCGGGAGTATTTTAAAGACAGGCAAAGGGATCTACGGATATTTTCAAAAGACGCATCTTTTCTTAAAAACACCGTAGCCCTTAATTTCCTAAAAACCCCGATTCGTCTTCTTTCAAATGGCAAAACAGTATGACATGGATGCATTGATGTAGATTCTACACTGTTGTGTTTATTATTCATTTGCCGCATATTCTTACTGTTTGCATCGCATTGCATGTTAAATATGTCTATTGTTATATCAAAACCATGCTGTTAGGACACCAGCACCATTATCGATGATGCAAACGTTCCACGTACACCTTCTTGCCGGCTCACACACTTCATCATCGATAATTGCCATGTCACTACACTGTAGGACTGTTGCATTCAGGATATGATCCCTAGCATGATATACTGAAATGCTTACATTTCTTTTACATGTCGCATACATCATGCTTTATGATTATACGCATTGAGATATGTTGTTTCCATGATATTTCTGGATTTGGGAACCGTGGTATTTCAAAAGAGAGTATGTATTGTTTTAAAAACCCTGTTACCCTTGATATGATATTTCAGTGCGTCCACCATGTGTTTTCTCGGTTCTGAGAGCGGCATGTGAAACCCGATTCGTGGAGCGGTAGGCACCGTCTGCGGGTACATGGTGGACCCGGTGAGGTACCCCGAGGCAAGAAGACTTGTATATGTTAGACGGTGAGCCTGGCAGGGGTGTACTACCTACCGGTGATTGTTTTTGAGCTCGGTGGATATCTGGGGGATACCGACCGGAGTTGAGAAAGGAAACGGGCGGATCCGGACTGACGGAGCCCTATGTATATGAGGATTTACGTGCTGATGCTAGACACAGGTTTCATGATGTTTTCGAGTGCTGATGCTTGAGACTCAGGTTCCATGATTTGATATGTCGCGAGCGACACATGTTGATTTACATCCTCATACTTCCATGCATATGCTTTATGACATTTACATGCATGATGCTTATTGTCAATTGGTGACACGTGGACGATTTCCACATACATATAGTTGACATTGATGATATTGATCACATAGTTGGATGATATCCACATATTCATAGACTTCATGATATAGTCAGCATTGATCTTACCTCATATTTATGATATGTTATTATCTGAGGCACTGGCACGAGCACTTGGAACTACACTCATGTATAGATGTTACATTGCCACCTTATCATGCTTCAGACTTATTCATTTGAGGTTTATATATATATTGATCGTATTGACCTAGGATTGTGTCATACATACGATTTCTGCTCTGTGATGTTTTCTACTCACGAGTTGGCAACTCACCCCCGTTGTGCCACAGTTCTTCCAGGTTTTGCCTTACAGGTTCCATTGCGGCTTTTCTGGCACACTGCTTTCCTTATGGGTGATTTGCTTTGGTAGGTGGGTTCTTTTGCATCAGAACCACCATTCTCTATGTATTATTCAGTTGTATCTAGGAATCCCATCAACTAAACTTGTATATTGTTTCAGAATTAGAAAACCAGTTGTGTATTATTTTCGACCTTAGAGTCGCGAGTTGTAGTATTATGGTTTTCCTGCAGATTTTGAGTTTCTTTTTGAGTTTTGATCCTCGCCCTTCGGCGTTGTATATTATATTGCTTGTGTGGTTGTGACAGTCGATTGACGAACAGTTAGCTCCCGCTTGGGAATGCCTTTTATCATTGTATATATGTTATTCTTGTTGTACCCCGTTCGGGGCCAGTATTTACAAAGGGAACTATGCAGAAATTTTCAGAAAAGACAATAGATTTTAAAAATGCATATTCGGCTTACCTATTTAAAAACCTTGCTTTTAAAACATGTTTTCCTTACTTCTTAAGAACTAGATTTCTTTATTTACTTCTTAAAATGGTTTTAGATTTCTGGGCTTTTGGCTTACTTGAATTAGATGGGGTCCTATAGACTTCATATGATTCAAGGGCCAGTCACGTGCTATTTTGGGTCGTAACAAAGTTGTTATCAGAGCGCTAGGTTAAGTTAGGTTCGAGTCTATGTTTGACTATGCGGAGCCAAGACCGTTTATATATATACGGAACTTAGGCTTGACCTTACGGAACTTAGACTTAGTCGATGGGGTATTATACCCGAACTTTCGTCGCGTAGGATGACCCTTGGTTGATGGAGTAGGTAGCTTGAGTAGAGTGACGAACCGTACGTATGTTCCGCGGCATACGTACGATACGCTACCCCGCTTAAGAAACCTTATGATGTACATTTCCTTGCACAGTATTATATTCATTCTTATGATCTATCCTCATCGATACTGGTTATGATTTTTCTGCCACGATTACACGGGCAAAGAGAGCTACGGCTAGAGTTGCGTCAGCGCGAGCTCGTCACGGACGAGGAATGACCAGGGCATGATTCCAAAAACGTACGATTGCATAGAGGCTTCGTTGTATTGTGTTTTCGCGCCATGAGCGGTTGAAGGATCGCTTTTACGAGATTTCTCGGACATGCAGATCTGCACCAGAGGATCAGACTATGCAAAATTACCAGCCTCCGTACAGTTCGGCTTAGGCGATATCGGAAGAGACCTTGAGCAGGATTCCATCCAGGACACTGCTGCGATAAGATTTGCACCCAGGATCAGATGTGTGATATGCATTCAGAGGACCAGAGGCCCACGCCAGTGACATGCTGCTTTACGAGTGGCCGTGATGATTGACCGAGAGATGACTAGAGAAGTGCCAGGACGGATTCATCCCCGTTAGCACACCTGACAGGGCCGATGATCCGATGGATCGCGAAATTGGTTATCCACAGAGAAGATAAGGGCCCAGAGACAGAGGAAGCAAGACCATGAGCAAGAGGCAAGTAGATATCTTACGCTGCTAGCGTTGGATGCACCGACACCTTCTCGACTTTGAAGGAGGAAATATCGACGGTGGTAATTGTGATTTGTGATTTGGTGATTTGATTATAACGTACCCGTCATCTTGTATTTCGATGTTTTTAGGCGATCTATTCGCATGATTTAGTCTTGATGGCTGAGTTCCATGATTTCTGTTTTCGTGCACCATGGTTGCACCTACTGGATATTCATATTTGTGCACAGTTATTGGACCTGATATCGTTTTTGTGCCTTGATTGCACAGGCTTATGACTTCTTGGATTTCATACAGTTGAGTTGATTTTGTGCATATGATACGCAGACGATTTGGTTTTTGCACTCGGTATAGCTTATATGTGCTTGTAGTGCATTGATATGTGTTTTGTGCACACAGTTGCACACGTTTTTGATTTTCTTTAAACTTGGGTATACTCGGTGTTGCTGCTTACGCATTTGAGTTATTGTTTGGTATTTGTGCATAGGATGCACCGTATTTGTATTTCTTGCCCAGGATGCACCAGTTTTATACTTCGTGCGTTTATCGCACCAGTTTTATATTTCGTGCGTTTATCGCACCAGATTTATATTTCGTGCATTTGTTGCACCGGATTATATTTCGTATGTTTGTTGCACCTGATTTCAGTTTGATGTCATTCTATATGTTGATTTTGATTTCATGCCTATATTATGCATGTGATTTGACTTATGCTTTCGACATAGTTTTCATACACTTTTAGTGTTTTGATTTGATTTGTGCACGCTGATTCACTTGGTTGTGAGCTTATATACCGTGGTATACCTGATTTTGATTGAGCCGTATTGTATACCGACGATTTTGATTCTGATATTGATAATTGATTTCTTGCACTCCGTGCATTTGATTTGGATTTTGCGCATGTTCGATGCTTGATATTGGATTTCGTTATTTCGTGCATGTTGAATGCGCATGATTTAGATTTTATTCGTGCATGATGGATGCACCTGATTTGGATTTTCGCGCGTGTTGAGCGCATGTTTTGAGATACGATTTTGGTGCACACCCGATACACTAAATCGGGATTCTCCGTGCATGTCAGATGCACCTGATGTTGCTGTCAGGCACGCCCGTTGCACTTAGATGTTGTTTCTGTGCACATGTATGGCGCATATATAGATTTTGATTTCCGTGCGCACCAGACGCACAGGGTATTCTTATATACTTTTTGGGATTTATTTCTTATGGAGGAGTACGTTTTATGATATTTGCTATATGTTTTCGTGCTGAGCAGGACTAGTCAGAGGACTGTACCTGGATATATTTTACATGCATTGATAGTTATCGAAGAGATTTCCAAAAAGCAAGCTATAGTCTCAGTATTTACCTACGTGTCTGATATGACACAAAACGTTCAAAGCAAGGAAACCCTTCTAATTTTTTTTTCAAAACGGCGGAACGTACATATTAAACAAAAGATATATACATATATGGTTATTTTCGTACAATAGACGTCCACCACTGTGCTGCGATACGCGCATATCACAGTGACTTAAAAGGGTTTGGCATGCATTTCCTTCAGTTATTTACATGTATGGATTTGATGTCTACATGTATAATTTTGATGTATATCATATTGGTGTTGTTTTGGATTTGAGCTTTGTGTCTTTACCATGACTCCGATGATTGCGGGATGTTTGACGGAGCTTTATTTTTGAGATATCTGCTCATTATTCATATGCATGCATTGCGCTATGTTGCGTCTTATGTATTGATGATTTCGGAGCCCCGACGACTTGGACTTTTACTGAAATGTTTTAGTATTTGAGGGGTATAAATTTAAATTCGGAGACCGAATTTATTTAAGGGGTGAAGATTGTAACATTTCAAAAAACTAAAAAATTATTTTTGGGAATTTTTATAATTTAGTAATAAAATACTGAATATTTTAATAAGGCGGTACAATTAAATACCGATAAAAATGGGAAAATTTTTGAAAATTTTTGAAATTACTAAAAAGATGGTGTTTTATGGAATTATGCCATTTTTAAGTTTTATGTTCAATTATACGCTAATTTAGTGCTAATCGCGATTAAAAATCGCTAATCGGACTTTAAGCGTATTTTGAGAAAACCATGCACCGTTTCATTTTTACACTTGTTACATATGTTTTCCATGGCTTCCCTTCATGTTTTAAAGCATGGTTGTTGATTTATAGGAAAATAGAAAGGGAAAAGAAAAGAAAAGGAAAAGAAAAGAATAGGATATTTGGTATGGGTGAGAGAGAAAAAGGTGAGGGTTACTTTGACTTGGCCATTCCCTCTTCATTCTTCACCCATCTCCTCTCCTCTCTCCTTCCTTGGTGTTGCTGCTGCCGCCTCCTCCTCCACCCTCTTCAACCCTCTCAAATCATCATAATAAACACCTCAAAACCCATTACCTTTTTCTTTAAAAATGTGCACAAGCTCAAGGGAAGAACATTGGACCAAGAAAGAAGAGATTTTGAGCACTTTGGGCAACTCAAGAAAATTCTTAAGTTGCCAAAGGAGATAATTTCTGCACCAATAGTATAGTGTTTTAATTCATTATGCATCCATACATGTTTCATGTCGATATTGAGTGGTTTTATGGACTTAGAAAATTCTAGTTAGGGTTTAGGGAAATTGATGGTTGTGATGTGAAATTGAGCTCAGTAGAGGCCACACAAACCCCCTAATGCTAGAATTCAGCCCTAAACCAGAGACTAGAACCCTGGAATACAGATTTAGAAAAGCCGATATCGGAAAATTGTGGATTCTGTGAGGGTTAAATGAAATCTGCACTTGGAGACTATGAAAATTATTTTGCAAACACAGAGAGACATGCAGGCACCTAGGAAGCTACCACCAAAACCCTAGCCCCTAACCCTCAACCATGGCCATAAATAAATTCCTTCTGGCGGCAATTTGCGGCCAGACCAGTGAGGATGCGATTCGTGTTGGTTCCGTAGCTTTATCTCATGTAAACTAGACCCTTGGTATATCCAAAATTGACCAATTTGACCTAGTGTGAAATCCGGGACCATTTTCCTGTGTTGCTGTTTTGATTCGGTTTTTGTTTCTCATATTTTGAATTCTGGATTTGCGTATTTGTGGTTTACCTCGATCACTTGATGTTTGTACGATGATATAGAGGGTTGTTTAATGGCTTTAAAAGCGTAGTCCATGGGTTCTAACCTATAGGCCTTAGCGTGTCATTTTGGTTTTCCGATGTAATTTTAATGTGCGTTGAGATTGTGTTATCTTTGTAGGTATCTTCACGAGAGTTTCATATGATGATGAAGATGAAGGCGACATCGACACTGACACGCAGGATGTAAGGTGAGTAGATTATATCTACGGGGGATGTCGGGTGGATGGCGTATAGCACCCCCGTAGTTCGATTTTTAGTATACTATATATAGACTATATATAAGTATGATAGTGTTACATGTGATATGGATATTCTAGATGTGTTTAAGTGTACTATGGGTAGATTAGGGTTTAGAAGTAAACTAATATAGTTCCCTAGTTGCGAACCCTAGAATAGGTTTACACCCCCACACACACATATGCTTGCTTGTGATACTTATACCTGGATTATGAAGATAGTATATGATATTTAGAGATGAGTCGATGAGATTGGGCATAGTGCCATGAGATCAGTGATACGATGTGATTCGTATTTGGGATACGACATGAGATATTAGCGGGCCTTTGGACGTGTGTTTCACACACGCATTTATATTTATATATATGGTATCGATTTGTACTAGACTTAGATCAGTACCCCAGATCATGAGATATTATGATAAGGATACCATATAATTGATGAGATGAATGTGATATTGACCCGGACCCAGCTTTTGGGATGCCGTACGATGATTTACCGTACGAGCATTATATTGATGATAGATCCGCACTCATGACTCGCGATGTCTTATGATGTTGTATCGTACGTGGTACCTTTGAGGCGGGATCACTAACTATTATATATATATATATATATGTATATCGACTCAGATATAGGTGGTTTCCATACCCCTCCTGATTGACTTGTTAGCTAGAGCTGTAGTTTTGCTAGTAGTTGTTAGACTAGGCCGATGTCATAACTACTTCAAAAACTAACGAATCGAGAGTATTTTAAAGACAGGCAAAGGGAGTCTACGGATATTTTCAAAGGACGCATCTTTTCTTAAAAACACCGTAGCCCTTATTTTCTTAAAAACCCCGATTCGACTTCTTTCAAATGGCAAAATAGTATGACATGGATGCATTGATGTAGATTCTACACTGTTGTGTTTATTATTCATTTGCCGCATGTTCTTACTGTTTGCATCGCATTGCATGTTAAATATGTGTATTGTTATATCAAAACCATGCTGTTAGGACACCAGCACCATTATCGATGATGCATATGTTCCACGTACACCTGCTTGCCGGCTCACACATTTCATCATCGATAATTGCCATGTCACTATACTGTAGGACTGTTGCATTCAGGATATGATCCCTTGCATGATATACTAAAATGCTTACATTTCTTTTACATGTCTCATACATCATGCATTATGATTATACGCATTGAGATATGTTGTTTCCATGATATTTCTGGATTTGGGAACCGTGGTATTTCAAAAGAGAGTATGTATTGTTTTAAAAACCCGGTTACCCTTGATATGATATTTCAGCGCGTCCACCATGTGTTTTCTCGATTCTGAGAGCGGCATGTGAAACCCGATTTGAGGAGCGGTAGGCACCGTCTGCGGGTACATGGTGGACCCGGTGAGGTACCCCGGGGCAAGAAGACTTGTATATGTTAGACGGTGAGCCTGGCAGGGGAGTACTACCGACCGGTGATTGTTTTTGTGCTCGGCGGATATCTGGGGGATACCGACCGGAGTTGAGAGAGGAGACGGGCCGATCCGGACTGACGGAGCCTTATGTATATGAGGATTTACGTGCCGATGCTAGGCACAGGTTTCATGATGTTTTCGAGTGTCGATGCCTGACATTCAGGTTCCATGATTTGATATGTCGCGAGTGACACATGTTGATTTACATCATCATACTTCCATGCATATGCTTTATGACATTTACATGCATGATGCTTATTGTCATTGGGTGACACGTGGACGATTTCCACATGCATATAGTTGACATTGATGATATTGATCAGATAGTTGGATGATATCCACATATTCATAGACTTCATGATATAGTCGACATTGAACATACCGCATATTTATGATATGTTATTATCTGAGGTACTGGCACGAGCACTTGGCACTACACTCATGTATAGATGTTACATTGCCACCTTATTATGCTCCAGACTTATTCATTTGAGGTTTATATATATATTGATCGTATTGACCTAGGATTGTGTCATACATACGATTTCTGCTCTGTGATGTTTTCTATTCACGAGTTGGCAACTCACCCCCGTTGTGCCGCAGTTCTTGCAGGTTTTGCCGTACAGGTTCCATTGCGGCTTTTCTGGCACACTGCTTTCCTTATGGGTGATTTGCTTTGGTAGGTGGGTTCTTTTGCATCAGAACCACCATTGTTTATGTATTATTCAGTTGTATCTATTAATTCCATCAACCAAACTTGTATACTGTTTCAGACTTAGAAAACCAGTTGTGTATTATTTTCGACCATAGAGTCGCGAGTTGTAGTATTATGGTTTTCCTGCAGATTTTGAGTTTCCTTTTGAGTTTTGATCCTCGCCCTTAACCGTTGTATATTATATTGCTTGCGTGGTTGTGACCGTCGATTGACGAAGGGACAGCTCCTGCTTGGGGATGCCTTTTATCATTGTATATATGTTATTCTTGTTGTACCCCGTTTGGGGCCAGTATTTACAAAGGGAACTCTGCCGAAACATTCAGAAAAGACAATAGATTTTAAAAATGCATGTTCGGCTTACTTATTTATAAACCTTGCTTTTAAAACATGTTTTCCTTACTTCTTAAGAACTAGATTTCTTTATTTACTCCTTAAAATGATTTTAGATTTCTGGGCTTTTGGTTTACTTGAATTAGATGGGTTCCTATAGATTTCATATGATTCAAGGGCCAGTTACGTGCTATTTTGGGTCGTGACAAAGTTGGTATACGAGCGCTAGGTTAACCTTGGTTTGAGTCTAAGTTTGACTATGCGGAGCCTAGAGCGTTTATATATATACGGAACTTAGGCTTGAACTTACGGAACATAGACTTAGTCGATAGGGTATTATACCCGAACTTTCGTCGCGTAGGATGACCCTTGGTTGATGGAGTAGATAGCTTGAGTAGAGTGACGTACCGTACGTTTGTTCCGCGGCATACTTACGATACGCTACTCCGCTTAAGAAACCTTAGGATGTACATTTCCTTGGACGGTATTATATTCATTCCTATGATCTATCCTTATCGATACTGGTTATGATTTTGCTGCCACGATTACACGGGCAGAGAGAGCTACGGCTAGAGTTGTGTCAGCACGAGCTCGTCACGGACGAGGACTGACCAGGGCGTGATTCCAGAAATGTACGATTGCATAGAGGCTTTGTTGTATTGTGTTTTCGCGCCATGAGCGGTTGATGGATCGCTTTTACGAGATTTCTCGGACATGCAGATCAGCACCAGAGGATCAGACTATGCAAGAGTACCAGCCTCCGTACAGTTCGGCATAGGCGAGATCGGAAGAGACCTTGAGCAGGATTCCTTCCAGGAAACTGCTGCGATAAGATTTACACCAAGGATCAGATGTGTGATGTGCATTCAGAGGACCAGAAGTCGACGCTAGTGACGTGCTGCTTTACGCGTGGCCATGAGGATTGACCGAGAGATGACCAGAGAAGTGCCAGGACGGAATCGTCCCCGTTAGCACACCTGACAGGGCCGATGAGCCGATGGATCGCGAAATTGGTAATCCACAGAGAAGATAAGGGCCCTGAGACAGAGGACGCCAAACCGTGAGCAAGAGGCAAGTAGATATCTTGCACTGTTAGCGTTGGATGCACCAACACCTTCTCGACTTCGAAGGAGGAAATATCGACGGCGGTAATTGTGATTTGTGATTTGGTGATTTGATTATCACGTACCCGTCACCTTGGATTTCGGTGTTTTTGGGCGATCAATTCGCATGATTTAGTCTTGATGGCTGAGTTCCATGATTTCTGTTTTCGTGCACCATGGTTGCACCTACTGGATATTCATATTTGTGCACAATT
Source organism: Agapanthus africanus (assembly GCA_030015575.1). Taxonomy (NCBI): domain Eukaryota; kingdom Viridiplantae; phylum Streptophyta; class Magnoliopsida; order Asparagales; family Amaryllidaceae; genus Agapanthus; species Agapanthus africanus. Next base: position 265,805,996 of record CM057344.1, on the reverse strand, counting down.
ATTGCACCTGATATCGTTTTTGTGTCTTGATTGCACATGTTTATGACTTCATGGATTTCATACAGTTAAGTTGATTTTGTACATATGATTCACACACGATTTGGTTTTTGCACTTGGTATAGCTTATATGTGCTTGTAGTGCATTGATATGTGTTTTGTGCACGCAGTTGCACACGTTTTTGATTTTCTTTACACCTGGGTATACTCGGTGTTGCTGCTTACGCATTTGAGTTATTGTTTGGTATTTATGCACAGGATGCACCGTATTTGTATTTCTTGCCCAGGATGCACCAGTTTTATACTTCATGCGTTTGTCGCACCAGTTTTAAATTTCGTGCGTTTATCGCACCAGATTTATATTTCGTGCATTTGTTGCACAGGATTATATTTCGTACGTTTGTTGCACCTGACTTCGGTTTGATGTCATTCGATATGTTGATTTTGATTTCATGCCTATATTATGCATGTGATTTGATTTATGCTTTCGGCATAGTTTTCAAACACTTTTAGTGTTTTGATTTGATTTGTGCACGCTGATGCACATGATTGTGAGCTTATATACCGCGGTATACCTGATTTGGATTGAGCCGTATTGTATACCGACGATTTTGATTCTGATATTCATAATAGATTTCTTGCACTCCGTGCATTTGATTTGGATTTTGCGCATGTTCGACGCTTGATATTGGATTTCGTGATTTCGTGCATGTTGAATGCGCATGATTTAGATTTTATTCGTGCATGATGGATGCACCTGATTTGGATTTTCGCGCGTGTTGAGCGCATGTTTTGAGATACGATTTTGGTGCACACCGATGCACTAAATTGGGATTCTCCGTGCATGTCAGATGCACCTGATGTTGCTGTCAGGCACGCCCGTTGGCCTTGGCAGATGTTTTGTGCACACCCGTTGTACTTAGATGTTGTTTCTGTGCACATGTATGGCGCATATATGGATTTTGTTTTCCGTGCGCACCAGGCGCATAGGGTATTCTTATATACTTTTTGGGATTTATTTCTTATGGAGCAGTACGTTTTATGATATTTTCTATATGTTTTCGTACTGAGCAGGACTAGTCAGAGGACAATACATGGATATATTTTATATGCATTGATAGTTATCGAAGGGATTTCCAAAAAGCAAGCTATAGTCTCAGTATTTAACTACGTGTCTGATATGACACGAAACGTTTAAAGCAAGGAAACCCTTCTAAATTGTTTTCAAAACGGCGGAACGTACATAATAAACAAAAGATATATACATATATGGTTTTTTTCGTACAATAGACGTCCGCCACTGTAAAAAATCTGCGGGGCCCCCGATATATCCAAAACCCCTCCAAAGTGTTACACTGCACATTGAGTTCGCATGACCAGTTTAAGCCGTCAATCGGAGGCTCCCTCGCTCCAAAGGCGAGGGGTAATTAACGGCAGCTTAGTCCGCGGCTGCCGGAGATTCGGATCCCCACAATTGACAAGCATGCGCGTATTCCCATCTCAATGGGGTGACGAAAACACCCTACACCTTTATTCATATTATTCATGTTGCACCCTTTTGGGGCCAGTATTTACAAATGAAACTCTGCCAAAATTTTCAGAAAAGACTTGAGATTTTAAAAATGCACATTTCGGGTTATGTTATTAAACTACTTGCTTTAAAACTAGACCTTGCCTTCTTTCTTCTTTAAAATGGTTTAGATTTCTGGGATTTTGGTTTACTTGAATTAGATGGGGTCCTATAAACTTCATATGATTCGAGTGCCAGTCACGAGCCATTACGGGTCGTGACAGTGAACACTGTGGATTCGAAGACGAATGGCTATATATTATATATGAGATATATAATAGACGTTGCTTATGTTTTGCACCTGCGCTAGTCCCATCCCGGTATGCCGTTAGTTAAGTAACCTAACGGTGCATAACGGGACATTGTGGCGAATGCGGATGGCATAAGCGTACATTATATTTTCGTTTCATTTTCTGTGATGCTTAGGAAGCATTAAAATGATGGGACTTCATTAATGAGATTAATGAAAAGAAAGAAACCTAAAAAGATGTTGTAGAATCAAATTTTCAAAAAGGGTAGCTCTAGTTTTTGCTTTGCATAGCGGTATTCTTTATGAAATATCCAGCACCTTATTGGATAAGGAAAAAAGCCGAGACCCCTTCACCTGGAGTGACCTCTTTAGCAAAACTAGCAGATACTACAACTCATTCGGTTTTGTTTTTGATTGCTTCTATAGTTTTTGCTTCGCATAGTGATATTTGTGAAATATCCTGCACCTTTTTCGATAAGGAAAGAGCCGAGATCCATTCACCGGGAGTGACCTCTTTAGTGAAACTAGTAAAAGCCTAAAAAACACTCTTTTTCAAAAATCACTTGATTCTGCAATGATACCAAGTTCATTAAGCTCAAGGTTTTCTTAAAACCTGTCGTAGCCCTCCGTCATTTCAGATAAGGACTATTTAGTATTCGTGCTGCATTTTTTGGCCTTTGTCAAGGCATAGTGTGCGGTAGCTGAATGGTGCTTATCTGCTTAAGCATATGATGCGATTGGATTAGGGTAGTCGTACGACCTTGTTGGCCTTTGTCAAGAGTCGTGCGGGTGGGTTTAATTCAATCAGGAAATGACGGGTTGAACTTGACTAGCATCCTATGGTTTGTTGGCCTTTGTCAAGGTCATAGGGGGTTAGGGGCAAAAGTATTATCGGGAATTTCAAGTATTGAAATTTGCAATGTGATTGCATACCTTCTATGAGATAGTTGGATCCCGATACCCACTGCGAGTAAGAGTTACTCCTGGGAAAGTTTTACACATGACAATTAGCCGATCAAGTAGGTGTCTAGAAAGGTGTTTACATGGTTAAGCCTCTGGGAAAATGAGGTTTATTTTAATTAGGTCCGTGCGAAAGCACGGGGAACCTCCCTCAAAGTACCAACACTGGCTTGGCTGAAAGATTGGCGAACTTGTAAGGTGTAATTAATCCCGGCTAGTTTTACCTTTTAGGGTTTGAAAAAAGATTTGATAAAAACAGTTGGAGCTATCCTGATTAGATAAGATAATAACCAATCTAATCTTATAAGAGTATACGGTAAAGTTTTTTATTCTCTCTCTCCAGGTAGCGACCATGTCAGGCCTTAATCAAGATAATAATATGGTTGTATTGACCGAACCCACTTGTTATACTGAGCAGGGGAACGTTGGTTCTGTTCATTCTTATAATTGTTATAAGACTGAGCAGGGAATAGGCACATTTCCGGATTCCCACGCCCCCAAACGAAGAAAAAGCATGTTGATGCATCTTCTTCGGGTATGTTAGTTATCGAGAACTGTTTCTTAGTTCACTCTACGTCCTGGGTATTAGATATCGGATCGGGATCCCACATATGCAATATGTTACATGGGATAAAGAAAGGAAGAGAACTGGGAATGCGTGATCATTCCGTAAGAGTGGGGAATGTTCCAAATGTTGCAGCCAAAGCAGTTGGCGAATATGACCTTGTATTACCAAATGGTAATAAATTAGTTTTGAACGTATGCTATTACATACCGACCCTTATATGCAATCTTATATTAGTTTCTTTATTAAGTAAAGACGGATATAATTTTGTAGTACAGGATAATATTATGAGCATCTTCCTGAATCAAAAGTTGATTGGATCATGCTCGTTAATTAATGGTATATGTGTTCTAAATCAAACCATAGTTCTGTAGGGTTCCTAGGCACACTCATGAGGTTCTACAACTGATCAACCATGCCAAAATCAAATTTTTCATGTGCCGAGAAACCCTAAACAAGATCGATTACTAGAGGTAAGGCGAAACTACAAGCAAGTTAACTACTTTAACTACAAGTGAAAGGGACTACAACCTTTATAGATCCGGTCCTCCACTTCGAAAGCTCCGTGACGACATCCCTTCGCTGCGATCATCGGGATCCTGGACTCTAGCGATGGTTCGATGGTTTTGTCGGAGAAATGATCGGGCTAGGTCGTTGACTTCGATGCCGAAGATGATCTACGTCGAGGCGACTCAAACGCAAGCTCCATCTTCACTAGGTCATGAAACTTGTGAAGATAACACACTCTACTACATGGCAAGTGGTAGAGGATGAAGAAATAGGAAGTGGGTTCACTTTAGAATTGGATTTCTCACTTGATTTCTTCACTTGGAATTTTCAAGAAAGCTTTCTTCTCTTCATGAAGAAGAAGAAGAGGAAAATGAATTATCTAATTAGAAAATTCAAGTGAAGTCTATCATATAGCAACCATGGGTGAGGTAAACACATGCAAAGAATAAACTAGGGTTTAGGTGTAATGGTTAGGTTAAAGGAAAAAACAAAATGGTTAAGACTTTTTTCAAAGATGCTTAAAAGAAACTTCATGAAGCTTCAAGCAAGAAAACAAATAAAGCCACCATTTTGTTTTTGCCAAAAACAAAACAAAATAAATAAAATAAAACCCAACCATAAACCTAAGCATGGTTCAAAGCATACACACCCAAGTTTGCAAGTATCATCAAATATGATACAAACAAGTGCACAAAATTATATCACATATACAACTTGTGCACATCAAGTGAGAAAATCCATCTTAAGTGAACAAATACTAGTTAATATAAAGTAATATATCAAATATACAATTATACATTAAATCATTAAATCAACACTTGATTTAATGATCCGGTCATACAGCATATAATCGACTAATATCAAGTGTATCAATATATCGAATCAACATTAGATTCGGTAACCCGGCTATATCTTATATAACCGTCTGATGATACAAATCGCGAGAATAGAATTCAGTATCACATACTGGCATTATTCTCCGTCCCGCACATATCTCATATGCGCTCCTATTTCGTTTCGCTTGAGCCAGGAAACCTTTGTGTAGGACTCTAAAGACTCGTCAATACGCCGGCAGCAGGTGATGACCATATCAAACACCCACAAGCCACAAGCGGTCTGCTAAACGTAACGGCCATTCGGGTATTGAGCGATCAAAAGATCAACGAGCAAGCCCGCTCACACTCCTGTGAATCCAACCAGCAACACTTACCGTACAGTCCGGTCTATTCGTCTGATATGTCACATATCTCGCCTAGGGGTGGTAAACGTCCGACCCTAGTAGCTTGATAAGTCAAGCCGATGCAAGGTCCATAACAAGCATGAAACTACTGATAACACTTACCAGTAAATTAGTGCAACCCTGGCCAGGGATTTCCAGTTATGGCCAGTCGAGCATAGCGCAACATCAACCCCCAATACCGGGAGAGACGAATCCCCTCCTATTGCTCATTGCCTCCATGTGAATCGGGACTGTACCCAAAAACCACCTGTTTGGACGACTCAGTAGAGCCGTGGTAGGGTGGAAATCAAAGCACAGTGGGAGGCACACAAGACTCTATGACGATCTCGGGTCAACAGACTAAGCTGTACCAGTGTCACCAGAGAACTGCCATCGGACGTAAGGTATAATACCATCTGGGAGTTCTCGGCGAGTCCGTTCAGTGTACCCAGTCTCCACTGAGCACCCGCATACTGTCTCTGATGTCAAACACCAACGGATATGGGATCATCCATCGCCCATCATATGGATCGAGAAGATATACGCTTGTCTACTCTGGAATATCGATGCCCCGTCTCGATATTCCAACGACTAGGAACATTGAAGGATGTACTTATGTACTACACAGGCCCCACTAGTATGATCTACATAATAGTCCTGGAAGTCGAGTACACATCCTAAGGGCTTTATCAACATGTAACAGAGAGACAGAAAGTATACATGTTAAGATATAGAGCAACCAGATAGCGTACTATCATGCCGAGCAAGAAAGTCCTACCTATATATGTCCCAGCATCCACTACAATATACATCCAATGTACAGTAATGGCCTCTAGGGCATACATATAACTAACAATCTCCCACTTGCACTAAGGCCATCTATAGCAGTGGTTGTAGTATCTAATACTCAGCCATCCCATATAAGTCTCTCTCTGGGATAAAGCCTTTGTGAGTGGATCCGCCGTGTTGTCCTTTGAGTCTACTCTCCTAACCTTGATCACCCTGAAGATCAACTATCTCCATGATCAGGTGATGCTGCCTCAGAATATGTCTGGGTAACTGATGGGACTGGGGTTCTTGGGCCGAAGCCACACTTCCATTGTCACACAATGGTAGGAACGTAGTTCATCTCATGAAAAAATATACACACAAACTGCCTCTTTGGTAGTATCTTTAATAGCGATATTACCAGCCTTTATCGTCTAGTTTGCCAAGGTATCTAGCTTGGAACTCTTCCAACATACCGTCCCTTCACTGAGGGTAAAAACAATGCCTACGACTGACATTCAGTCGTCCTTATCACCCTGGAACCTTTCCAGTGATTCTCCACAGGATCGATTGATACCATCTCACTAAACCTAGTGAGAAGCCTAACATCCATTTAGATCTATCTCATAAATCCAAATCCCAAGATTTAGGAGGTATCACCTTTATCTTATTTGGAGAATCCTTGTGATAAGAGGAGATTGACCGTTTGTAGTATAGGAAACTCCTTTTCCTATCAAGAGTATGTTGTCTACGTACAATACGAGGATGACCACCTTACTCTCTACTACCTTTTTGTATGTACAAGGTTCATCTACCATTTTGATGAAGTCAAACTCTTTGACTACCACATCAAAACAGACGTTCCAACTCCGCGATACCTGCTTTATTCTGTAAAGCAACTTGCACACGTTTCCGCTGCTCCCACTGTTTACGAAGCCCTCTGGCTGTGTTCTTATAGACATTCTCTTCTAAATCATTATTTAGAAAAGCAGTCATGGCACCCAACCACCAGATATCGTAGTCATGGTATGTAGCAATGGCAAGTAGGATCAGGATGGACTTAAGCATACCCACTGGAAAATGTTTTATCATTATCCACGCCTGGTTGATGACGAAAATCTTTAACAAGTCTATCTTTGAAAGTCTAAACTTTTCCATCTACACCAAGTAATCTTCTCAAGATATACTTGCTCCTGATGGGAATTTAACCCTTCAGATATAGCAGCCAAAGTCCATACTTTGTTGGTGTACATGGATTCCATCTCAGATCGCAAAGCATCCAGCCATTCTTACAGAGTCCCCACTCTCGATGGCCAGCTCGAAACTAGTTAGGTCATCATCTCATGATGCAATCCTCGCTCCTACTGTCATCGAGAAACCGAAGTATCTCTCAGGCGGATGAGGAACCCTACTGGATCGGCGGAGAGGCTGAGGTTTGTCGGAATATATTGAATCCTTTGGTTCTATTAAATCATCAGCTGCAGTTTTGTATAGCTGGAACCTTTCCAGTTCTACAGAACTGACCTTGCCTCGATCTTGTCCGGATTTTGCTTTTGACATAGGCCGGACAATCCCAAAAACTTAACTAACTTAAGAGATAGGCTTTTCCCATACCATATCTTATATAGAGTGGTAGGCAGTGATTTGATTCGAATCCAATTCAATAGGTATGCAATTTCTCAAGTACACAACCACAAAAGGAAATAGGTAACTCAATAGTACTCATCATAGAGCACACCATATCTAATATGGTGCGATTGCTCTGCCCCGATACACCGTTGTGCTGTGGTATATTCAGAGGAGTAATACGGAGAGAAAATCTCATTCTCCTTTAGAATAGTCCAACAATTCTATGCACAAGTATTCTCCTCCCTGATCTTATCATAGGACATAATACTTATACCCGGATTTTGGTTCTCTACTTCTAACTTATATTCTGTGAATATCTCAAAAGCTTCAGACTTATGTTTCAACAGGAACATATGACTGAATCTTGAGAGATCATCAGTGAATGTAATGAAGTACAAAGAACCAGTCCTGGTATATGTAGACTGGGGACCTTTATACATCACTATATATCAGTCCCAAGAGTTCACTAACTCTTTCTCTGTTTCAAGTAAACAGAGCTATGGTCATCTTATCTTTATGACATGACTGGCAAGTTTCACAATATGTAAATTCAAACTGATTTAAATATGCATCTAAATGTAACTTTAGCTAGTCGGGTCACATTGATATGACCTGGTCTACAATACCTTAAGAAGAATTCGTTCATTTCTGAACTCTTCCTCTTGTGTGTGTTCTGTATATTAGGAACTATAGTTTGATTTAGAACATCAATGCTTTTAGATAACGTGCCTGAACCGATCAACTTTTGAAATAGGAAATGTTCAAAACGTTATCCAACAATACAAAATTTAATCATTTCTTTAATAATAAAGAGACTGATATGATTTTGTATGTCCGGTTCGGTATCTAATAACATTCATTCAGAATCAATGTACTGGTAATACAGGATGACAGTGACTAACAGACTTGGCTGCAACACCTGCACCGTTTTCTGTCTCATGAAACTTATCACCCATTCTCAGTTCTCTACCTTTCTGTAGCCCATGTAACGGATTACATATATCTGGGATCCTAATCAGGTATCTAATACCTAGGACGTAGAGGATACAGAGAAACAGTTCTTTATAATGAACACACCCGAAGGAGATGCATCTCATGCACATTCTTCATTTGGGCGGCATGGGAATCCTGGTATTCCCCTATTTCCTGCTCTGTCTTACAACAATTATAAGTTGGAGCGGGACCAACGTTCCCTTGCTCAGTATAACAAGCGGGTTCGGTCAATACATCCATATTATTATCTTGATTAAGGCGTGATATGGTCGCTCCCTTGAGAGAGAGAGAAGAAAATGTTAGTTATGTATATGCCCTAGAGGCCATTGTTGTACATATGATGTATATTATAATGGATGCTTGGATATATATAGAGATGACTTTCTTGCTCGTCATGATAGTATGCTATTTGGTTTCACTTTATCTTAACATGTTGACTTGTATTGGTTTACTGTTTTACTCTCACATGTTGATAAAGCCCTTAGGATCTGTACTCGACTCCTGGGACTATGATGAGATCATAGTAGTAGGGCCACGGTAGTCGATGAGTACATCCTATAACTGTTCCTAGTCGAGGGTATATCGAGACAGGGCATCGATACACCAGAGTAGACTAGCGTATACGCATCTTGACCCATATGATGGGCGATGGATGATCCTATATCCATCGGTGTTTGACATCAGAGATGGTGTACGGGTGCTCAGTGGAGACTGGGTACACTGGACGGACTCGCCGAGAACTCCCAGATGGTGATATACCACACGTCAGATGGCAGTTCTCCGGTGACACTAGTACAGGGTAGTCTGTAGACCCGAGATCGTCATAGAGTCTTGTGTGATTCCCACTGTGCTTTGATTTCCACCTTACCACGTCCAAGAGGGCGTGCAAAACGGTGGCTTTTGGGTACAGTCCTGAATCACATGGAGGCAATGAGCGATAGGAGGGGATTCGTCTCTCCCGGTATAGGGAGTTGATGTTGTGCTGTGATCGATTGGCTATAGCTGGAAGTCCCTGGCCAGGGCTGATATAGAGATTTACTGGTAAGTGTTACTAGTAGTTTCTCGACCCGTTATGAAACACACATCGACACGACTTATCGGTTACTGGGGTCTGACGTATACCATCCCTAGACTTGATATGCGACATATCAGACGAACAGACCGGACTGTACGGGAGTGTTACTGATTGGATTCACAGGAGAACGCACAGGCTAGCTTGTTGATCTTCTGATCGCTCAATACCTGGGTGGCTGTTACGTTTAGCTGACCGCTTGCAGCTTGTGGGTGTTTGATATGATCATCACCTGCTACCGGCGTATTGACGATTCTTTAGAGTCCTACACAGAGGTTTCTTGGCTCAGGCGAAATGGAGTAGAGGCACATATGTGATATGTGCAGGACCGAGAATAATGCGATATGAGATACCGTATTATATTCTCGCGATATTTAGATATGAACTGAGACATCGGATCAAGTGTTGATTCGATGAATCGGTACATGATATATTAGTCGATAATATTCGATATAGCCGGATCATCGAATTGTTAGTTGTATGTATGCCCTAGAGGCCAGTATTGTACAGATGATGTATATTATATTGGATGCTTGGACATATATAGAGATGACTTTCTTGCTCGATATGATAGTATGCTATCTGGTTACTCTTTATCTTAACATGTACACTTGTCTCTTTATACTGTCTTATAGTTACATGTTGGTAAAGCCCTTAGGATATGCACTTGACTACCTGGACTGTGATGCAGATCATACTAGTGGGGACATGGTAGTCCATAAGTACATCCTTCAAGGTCCCTAGTCGTGGGTGTATCGAGACAGGGCATCGATATACCAGTGTAGACTAGCGTATACGCTTCTCGACCCATGAGATGGGCGATGGATGATCCCATGTCCATTGGTGTTTGACATCAGAGATGGTGTACGGGTGCTCAGTGGAGACTGGGTACACTAGACGGACTCGCCGAGAACTCCCAGATGGTATTATACCTCACGTCAGATGGCAGTTCTCAGGTGACACTTGTGCAGGTTAGTCTGTAGACCCGAGATCGTCATAGAGTCTTGTGTGATTCCCACTGTGCTTTGATCTCCACCTTACCACGCCCATGAGGGCGTGCAAAACGGTGGTCTTTGGGTACAGTCCCGAGCCACATGGAGGCAATGAGCGATAGGAGGGGTTTCGTCTCTCCCGGTATTGGGGGTTGATGTTGCGCAGTGCTCGATTGGCCGTAACAGGGAAGTCCCTGGCCCGGGCTGATCAGAGATTTGCTGGTAAGTGTTACCAGTAGTTTCTCGACCCGTTATGAGCCTCACATCGGCACGACTTATCGGTTATTGCGGTATGACGTTTACCACCCCTAGACTTGATATGCGACATATCAGACGAACAGACCGGACTGTACGGTAAGTGTTACTGGTTGGATTCACAGGAGTGTGAGCGGGCTAGCTCATCGATCTTCTGATCGCTCAATACCCGGATGGCCGTTACGTTTAGCAGACCGCTTGCGGCTTGTAGGTGCTTGATATGATCATCATCTGCTACCCGGCGTATTGACGAGTCTTTAGAGTCCTACACAAAGGTTTCCTGGCTTAAGCGAAACGAAATAGGAGCGCATATGAGATATGTGCAGGACCGAGAATAATGCGTGTATGTGATACCGTATTCCATTCTTGCGATGAATGTATCGATTGGTTATATTCGATATAACCTAGACATCGAATCAACGATTGATTCGATAAGCCGATACATAAGATACTAGTCAGTTATATGCGATATGACCGGATCGTTAAGTCAAGTGTTGATTTAATGATTTAATGTATAATTATATATTTGATATATATTACTTTGCATTAGCTAGTGTTACTTCACTTTATATGGATTTTCTCACTTGATGTGCAAGAAGTATATGTGATATACTTTTGTGCATATATTTGTATCATGTTTGATGATACTTGATCATTTAGTTAAGTGTATAGAATTAAACCATGATTAATTTGATGATTAGGGTTTTGCATATTCATTTGTTTATTTATTTGTTCATATATTTATTTGGAAAAGATAAAGATGAGAATGGTGGCTTTCTTTGTTTCGTATTGAAGCTTCATGAAGCTTTGACTTAGTCACCATTCTTGTCTCATGCTTAACCCTAACCATTTGAACTAACCCTAGTTCATTCTCTACACTTAACTATGGTTAAGATTATGATAAGTATTCATTTTCTTTTTCATTTTAATATACTTATCATAACATTTCCTTCTTCTTGATCTTCTTCTTCAAGAAAGAAAGCTTGATGCCATCAATGGCAACTTGAGTTCTAAAGTGAGAAATCCAATTCTAAAGTGAACCCACCTCCTATTTCTTCGCCCTCTACCCCTTGCGAAGTTGTTTTGGGTGTTATCTTCACAAGTTTCACAAATTTGTGAAGTCGGAGCTTGAACTTGTGATGCCTCGACGTAGATCATCTTCGGCACGAAGCCGACGACCTAGTCCGCCCATTTCTCCGTTCAAGCCGACGATTGAGTCCGGGATTCAAGATGGACAGCGAGAGGACGCCTACGTGGAGCCAAGGAAGTGGATATCCGGATCTACAAAGGTTATAGCTTCTTATCTTTAGTTAAGTTGTTAACTAGATTCGTATATCGCCTAAATTTCTAGTCAACGATCTAGTCTAGGGTTTCTCGGCACCGTAAAATTTGAAATTGGCATGGTTGATGCCTTGTGAGACTTCATTAGCGTGTCTAGGAACCCTACAGTGGTATCAGAGCCTAGCTAGAGCCTTAGGCGAAGTCTAGACGACGTTTGAAACCCGAATACACATCGAAACCCTAACACATCATGCTCTCTGGACTTTTTCTAAACACTGGGATTTTTCAAGATTAAAAATGCTTAAAAAATTCAGCAGGGAATTCTAAGAATTACGGTGCAAATTTTTTCCAATGAACAGTATAGTGTGCGGTGGAACCGCGGCAGAAGCATGGCTTCTGCGGCGGTTCCGCGGCCTAATGATGACGTCAGCCGTCCTCCTTTGCACAGTAATTCATCATTTCAGCAGCTGAGTTTTATGGGTATTTTAAATATTTATTCAAGAGTTGAATTTTCTGGGGTGTTTTAGAGCTTCGATGTTTCGATCGGATTATCAAATTTCGTCTTTGTGTATTTCCGAATGACTTTAGAATATGTTAAAAAGTTCGACCGGATATAAATACCCAACTTTTCCCCTGCCGGAAAATATCCAAGTGTTGGATTTTTGTGTGGTTTAAGGACGTTCTAAGTAGTGCAAGTAATGCGATGGTCCCTCTAGAAGACAACAAACCTTAACTCGATTATGTGACCGTCTTGAACTGCCCTTTGAACCTTCGGGTTTGGGGCAGTACGGCGTGCCACATGTGAGGCGTTGGCTTGACCCTTCTACGGCTGGACCGTTGGTACTGAGGCATGAAGTGAATGTCTTTGAACCTATTTCATGTGTTGAACGGTTTCGGGAAAACTTGGGTGTTCGAATGTTCGATCGGAAAGTTTAATATATTCTATTTATCCGGAATGGGATACAATAATTGGAATTCACAAACAGTTATGAGATAACTGAATGAATGTTATAAATCTAGCGGTTTAGTTTCACTTGATATTGAAAAGTGTTTTCGATAATGAGACTAAAATGCGGGATTTATAATGATTGGGCATGTGATGTCTAAAGAGGATGCGGATTCCAACTGTTGTAGTTTCACACTTTCTTTTTTGTGACCGTAAGTGTAATATGTGATATCGTCGGTTTCGTTGCTATATGTCAACGACAATTGGGATGCGCATATTTACTTACGTTGATGACATGTGATGTTATGTGTTGTTGGATATGTTATATTGGATCGTCGTGTTTGAATAGCCGGGGGTTTTTATGTGAGATGAGTGTTTTTCATTTTCATTCATGTAAAAACTTGTATGTAATATTCTTTTATTTGGGGCACTTCCAGGTTGCGGAAGCTGTCACCCTTTGTATATTATTTACTTTTCCGCATTAGGATAGACCCAAGGAGGGGAGCACAAGTAACCGGGTTCTGGGGTCCAGTGGAAGACCAACTCGAGGAGTCGAGTCCGGGTCTCCTAACCCTAGAATTGGCAGGGTTGCTTGCCGCTCTCGTAGGGGTCTAGGGGTGTGGGATTGGCTATTCATCACGACCGTGGAATCCGTGTTTTATACTGGCTCGTATTGAAAACACGGACGTCGTAGTATATCCAATGTTTCATATGTTTCTTCTGCTGTGATATCTGTGATGTGATCATGTGATGTTCTGTGATATATACAGTATATAGTATATATGATATATTATATAGACGTTACTTATGTTTTGCACCCGCACTAGCCCTGCCCTGCTCTGTCGTTAGTTACCTAACCTAACGGTGCACGAGGGGACATCGAGGCGAATGCGGATGGCATAAGTGTACGTCGTATTTATCTGTGATGTTTAGGTATTTAAATGATGGCACTTCATTAATATGATTAATGAAATAAAAGAAACCAAATGATGTTGTAGAATCAAATTTTAGATAAAACAGGTAGCTACAGTTCTTGCTTTGCATAGCGGTATATATGATATACCCTGCACCTTATTCGATGAGGAAAGGACCGAGATCCCTTCACCGGGAGTGACTCCTTTAGCAATAACTGGCAGATGCTACATACTCGGTCTGCTTTTGATTGCTTCTATAGTTTCTGCTTTGCACAATGATATATATGATATATCCCGCACCTCATTCGACGAGGAAAGGGCCGACGATCCCTTCACCGGGAGTGACCCCTTTAGCAAAACTAGAAAAGCCACAAAATCACTCCATTTCAAAAACTTCATTTGATTCTACAACGATATCAAGTTCATTACGCTCATGGTTTTTTCTGAATGAACCCGCGTAGCCCTCCGTCATTTCAGATAGATATTATTTAGTATTCGTGCTATGTTTGTTGACATAGTCAAGGCATAGTGTATGGTAGATAAATTATGTTTATCTGTAACAACATGAGATGTGATTGGATTAGAGCATTCGCACGGCCTTGTTGACTCAGTCAAGGGTCGTACGGGTGGGTTTAATTCAATCGGGAAATGTGCGGGTTGAACTTGACTTGCGATTTATGGTTTGTTGACTTAGTCAAGGTCATAGATCGCTAGGGGCAAAAGCATTATCGGGAATTTCAAGTGTTGAAATTTGCAATGAGATTGCATACCTTCTATGAGATAGTTGGATCCCAATACCCACTGCGAGTAAGAGTTACTCCTGGGAGAGTTTTGCACACTACAATTAGCCGATCAAGTAGGTGTCTAGAAAGGTGTCAACGGGGTTACGACTCTGGGAAAACGAGGTTTACATTAATTAGGTTCGTGCGAAAGCACGGGGGACTTCCCTCAAAGTACCGACACTGGCCTGGCTGAAAGATCGACGAAGTTGTAGGGTGTAATTAATACCGGCTAGTCTTTCCTTTTAGGGTTTGAAGGAAGATTTGATAAAAACCAGTGGGAGCCATCCTGATTAGATAAGATAATAACCAATCTGACCTTGCACGAGCATACGCTAAAGTGTTTTCTTCTCTCTCTCTCCAGGTAGCGACCATTTCATGCCCTAATAAAGATAATAATATGGATGTATTGACCGAACCCGCATGTTATACTGTGCAGGGGAACGTTGGACCCGTTCTATCTTATAAATGTTATAAGACTGAACAGGAAACAGGAGAATATCTAGATTCTCACGCCGCCCAAACGGAGAACGTGCATGATGATGCACCTTCTTCGGGTGTGTTTGTTATTGAGAACTGTTTCTCAGTTCACCCTACGTCCTGGGTATTAGATACCGGATCAGGATCCCACATATGTAAGCAGTTACATGGGCTACGGAAAGGTAGAGAACTGGGAAAAGGTGATCATTCCGTTCAAGTAGGGAATGGGGCAAATGTTGCAGCCAAAGCAGTTTGCATATATCACCTGGTATTACCAAATGGTGATACACTAGTCCTGAATGAGTGCTATTATATACCGAACATGATGTGCAACATTATATCAGTTTCTTTATTAAGTAAAGAAGGATATAATTTTGTAGTAAAGGACAATGTTATGAACATATTCCTAGATCAAAAGTTGATTGCATCAGGCTCGCTACATAATGGCTTATTCATTCTCAATCAAAATACAGTCTTCAATATACAAAACACACACAAGAGGAAAAGCTCAGAAATGAACGAATCCTTCTTGTGGCACTGTAGACTTGGCCATATCAATGAGACACGACTTGCTAAGTTGCATAAGAATGGATATTTGAATTCATTCGAATTTCATCTTATGACACTTGCCATTCATGTCTCAAAGGAAAAATGACCAAAACTCCGTTTACGGGACACGGGGAAAGAGTTACTGAACTCTTGGGACTGGTGCATAGTGATGTATGCGGTCCTATGTCTACACACGCCAGAAATGGTTCTTCCTACTTCATTACATTCACTGACGATCTCTCTAGATACGGGCATGTGTTCCTGTTGAAACACAAGTCTGAAGCTTTTGAGAAATTCAAAGAATATAAGCACGAGGTAGAGAACCAAACGGGCAAAAGTATTAAGATTCTTCGATCTGATCGAGGAGGTGAATACTTAAGCAGTGAATTCCTGGATTATCTAAAAGAGAATGGGATTCTCTCTCAGCTTACTCCTCCTTATACACCACAGCACAACGGTGTATCAGAACGAAGGAATCGCACCCTATTAGATATGGTGCGTTCAATGATGAGCAATGCTGAGTTACCTATTTCCTTTTGGGGTTATGCGCTTGAGAAAGCTATATACCTATTGAATCTGGTTCCGTCTAAATCTGTACCTACCACACCATATGAGATATGGAGTGGGAAGAGACCATATTTTAAACGAATTAAGATATGGGGTTGTTCGGCCTATGTCAAAAAGCAAAATCCGGACAAACTCGAGGCACGATCAGTCCTTTGCAAGTTTGTGGGATATCCTAAGAATTATCAAGGATATTTTTTCTACCAAGCTGAGGAACAAAGAGTGTTTGTTGCTCAACATGCCGCCTTTTTGGAAAGGGAATTTCTTGCAAAACAAATTAATGGCAAAGAGGTAGAGCTGGAAGAGGTTCCAGCACCACAAACTGCAACTAATGATTTAGTAGAACCAGATGATTCAGTGGTGCCCGACGTACCCCAGCCTCTCCGCCGATCTAGTAGGGTTTCTCGACCACCTGAGAGATACTATGGTTTTCTCATTGATGGTGGCAGTGAGGATTGCATCATGGAGGATGATGACCCAACTAGCTTCGAGCAGGCCATCACGAGTAGGGACTCAGTGAAATGGCTGGATGCTATGCGGTCCGAGATGGAATCCATGTACACCAACAAAGTATGGACTTTGGAAGTTGCTCCTGAAGGGGTAAAACCCATTGGGAGCAAGTGGATCTTCAAGAAAAAACTTGGTGTAGATGGGAAAGTGGAGACTTTCAAAGCTAGACTTGTAGCAAAAGGTTTTCGTCAAAGACCAGGTGTGGACTATGACGAAACCTTTTCTCCAGTGGCTATGCTTAAATCCATCCGAATCATGCTTTCCATCGCTGCATATCATGACTACGAAATCTGGCAAATGGATGTTAAGACCGCCTTTCTAAATGGTGATTTAGAAGAGTGCGTGTACATGACTCAGCCAGAGGGCTTCGTAGACAGTGGGAGCAGCGGGAAGGTGTGCAAGCAGCTTAAATCCATTTATGGATTAAAGCAAGCATCGCGGAGTTGGAACATCTGCTTTGACGTCGTTATCAAAGAGTTTGATTTCGTCAAAAACCCAGATGAACCTTGTATTTACAAGAAGGTGGCAGAGAGTAAGGTTGTCTTCCTCGTATTGTACGTGGACGACATACTCTTGATAGGAAATGATATTCCTATGCTGCAATCGGTCAAGCTCTTCTTATCCCAAAGATTCTTAATGAAAGATCTTGGTGATGCCTCCTGCATATTGGGAATTAGGATCTATAGAGATAGATCCAAACGGATATTGGGATTGTCCCAATCCAGGTACATTGACACCATACTAAAGAGGTTTAGTATGGAAGAATCCAAGCATGGGAACTTGCCCACGATCTCTGGAGTCACTCTCTCCAAAGTGATGTCTCCCAAGACTGATTTGGAGAGAGCTCGCATGCAAGGGATACCCTATGCTTCAGCTGTAGGCTCTATCATGTATGCGATGCTATGTACCAGACCCGATGTTGCATACTCACTAAGTATAGTGAGCAGGTATCAAGCTGATCCTGGAGAGAGTCACTGGACAGCTGTGAAGAGCATTCTCAAGTACTTACGAAGGACTAAAGAGATGCTCTTGGTGTATGGTAACGGAGAACTTCAAGTGGAGTCCTTTACCGATTCGAGCTTCCAGAGTGATAAGGACGACTCTAAGTCGCAGTCGGGCTTTGTCTTCACCCTTTACGGAGGGGCGGTTAGCTGGAAGAGTTCCAAGCAGGAAACCGTGGCAGACTCGACGATGGAGGCTGAATACATCGCTGCCAACGATGCTGCTAAAGAGGCTGTCTGGATCAAGAAGTTCATTACTGAACTTGGAGTGGTTCCATCCATTGAGCATCCAATACCTTTGTATTGTGATAACAATGGAGCGGTGGCTTTGGCCAAGGAACCCAGGTCCCATCAACGATCCAGGCATATTCTGAGGCGGTATCACCTGATCCAGGAGATAGTTGATCGCCGGGAGATCGAGGTCAGGAGGGTTGACACGAAGAACAACACGGCGGATCCACTCATGAAGGCCATTCCCCAGATACAATTTGAGAGACTCTTCGGGATGCTCGGTATGCGATACTACAGCAGCTGGCCCTAGTGCAAGTGGGAGATTGTTAGTTGTATGTATGCCCTAGAGGCCAGTATTGTACAGATGATGTATATTATATTGGATGCTTGGACATATATAGAGATGACTTTCTTGCTCGATATGATAGTATGCTATCTGGTTACTCTTTATCTTAACATGTACACTTGTCTCTTTATACTGTCTTATAGTTACATGTTGGTAAAGCCATTAGGATATGTACTTGACTACCTGGACTGTGATGCAGATCATACTAGTGGGGACATGGTAGTCCATAAGTACATCCTTCAAGGTCCCTAGTCGTGGGTGTATCGAGACAGGGCATCGATATACCAGTGTAGACTAGCGTATACGCTTCTCGACCCATGAGATGGGCGATGGATGATCCCACATCCATTGGTGTTTGACATCAGAGATGGTGTACGGGTGCTCAGTAGAGACTGGGTACACTGGACGGACTCGCCGAGAACTCCCAGATGGTATTATACCTCACGTCAGATGGCAGTTCTCAGGTGACACTTGTGGAGGTTAGTCTGTAGACTCGAGATCGTCATAGAGTCTTGTGTGACTCCCACTGTGCTTTGATCTCCACCTTACCACGCCTATAAGGGCGTGCAAAACGGTGGTCTTTGGATACAGTCCCGAGTCACATGGAGGCAATGAGCGATTGGAGGGGTTTCGTCTCTCCCGGTATTGGGGGTTGATGTTGCGCAGTGCTCGATTGGCCGTAACAGGGAAGTCCCTGGCCAGGGCTGATCAGAGATTTGCTGGTAAGTGTTACTAGTAGTTTCTCGACCCGTTATGAGCCTCATATCGGCATGACTTATCGGTTATTGGGGTCTGACGTTTACCACCCCTAGACTTGATATGCGACATATCAGACGAACAGACCGGACTGTACGGTAAGTGTTACTGGTTGGATTCACAGGAGTGTGAGCGGGCTAGCTCGTCGATCTTCTGATCGCTCAATACCCGGATGGCCGTCACGTTTAGCAGACCGCTTGCGGCTTGTAGGTGCTTGATATGATCATCATCTGCTACCGGCGTATTGACGAGTCTTTAGAGTCCTACACAGAGGTTTCCTGGCTTAACCGAAACGAAATAGGAGCGCATATGAGATATGTGCAGGACCGAGAATAATGCGTGTATTTGATACCGTATTCCATTCTCGCGATGAATGTATCGATTGGTTATATTCGATATAACCTAGATATCGAATCAACGATTGATTCGATAAGCCGATACATAAGATACTAGTCGGTTATATGCGATATGAACGGATCGTTAAGTCAAGTGTTGATTTAATGATTTAATGTATAATTATATATTTGATATATATTACTTTGCATTAGCTAGTATTAGTTCACTTTATATGGATTTTCTCACTTGATGTGGAAGAAGTATATGTGATATACTTTTGTGCACATATTTGTATCATGTTTGATGATACTTGATCATTTAGTTAAGTGTATAGAATTAAACCATGATTAATTTGATGATTAGGGTTTTGCATATTCATTTGTTTATTTATTTGTTCATTTATTTATTTGGAAAAGATAAAGATGAGAATGGTGGCTTTCTTTGTTTCTTATTGAAGCTTCATGAAGCTTTGACTTAGTCACCATTCTTGTCTCATGCTTAACCCTAACCATTTGAACTAACCCTAGTTCATTCTCTACACTTAACTATGGTTAAGATTACGATAAGTATTCATTTTCTTTTTCATTTTAATATACTTATCATAACATTTCCTTCTTCTTGATCTTCTTCTTCAAGAAAGAAAGCTTGATGCCATCAATGGCAACTTGAGTTCTAAAGTGAGAAATCCAATTCTAAAGTGAACCCACCTCCTATTTCTTCACCCTCTACCCCTTGCGAAGTTGTTTTGGGTGTTATCTTCACAAGTTTCACAAATTTGTTAAGTCGGAGCTTGAACTTGTGATGCCTCGACGTAGATCATCTTCGGCACGAAGCCGACGACCTAGTCCGCCCATTTCTCCGATCAAGCCGACGATTGAGTCCGGGATTCGAGATGGACAGCTAGAGGACGCCTACGTGGAGCCAAGGAAGCGGATATCCGGATCTACAAAGGTTATAGCTTCTTATCTTTAGTTAAGTTGTTAACTAGATTCGTATATCGCCTAAATTTCTAGTCAACGATCTAGTCTAGGGTTTCTCGGCACCGTAAAATTTGAAATTGGCATGGTTGATGCCTTGTGAGACTTCATTAGCGTGCCTAGGAACCCTACACGAATCAAGTGTTGATTCGATGATTTAATGTATAATAATATATATGATATATTGTATTACATTATCTAATATTGGCTCGCTTTATTATTTCATTTTCTCACTGGATGATACATTGATATATATGCGATATATGTTAATTGTATTATTTTCTTTTGTTGCAAATATATAATATATATGTGATATATATTATTGTGACATGATATGATTAATTGTTAAACATGTTTAAGGATGATTAATTGAGGTTAGGGTTTGATTAGGGTTAGATGCTTCATGCACCTTCTAGAAGCATTTTCTTTTGTCATGGTTAAGATATTTTTTGATGACACATTGCTAACCAAACCAAACCCTAACTCTAGTTGTTTCTCTACACATTATTAGCCACTCATCCTTGACCATGGTTTATATATCAATCATATACATTTCTTTCTATTCATCACAAAAGGATTTTATCATTATCTTTTCCATTATCATCTTCTTCTCTCTTGAAAAAGCTCACTAGAAATTCTTTATGTGATGAATAAATATGAGAAAATGAATTAAAAAGAAAGCCTAAATACTACTCTCTCATCCTCATCTCATCTAGCCTATGAGATTAGTGTGTTCATCTCTTTAGAGTGAGAAAGCTTGAGTCTTTGCAACTTCGCCGTAGATCATCGGAGATTTAGAACACTTCAAGCTAGCATGGATCGTTCGAGTCGTGGAGCCTCTCATGAGTCCGGGAGATCGTGGATCGCGGCAAAGGAACTTCTACTCGGAGCTTGTGAAGCGAAGGAGTGGACTACAAAGGTTGTAATCCCTCACACTTAGATAAAAGTTATCATCTTGCTGTTTAACCCTAATAATCTAGCAAAGATCCCGGCTTTGGGTTGTTCGGCACGTCTATTTTTTTATACGGGCATGTTTGATGCCTTATCAACCTTTACAAGAGTGCCTAGGAACCCTACAGTGGTATCAGAGACAAGCTAGAGCATTAGGCGACGTGTTTACGAAGTTAAAACTCCGATCGAACCCGAACCGACGAATTTAACTCCCTCTCTGGAAATTTTTCAAAATTTGGGATTTTTCTGAATTAAAAATATGTAAAAAAATCAGCAGGAAATTCTAAGAATTACCATGAAATACGGGCCCCCAACTCCACCAAAACGCGGCGGAACCGCGGCGGAAACATGCTTCCCGCGGCGGTTCCGCGGCCGTTTTGTGGAATTGTGACACGTGGCTTCATGGTATTATCTATAGTTGCTTGTTGATGCTTCTGGGTATTTTTAAACTGTTTTAAGTGTTAAGACTTCTGGGGTTTGTTTTGTAATAGTAGATTCGATCGGAATATTTAAATTCGTATTTCTTTCCAGATATTTAGAAATTGTTAAAAAGTTCGAACGGATATCATTAACTCACTTTTTCCCGGCACGTAAAACTTTCAAGTGTTGAATTTTTATCGGGTTTAAATCTTTCGAAAAAATTGTACAAGTTAAGCGGTGGACCCTCTAGAAGACAACAAACCTTAACTCGATTATGTGACCGTCTTGAACTGCCTTTTGAACCTTCGGGTTTTGGGCAGTACGGCGTGCCACATGTGAGGCGTTGGCTTGACCCTTCTACGGCTGGATCACCGATACTGTGACATATTCTGGGATTATTTGAACTCCGGTCAAGTGTTGAGCAATTTAGGAAATTTTGGGTATTTGATTATCTGTTCGGAAAGTTTAATACTGTCTATTTATCTGGAATGTGATACAATATGTGGAATTCATAGAGTTAGGTATGAAATGCGAAGTATGTGATATTTCGGATTTACGATGTCTAAAGTGATTGTGGATTCCAAATGTTGTAGTTTTACACTTTCTTTTCTGTGACCGTAAGTGTAATATGTGATATCGCCGGTTTCGTTGCTATATGTCAACGACAATTGGGATGCGCATATTTACTTACGTTTATGATATGTGATATTATGTGTTGTTGTGATATGTTATATTGGATCGTCGCGTTCTGAATAGCCGGGGGTTTTATGTGAGATGAGGGTTTTTATTTTCATTCATGTAAAAATTCATTTGTAATGTAATATTCTTTTATTTGGGTCACTTCCAGGTTGAGGTTGATGTCACCAGTGTATATTATTTACTTTTCCGCATTAGGTAGACCCAAGGAGGGGAGCACAAGTAACCGGGTTCTAGGGTCCAGTGGGAGGCCATCTCGAGGAGTCGAGACCGAGTCTTCTAACCCTAGAATTGGCAGTGTTACTTGCCGCTCTCGTAGGGGTCTTGGGATGTGGGTTTGGCTATTCGTCGCGACCGTGGAATCCGTGTTTTATACAGTCTCGTAATGAAAAACGGACGTCCTAGTATATCCAATATTTCATATATGTTCTTCTGCTGCAATGTTCTGTGATGAGATCATATTACTGCCTGAGACGAATGCTTATACTATATATATATGCTGATATATAAATATTAATGCTTTCGTTTCTTCTGTGATGCTTAGGAAGCATAAGCTGATGGGATTTTTATTAATGAGATTAATAAAAGAAAAGAAACCTAAAGATGTTGTAGAATCAAAACTTTATAAAAAAAAGGGTAGCTACAGTTTTGCTTTGCACAGTGATATATATGATATATCCTGCACCTTATTCGATGGGGAAAGGGCCGACGATCCCTTCACCGGGAGTGACCCCTTTAGCGAAACTGGCAGATGCTACAAAACGCGGTTTGTCTTTTGAATGCTTTTAGTGTTTTGTTTTGCACAGCGGTATATATGATATATCCTGCACCTTATTCGATGAGGAAATGGCCGACGATCCCTTCACCGGGAGTGACCCCTTTAGCGAAACAAGAAAAGCCTAAAAAACAATCCTTTTCAAAAACACTCGATTCTACGACGATATCAAGTTCATTGCGCTCGGGGTTTTCTGAAAAACCTGCGTAACCCTCCGTCATTTTAGGAAAATAGAGTACTTAGTATTCGTGCTGCGTTTGTTGACCATAGTTAAGGCGCAGTGTACGGTAGCTAAGTGATGTTTTCCTATATAACATAAGATGTGATTAATTGGGACAGTCATATGACTTTGTTGACCATAGTTAAGGGTCATGTAGGTGGGTCTAAATTAATCAAGAAATGACGGGTAGAACTTGACTAGTGCTTATGATTTGTTGACCATAGTTATGGTCATAAGACACTAGGGGTAAAAATATTATCGGGAATTTCAAGCGTTGAAATTTGCAATGAGATTGCATACCTCCTATGAGATAGTTGGATCCCGATACCCACTGCGAGTAAGAGTTACTCCTGGGAGAGTTTTACACAGGACAATTAGTCACTCAAGTAGGTGTCTAGAAAAGTGTTAACGGGGTTACGCCTCTGGAAAAACGAGGTTTTCTTTAATTAGGTCCGTGCGAAAGCACGGGGAACCTCCCTCAAAGTACCGACACTGATCTGGCTGAAAGATTGACGAAATTGTAGGGTGTAATTAATCCCGGCTAATCTTACCTTTTAGGGTTTTAAGGTAGATTTGATAAAAACAGTGGGAGACATCTTGATTAGATAAGATAATAACCAATCTAATCTTGCAAGAGCATACGCTAAAGTGTTTTCTTCTCTCTCCCTCCAGGTAGCGACCATGTCAGGCCATAATCAAGATAATAATATGGATGTATTTACTGAACCCAATTATTGTACTGAGCTAGGGAATGTTGGACCCGTTCTTTCTTATAAGAGTTATAAGACTGAACAGGAAACAGGAGAATATCTGGATTCTCAAGCCGCCCAAAAGAACATGCATGTTGATGCATCTTCATCGGGTGTGTTAGTTATTAAGAACTGTTTCTCAGTTCACCCAACGTCCTGGGTATTAGATACCGGATCAGGATCCCACATATGTAAATTGTTACATGGGCTACGAAAAGGTAGAGAACTAGGAAAAGGTGATCATTCCGTTCAAGTAGGGAACGGTGCAAGTATTGTAGCCAAAGCAGTTGGTGAATATCACCTTGTATTACCAAGTCGTAATACACTGATTCTAAATGAGTGCTATTATATACCGAACATGATGTGCAACATTATATCAGTTTCTTTATTAAGTAAAGAAGGATATAATTTTGTAGTAAAGGATAATGTTATGAACATATTCCTAGATCAAAAGTTGATTGCATCAGGCTCGTTACATAATGGCATATTCATTCTAAATCAGAATACAGTCCTCAATATACAAAACACACACAAGAGGAAAAATTCAGAAATGAACGAATCCTTCTTGTGGCATTGTAGACTTGGTCATATCAAAGCGACACGACTGGCTAAGTTACATAAGGATGGTTATTTGAATCCGTTCGAATTATCATCTTATGATACTTGCCATTCATGTCTCAAAGGAAAAATGACCAAAGCTCCGTTTAGTGGACACGGAGAAATAGTTACTGAACTCTAAGGACTAATACATAGTGATGTATGTGCTCCTATGTCTACGCATGCCAGGAACGGTTCTTCCTACTTCATTACATTCACTGACGATCTCTCTAGATTCGGACATGTGTTCCTGATGAAACACATGTCTAAAGCTTTTGAGAAATTCAGAGAATATAAGTACGAAGTAGAGAATCAAACGGGCAAAAGTATTAAGATTCTTCGATCTGATCAAGGAGGTGAATACTTAAGTAATGAGTTTCGGGATTATCTAAAAGAGAATGGGATTCTCTCTCAGCTTACTCCTCCTTATACACCACAGCACAACGGTGTATCGGAGCGGAGGAATCGCACCCTATTAGATATGGTGCGCTCTATGATGAGCACTGCTGAGTTACCTATCTCCTTTTGGGGTTATGCGCTGGAAACAGCCACACATCTATTGAATAGAGTTCCAACTAAATTGGTGCCTACCACTCCATATAAGATATGGAATGGGAAGAGACCATCTCTTAAACGAGTTAAGATATGGGGTTGTCCGGCCTATGTTAAAAAGCAAAATCCGGACAAATTCGAGGCAAGATCAGGTATATGTAAGTTTGTAGGATATCCAAAAGATTCTTATGGATATATATTCTATCACGCTGAGGAACAAAAAGTGTTTGTTTCTCAATATGCCACCTTTTTAGAAAAGGAATTTCTTGCAAAAGAAATTAGTGGCAAAGAGGTAGAGCTGGAAGAGGTTCCAGCACCACAGACTACAACTGATGATTTATTGGAACCAGAGGATTCAGTAGTACCCGACGAACCCCAGCCTCTCCGCCGATCTAGTAGGGTTTCTCATCCACCTGAGAGATACTACGGTTTTCTCATTGATGGTGGAAGCAAGGATTGCATCATGGATGATGATGAACCGACTAGTTTCGAGCAGGCCATCACGAGTGGTGACTCTGTGAAATGGCTGGATGCAATGCGATCTGAGATGGAATCCATGTACACCAATAAAGTATGGATTTTGGAAAATGCTCCTGAAGGGGTAAAACCCATTAGGAGCAAGTGGATTTTTAAAAGGAAATTTGGTGTAGATGGAAAAGTTGAGACTTTCAAAGCTAGACTTGTAGCAAAGGGTTTTCGTCAACGACCAGGTGTGGATTATGACGAAACCTTTTCTCCAGTGGCGATGCTTAAGTCCATCCGGATCTTACTTGCAATTGCTGCATACCATGACTACGAAATCTGGCAAATGGATGTTAAGACCGCCTTTCTAAACGGTGATT
Organism: Agapanthus africanus; assembly: GCA_030015575.1. Classification (NCBI taxonomy): domain Eukaryota; kingdom Viridiplantae; phylum Streptophyta; class Magnoliopsida; order Asparagales; family Amaryllidaceae; genus Agapanthus; species Agapanthus africanus. The sequence continues at coordinate 265,779,744 of CM057344.1, read as the reverse complement.
TAGAAGAGAGCGTGTACATGACTCAGCCAGAGGGCTTCGTAGATAGTGGGAGCAGCGGAAAGGTGTGCAAGCTGCTTAAATCCATTTATGGGCTAAAACAAGCATCGCGGAGTTGGAACATCTGTTTTGATGTTGTAGTCAAAGAGTTTGACTTCATCAAAAATATAGATGAACCTTGTATCTATAGGAAGATAGCAGAGGGTAAGGTAGTCTTCCTCGTATTGTACGTGGATGATATACTCTTGATAGGAAATGATATTCCTATGCTGCAATCAGTCAAGCTCTTCTTATCACAGAGATTCTCAATGAAAGATCTAGGTGATGCCTCCTGCATATGGGGAATCAGGATCTATAGAGATAGATCTAAACGGATACTGGGATTGTCCCAATCCAGGTACATTGACACCATACTAAAGAGGTTTAGTATAGAAGAATCCAAGCGTGGGAACCAACCCACGATCTCTGGACTCACTCTCTCCAAAGAGATGTCTCCTAAGACTGATTTGGAGAAAGCTCGCATGCAAGGGATACCCTATGCTTCGGCAGTAGGCTCTATCATGTATGTGATGCTATGTACCAGACCCGATGTAGCATACTCACTAAGCGTAGCGAGTCGGTATCAAGCAGATCCTGGAGAGAGCCACTGGACAGCTGTGAAGAACATTCTCAAGTACTTACGAAGGACTAAGGAGATGTTCTTGGTGTATGGTAACGGAGAACTCCAGGTGGAGTCCTTTACCGATTCCAGCTTCCAAAGTGATAAGGACGACTCTAAGTCGCATTCGGGTTTTGTCTTTACCCTCAATGGAGGGGCGGTATGTTGGAAGAGTTCCAAACAGGATACCGTTGCGACTCGACGATGGAGGATGAATACATCGCTGCCAACGATGCTGCCAAAGAGGCTGTCTGGATCAAGAAGTTCATTAGTGAACTTGGTGTGGTTCCATCTATTGAGCATCCAATACCTCTGTATTGCGATAACAATGGAGCTGTGGCGTTAGCCAAGGAACCCAGATCCCATCAAAAGTCCAGACATATTCTGAGGCGGTATCACCTGATCAGGGAGATAGTTGATCGCCGGGAGATCGAGGTCAGGAGAGTAGATATGAAGGACAACACTGCGGATCTATTCACGAAGGCTATTCCCCAGATACAGTTTGAGAGATTATTCGGGATGCTAGGTATGAGTTACTACAGCAGCTGGCCTTAGTGCAAGTGGGAGATTGTTAGTTATGTATATGCCCTAGAGGCCATTGTTGTACATATGATGTATATTATAATGGATGCTTGGATATATATAGAGATGACTTTCTTGCTCGTCATGATAGTATGCTATTTGGTTTCACTTTATCTTAACATGTTGACTTGTATTGGTTTACTGTTATACTCTCACATGTTGATAAAGCCCTTAGGATCTGTACACGACTCCTGGGACTATGATGAGATCATAGTAGTAGGGCCACGGTAGTCGATGAGTACATCCTATAACTGTTCCTAGTCGAGGGTATATCGAGACAGGGCATCGATACACCAGAGTAGACTAGCGTATACGCATCTTGACCCATATGATGGGCGATGGATGATCCCATATCCATCGGTGTTTGACATCAGAGATGGTGTACGGGTGCTCAGTGGAGACTGGGTACACTGGACGGACTCGCCGAGAACTCCCAGATGGTGATATACCACACGTCAGATGGCAGTTCTCCGGTGACACTGGTACAGGGTAGTCTGTATGTAAGTCGATATTCAACACCCCAATACTTGTGGGGAGGCGGAATTTTCAAAAACGAACTTGTTTAGTGAACAAACATCGACTAACCGCTTGAATCGAAGCTAAACGATAACTAACCAAACATATAGTTGTTCTAAACTACTATGCTTAGGGATTATACCTATCGAACCAAGTCCTTCGTCTTTACGATCTCCTCGTCCTCCTCGGCCTTCTCTTTGTAGTAGACGATCCACCCGAGAGCAAAACTCCAAGCTTAGCCTCTAAACTTGAGGCAACTAACCTTCTTGGATTGCTAATCAAAGAAGATAGATGAGATAGAGTGAGGGTTATGGATTGTTTAGTCTAGCTAATCCTAGTTCTCAACACATGAGAGGTGAGGATTAGGGTTTGAAGAGAGAGAGCTAGAGGAGAGAGAATGTGTAGATGATAATGATAAGAGAATAGTCAGTCAAGAAGATATATATCAAGCATTTCCTTTTTGAAGAAAAGAATAAGAAATGAATTTAGCAACCATGCTTGAAAATATCTAGTGATGATTCATTATAATGACAAAAGACTTCTATGAATCATCAAGGTGACTCACTAATCACAATCATTTCATATGCCACCTTAACCTCCTTAGTCACTACCTTCTAGAAGCTTCCCGCATAATTACGAGAACGCCCCTCCTTTCCGCAAAAATACGGAAAAACTTTAGACTGTAAAAATCCAATAACCGGATACCAGTAACTGGCTTAAACCAAAGCGGACTGGTAAAAACAGTCCGAAAGTCGTACGTGCGTAAACACACGTATGCGTCCGAACCCTTGTCGTAAAACTATACGACCTCTATATCGTTTCGCCTGGAATAGGAAACTCTCTGTGTGGGACTCTAGAGACTCGACTACTACGCTGGCAGTGGGTTTAACCACAGACTGCAAGCGGCACTAGCTGTACGTAACGGTCCCCAGGTAGTTGTCGATAAGAAGGCCGATGAGGAAACCCATTCGAACTCCTACTGAGTCTGATGTGACAATCTCTATACAGTCCGGTCCGTTCGTCCAAGACTATCGCATATCGGGCCTAGGGGGCGGCAAGCGTCAGTCCCCTAATAGCGGTATAAATCGTGTCGGTGGGAAGCCCATTACACCCTGAGAAACTACTGGAACCTACCAGCAAATCTCGCTTGCCCTGGCCAGGGACTTTGCGTAATGGCTCTCTGACACAGCGCAATATCTACTCCCAATACCGGGAGGGACGAATCCTGTCTAACCGCCACTGCCTCCAAGTGCTCGGGACTGCACCCAACTGCTACCTGTTTGCACGACTCCTTTGAGCCGTGGTAGGGTAGCAATCTAAGAACAGTGGGACACACTCGAGGCGAAGTAGCAGTGTCAAGTCTGCGGACTATGCTGTACTCATGTCACCTGGGAACTGTTCACTGACGACTGGTATAAAACCAACCAACAGTTCCTTGTCAGTCCTGTCCGGTGTACCCGTAACCTAACGAGCACCTGCATACTATCTCCAGTATGACGTACTGACGGCTGTGGGACAGACCATCTCCCCAACTGGGATGAGAAGCGTACACACTAGTTTACTCCGGAGTATCGATGCTCTGTCTCGATAATCCAACGACCAGGGACCTGAATAAGGATGTGCTTGTAGACTACCCAGCCCCCACTAGTGTGACTGCCATCACAACGCTGGTAGTCAAGCAAGATCCTAAGAGCTTTATCAATACGTACACTCACATATTAAGATAGAAAAACCAAGTAGCATACTACCATGTTTAGCAATACTGTTATATACATGTGAATATCCCAAGCTTTCACTAAGTAATATACAAACTAGTATGATACAGTAATGGCCTTCTAGGGCATAAACACTAACAATCTCCCACTTGCACAAGGGCCATGTACTGGCATATCGTAGACCAATGATCTCGAGTCGCCTTTCGAACTGAATCTGAGGTAGGGCCTTCGTGAATAGATCAGCAATGTTCTCTTCAAAAGCAACTCTCCGAACCTCGATCTCCTGACGATCAATGATCTCCCTGATCAGGTGATACCGCCTCAAGATGTGTCTGGACTTCTGATGGGACCTTAGTTCCTTCGCTAAAGTTATAGCTCCGTTGTTGTCGCAATACAGAGGTATTGGATCAACTATGGTAGGAACCACCTGAAGTTCTGTTAGGAACTTCTTCATCCAGACTGCTTCTTTTGCGGCATCGCAAGCAGTTATATACTCCGCTTCCATCGTCGAGTCAGCAACGGTGTCCTGCTTGGAGCTCTTCCAGCACACCGCCCCTCCATTGAGGGTAAAGACATAACCCGACATGGACTTGGAATCGTCCTTATCACTCTGGAATCCAGAATCAGCAAAGGCCTCTAACCTGAGGTCTTTTCCGCCGTAAACCAAAAACATCTCCTTAGTCCTTCTCAGGTACTTGAGAATGTTCTTTACTGCTATCCAGTGCTTCTCCCCTGGGTCTGACTGATACCGGCTTACCACGCTCAGTGCGTAAGCTACATCTGGTCTGGTACACAACATCGCATACATTATAGAGCCTACCGCAGAAGCGTAGGGTATAATAGACATGCGTTCCCTTTCCAAATCAGTCTTGGGAGACATCTCTTTAGAGAGGGTGATTCCGTGACAAGCCGGTAGATTACCGCGCTTAGAATCTTCCATACTGAATATTTTCAGTACAGTGTCGATATACCTGGACTGCGAAAGTCCCAACATCCTCTTGGATCTATCACGATAGATCCGGATCCCCAAAATGTAAGAGGCATCACCCAGGTCTTTCATGGAGAACCTGTGTGACAAGAATCCTTTGACAGATTGTAGCATAGGAATGTCATTTCCTATCAATAGAAGTCATCCACGTACAAGACGAGGAATACGACACTTCTGGCTACAACTTTACTATATATGCACGGTTCATCTGGATTTTTGATAAAGTCATATTCTTTGACTGTCTCATCAAAACAGATGTTCCAACTCCGCGATGCCTGTTTTAGTCCATAAATGGACTTAAGCAGCTTGCATACTTTCCCGCTGCTCCCACTCTGATTGAAACCCTCTGGCTGATCCATATAGACGCTTTCTTCTAAATTTCCATTCAGAAAAGCCGTCTTTACGTCCATCTGCCAGATTTCATAATCATGGAAGGCAGCAATAGCAAGAAGGACCCGAATGGATTTGAGCATAGCCACTGGAGAAAAAGTTTCGTCATAGTCCAAACCAGGTCTTTGACGAAAACCCTTTGCAACAAGTCTAGCCTTATAGGTTTCCACCTGTCCATCTACACCAATCTTTTTCTTGAAGATCCATTTGCATCCTATGGGTTTTACCCCATCTGGAGCAATGTCCAAAGTCCATACTTTGTTGGTGTACATGGACTCCATTTCGGTCCGCATTGCATCTAGCCATCGTACCGAGTCGCCGCTCTGGATGGCCTGCTGGAAGTCAGTAGGTTCATCATCATCTATGATGCAATCCTCTCTATCCCCATCTATGAGAAAACCGTAGTATCTCTCAGGCGGATGAGACGGCCTACTACTCCTGCGGAGGGGTGCGGGAATGTCCTGTTCTTTTTGAACTTCTGGTTCTACCAAACTTTTAGTAACAGCTTGTGGTTCTGGAATTTCTTCCAGCTCTACTGCGCTCCCACTCTTCTGATTTTCCAAAAATTCAGTTTCTAAGAAGTGAGCATGACGAGAAACAAAAACCTTTTGTTCCTCTGCGTAATAGAAATAATATCCCTTGGAGTTCTTTGGATATCCCACAAGCTTACACTTTACTGATCGTGCCTCGAGCTTGTCTACATGCTGCTTTTTTACAAAAGCTGGACACCCCCATGTCCTAAAATGTTTTAGACAGGGTTTCTTCCCACTCCACATCTGATATGGTGTGGTAGGCACAGTCTTGGTTGGAACCTGGTTTAAAAGATATGCCGCTAATTCTAGCGCATAACCCCAGAAAGATCGCGGTAACTCAGCATTACTCATCATGGATCGTACCATATCCAATAGGGTTCGATTCCGTCTCTCCGATACACCGTTGTGCTGTGGAGTGTATGGAGGAGTAAGCTGAGAGAGAATTCCTTTCTCTTTTAGGTAACTTAGGAACTCGGCACTTAAGTATTCTCCACCTCGATCAGATCTCAGTGTCTTAATACTTTTGCCTGTTTGGTTTTCCGCTTCACTCTTGTATTCCAGGAATTTCTCAAAGGCTTCGGATTTATGCTTCATTAAGAAGACATGTCCAAACCTAGAGAAATCATCTGTAAAAGTAATGAAGTAGGAATAACCACCTCTCGCATGTGTAGACATTGGACCACATACATCGCTGTGTCTGAGTCCTAAGAGCTCGCTCGCTCTTACTCCATGTCCAGTAAATGGAGTCTTTGTCATCTTTCCTTTGAGACAGGATTGACAAGTGTCATAAGTTTGATATTCGAACGAGTCCAAATATCCTTCTCTATGCAACTTAGTCAACCTTCTCTCATTGATGTGACCCGGTCTACAATGCCATAAGAAAGCTTTATTTAAATCTGGAGACTTTCTTTTTAGTGTGTTCTGGACATTGAAAATTTGGAGTTGGTTTAAAACATATATACTGTTATTTAGAGTACCGGACCCAATCAAACCATGATTAAGGTGGATGTTAACAACATCTCTTACAAACGTGAAATCATAACCTTTATTTGATAACAAGGAAACTGATATGATATTACACGTTAAGCTTGGTAAAAAATAACAGTTATGTAAAACCAAAATGTGTCCACTCGTCAATCCTAGGTGATAATCCCCGACGGACGCAGCTCCCACGCTAGCTCCGTTACCAACCTTTAGGGTCATATCACCTTCCTTCAGCACTCTACGGTTTCTCAGTGCCTGCAATGAATTGCAAATATGAGATCCTGATCCGGTATCCAATACCCAGGAAGTAGAGTTGATCGACAGACAATTCTCAATTACAAACACACCTGAAGTCGAAGCCACAGCTTGCTTCGGTTCCTGGTTCTTGGCGTTCCACGCCTTGCAATCCTTCTTCTAGTGCCCTTTCCTGTGACAATGGAAGCACTCATCCTGACCCACTATCGGTACCGCAAACTTTTTCTTTCCCTTCCCTCCCACCTTACTAACACCTCCTCTAGGTTTGGGTGCGGCCTTCTTCTTCCTTCCTTTGGCCCTAGCCTTGGACCTGGAAGAAGATGCACCGCCAACAAACATAGCGGGTGTTTCCCTTGCCTTCTGCAAGGTGCCCTCTGCACTCCTTAACATGTTCAGGAGTTCCGCAAGTTCAACTTCTTTTCCTTGAAGGTTGAAGTTGAGGATAAACTGGGCATAGGTGGGAGGAAGGGACTGGAGAATAAGGTCTGTATAGAGATCATTATCCAAAGTCGTCCCAAAGTCTGCGAGCTCTTTAATATAGCCGATCATCTTTAGGACATGTTCTCCCACTGATGACCCGACAGCCAACCTCGCTCGAAACAAGTTCTTAGAGGTCTCGTATCTTGCTATACGAGATTGCTCTCCATAAAGTTCCTTTGTATGGAGAAATATACCATCTAGGGTCATATCCTCGTGCCTCCTCTGATGTTCATTGTTCATTGAGGCAAGCACGATGCACTTGGCTTTCGCGCAATCTAAATCCCAGGTTTTGCGGATTTCCTTATCCGCATTGCTGGATTTGGGACCAGGGTCAGCAGGTACCGTAGCAGTGAGGATGTACACCAATTTGTCATAGGTCAAAGCCATTTTGACATTCCGCAGCCAATCTTTATAGTTTGGCCCTGTCAGTATATTTTTCTCTAAAAGTAACTTAAGTCCAGTCATTTTCAGGGTCGCTGCAATTAGGAGAGAGAGAAGAAAACTCTTTAGCATGATGCTCTTGCAAGTTTAGAGTGGTTTTTAGTTTATCTAAACTGGATGGCTCCCACTGTTTCTCGAATCCTTCCTCAAACCATAAAAGAAGAATTAGCCAGGACTATTCTCACCGTACAATACTTGCTTAACCGTTCAGCCAGGCCAGTGTCGATACTTCGAGGGAGGTTTTCCAACGCTTTCGCGAAGTTCCTTAATTAAATAACCTCTTTTCTCTGGGGGCGTAACCCCGCTGACACCTTTCTGGACACCTACTAGGTTTATAGCATTGATCGTTAAGTGACGAATATACTGATAAGTAGCATATACTCACAGTAGGATCGGGATCCAAATATCATCGTATGATAATGTTGAAGGAATCCTACCAACATTCATCAAACTCCAAATGGTATGCATCTCTTTGCAAATTTCAGTTTCTTTAGAAATTCCCGATATATATTTTTGCCCCATGTTCTTATGATCTTGACTAAGGGCCAACAAATCATAAGTCACATGTCAAGTTCTGTCCATCATTATCCTGTTGATTTGAACCCATCCGTATATACTCTTGACTAAGGGCCAAACAAAGTAATACGAGTGTCCCAAACCAACTCATCTATCTATGCAACAAATGAATACCCCAGCAGCTACCAATCACTATGTCTTGACTAAGGGCCAAACAAACATAGCTTGAATACTACTGACCATTCATAAGAAATGACGGAGGGCTACGACTGGTTTTGGCGAAACCGTGAACGTAGTGAACTTTGTAAGTCCATATTGCGACCCCCGGTTCTTACGGGGAGGCGGAAACGGTATAAAATCAAAATTTTTATCGCAAGAGGCAACATGGACTAACTTATGGTCGGGATCGTTACCTAAACTAAAACTAGCAAACTAAGCTAAAGATATTTAGCTACTCGGATAGAGATGGTTATACCTAAACTTGAACTCCTTCTCTTCAAGCTCCGGTGGTGGTCCGATGGCTCCTTCTCGTCGTCTCCGTACGCCGAAGATAGATCCACTTGAAAGCTCCAACCTTTAGCTCCTTCTTCGGTCTTTGAAGAAACTAGTTCACTTGGTTTGCCAAACCTAGTGAACTAGAATGAGTAGAGAGGAAGTAGAATGGGATTTTATCTATGGTTCTTGATTCTCAACTCATGAGACAAGAGAACCATAGATCAAGAGAGGGAGCAAGAGGTTGAGGGTGAGAGCAAGGGGAGAGCTCAAGAACAAGAGAGAGAATGAGCAAGAAAGAATGAGGCTCTCTTTTCTCTCTCACCCTCTCATAATCCAAAGTGATCATCACTCATCATATCAAAAAAGTCTTTTGGTGATGGTTAGAAGCAACCATAAGGTTATCATATCATGCACTCATTTTACTCAAAAAGCAAGCAAGAAAAAAGTCTTTGGCATGAAATGATAACCATGGTTATCATGATGGTCAACTAGTCAAGCCTAGTCAACCGGTCAACAAGTCAACAAAAGTCAACAAGTCACCAAAGTCAACAAGTCAACAAAAGTCAACAAGTCAACAACCATATCACCATAATACTTAATTAATATAATAGTTAATCACATATCATATTCTCATTAGGGTTGAGCAAAAAGTCAAAAGTCAACGGTCAACTGTCAACAACCCTAATGAGAATCCACTGCCTCTGCCTCCCTGTCAACTGTGCATACACACCCGCATCCGCGTTCCGAGGAACACGAATGCAAACTGGATAAATCCAATCCCATAAGGTACACTAGGATCTGGCTTAAACCAAAGCCCGCTAGTGTAAACTGTCCGGACACTGTACGCGCACAAGAGCACAGATGTGACCGAACCCTGTCGCAAAACCATGCGACCTGTCGCAATACCATGCGACCTCTACTCTTTTGCCTAAAGGCGAAAAGCTTTCTGTGTGGGACTCTAAAGACTCGACACTACGCTGGCAGTGGGTTTAACCACAGACCGCAAGCGGCACTAGCTGTGCGTAACGGTCCCCAGGTAATGCCGACAAGAAGACCGACGAGGCGAAACCCATCTGAACTCCTACTGAGCCTGAGCGTGACATTCTCCGTACAGTCCGGTCTGTTCGTCTGATACATCGCATGGCGGGCCTAGGGGGCGGTAAACGTCAGTCCCCCAATAGCGGTACAAGTCGTGCCGGAGTGAAGCCCAATACACCCTGAGATAACACTGGAAACCTACCAGTATATCTCGTTTGCCCTGGCCAGGGACTACTCGTGTAATGGCTCTCCTAGACACAGCGCGATGTCAACCCCCAATACCGGGAGAGACGAATCCTGTCTAACCGTCACTGCCTCCAAGTGCTTCGGGACTGCACCCAACCACCACCTGTTTGCACGACTCCTTTGAGCCGTGGTAGGGTAGTGATCAAAGTACAGTGGGAACACACTCGAGGCGGAGTGACAGTGTCAAGTCAGCGGACTAAGCTGTACTCATGTCACCTGGGAACTGATAACTGACGATAGGTATAATACCAACTAGTCAGTTCCCGACGAGTCCTGTCCAGTGTACCCGTAACCTAACGAGCACCCGCATACTATCTCAAGTACGACGTACTGACGGCTGTGGGACAGACCGTCTCCCACACTGGGATGAGAAGCGCATGCGCTGGTCTACTCCGGAGTATCGATGCCCTGTCTCGATAGTCCTGCGACTAGGGACCTGAATAAGGATGTGCTTATAGATTACCCAGCCCCCACTAGTGTGACTGCCATCACAACGCTGGTAATCAAGCAAAGATCCTAAGGGCTCCACTAATGCGTATAAGTGATATACTGAAATAAACACAAGTACACATTGAAGTAGAAACAAACCAAGTAGCATACTACTATTTTGAGCAAGATTGTATATACAAGGTGAATATCCCAAGCATCCATTAAGTAATATACAAACCAGTATGATACAGTAATGGCCTCTAGGGCATATACACTAACAATCTCCCACTTGCACTAAGGCCATGTACTGGCGTATCGAAGACCTATCATCTCGATTAGCCGCTCGAACTGAGTCTGGGGCAGGGCCTTGGTGAATGGATCAGCAGTGTTATCTTCTGAAGCGACTCTCCGAACCTCGATCTCCTGGCGATCTACGATCTCCCTGATCAGGTGATACCGCCTTAAGATGTGCCTGGATTTCTGATGGGACCTGGGTTCCTTCGCTAAAGCTATAGCCCCGTTGTTGTCGCAATACAGAGGTATTGGATCAACAATGGACGGAACCACCTGAAGTTCTTTCAAGAACTTCCTCATCCAGACAGCTTCTTTTGCGGCATCAGATGCAGCGATGTATTCCGCTTCCATCGTCGAGTCTGCAACGGTTTCCTGTTTGGAACTCTTCCAACACACCGCCCCTCCATTGAGGGTAAAGACAAAACCCGACATGGACTTGGAATCATCCTTGTCACTCTGGAAGCTGGAGTCAGCAAAGGCCTCGATCTGGAGGTCTTTTCCGCCATACACCAAGAACATCTCCTTAGTCCTTCTCAGGTACTTGAGAATGTTCTTTACCGCTATCCAGTGTTTCTCCCCAGGGTTTGACTGATACCGGCTTACCACACTCAGTGCATAAGCTACATCCGGTCTGGTACACAACATCGCATACATTATAGAGCCTACCGCAGAAGCGTAGGGTATAATAGACATGCGGTCCCTCTCCAAATCAGTCTTGGGAGACATCTCTTTAGAGAGGGTGATCCCGTGACAAGCCGGTAGGTTACCGCGCTTGGAATCTTCCATACTGAATCTTTTCAGTACGGTGTCGATGTACCTGGACTGAGAAAGTCCCAATATCCTCTTGGATCTATCACGATGGATCCGGATCCCCAGGATGTATGAGGCATCACCCAGGTCTTTCATGGAGAACCTTTGTGACAAGAACCCCTTGACAGATTGTAGCATAGGAATATCATTTCCTATTAAGAGAATGTCATCCACGTATAAAACGAGGAATACTACAGTTCTCGCTACAAATCTACTATAGATGCATGGTTCATCTGGATTTTTGATAAAGCCAAATTCTTTGACCGTCTCATCAAAGCAGATGTTCCAACTCCGCGATGCCTGCTTTAGTCCATAGATGGACTTAAGCAACTTGCACACCTTTCCGCTGCTCCCACTCTGAATGAAACCCTCTGGCTGGTCCATATAGACACACTCCTCTAAATTTCCATTTAGAAAAGCTGTCTTTACGTCCATTTGCCAGATCTCATAATCGTGGAAGGCAGCAATGGCAAGAAGGATCCGAATGGATTTCAGCATGGCTACTGGAGAAAAGGTTTCGTCGTAGTCCAAGCCAGGTCTTTGACGAAAACCCTTTGCTACCAGCCTAGCTTTATAGGTCTCAACCTGTCCATCTACACCAATCTTCCTTTTGAAGATCCACTTGCATCCTACGGGTTTTACCCCGTCTGGAGCAATGTCCAACGTCCATACCTTGTTGGTGTACATGGACTCCATTTCGGTCCGCACTGCATCCAGCCATTTCACTGAGTCAACGCTCTGAACGGCCTGCTGGAAGCTAGTAGGCTCATCATAATCTATGATGCAATCCTCTCTATCCCCGTCTATGAGAAAACCGCAGTATCTCTCGGGCGGATGAGACTGCCTACTACTCCTGCGGAGCGGCGTAGGAATGTCCTGTTCTGTTGAACCCTCTGGTTCCACTAACCTTTCAGTAATAGTCTGTGGTTCTGGAATTTCTTCTAGTTCTACTGCGCTCCCACTAATTTCCTTTTCCAAGAACTGGTGTTCTAGAAAGTGGGCATTACGAGAAACAAGGACTTTTTGTTCCTCTGCGTAGTAGAAAAGATACCCCCTGGTGTTCTTTGGGTATCCCACAAACTTGCACAGTACTGAGCGTGCCTCGAGTTTGTCCGCATGCTGCTTTTTGACAAAAGCTGGACATCCCCAGATCTTCAGATATTGAAGATAGGGTTTCTTCCCACTCCACATTTCATATGGGGTGGTAGGCACAGTCTTAGTTGGAACTCGGTTCAAAAGGTATGCTGCTGATTCTAGCGCATATCCCCAGAATGATCGCGGCAACTCAGCGTTACTCATCATGGACCGCACCATATCCAATAGGGTGCGGTTCCGTCTCTCCGATACACCGTTATGTTGCGGGGTGTATGGAGGAGTAAGCTGAGAGAGAATTCCGTTCTCTTTTAAATAGTCCAGGAATTCGGCACTTAAGTATTCTCCACCTCGATCCGATCTTAGAATCTTAATACTTTTGCCGGTCTGTTTCTCTACTTCATTCTTATACTCCTGGAATTTTCCAAAGGCCTCGGACTTATGTTTCATTAAGAAGACATAACCGTACCTTGAGAAGTCATCCGTAAAAGTAATGAAGTAAGAATGTCCGCTTCGGGCATGTGTAGACATTGGACCGCACACGTCACTATGTACGAGTCCCAAGAGCTCGCTCGCTCTTACTCCTTGTCCAGTAAATGGAGTCTTTGTCATCTTTCCTTTGAGACAAGATTGACAAGTGGCATACGATTGATATTTGAACGCATTCAAATATCCTTCTGTATGTAACTTAGTCAACCTTCTCTCATTGATGTGACCCAATCTACAATGCCATAAGAAAGTCTGATTTATTTCTGGAGACTTTCTTTTGTGTGTATTCTGGACATTAAAAATCTGTGGTTGGTTTAACACGTATATACCATTACTCAGAGTACCTGACCCAATCAATACTTGATTAAGGTGAATGTTTACAACATTACTTACAAACGCAAATTCATAACCTTCTTTAGAAACTAAAGATACAGAAATGATATTACAAGTTGCGTTGGGTACAAAAAAGCAATTACGCAAAACCAAAACATGTCCATCTGACATTCCCAGGTGATAGTCCCCCACGGCTTTAGCATCCATGCTAGCTCCGTTCGCAACTTTGAGGGTCATGTCACCTGCCTTCAAAACCCTACGGTTTCTCAACGCCTGCAAAGAATTACAGATATGAGATCCTGATCCGGTATCCAATACCCAGGAAGTAGAGTTTATTGAAAGACAGTTTTCAATAACATACACACCTGAAGCTGAAGCTGCAACCTGCTTCAATTCCTGTGTTCTGGCCTTCCAGGCCCTGCAATCATTCTTCCAGTGTCCTTTCTTATGACAATAGAAGCATTCTTCCTTATCCACAAGCTTCCCCGCTATCTTTGTTGCTTTGCCTTTTCCCTTCGTATCCACTTTACCAACACCGCCCCTTGGTTTGGCGGGGGCCTTCTTCTTCTTTCCCTTGGCTTTCGCCTTGGACCTAGAAGAAGATGATCCTCCTACAAACAAAGTGGATGTTTCCCTACCTTTCTGTAGGGTGCCCTCTGCGCTCCTCAGCATGTTGAGGAGCTCTGATAGTTCAACCTCCTTTTCTTGTAGGTTGAAGTTCAGTATAAACTGGGCGTAAGTGGAAGGAAGGGACTGGAGAACTATATCCGTATATAGCTCACTCTCCAATGTGATCCCTAGGTCAGCGAGCTCCTCAATGAAGCCGATCATCTTTAGCACATGCTCGGCTACTGATGATCCGACGGCCATTCTTGTCGAAAATAACTTTTTCGACGCTTCGTATCTTGCGATACGTGATTGCTCTCCATACAGTTCTTTTGTATGGAGCAATATGGACTCCATGTCCATATTCTCATGCCTCCTCTGATGTTCGTTGTCCATCGAGGCAAGCAGGAGGCACTTTGCCTTCGCGCTATCAATCTCCCAAGTCTTGCGGATTTCCTTATCCGCGACACTGGAAGTTGGACCAGGGACAGGGGGAGCTTTGGTGGTAAGAAGATACCCCAGCTTGTCATAAGTGATTGCTATCGTGACATTCCTGAGCCAATCTTTGTAGTTTGGCCCTGTCAGTTTGTTTTTATCTAGGAGTAACTTAAGTCCAGTCATGTTGATTGGTCGCTGCAATTAGGAGAGAGAAGAAGAAACACTCAGCATGATGCTCTTGCAAGTTTAGAGTGGTTTTTAGTTTGTCTAAACAGGATGGCTCCCACTGTTTCTCGAATCCCTCCTCAAACCATAAAGGAAGAATTAGTCAGGATCAATCCCACCGTACAATACTTGCTTAACCGTTCAGCCAGGCCGGTGTCGGTACTTCGAGGGAGGTTTTCCAACGCTTTCGCGAAGTTCCTTAATTAGAGAACCTCTTTTCCCTGGGGGCGTAGCCCCGCTAACACCTTTCTAGGCACCTACTAGGTTTATAGCATTGATCGTTAAGTGAGAAATTTCCCGAGGAGTAGCATATACTCACAGTAGGATCGGGATCCAAATATCATCGCGTGACGAAACTGAAGGAATCCTACCAGAATCACCACACTCCAAATGGTATGCAAATCTAGCAAGTTTCAGTACTTATGAAACTCCCGATGTGGATTTTTGCCCCATGCTCTTATGACCTTGGCGTGAGGTCAAAATGTCATAAGTCACATGTCAAGTTCGTCCCATCATTATCCAGGTTAATTTGAATCCACCCGTACATACCCTTGACGTAGGCCAAAATGGCAGTACGACTGTCTCAAACCAACGCATTCTATCTATGCAACAGATAAATATCCGGCAGCTACCAATCACTATGCCTTGGCGTGAGGTCAAAATACATAGCTTGAATACTACCGAATATTTAACTGAAATGATGGAGGGCTACGGATGGTTTTGGCAAAACCGTGAACGTAGTGAACTTGATTTGGTCGATGGAACGAGATAGCTTTAAAATGGAGTGGCTCAAACTCCGTATTTTAAAAGTTTGTTTTGAAAAGAACCGAGTGGTTTTTCGAAAGTGTTCCAACGACTTTAACTTGGTTTATTATCTTGCATTAGTTCTTTTAATGCGTGATATTCTTGCATTAGTACTTTTAATGCGTCCCATCATTTAACCCTACCATTGCAGAAAACAACCAAAATATGACGTACGCTTATGCCATTCGCATTCGCCACTGGGCCCCGTCATTACCCGTTAGGTTACTTAACTAACGACAGAGCGGGGGCTGGGCTAGCGCGTCTGTAAAACATAAGCAACGCCTAAATAGTAAGCAATGATAGACATTACAGATCACAGATGAATGCATTGGATATACTAGCAATCCGCAATCCTTTCGAGCCTGAAACGAAAAGCGGATAACACGGTCGCGGTGAATAGCCAAATACCCCACCCAAGACCCCTACGGGTGCGGCAAACTACCCGCCAAGTACTCGGTAGTTTGTGCACCCCTCCATGGGTCTATCCTAGGAGCAAAAACAGTAAAAAGAATTATACAATGACGGCTACAACCCCGACCCGGTTGTGCGGCCAAACAAATAATATTATTACATCAATTTACATTTACAATGAATGAAAGAAAAACAAAAGCTCATCTCACATCCACCCCGGCTATTCACCCGCGACAGTCCAACACATTCATATACACATTCCAGCACATTACAGATCATGTATAACCCCGACTAATCGACTTATAGCGATTAGCCGACGTTCAATACATGCAAGCATCACAGATATAACCATCATAGTCAAAGTGCAATGAAGTTCGGAAAAATACGGAATTATAGGACCCCAAAAGGAAATTTCTTTTCTGGAAAATCTGGGCACATATAATATATTTTAAAAATCCCAAAACCAACAGACAAACACACTGCACGAAAAACGATGCAGAGAAGAAACCAAGTCGCGGCGGTTCCGCGGCGTCCAAGAAGGATCACGCGGCGGAAGCGCGGCACTTTAGGCGAATCACTGTATCGTTTTTCTTGGGTGTTCACACAAAACCCTGAGCCGAATTTAGGAGTATAAAGTTTTTCATTTTGACCAGAAAAAATTTCAACAGAAACTCAGTTTTTTGTAGTTTTCCGGTTTTGTGATTTTTTTCGGTTCCGAACTTCGTTACACTTTACTACCTAGCTAGTTTAAGTTTAGTTAGGCTCTGATACCACTGTAAGTCCATATTGCGACCCCCGGTTCTTACGGGGAGGCGGAAACGGTATAAAATCAAAATTTTTATCGCAAGAGGCAACATGGACTAACTTATGGTCGGGATCGTTACCTAAACTAAAACTAGCAAACTAAGCTAAAGATATTTAGCTACTCGGATAGAGATGGTTATACCTAAACTTGAACTCCTTCTCTTCAAGCTCCGGTGGTGGTCCGATGGCTCCTTCTCGTCGTCTCCGTACACCGAAGATAGATCCACTTGAAAGCTCCAACCTTTAGCTCCTTCTTCGGTCTTTGAAGAAACTAGTTCACTTGGTTTGCCAAACCTAGTGAACTAGAATGAGTAGAGAGGAAGTAGAATGGGATTTTATCTATGGTTCTTGATTCTCAACTCATGAGACAAGAGAACCATAGATCAAGAGAGGGAGCAAGAGGTTGAGGGTGAGAGCAAGGGGAGAGCTCAAGAACAAGAGAGAGAATGAGCAAGAAAGAATGAGGCTCTCTTTTCTCTCTCACCCTCTCATAATCCAAAGTGATCATCACTCATCATATCAAAAAAGTCTTTTGGTGATGGTTAGAAGCAACCATAAGGTTATCATATCATGCACTCATTTTACTCAAAAAGCAAGCAAGAAAAAAGTCTTTGGCATGAAATGATAACCATGGTTATCATGATGGTCAACTAGTCAAGCCTAGTCAACCGGTCAACAAGTCAACAAAAGTCAACAAGTCACCAAAGTCAACAAGTCAACAAAAGTCAACAAGTCAACAACCATATCACCATAATACTTAATTAATATAATAGTTAATCACATATCATATTCTCATTAGGGTTGAGCAAAAAGTCAAAAGTCAACGGTCAACTGTCAACAACCCTAATGAGAATCCACTGCCTCTGCCTCCCTGTCAACTGTGCATACACACCCGCATCCGCGTTCCGAGGAACACGAATGCAAACTGGATAAATCCAATCCCATAAGGTACACTAGGATCTGGCTTAAACCAAAGCCCGCTAGTGTAAACTGTCCGGACACTGTACGCGCACAAGTGCACAGATGTGACCGAACCCTGTCGCAAAACCATGCGACCTGTCGCAATACCATGCGACCTCTACTCTTTTGCCTAAAGGCGAAAAGCTTTCTGTGTGGGACTCTAAAGACTCGACACTACGCTGGCAGTGGGTTTAACCACAGACCGCAAGCGGCACTAGCTGTGCGTAACGGTCCCCAGGTAATGCCGACAAGAAGACCGACGAGGCGAAACCCATCTGAACTCCTACTGAGCCTGAGCGTGACATTCTCCGTACAGTCCGGTCTGTTCGTCTGATACATCGCATGGCGGGCCTAGGGGGCGGTAAACGTCAGTCCCCCAATAGCGGTACAAGTCGTGCCGGAGTGAAGCCCAATACACCCTGAGATAACACTGGAAACCTACCAGTATATCTCGTTTGCCCTGGCCAGGGACTACTCGTGTAATGGCTCTCCTAGACACAGCGCGATGTCAACCCCCAATACCGGGAGAGACGAATCCTGTCTAACCGTCACTGCCTCCAAGTGCTTCGGGACTGCACCCAACCACCACCTGTTTGCACGACTCCTTTGAGCCGTGGTAGGGTAGTGATCAAAGTACAGTGGGAACACACTCGAGGCGGAGTGACAGTGTCAAGTCAGCGGACTAAGCTGTACTCATGTCACCTGGGAACTGATAACTGACGATAGGTATAATACCAACTAGTCAGTTCCCGACGAGTCCTGTCCAGTGTACCCGTAACCTAACGAGCACCCGCATACTATCTCAAGTACGACGTACTGACGGCTGTGGGACAGACCGTCTCCCACACTGGGATGAGAAGCGCATGCGCTGGTCTACTCCGGAGTATCGATGCCCTGTCTCGATAGTCCTGCGACTAGGGACCTGAATAAGGATGTGCTTATAGATTACCCAGCCCCCACTAGTGTGACTGCCATCACAACGCTGGTAATCAAGCAAAGATCCTAAGGGCTCCACTAATGCGTATAAGTGATATACTGAAATAAACACAAGTACACATTGAAGTAGAAACAAACCAAGTAGCATACTACTATTTTGAGCAAGATTGTATATACAAGGTGAATATCCCAAGCATCCATTAAGTAATATACAAACCAGTATGATACAGTAATGGCCTCTAGGGCATATACACTAACAAACTTGATATAACCGAAGGAACCTGATAGCTTTTAAAAGGAGTGATTAAAGCTCCGCATTTAAAAATATCTGTTTTTAAAATTAACCGAGTGGTTTCTTTTAAATTGTTCCAACGATTTAAACTTTGGTTTGTTTTTCTTTGCATTATAAATAATGCGTCCCATCATTAACCTATCATTGCAGAAAACAACGAAAATACAACGTCCTCTTATGCCATCCGCATTCGCCACGGGGTCCCGTCATCACCCGTTAGGTTACTTAACTAACGACAGAGCGGGGGCTGGGCTAGCGCGGGTGTAAAACATAAGTGACGTCTAAATAGCTATCATATATATAGATATTTTACATTCGTCTGACGCAATGATATACATTCCAGAACACAGATGAACTTAATTGGATTTGCAAGCAATCCGTATTTCTTTTGAGCCTGCAAGAAAAGACGGATAACACAGTTGTGATGAATAGCCATTACCCCACCCTCGACCCCTACGGGTATGGCAAACTACCCACCCGGCAGTTTGTGCACCCCACCTTGGGTCAGTCCTAGGAGCAGAAACAGTAAAATGAAATAATACAACGGTGGCTACAACCGCAACCTGGATGTACCCCGCAAAAATAATATTACAACAAATTACATTTACAACAAATGAATTAAATAATAACCCATTGCTAAACCCCGGCTATACACCACAACAGTCCAATACAGTTCATATGCACAAACAGATAAAATCCATTACAGAAATGTGCAACCCCCTGCCAACCGACATACTAGCAGTTAGGGGAGGTTTACGAACACATTAAACAATCACAGATATAATCCAATATGCAAATACTGTACAATTTCGATCGATCAAACGCTTTTAATCTTGCTCCAATAATGCTCTGTAAACTTGAAACCTGAGCAAAATTAAAAAATACCAGAGAATCCCAAATATCACAGAGAACCACCACAAGAAAAATGGCTCCCTGAATCGTCAACTCGGCGGCGGAAGCGCGGCGCTACATGTGCTAGCCGCCGCGGATCCGCGGCGCCGTAGGCGATTCAGGGGACCAAATTTTTTTTGTGTTCTACTGCTGTCATTTTAAGCTTTCTGAACATCCCTGAAAAATTTTTGGACTTCATTTAAAATTCGACAGAAACTTGACAGTTCGGGGTTTTCCGGTTTCGTTTTTTCCGTTCGAAATTCGTACAAATTTGTAATAAAGTTATTTATTGTTTAGCGAGGCTCAGATACCACTGTAAGTCGATGTTCAACACCCCAATACTTGTGGGGAGGCGGAATTTTCAAAAACGAACTTGTTTAGTGAACAAACATCGACTAACCGCTTGAATCGAAGCTAAACGATAACTAACCAAACATATAGTCGTTCTAAACTACTATGCTTAGGGATTATACCTATCGAACCAAGTCCTTCGTCTTTACGATCTCCTCGTCCTCCTCGGCCTTCTCTTTGTAGTAGACGATCCACCCGAGAGCAAAACTCCAAGCTTAGCCTCTAAACTTGAGGCAACTAACCTTCTTGGATTGCTAATCAAAGAAGATAGATGAGATAGAGTGAGGGTTATGGATTGTTTAGTCTAGCTAATCCTAGTTCTCAACACATGAGAGGTGAGGATTAGGGTTTGAAGAGAGAGAGCTAGAGGAGAGAGAATGTGTAGATGATAATGATAAGAGAATAGTCAGTCAAGAAGATATATATCAAGCATTTCCTTTTTGAAGAAAAGAATAAGAAATGAATTTAGCAACCATGCTTGAAAATATCTAGTGATGATTCATTATAATGACAAAAGACTTCTATGAATCATCAAGGTGACTCACTAATCACAATCATTTCATATGCCACCTTAACCTCCTTAGTCACCACCTTCTAGAAGCTTCCCGCATAATTACGAGAACGCCCCTCCTTTCCGCAAAAATACGGAAAAACTTTAGACTGTAAACATCCAATAACCGGATACCAGTAACTGGCTTAAACCAAAGCCGACTGGTAAAAACTGTCCGAAAGTCGTACGTGCGTAAACACACGTATGCGTCCGAACCCTTGTCGTAAAACCATACGACCTCTATATCGTTTCGCCTGGAATAGGAAACTCTCTGTGTGGGACTCTAGAGACTCGACTACTATGCTGGCAGTGGGTTTAACCACAGACCGCAAGCGGCACTAGCTGTACGTAACGGTCCCCAGGTAGTTGTCGATAAGAAGGCCGATGAGGAAACCCATCCGAACTCCTACTGAGTCTGATGTGACAATCTCTATACAGTCCGGTCCGTTCGTCCAAGACTATCGCATATCGGGCCTAGGGGGGCGGCAAGCGTCAGTCCCCTAAAAGCGGTATAAGTCGTGTCGGAGGGAAGCCCATTACACCCTGAGAAACTACTGGAACCTACCAGCAAATCTCGCTTGCCCTGGCCAGGGACTTTGCGTAATGGCTCTCTGACACAGCGCGATATCTACTCCCAATACCGGGAGGGACGAATCCTGTCTAACCGCCACTGCCTCCAAGTGCTCGGGACTGCACCCAACTGCTACCTGTTTGCACGACTCCTTTGAGCCGTGGTAGGGTAGCAATCTAAGAACAGTGGGACACACTCGAGGTGAAGTAGCAGTGTCAAGTCTGCGGACTATGCTGTACTCATGTCACCTGGGAACTGTTCACTGACGACTGGTATAAAACCAACCAACAGTTCCCTGTGAGTCCTGTCCGGTGTACCCGTAACCTAACGAGCACCTGCATACTATCACCAGTACGACGTACTGACGGCTGTGGGACAGACCATCTCCCCAACTGGGATGAGAAGCGTACACACTAGTCTACTCCGGAGTATCGATGCTCTGTCTCGATAATCCAACGACCAGGGACCTGAATAAGGATGTGCTTGTAGACTACCCAGCCCCCACTAGTGTGACTGCCATCACAACGCTGGTAGTCAAGCAAGATCCTAAGAGCTCTATCAATACGTACACTCACATATTAAGATAGAAAAACCAAGTAGCATACTACCATGTTTAGCAAGACTGTTATATACATGTGAATATCCCAAGCCTCCATTAAGTAATATACAAACTAGTATGATACAGTAATGGCCTTCTAGGGCATAAACACTAACACTGTAGACCAGAGATCGTCATAGAGTCTTGTGTGATTCCCACTGTGCTTTGATTTCCACCTTACCACGTCCAAGAGGGCGTGCAAAACGGTGGCTTTTGGGTACAGTCCCGAATCACATGGAGGCAATGAGCGATAGGAGGGGATTCGTCTCTCCCGGTATAGGGAGTTGATGTTGTGCTGTGATCGATTGGCTATAACTGGAAGTCCCTGGCCAGGGCTGATATAGAGATTTACTGGTAAGTGTTACTAGTAGTTTCTCGACCCGTTATGAACCACACATCGACACGACTTATCGGTTACTGGGGTCTGACGTATACCACCCCTAGACTTGATATGCGACATATCAGACAAACAGACCGGACTGTACGGGAGTGTTACTGATTGGATTCATAGGAGAACGCACAGGCTAGCTTGTTGATCTTCTGATCGCTCAATACCTGGATGGCTGTTACGTTTAGCTGACCACTTGCAGCTTATGGGTGTTTGATATGATCATCACCTGCTACCGGCGTATTGACGATTCTTTAGAGTCCTACACAGAGGTTTCTTGGCTCAGGCGAAACGGAGTAGAGGCACATATGTGATATGTGCAGGACCGAGAATAATGCGATATGAGATACCGTATTATATTATCGCGATATTTAGATATGAACTGAGACATCGGATCAAGTGTTGATTCGATGAATCGGTACATGATATATTAGTCGGTAATATTCGATATAGCCGGATCATCGAATCAAGTGTTGATTCGATGATTTAATGTATAATAATATATATGATATATTGTATTACATTATCTAATATTGGCTCGCTTTATTATTTCATTTTCTCACTGGATGATACATTGATATATATGCGATATATGTTAATTGTATTATTTTCTTTTGTTACAAATATATAATATATATGTGATATATCTTATTGTGACATGATATGATTAATTGTTAAACAAGTTTAAGGATGATTAATTGAGGTTAGGGTTTGATTAGGGTTAGATGCTTCATGCACCTTCTAGAAGCATTTTCTTTTGTCATGGTTAAGATATTTTTTGATGACACATTGCTAACCAAACCAAACCCTAACTCTAGTTGTTTCTCTACACATTATTAGCCACTCATCCTTGACCATGGTTTATATATCAATCATATACATTTCTTTCTATTCATCACAAAAGGATTTTATCATTATCTTTTCCATTATCATCTTCTTCTCTCTTGAAAAAGCCCACTAGAAATTCTTTATGTGATGAATAAATATGAGAAAATGATTTAAAAAGAAAGCATAAATACTACTCTCTCATCCTCATCTCATCTAGCCCATGAGATTAGTGTGTTCATCACTTTAGAGTGAGAAAGCTTGAGTCTTTGCAACGTCACCGTAGATCATCGGAGATTTGGAACACTTCAAGCTAGCATGGATCGTTCGAGTCGTGGAGCCTCTCATAAGTCCGGGAGATCGTGGATCGCGGAAAAGGGACTTCTACTCGGAGCTTGTGAAGCGAAGGAGCGGACTACAAAGGTTGTAATCCCTCACACTTAGATAAAAGTTATCATCTTGCTGTTTAACCCTAATAATCTAGCAAAGATCCTGGCTTTGGGTTGTTCGGCACGTCTATTTTTTTATCCGGACATGTTTGATGCCTTATCAACCTTTACAAGAGTGCCTAGGAACCCTACAGAAAACACTCTACGTGCGCACTTGCAAGATTAGATTGGTTATATATTTTATCTAATCAGGATGGCTCCCATTGTTTTTATCAAATCTTCCTTCAAACCTTAAAAGGAAAGACTAGCCGGGATTAATTACACTCTACAAGTTCGCCAATCTTTCAGCCATGCCAGTGTCGGTACTTTGAGGGAGGTTTCCCGTACTTTCGCACGGACCTAATTAAAATAAACCTCGTTTTCCTAGGGGCGTAACCCCATTGACACCATTCTAGACACCTACTTGATCGGCTAATTGCAAAGTGCAAAACTCTCCCAGGAGTAACAATTTCTCAGAGTGGGCTTCGGGATCCAACTATCATATAGAAGGTATGCAATCTCATTGCAAGTTTCAACACTTGAAACTCCTGATAAAGGGTTTTACCCCTAGCACTTATGACCTTAACTATGGTCAACAAATCATAAGTACTAGTAAAGTTATACCCGTCATTTCGTGATTAATTAGACCCACCCACATGACCCTTAACTAAGGTCAAAAAAGTCACGCGACTGTCCTAACTAATCGAATCATATGCAGTGTAGGAAGACATCACTTAGCTACCGTACACTGTGCCTTAACTAAGGTCAACAAACACAGCACGAATACTAAGTACTCTACATCCTAAAATGACGGAGGGTTGCGGATGGTTTTTATGAAAACCTTTAACGCTTTGAACTTGATCTCATTGCAGAATCAAATGGTTTTTAAATGGAGTGTTTTTGAGGCTTTTCTAGTTTTGCTAAAGGGGTCACTCACGGTGAAGGGATCGTCGGCCCTTTCCTCATCGAATAAGGTGCATGATATATCATATATACCACTGTGCAAAACAAAAACTATAGAAGCAATCAAAAGACAAACCGAGGGTTGTAGCATCTGCCAGTTATTTCTAAAGGGGTCACTCCCGGTAAATGGATCGTCGGCCCTTTCCTCATCGAATAAGGTGCAGGATGTTCTACAAGGAACACCACGATGCAAAGCAAGAACTGTACCTACCTGTTTTTCTTTCATTAATCTCATTAATGAAGTCCCATCATTTATGTCCACCTAAACATCATAGATAAATATAACGTACGCTTATGCCATCCGCATTCGCCTCGATGTCCCATCTGCACCGTTAGGTTAGGTAACTAACGCCAGAGCGAGGCAGGGCTAGCGCGGGTGTAAAACATAAGCAACGTCTATATAATATATCATATATAATATATACAATATCTATCTGAACATATCACATGATCACATCACAGATAACGCAGCATAAAATATCATATGAAATATTGGATATACTAGGACGTCCGTGTTTTATTTTGAGCCTGTATAAAACACGGATTCTACGGTCGTGATGAATAGCCAATCCCACACCTCTAGACCCCTACGAGAGCGGCAAGCAACCCTACCAATTCTAGGGTGAGGAGACCCGGACTCGACTCCTCGAGATGGTCCCCACTGGACCCTAGAACCCGGTTACTTGTGCTCCCCTCCTTGGGTCTATCCTAATGCGGAAAAGTAAATAATATACATCAATGGTAACATCTTCCGCAACCTGGAAGTGCCCCAATAAAAGAATATTACAAACAAGTTCTTACATGAATGAAAATGAAAAACACTCATCTCACATAAAAAACCCCGGCTATTCAAACACGACGATCCAATATAACATATCCAGCAACATATAACATCACATGTCCTCAATGTAAGTAAACATGCGTATCCCAATTGTCGTTGACATATAGTAACGAAACCGGCGATATCACATATTACACTTACGGTCGCAGAAAAGAAAGTGCAAAACTAGAACAGTTGGAATCCGCAAACTCTTTAGACATCGCATGCCTAATCAAATGAATTCCTTAGACATCGCATGCCTAACAATTATAAACCCCGCATTTTAGTCTCAAAATCGAAAACACTTTTCAATATCAAGTCGGGCAATTCAACAAGATTCCCGACATCCTGATCGAATGCTCGTCGCAAACTTTAGTAAACGGCCGCACCCCCGGATGCCGTCGACGAAGTGCACTAAGGCGGAACACCGCTGCCGCGAGCACCCGAACGGATGCTTTTGGCGACGGGGTTCTCCTACAGTCACTTGGTCGGGGCTATGGGACGTGGCTATCTATTAAGTTTACCGGCGAGTATCCACGTACGCTAGGTGATTGCGATGGACTTTTGATCACATCAAAATTCCGTGGCAACCGATCAAGTAAGACTAAACTGCTGGATTTATAACATTCATTCAGTTATCTCATAACTACTTGTGGATTCCAAATATTGTATCACATTCCAGATAAATAGAAAATGTCAAACTTTCCGATCGAATAATCAAACACCTAAGTTTTCCCGAAACAGCTCAACACTTGATATAAGTTTAAAAACATCCACTTCATGCCACAGTACCAACGGTCCAACCGTAGAAGGGTCAAGCCAACGCCTCACATGTGGCATGCCATACTGCCCCAAACCCTAAGGTTCAAAGGGCAGTTCAAGACGGTCACATAATCGAGTTAAGGTTTGTTGTCTTCTAGAGGGTCTATCGCGTTACTTGCACTACTTAGAATGTTCTTAAACTACGGAAAGATGCAACACTTGGAATTTCTCGTCAGGGGAAAACGTGGGTCATTCATATCCGGTCGAACCTTTTAACATGTTCTTAAGTATCCGGAAAAACACAGACAAAGTTAAACTTTCCGATCGAATTAACGAAATCCCAATACAACCCAGAAAACTCAACTGTTGAGTAGAAGTTAAAAATTCCCAGAAAACACAGCACTAACAGATAGGAATTACTGTGCAAACCACGTGGCAAGATTCACCACTATGGCCACGGAACCGCAGCGCAAGCCAGGGTGGGGCCGCGGTTCCACGGCGCATTGGTCGAGTTGGGGCCACGTGTTGCATATTAACTTCTAAAAAACCCTGCTGAATTTTTTGACAATTTTTAATTCACAAAAATCCATGATTTCAAAAAATGTACAGAGAGGGGTATTCGATTAGGGTTTCGGGTTCGATCGGACTTCTAATTTCGTCTACACTTCGCCTAAGGCTCTAGCTAGGCTCTGATACCACTGTAGTGTTCCTAGGCACACTCATGAGGTTCTACAACTGATCAACCATGCCAAAATCAAATTTTTCATGTGCCGAGAAACCCTAAAGAAGATCGATTACTAGAGGTAAGGCGAAAGTACAAGCAAGTTAACAACTTTAACTACAAGTGAAAGGGACTACAACCTTTATAGATCCGGTCCTCCACTTCCAAAGCTCTATGACGACAACCCTTCGCTACGATCATCGGGATCCCGAACTCTAGCGATGGTTTTGTCGGAGAAATGATAGGGCTAGGTCGTTGACTTCGATGCCGAAGATGATCTACGTCGAGGCGACTCAAATCCAAGCTCCATCTTCACTAAGTCATGAAACTTGTGAAGATAACACACTCTACTACATGGCAAGTGGTAGAGGATGAAGAAATAGGAAGTGGGTTCACTTTAGAATTGGATTTCTCACTTGATTTCTTCACTTGGAATTTTCAAGAAAGATTTCTTCTCTTCATGAAGAAGAAGAAGAAGAAGAAAAGAAAAATGAACTATCTAATTAGAAAATTCAAGTGAAGTCTATCATATAGCAACCATGGGTGAGGTAAACACATGTAGAGAATAAACTAGGGTTTGGGTGTAATGGTTAGGTTAAAGGAAAAAACAAAATGGTTAAGTCTTTTTTCAAAGATGGTTAAAAGAAACTTCATGAAGCTTTAAGCAAGAAAAAAAATAAAGCCACCATTTTGTTTTTGCCAAAAACAAAATAAAATAAATAAAATAAAACCCAACCATAAACCTAAACATGGTTCAAAGCATACACACCCAAGTTTGCATGTATCATCAAACATGATACAAACAAGTGCACAAAAATATATCACATATACAACTTGTGCACATCAAGTGAGAAAATCCATCTTAAGTGAACAAATACTAGTTAATGTAAAGTAATATATCAAATATACAATTATACATTAAATCATTAAATCAACACTTGATTTAATGATCCGGTCATACGCTTCTGCGGTAGGCTCTATAATGTATGCGATGTTATGTACCAGACCAGATGTAGCATACGCATTAAGCGTTGTAAGCCGGTATCAGGCAAACCCAGGGGAGAAGCACTGGATAGCAGTAAAGAACATTCTCAAGTACCTGAGGAGGACTAAGGAGATGTTCTTGGTGTATGGCGAAAAAGACCTCCAGATGGAGGCCTTTGCCGACTCCGGCTTCCAGAGTGACAAAGATGACTCCAAGTCCATGTCGGGTTATGTCTTTACCCTCAATGGAGGGGCGGTCTGTTGGAAGAGTTCGAAGCAGGAGATCGTTGCTGACAGAACGATGGAAGCGGAGTACATAGCTGCTTGCAATGCCGCAAAAGAGGCTGTCTGGATGAAGAAGTTCCTCACAGAACTTCAGGTGGTTCCTTCCAGTGTTGGTCCAATACCTCTGTATTGTGATAACAACGACGCTATTGCTTTAGCGAAGGAACCCAGGTCCCATCAGAACTCCAGACACATCTTAAGGCGGTATCACCTGATCAGGGAGATCATAGATCGCCGGGAGATCGAGGTGAAGAGAGTAAAGACGGAGGATAACATTGCTGACCCATTCACAAAGGCCATTCCTCAGACGCAGTTCGAGAGGCTATTCGAGATGATAGGTCTACGATATGCCAGCTTATGGCCCTAGTGCAAGTGGGAGATTGTTAGTGTATATGCCCTAGAGGCCATTATTGTATCATACTAGATTATATATTACTTAATGGAAGCTTGGGATATTCACAGTTATATATACAGTCTTGCTAAAAATGGTAGTATGCTACTTGGTTTGTGTCTACTTTAATATGTGCATATGTTTCTTGTAACGTATCACTTATACATATTAGTAGAGCCCATAGGATCTTTGCTTGATTACCAGCGTCGTGATGGCAGTCACACTAGTGGGGGCTGGGTAGTCTATAAGCAACATCCTATACATGTCCCTAGTCATAGGATTATCGAGACAGGGCATCGATATTCCAGAGTAGACTGGTGTGTACGCATTTCATCCCAGTTGGGGAGATGGTCTGTCCCATAGCCATCAGTACGTCGTACTGGAGATAGTATACAGGTGCTCGTTAGGTTACGGGTACACCGGACAGGACTCGTCGGGGAACTGATTGGTTGGTATTATACCCATCGTCAGTTAACAGTTCCCAGGTGACATGAGTACAGCATAGTCCGCAGACTTAACACTGCTGCTTCGCCTCGAGTGTGTCCCACTTTTCTTAGATTGCTACCCTACCACGGCTCAAAGGAGTCGTGCAAACAGGTAGCAGTTGGGTGCAGTCCCGAGCACTTGGAGGCAGTGGCGGTTAGATAGGATTCGTCTCTCCCGGTATTGGGAGATGATATCGCGCTGTGTCAGAGAGCCATTACGCAAAGTCCCTGGCCAGGGCAAGCGAGATATACTGGTAGGTTCCAGTAGTTTCTCAGGGTGTAATGGACTTTGCTCTGACATGACTTATACAGCTATTAGAGGACTGACGCTTGCCGTCCCCTAGGCTTGATATGCGATAGTCTTAGACGAACAGACCGGATTGTATGGAGATTGTCATATCAGGCTCAGTTGGGGTTCGAGATGGTTTTCCCCATCGGCCTTCTTATCGACATCTACCTGGGGACCGTTACGTACAGCTAGTGCCGCTTGCGGTCTGTGGTTAAACCCACTGCCAGCGTAGTGTCGAGTCTTTAGAGTCCCACATAGAGAGTTTCCCTGCTCAAGGCGAAACGATATAGAGGTCGTATAGTTTTACGACAAGGGTTCGGATGCGTACGTGTGTTTACGCACGTACGACTTTTCGGACAGTTTTTACTAGCCGGCTTTGGTTTAACCCAGATCCTAGTATCGGGTTATTGGATTTATAAACTCTAAAGTTTTTCCGTGTTTTCACGGATTATAGGGGCGTTCTCGTAATTTGTCGGGAACCTTCTAGAATAGTGGTGACTAAGGGGTTAAGGTGGCATGAGCATTAATTGATTAATGACTCATTTGTATGATTCATCCTTTGCATTTAATGACTCGTTAATGAGTTAATGAGTCATATGATGAATCACACATGGTGAATGCATCAACCATAATGATTAAATCATTTATTTATTTATTTGATTAAATTGTTATGGTTGTTATATTCAAAATGAGTTCATTATTCTTTTCATTCTCATCTTCTTCTTCTCTCTCCTCAAGCTCACTCTCTCTTGAAACCCTAACCTTAACCTCTCATGTGTTGAGATCAAGGGTTAGATAAAGGGTTAGATAGACTAAAACATCCATAACCTCACTCTATATCACCTAGTTAGTTTAGATTAGCGATTTGAGCTGACTAGTTATCTCAAGTTTGAGATTTAGCTTGGCGTAGGAGCTTTCGGGTGGATCGTCTTTGATTCGAGGAGGCCGTGAAGTTGCCAATGTTCCAAGGAGCCTACGAGGAGTGGAGGACAGTGATGAAGACCCGAAAGACAAGTAACGTGAGGTATAACATCGGTACCGAGTAGTTAAACCTCTAGTATAACGTTAGTAATGGTTTAGAATATGATTCATGCGCTGAAGTCCGTGTTACGAAGCTTTGATAATCGTTTTTCATATATTCCGTCTCCCCGCAAGTTAGTGGGGTGCGTGACATGGACATTACAGTGGTATCAGAGACAACCAAACCATTACTAGCTTGTTAGCAATTGATTAGAAGTTCGATCGACGGAAAACACGAAAACCAAAACCCGGAAATCCCTTGTTTCTGTTAATTTTAAAAGCGTCTGAAAAAAGTTTTGACATACCTTAAAATTCACAGCAGGGAATTGTAAGAATACTGAGAAAAAACGAGGCAGTGAATCGACAAAACGGCCGCGGATCCGCGGCAATAAAGAGCATTTGCCGCGGATCCGCCGCCGAGTCAACGCCGCGTTGACTCGGATTTGCTCAGTAATTCCTATTTTTTTGTTCTCCGTTTTCTTCTATGTTCTAATTCTGCCCAGGTTGCCTCTGTGTTGATTTGCTTTTGGGGTAGACACGGATATAGGTAATCGATCGATGTTCTAATCAATTTGCTAATTGGATCTTTATCTGTAATGTTTTATGTGTTCGTAAACCTCCCCTAACTGCTAGTATGTCGGTTGGCAGGGGGTTGCACATATTTGTGATGTTTTATATAACAGTTTGTGTATATAAACTGTATTGGACTGTTGTGGTGATTAGCCGGGTTTTTGTGATGGGTTATTGTATTAATTCATTCGATGTAATTGTAATAAGTTGTAATATTATTTTGCGGGGCACATCCAGGTTGCGGTTGTAGCCACCGTTGTATTATTTCTTTTTACTGTTTTTGCTCCCAGGATAGACCCAAGGTGGGGTGGACAAACTACCGGGTATTTTGAAGTGTTGAGGCAGACCGCTTCACATCTGGTACTTGGCGGGTAGTTTGCCGTACCCGTAGGGGTCTGGGGTGGGGTAATGGCTATTCATCACAACTGTGTAATCCGTCTTTTATTGCAGGCTCAAAGCAAATTCAGATTGCTAATAAATCCAATAAAGTTTATCTGTGATCTGGAATGCTTATTATTGCGTCTGACGAATGTACAATATCTATATATGATAGCTATTAGACGTCACTTATGTTTTACACCCGCGCTAGCCCAGCCCCCGCACTGTCGTTAGTTATGTAACCTAACGAGTGATGACGGGACACAGTGGCGAATGCGGATGGCATAAGAGGACGTAGTATTTTCATTGTTTTCTGCAATGATAGGATAAATGATGGGACGCATTATTATAATGCAAAGAAAATAAACCAAAGTTGAATCGTTGGAACAAATTTAAAAGAAACCACTCGGTTATTTTAAAAGATCAGAAATTTTTAAATTGCGGAGCATTAACCACTCCTTTTTTTTAAATGTACCAGGTTCCTTCAATTATATCAAGTTCACTACGTTCACGGTTTTGCCAAAACCATTCGTAGCCCTCCGTCATTTCATTTGGGTATTCAATAGTATTCAAGCTGTGTTTGTCTGGCCAAAGTCAAGGCACAGTGTTTGGTAGCTGTTGGATAGTCATATGTAGCATAGATAGATGCGTTGTTTTGGGACAGTCGTACTACCTTGTTTGGCCAAAGTCAAGGGTATGTACGGGTGGGTTCAAATTAACCTGGACAATGACGGGTAGAACTTGACATGTAACTTATGATTTGTTTGGCCAAAGTCAAGGTCATAAGAGCATGGGGCAAAAATCCATATCGGGAATTTCTAAAGAAACTGAAATTTGCAGAGAGATGCATACCACTTTGGAGTTTGATGAATGTTGGTAGGATTCCTTCAACATTATCATAGGATGATATTTTGGATCCGATCCTACTTTGAGTATATACTACTTATCAGGAGATTCGCCACTTAACGATCATTGCTATAAACCAAGTAGGTGCCTAGAAAGGTGTCAGCGGGGTTACGCCCCCAGAGAAAAGAGGTTATTTAATTAAGGAACTTCGCGAAAGCGTTGGAAAACCTCCCTCGAAGTATCGACACTGGCCTGGCTGAACGGTTAAGCAAGTATTGTATGGTGAGAATAGTCCTGGCTAGTTCTTCCTTTTTGGTTTGAGGAGGGATTCGAGAAACAGTGGGAGCTATCATGTTTAGATAAACATAAAACCAATCTAAACTTGCAACAGCATCATGCTAAACTGTTTTCTTCTCTCTCTCTTAATTGCAGCGACCTTGTGACCACACATAGGTTGCATCTAGATAACAAATTGACTGAATCTGACTTATATGACTGGCAAAAGACTGTCCAGATGTCCATTGGCTATAACAAGCTGGACCACCCTATTACTACTCAAAATCCCGCCGTCCCAGGTTCAGTTTCCACTGTCACGGATATGGATATCCGTCAGACAAGGGAAAAAGATAAAGCGAAAGCTAAGTGCCTCGTGTTATCTTCAGTTGATGGTTTATACCAGAAGCAGCACGAGAAGATGGACTTAGTTTCCATCTTTCTCCATAATAAAGATTTATATGGAGAGAAATCTCATATCACTAGATATGAAACCTTGAACGAATTAATTCAAGCGAGGATGGCTGACGGGTCATCTGTAGGGGACAATGTCCTTATAATGACTAGCTGTATTGATGATCTCCCGGACCTGGAGACCGTGTTGGGAAACGAGTCAAATACTGACTTGATTCTACAGTCTCTGCCTTCTACCCTGAAGGAAACCAGGGAAGGAGAAGGAAAGAGAAAGGCAAAAGTTTCGGGACTGGATATAGTAAAACAGGGACGTTCCTATTGTCACAGGAATGAACATTGGCAGAAAGATTGCAGGGCATTAGAAGCTAGTAACCAGGATATGAAGCTTGTTGTGGCTTCAACCTCAGGTGTGTTTGTAATTGAGAACTGTTTGTCAATTAACTCTACTTCCTGGGTATTAGATACCGGAGCAGGATCTCATATCTGTAATTCATTACATGCTTTGAGAAACCGTAAAGTTATAAAGATAGGTGATTGGTCTCTCAAAGTTGCAAACGGAATGACAGTAAACGCTGAATCCGTGGGAGAATATCGCCTAGGTTTGACGAGTGGGCATATATTGATTTTACGTAACTGTTTATATATACCTAGTATGACTTGTAATATCATATCAGTGTCCTCACTTTCAAGAGAGGGATATGATTTTACATTCGTAAGTGATGTAGTTAACATCCACCGAAATCAAGTTCTGATTGGGTCAGGTACATTAGATAACGGAATATACGTATTAAGTCAAGCTCAGGTTTTCAATGTCCAGAATACACTTAAAAGAAAGTCTCCGGAAATAAATCAGGCTTTCTTATGCCATTGTAGACTAGGTCACATCAATGAAAGAAGGTTGACTATCTTACATGGAGAGGGATATTTGAATCCATTCGAATATCAATCTTATGCTACATGTGAATCTTGTCTCA
This sequence comes from Agapanthus africanus, assembly GCA_030015575.1. Lineage (NCBI taxonomy): Eukaryota > Viridiplantae > Streptophyta > Magnoliopsida > Asparagales > Amaryllidaceae > Agapanthus > Agapanthus africanus. Next base: position 265,746,210 of record CM057344.1, on the reverse strand, counting down.
TGGGAAAGATGACAAAAACTCCGTTTACTGGACACGGAGTAAGAGCAAGCGAGCTCTTGGAACTCGTACACAGTGACGTGTGCGGTCCAATGTCTACACATGCGCGAGGTGGTTATTCCTAATTCATTACTTTTACGGATGATTTCTCTAGGTATGGATATATCTTCTTAATAAAGCATAAATCCGAGGCCTTTGAGAAATTCCAAGAATACAAGAATGAAGTGGAAAACCAAATCGGCAAAAGTATCAAGACACTGAGATCTGATCGAGGTGGTGAATACTTAAGCGCCGAGTTCCTGGGTTACTTAAAAGAGAATGGAATTCTCTCTCAGCTTACTCCTCCATATACACCACAACACAACGGTGTATCAGAAAGGGGGAATCGAACCCTATTGGATATGGTTCGTTCCATGATGAGTAAGGCTGAGTTACCGCGATCATTCTGGGGATATGCACTAGAATCAGCTGCATACCTTTTGAACCGAGTTCCAACTAAGACTGTGCCTACTTCACCATATCAGATATGGTGTGGGAAGAAACCCTATCTTAAGCACATTAAGATATGGGGATGTCCAGCTTATGTAAAGAAGCAGTTTGCGGACAAGCTCGAGGCACGATTAGTACAGTGTATGTTTGTGGGATATCCAAAGAACTCCAAGGGATATTATTTCTATTACGCAGAGGAACAAAAGATTTTTGTTTCTCATAATGCTCGCTTCTTGGAAACTGAGTTTTTAGAAAATCAGATAAGTGAGGGCGCAATAGAACTGGAAGAAATTCCAGAACCACAAACTATTACTGAAACATTAGTAGAACAAGAAGGTTCAGGAGAACAGGACATCCCAACGCCACTCCGTAGGAGTAGTAGGCAATCTCATCCGCCCGAGATATACTACGGTTTTCTCATAGACGGGGATAGAGAGGATTGCACTATTGACGTTGATGAGCCTACTAGCTTCCAGCAAGCCATTCAGAGCGGTGACTCAGTAAAATGGCTGGATGCAATGCGGACCGAAATGGAGTCCATGTACACTAACAAAGTATGGACTTTGGATGTTGCTCCAGATGGGGTAAAACCCGCAGAATGCAAATGGATCTTCAAAAAGAAGATTGGTGTAGATAGACAGGTTGAAACCTATAAGGCTAGACTTGTTGCAAAGGGTTTCCATCAAAGACCTGGTTTGGACTATGACGAAACCTTTTCTCCAGTGGCTATGCTTAAATCTATTCGGGACCTTTTTGCTATTGCTGCCTTCCACGATTATGAAATCTGGCAGATGGACGTAAAGACGGCTTTTCTAAATGGTAATTTGGAAGAAAGCATATATATGGATCAGCCAGAGGGATTCATTCAGAGTGGGAGCAGCGGTAAAGTATGCAAGCTGCTTAAGTCCATTTATGGACTAAAGCAGGCATCGCGGAGTTGGAACATCTGTTTTGATGATGCAGTCAAAGAATTTGACATTATCAAAAATCCAGATGAACCATGCATATACGGTAAGATTGTATGGAGAGCTGTAGTATTCCTCGTCTTGTACGTGGACGACATTCTCCTAATAGGAAATGATATTCCTATGTTACAGTCAGTCAAAAGATTCTTGTCATATAAATTCTCCATGAAAGACCTGGGTGATGCCACCTATATCCTGGGGATCCGGATCTATCGTGATAGATCAAAGAGGATGTTGGGACTTTCACAGTCCAGGTACATAGACACCATAGTGAAGAGATTCAGTATGGATGATTCTAAGCGCGGTAACCTACCGGCTTGTCAAGGAATCACCATTTCCAAAGATATGTCTCCTAAGACTGATTTAGAAAGGGATCGCATGTCAATTATACCCTACGCTTCTGCGGCAGGCTCTATAATGTATGCGATGTTATGTACCAGACCAGATGTAGCATACGCACTAAGCGTTGTAAGCCGGTATCAGGAAAACCTAGGGGAGAAGCACTGGATAACAGTAAAGAACATTCTCAAGTACCTGAGGAGGACTAAGGAGATGTTCTTGGTGTATGGCTGAAAAGACCTCCAGATGGAGGCCTTTGCCGACTCCGGCTTCCAGAGTGACAAAGATGACTCCAAGTCCATGTCGGGTTATGTCTTTACCCTCAATGGAGGGGCGGTCTGTTGGAAGAGTTCAAAGCAGGAGACCGTTGCTGACTCAACAATGGAAGCGGAGTACATAGCTGCTTGCGATGCCACAAAAGAGGCTGTCTAGATGAAGAAGTTCCTCACAGAACTTCAGGTGGTTCCTTCCAGTGTTGGTCCAATACCTCTGTATTGTGACAACAATGGCGCAATTGCTTTAGCGAAGGAACGAAGGTCCCTTCAGAAGTCCAGACACATCTTAAGGCGGTATCACCTGATCAGGGAGATCATAGATCGCCGGGAGATCGAGGTGAAGAGAGTAAAGACGGAGGATAACATTGCTGACCCATTCACAAAGGCCATTCCTCAGACGCAGTTCGAGAGGCTATTCGAGATGATAGGTCTACGATATGCCAGCTTATGGCCCTAGTGCAAGTGGGAGATTGTTAGTGTATATGCCCTAGGGGCCATTATTGTATCATACTAGATTGTATATTACTTAATGGAAGCTTGGGATATTCACAGTTATATATACAGTCTTGCTAAAAATGGTAGTATGCTACTTGGTTTGTGTCTACTTTAATATGTGCATATGTTTCTTGTAACGTATCACTTATACATATTAGTAGAGCCCAAAGGATCTTTGCTTGATTACCAGCATCGTGATGGCAGTCACACTAGTGGGGGCTGGGTAGTCTATAAGCAACATCCTTTACATGTCCCTAGTCATAGGATTATCGAGACAGGGCATCGATATTCCAGAGTAGACTGGTGTGTACGCTTCTCATCCCGGTTGGGGAGATGGTCTGTCCCATAGCCATCTGTACGTCGTACTGGAGATAGTATACAGGTGCTCGTTAGGTTACGGGTACACCGGACAGGACTCACCGGGGAACTGATTGGTTGGTATTATACCCATCGTCAGTTAACAGTTCCCAGGTGACATGAGTACAGCATAGTCCGCAGACTTGACACCGCTGCTTCGCCTCGAGTGTGTCCCACTGTTCTTAGATTGCTACCCTACCACGGCTCAAAGGAGTCGTGCAAACAGGTAGCAGTTGGGTGCAGTCCCGAGCACTTGGAGGCAGTGGCGGTTAGATAGGATTCGTCTCTCCCGGTATTAGGAGATGATATCGTGCTGTGTCAGAGAGCCATTACGCAAAGTCCTTGGCCAGGGCAAGCGAGATATACTGGTAGGTTCCAGTAGCTTCTCATGGTGTAATGGACTTCACTCCGACACGACTTATACATCTATTAGGGGACTGACGCTTGCCGCCCCCTAGGCTTGATATGCGATAGTCTTAGACGAACAGACCGTACTGTACGGAGATTGTCACATCAGGCTCAGTAGGGGTTCGAGATGGTTTTCCTCATCGGCTTTCTTATCGACATCTACGTGGGGACCGTTACGTATAGCTAGTGCCGCTTGCAGTCTGTGGTTAAACCCACTGCCAGCGTAGTGTCGAGTCTTTAGAGTCCCACAAAAAGAGTTTCCCTGCTCCAGGCGAAACGATATAGAGGTCGTATGGTTTTACGACAAGGGTTCAGATTGTAAGTCTACGGTAGCGCCCCGGCCGTCTACAGACGCCAAATGCGGAACAAAAAATTTTTAACTGGCGCTATCGTGTACTTTAACCCCGGATCTGCCATTATTGCTAAACTAACAAACTGTAAAGAGTGTAGAAAGGTTATACCGAACGATCCGAGTCCTTCGTTCTTTAACCATCATCCCACGCTCCGTTGCGGCTGCTCTGATCTCTTCGATCTCCGATCTGCTCGTCCAGGTGGCACCACATCGACGATTCTTTAAACGGGCTCCCTCCTCTGACTCGAGGGAACTCGGTCGTCAAGTTTTCTAAAAGAGACGACCAAGATTGATGTAGAGAATGAGTAGAAGACTTTATCTCATTCCGTCTAAAGCTATGGACGAACGGTTAATGAAGTTGCCGTGGGAATCGGGTGATTGAATGAAATGAGCTGTCAAATTCCATACACCGAAAACTATCATAATCTTTTTCTATCATCAAGTGAGAGTGAGAAGGAGGAGAGGGGAGGGGGCCGGCCATATATAGGGATGGGGGGGTGAGTGTAGGAGAGAGGAGAGTGACCACAAGAGTGTGAACACAAATAAATATCTAGTGTGAACACAAATAAATATCTAGTGTGAACACACAGTGTGAACATAAAGAAAGCAACCAATGAAACAATAACACCTCACCGCTTCTAGAACCTTCTAGAAGCATCCACACTCATCAAAAAAAAAGATAAATCCGTCTTTAACCGAATGTTAAAAGACGGCTGATAGAAAACTGGAAACTGGCAACTTCCAAAAGTGATCCTGAAACGACTTTCAGGATAACCCTGTAACTGTATAAATATACCCGCATTTGTATTACGACCGAATACAAATGCAATTGAGACAAAGATATTATATCTACTCAATATAATACTCGGATCCGGCTTAAACCAAAGCCGACCAGTATCATCTGCCCGAAAACTGACACGTGCGTAAACGCACGTGCATTTTCCGAACCCTGCCATAAAACCATACGGCCTCTACAACGTTTCGCCCGAACTTGGGAAACTGTCTGTGGGGGACTCTAATGACTCGTCAGTACCCTGACAGTGGGTTTAACCACAAACCGCCAGCGGCACTAGCAATGCGTAACGGCTGCCCATGGACTGACCTCAAGGGAGGCCGATGAGTGAACTCATCCGGAAACCCTACTGAGCCTAACAGTGACAATGTATATACTGTAGGGTTCCTAGGCACCCTAGTGAGGTCTCACAATGCATCGAACATGCCATTATAAAATTTTACGGGTGCCGAGAGACCCGACTACGGATCGTTTGCTAGAAAACTAGGCGAAAAAGCTAACTAGTTAACATTTAACTATGAGAATACGGAAATACAACCTTTGTAGATCCGGTGCTCCACCTCCATAGCTCCGCAACGAAGTCATCTCAGCTGTCCAAAAGGAATCCGGGCTCTAGCGTCGACTTCATCGGAGAATAAGCGAGCTAGGTCGTCGATGTCCATGCCGAAGATGATCTACGTCGAGGCATCGCTAAATCAAGCTCCGACTTCACCAAGTCAAGAAACTTGTGAAGAAAACACACTCTACTACTTGGCAAGAGGTAGAGGATGAAGAAATAGGAAGTGGGTAGACTTTAGAATTGGATTTCTCACTTGTTTTCATCAATCACCATTGATGAAGCAAGCTTCTTCAATGAAGAAGAAGATGAAGAAGATGAATATTGTTATGATAAGAATAATATAAAATAGAAAATAAAATCCATTCTTATCATAATATTAACCTTAGTTTAGTGTAGAGAATGGACCATGGTTAGATATGACGGTTAGGGTTAAGGAAGAGATAAGAATGGTTGACTTGATCAAAGTTTCAAGAAACTTCAACATAAAACAAAATAAGCCACCATCCTTAAATAATTTCCAAAATGAATATATATATAAATAAATGAATAAGATAATCAAAACCCTAATCATTAAGTAAACCATGGTTTAATCTTTACACTTAACCAAGTTAATATGCATCATCAAACATGATACAAACTTGTGCATAAAAGTATATCACATATACAACTTGCACAAACCAAGTGAGAAAATCCATTTAAAGTGAACCATTACTAGTTAATGCAAAGTAATATATCAAATATATAATTATACATTAAATCATTAAATCAACACTTGATTCAATGATCCGGTCATGTCGCACACAACCGACTAGTATACAATGTATCGGCTTATCGAATCAACGCTTGAATCGATAACTAGGTTATATCGCATACAACCATTCGATACATTCATCGCGAGAATGGAATACGGTATCACATACACGCATTATTCTCGGTCCCGCACATATCTCATATGCGCTCCTATTTCGTTTCGCTTGAGCCAGGAAAGCTCTGTGTAGGACTCTAAAGACTCGTCAATACGCCGGCAGCAGGCGATGATCATATCAAACACCCACAAGCCGCAAGCGGTCTGCTAAACGTAACGGCCACCGAGGTATTGAGCGATCTGAAGATCGACGAGCAAGCCCGCTCACACTCCAGTGAATCCAACCAGTAACACTACCGTACAGTCCGGTCTGATCGTCTGATATGTCGCATATTTCGCCTAAGGGTGGTAAACGTCAGACCCCAATAGCTCGATAAGTCGTGTCGATATGAGGTCTATGACTATTCAAGAAACTACTGGTAACACTTACCAGTAAATCTCAGCAACCCTGGCCAGGGATTTCCTGTTATAGCCAATCGAACACAGCGCAACATCAACCCCCTATACCGGGAGAGACGAATCCCCTCCTATCGCTCATTGCCTCCATGTGACTCGGGACTGTACCCAAAAACCACCGTTTTGCACGCCCTCTTGGACGTGGTAAGATGGAAATCAAAGCACAGTGGGAACCACACAAGACTCTATGACGATCTCGGGTCAACAGACTACTCTGTACCAGTGTCACCATAGAACTGCCATCTGACGTGAGGTATAATACCATCTGGGAGTTCTCGGCGAGTCCGTCCAGTGTACCCAGTCTCTACTGAGCACCCGTATATCATCTCTGATGTCAAACACCAATGGATATGGGATCATCCATCGCCCATCTGTATGGGTCGAGAAGGTACACGCTAGTCTACTCTGGTATATCGATGCCCCGTCTCGATACACCCTCGACTAGGGACTTTGAAGGATGTACTTATGGACTACCATGTCCCCACTAGTATGATCCGCATCATAGTCCAGGTAGTCAAGTACAGATCCTAAGGGCTTTACCAACATGTAACAGAGAGACAATCAGTATACACGTTAAGGTAAAGATCAACCAGATAGCATACTATCATGTCGAGCAAGAAAGTCCTCCCTATATATGTCCCAGCATCCACTACAATATACATCCTATATACAGTAATGGCCTCTAGGGCATACATATAACTAACATATACAGTCCGGTCCGTTCGTCTATGAGTATCGCATATCTGCCTAGGGGGCTAGTAACGTCAGACCCCCAATAGAAGTATAAGTCGTGTCGGAGTGTAGCCCAATAACACCCTGAGATACTACTGGAGTACCTACCAGTAAATCTCCTGCTACGGCCGTGGGCTATGTGTAATGGCTCTCCTAAACACAGCACGATCTCGCCCCCAATACCGGGAGAGACGAATCCCCTGCCGATCCGCTCACGTGCCTCCATATGGCTCGGGACTGTACCCAAAAACTACCTGTTTGCACGACTCATTTAAGCCGTGGTAAGGTAGAAATCAAAGCACAGTGGGAACTCACACGAGACAAATGACGACCTCAGGTCGATGAACTAACCTGTACACATGTCACCTGGGAACTACTATCTGACGATATGTATAATACCAACTAGCAGATTCCCGGCGAGTCCTGTCCGGTGTACTCATAACCCAATGAGCACCTGTATACATTTTAGGTGATCCAACTGACACCAGTGGCTTGTGAGACCGGCCTCCGCCCCTCGTCGGGGTCTCGACTGTATATACTAGTCTACTCCGGAGTATCGATGCCCTGTCTCGAAACTCCCACGACTAGGGACCACAATTAAGGATATACATATAAACTACCCAACTCTCACGTATATGATCGCCATCATACTGTTGGTAGTAAAGCAAGATCCTAAGGGCTCTATCAAAGTGTAACATGTAATCAGTCACCTGAACATGTACACGACTGATAAAGGGCAAACCAGATAGCATACTATCATCTTGAGTAAGATTGTCCTACCGGTATAGGTCCTTCGCAATCATTGCAATCACGTACCTGCGATCCAATAATTGACTCTGAGGGTACTATCTCCAACAATCTCCCACTTGCACTCAAGGCTAATTATTGCGATGTCGACTACTCACAGCCCGTGTGAAACCGAACATCAAATTCCTCTACTAATCAGTTTCACAAAGCCCGTTTGTAAAACTATTATGTTCGAGAAATAGCCTTAGTGAGTGGATCCGCCTAGATGTTTCTTTCTATATCTCTCTTAATCTCAAGTTCGCGGAGAAAACCATCTCCCGAATTGAGGAATACATGTCTTAGAATATGTCTGGATATCTGATGGGACCTAGTTCATAAATGAACTCCAAATCCAAACTTCTTAGACTGTATCGATCATTGAACCTAATCAGTATCCGGCACCATGCCACCCACAGTATCCTCTTGGACCACCTGTCTATAATACTGTCCCTCGTCAGAGGAAAAACTAAAACTCTGACAATCACTCTGTCATCCACGTCACCTTTGAAGCCTGGAATGATAATCGTCTCCCGAAGGAGGCTGCCGTCATCAAATCCGTAGAACATCCACTTATGTTCTAAAACTGCTTCCTTATGTCTCTCCAGGATTGGATTAATACAAACTTATCGCATCTAGTGCAAAAACAACATCTGGTGTGGTACTTGACACCTCACGATTGACTCAATTGCCTAAGCAAGTGATCTGCCAATCATGCACAGCCCTCTCCCCTTTAGTCTATACGACACCTTTAGAGAGGGTGACTCCATCACCTGCAGGTACACCACCATGCTAGGAGTCAACTATTCTAAAAACCATTAGAATATCTGTCAAAGTACCCACATTGGGAAACTACCCAAATCTAGATCTAAAACCATAGATCCAGAAACCAGAATGTCAAATATTATATCCATATCCTGTCTGGAGAAACAACTGTGTGACGACCACAGTACAACCGATCGTAGTATTGGAATTTTACTTCCTACTCTGTGTATGTCATCCAGATACCATGACATTACACCCTACTACCTTCTTAATAGATCCATCCCCTATTCTGATTGAAGTCAAACCCATGACTGTCACATCAAAATTAGATGATCTATCTCCGCTATAACTGCTCAAGTCTATAAATAGATATAAGCATCTTGCCCACTATGCTTCCGCTGCTCCCACTGACTACGACAACCCTCCTACCGGGTCTCATAGCCTGGAACAGCAGTAGTATCAAGTCTGGGTAGATAAGAACCTCCCTGTCACCGTCCTTGAGGCTACCGAAGTACTTCTCGGGTGTCTGAGGTTACCCACCGTATCTGCGGAGTGGCTAATGGAATGTCAAACCTGATAGAATACATAGGTCCTATTAAATTTTCCGTAATCGTTCGCGGTTCTGGAATCACTTCCAGTTTTACCATACTCCCACTACTGTCTTCTGAAAAAATCCATTTTACTAAAACTGTGGCGAGTCAAGAACAATATCACTATTGATCTTCCAAATGGTAGAATATCAACCCTCGTCATAGCCAGGGTCAACCCACAAGCAGCCATTACAGAAACGTGCCCTGAGTTATCCTGAGTCTGGTTTTAAGCATAAGCTGGACAACTCCCCGTACCTTAACATCTTTTAAGGTACTAACTATTTTATATCCAATATAGAAACTTTGGCACTTTATTTTGTTAGGTCCACGTTACCTCTCCCGGTACTTACGGGGTTGCGGAAACGGTAAATCAAAATTTTTCTAAACTTTGTAACTTGGACCATAAAAGCCGGATCTTTGCTAAACTAAACTAGCATTCTAGCTAAAGAGAGATAGCTACTATGGAAGATGGTTATACCTAAACTTGAACTCCTTCTCCTTCAAACCTTGTAGAGGTTGATGGTTCTCTTTTCGTCGCCTTCTCCCGTCGAAGATGGATCCACCTCGAAGGTTCGACTTTGGGCTCTTCCTCGATCTTTGAGTGAACTAGGGTTTCCGGCTTGCTAAACCTTCATCCTAGAATGAGTAGAGAGTGATTAGGGTTTGCTTTTCCTTTTAAAGAGAATGATTCTCAACACATGAGAAGGTTTCTCTTTGCTAGAGGAAGAAGAAGATGAAATGAGGAGAGAGAGAGGTTATGATAGAATGAGCAATATCTTTTCTCTCTTGCAACCATAATGCAAAAGAAAAATATTATCTAAATGATAATAATTGAAAATGAGAATAGTTGATGGTAGTATTTGGAATGACCACAACCATGCTTCATTTAATAAAAAGTAAGCATGAATCAAGGAAGACTTTCAAGGCATGAAAGTGGTCAATGGTCAACAAGTCAACCAAGGTCAACAAGTCAACAAAAAATCAACCATAACATAATTCTCATTTAATTACTATTATTAATAGATAATATATAAATCCATTAGGGTTTGGAAAATGATAACTGTCAACTGTGCATACGCACCCGATCCGAAACCCTAATGAAAAACCCCATTCTCCGCCTCAAGCAACTGTGCATACACACCTGCATTCTCGTTCCGAGGAACAAGAATACCAAGATATAAAAGCAACCCCCAAAACATATACCAGTATCTGGCTCAAACCAGAGCCTGCCAGTATAATGCGTCCGGACTCCAAACGTGCACAAGTGCGCGGATGAGAACGAACCCTGTCGCAAAACCATGCGACCTCTACTCTGTTTTGCCCAGAGGCGAATACCCTCTGTGTGGGACTCTAAAGACTCGACACTACGCTGGCAGTGGGTTTAACCACAGACCGCAAGCGGCACTAGCTGTGCATAACGGTCCCCAGGTAGATGCCGACAAGAAGGCTGACGAGGTGAAACCCCATCTGAACTCCTACTGAGTCTGAATGTGACATTCTCCGTACAGTCCGGTCTGTTCGTCTGATACATCGCATGGCGGGCCTAGGGGGGCGGTAAACGTCAGTCCCCTAATAGCGGTACAAGTCGTGTCGGAGTGAAGCCCAATACACCCTGAGATAACACTGGAACCTACCAGTACATCTCGCTTGCCCTGGCCAGGGACTACTTGTGTAATGGCTCTCCTAGACACAGCGCGATGTCAACCCCCAATACCGGGAGAGACGAATCCTGTCTAACCGTCACTGCCTCCAAGTGCTTCGGGACTGCTCCCAACTACTACCTGTTTGCACGACTCAGTAGAGCCGTGGTAGGGTAGTAATCAAAGAACAGTGGGAATACACTCGAGGCGAAGTGACAGTGTCAAGTCAGCGGACTAAGCTGTACTCATGTCACCTGGGAACTGATAACTGACGATAGGTATAATACCAACCATCAGTTCCCGACGAGTCCTGTCCAGTGTACTCGTAACCCAACGAGCACCCGCATACTATCTCAAGTACGACGTACTGACGGCTGTGGGACAGACCGTCTCCCGTGCTGGGATGAGAAGCGCATACGCTAGTCTACTCCGGAGTATCGATGCCCTATCTCGGTACTCCCACGACTAGGGACGTGTATAAGGATGTGCTTGTAGATTACCCAGCCCCCACGAGTGTGATCGCCATCACAACGCCGGTAATCAAGCAAAGATCCTAAGGGCTCTACTAATGCGTATAGGTGATATAATAAATAAACACACATGTACACATTAAAGCAGAGGCAAACCAAGTAGCATACTACTATATTGAGCAAGATTGTCTGTACAACTGTGAATATCCCAAGCTTCCATCAAGTAATATACATACTAGTATGATACAGTAATGGCCTCTAGGGCATATACACTAACATATTTAATTGGAACCAGATTCAATCATGCAGCTGTCTCCAGTGCATATCAACTTAATGGAAAGAGGCCAATCAGCATTACTCAACTTAGGAATCCATCAAATTATGAGTAACCTGAAAGAGAAACTCGTTTCTCAAAATCATCAATATCATCTGAATACCAATCACAAGAATCTACATCTTCGATCTCTTTGAAGAATCCCGATACTTGTGATACCTGGTTCTCTACTTTATTCTTATACCCACAACTTCTCAAAACTTAGACCTTGTATTTCTACGAAACACTTGTCTAAATAGAGAAGTCATAAGTAAACAGAACATAGTACGAGGACCTACCCCTTTGTCCTGATGGACACTTGGACAATATACAATACTCTGTATAAGTCCGCTGAGTTAAACAACTCAAAACCTGTGCGTCGTAGGTTGAAAAATGTACCCTGGCGATTTCCTCAAATATCACCAATTACAATGAATTCCGATATAATGAGGATGATCACCTAATTCCCAATAACTTACCCCCTCTCATCATCTGTAATACCATACAGATATGAGAATGAAATCTGGTAAATACATACCCTTGGAGTAAGTATCTAATCGGAAAAACAGTTTTCTTTTAACAATGCACTGAAACATGAAAATGTTTCGTAGGGATAACCTGGTATTCATAGCAATGCCTCTTCCATAATCCAATTCATGACTATAACCGTATATTTCTTTGCCTTCTCTCCAAATCCCTTTATTTGTCTTTAGTCATTACCTTCTGTACACCATTGTTAGGCTAAATGGTTTTCTTCCGTCCCTACCGTTCGGCACCAGCCTATGGTTTGGAAGAAGACTATCAAGTAAGTATAATAGGTGTACCCTCCTAAACTAAGGAGTACTCATATCTTGAGAGAAGGTGATGATAAAAGTCAACTGAATAATACATTATTCTTTTAAAGGTGAAATAGGAGTGGCGATGAAGTACGCGGTTTGGTCGTGAATGATAACAGTCGCAATTTACTTTGCCCTCTTTCTAATCCCTTTATTTTGTCTTTACATATTACCTTCTACACACCCTACTTAGGCTAATTGGTTTTCTTCATTCCCTACCTTTCGGCACCTGCCTATGGTTTGGAATAAGACTATCCAATAAGCGTAATAGGTGTACTCTCCTAAACCAAGGAGCCCTTGCAACCTGAGAGAAAGTGATAATAAAAGACAACTGAATAAACCAATTCTATTTCTCCTGAACCTGGATCCATCCTCGAAGAAGTCCCTTCGAGTTCGTATATAACCATACGATGGATCTATCCAATGGAAGTGGATGTCCGTAGTAATACGGGTGTTCTAGAAATACAAAGGATAAAAGAAGGAGTGACAATGACTTATGCAACTCGGACAATCCAAAAGCCAGTAATTTAAGAAGGTTCGGTCAACTTGGTCACTGAGTCATGGTCTAGGGTCCGTCAAAGGTCGCTGCCAAAGAGAGAGAGAAAAGAAACACTCTGCGTGCACTCTAACCTAGATCAGAATGGTTATCACTTTATCTAATCCGGAAACCTCCCACTGTCCTGTCAAATTCTCCTCCAAACCTGAAAGAAGAATCAATCGGGATCACCCGAAGAGTAAACCAACTCATCAGTGGGAATCGGGATCCAACTCTCATCGCATGATAACGTGATGGAATGCATCCACGTTACTCATACTCCAGAAGGTATGCGCATACTTGGCAAGTTTCAGTTTCTTTAGAAACTCCCGATATGATTTTTGCCCCATGCTCTTATAACCTTGGCGTTAGTGTAACGTTTTAAAAAATAATTAAATAAATAATTAAATAAATAAAATTGTTTAAGTGAATTTTTTAAATTTCGGTAAAGCAAAATGTATTTTTCGTAAAACCAAACCGCGATTGTTTTTCATTAAAAATTCAAAAATACCTATTTTAATTATGTAATTACTAGTAAATGTTGTTTATTTAGCCACTTATAAATTTTTAGTTTAATTAAATATTTTTCTTAAATTAATTATTTTAAATATTAACATAAGCTTTATTTTTACACTAAAATAGTGTAAATTACAAATTTGAATGGTTTTAATTTGTAAAAATGAACCATGGAATGTTAGAATTTAGTATGTATCATGCAAAATTTATTTGCAAATTTTTCCTATTTTCTAGAGTTTTCTTGAGTTGCTATAGTGAAGGAATAAATAAATGAATAAATAAAAGCATGAAAAGACCTTTAAGTGATAATTCTTCTCTTGAAACTTCTACACTTTTCCTTACTCATTTATTTCTCTCCCTCACTCCCTCTCATGGCCGGCCATCATTCCATGGCAGCCCCCCCCCCATTTCCCACCTCATTTTTGTACAAAAATCGATCAAATTACATCAAAAATTCAAAAAAAATACACAAAATCCTAATTTTTTTCATACCCTTTATTCTCTACTCTTCTTTACATGGATTTTGGAGTGGGAAAGCATGTATTTTTTAGGCTCATTTTCAAGTTTGGATATGAGATTGTGGAGGTATAAATCTTTCTCTTTTGAATTATTTCTATTAAATTTTCTTTTAAAGCATAATTAGATTTATTATATTAATTCTAGTTGTAAATTTTATAATTCAAGTTAGGGTTTGCAAATTCAAGAGGTGGTTTTTATTGATTAATTAGGGTTATAATAGCTAGTTTAACATCTTTTAGAGTGGAAAATTCTTGCATGGTTGTGGTATAATAAATTGTTTATCGAAATTGTTTTAATTAAACTATTTAGCTAACTAGATTTTTCAAAAATGTGTTTGTGGGTAATATAAAATTCCAATTAAAGTTGCTATCATTAGATTGTAGTTTTAGTGAGAATATTAGCATGTTAATGGAAAGAAAAACTTAGTTTGATCACTAGATTACTTTGATAATTGTAAAATAGTAATAAAATGGTATTATTTTGTAAACTAGTTTTTGGAAATTTCTAAATAAAAGGGATTTAAATTATAATTATGGTTTCATTATATCATTATCATCTTGAATTTTAATTTAAGACATTAATTCATGCAAAATCATGTTTTGTGGTGGAATTGTGGTATTTTGCTTGAAAAATGTTGAAAAATTGTTAAAAGTTGCAAACTAGACTTTTCAAATTAATACAAATTTGTGTAATAAAAATGTAGTAATGGTTTCTATAGTCTAGTTATGCTATATAATGAGTTTTATAACTATTGGTTTCATTTAAATGTCAAGTTTTGATGAAAAACGGTAAATTGGCATTTTCGGGTTTTTCGAAAACGGACGATTTGATCGATTTTAGTGTTTCAATGAATTTGATCATGTTTTACAATATAAGTAATGTGTTTTAAAACTACGAGTTATCTGTTGATGTTTATCTCGATCCATCGGAGTTTGTACGCCGATATCGAGCGATATTTGGTTCTTTTGCGTGGACGGGACATAGGTTTTAACCTATGCTTGTTCCTTGTATCGTTTGACTTTTGTATGTGATTCGGTTTACGATGCTATTTATATGTTTGCGTTTAGGTACCCCTCACGTGGACTGCGGGCGATGAAGAGGAGGATGGCGACACCGTCGTCGGCAGACATGGACCAGGTGAGTAGATGTATATCTACGGGAGGAAGTCGGGTGGATGGCGTTTACCACCCCCGCAACGTAGAATAGGAATAATATTTATTGTCATTAGGAAACCAGATGTGACCCTATATTCTTAATGAGTAGGACCCTAGTAATGACCCTAGGCTGGATTAGACTGATTTAGAAAGACATATCAGAAGATGAATACCTTGGAAGAGGTTCGTAGGTTTCAGGTAGAAACATACACACTCACACACTGAAACACGACATGGTGTATACGTGCATGTTTATATACATATATAGGACGAGGTATAGGTATATATATATATATATATATATATATACACAACACGTATATGGGATACATTGATGTGATATGATATCCGAGATATGATGAAACAATGTAACTGGGCTTGATGCCGTAATTCTTGGCTATACAGTCGTATTAAAGTGTTAGCGGATCATTAGAGAATGAGATAATGAACATGAATATATAAATTATAAAGAGTGGTGGTGATATTGATGTACATGGGACGCTAGAATAGTACCCGGACTATAACTTGTGACTGATCACGATATGATATATGTATAACTTGATTACGACATTATATTGGTGTGACCTGATGCCGATATCATATAAGTACGACTTAATCATAATATGATACATATGACATGATATTTCTGAGGATAAACTAATGATGCTTATCATGATGGCAATGATATATGATTGATGTATGTGATCACAGTTTAGCACCTTGATCATGAGATGTGTTGATGATAACATTATACGAATGAGGAGACACCTAGGAGATACTTGACCGTACCCCGATATTGGGATGCCGTACGATGAATTTTACCGTATGAGGCATAGATATGATGATTGATCCGCACTCTTGATTCGAGGAAGCCGTACTTCGTACGTGACGCTATTGAGGCTGGATCGCCGACTATTAGAGATATTGATTCAGACCTTAGGTAGACCCTAGTTTTCTTACTGACTAGTTTCTTAGGTTATGTTCCTTAGAAGGTTAGATAGACACTAGTTTAGGTTTGTTTCATATAGTGGTAGTTGTACTCGTATATCGCAGAGGAGTGGATAATGCACATCTGTCTTGCATTCATACTGTAATCATCATGGTGCATGTTCTTTTATATTTTGCTATAATCAGTATAAACTTTACCTGTTAGGACACTAGCACTATTACCGATGATGTGCATATTCCACGCACACTTATTTACCTGCTCACACACATCATCATCGGTAATTGCTATGTCACGTAAACTTTAGATCATATTGTCTTTTATGGATAGAATCAGTTAACAACTAGACCGATATAACATTGTGATTATTCTCTGACATTAGTACAGACATGATATTTATTGCTTAGACATTCATGCATTCATATTTTCATGTTATCCTGCAGTATTATGGGCATATGCCGACACTTATCATATACTTACTCATGATTTTAAGATTTGGATTTCTATGAGATTTCTGGATTTTTGGGGAAAACCGCAAGAAATTATAAAACCTTCTCTCTCTCTCCTCCTCTCTTTTTAAAATAAGATGCGGTTTTCTCGTGATGTATGTGTCGTCCACCATGAGATTTCATGTTTTCTGTTGGATTTCGAGACCCGATTCGAGGAGTGGATGAACCGTCTCGGATACATGGTGGGCCCGGTATGGTACCCCGGGGCAAGAAGATCGTGTTGTAGACGATGAGCCTGGCAGGGGAAGACTATCTACCGGTGATGTCTGGCGCGGCGGATATCCGGAGGATACCGACCGTTGTCGTGAGATTTGATGATATGGGCCGATCCGGACTGACGGAGCCCGACATATGGAGACTTGAGATTACAAGTGTTGTGTCGATGCTTGACACGGATTTCCATGGATTTCATTGTTGAGATTTCAGATGCTTATAGACACTTTACTATGATAACAGCTAAAGAGTTCTTATACATATATATCTGGATTTCAGGATTTGTTACTATACATTCATGGTGCATTGATTTCATTTCATATGACATAGTATTATATGAGGCACTGACACGAACACAGAGTATCTGCACTTGCACGTAGTATTACCCCGCTATTACTAGATGTTTGGGATATAGTACTGTCTTATTATGACCTAGGATAGCGTCGTGCATTCGATTTCTTTTCATAGATGTCTTCTACTCACGAGTTGGCAACTCACCCCCGCTGTGCCAAATTTTATTACAGGTTCGATGTACAGGTTTCCCTGGCAGCTTGCTGGCACATCTATTCTTTCAGGGTGATTTGCACGGTAGGTTGGTTCACTTGTATCCGAACCACCATTGTACTTTTATTCTTTCATTGTATCTAGTAAGCTCCATCAACCATATTTGTATTACTTGATAAGTTTATTGGACCAGTCTTTTATTTCGACCTTAGAGTCGCGCATGTATTATTCTGATTTGATGGTTTTGTTTTCTTTTGAGTTTTGAGCCTCGCCTATTGGCGTTGTATATTATTGTGCTTGTTGTGGTTGGTTCCGCCTGTTGGCGTTGATGCTAGCTCCCGTTTGGGGATGCTTTTTATTGTTTATGTATATTATACTTGTTGTACCTGTTTGGGGGCCAGTTTTTACAGAGGAGACTCTGCCGAATTTTTTGAGAAAATTTGCTGATGCTTTTAAACTTGTTCCTTTTTCTTCTTCTTCTTCTTTTTGGTTTAGATTTCTGGGCTTCGGCTTACTTAGGTTACGTGGCGCCTCTAAACGCTTCGTAATCTAAGTGCCGGTCACGTTTCGTACTTTCGGGTCGTGACAAAGTTGGTATCAGAGCGCTAGGTTTAAAGCTGTATAAGTCTAGGTGACCCTTGGTTGATGGAGTAGGCGATTTAGGTAGAGTAACGTACCGTGGGTTTGGTCCGCGGCATACTTACGATACGCTACTCTGCTTGAGGAGCCCTAGGATTTACATTGTTTGCACCGTATTTCATTCATTCCTTTGATCTATCGTCGTCAATGTCGGATGGTAGTTTCTGTTACCACGGGCAGAGGGAGCTGCGGCTCGAAGGCGATAACCAATAGAGTATTGGTTATTATTGAGGATTGAAGTATTGTTTAGCGTGTGGATGAAGGGTATTCACATGCCGTCCGGATGAAGTTAAAGGGTTCGAACGATTATCAGAAAACCATGTTCCCAAGTTTAAGGTATTCGGAAAAACATGCAGGTATTTCGATGGACCCTCTAGAAGAATGAAACCCTAACTCGACATAATGACCACGAGAACGCCCTTGAACCTTAGGGTTTACGGCAGTTCCGCGATGCCATTAGTGAGGCTTGGGTTTGCCCTTCTACGGCTGGATCATCGATGCTGGGGTATGTACCGGATATTTTTAAACAGTACTTGAGTGTTGAGCTCTCGGGGAATTATGGGATTTTGATGGATCATTCGAAAAGTTTAATGTAGTCCGGATATCAGGTGAAGGGATCGACTACGTGGGAGACTCTAGACATGAGTATTGCCGTTGGTAGCGCAGTCAGCACACCCATGAAAGAACGAGTTCGAAGCAGTCGACATCAGAGGAAAGAGGCGCACATTGACGATAGTGTTTACAATTGTGATTTAGTGATTTGAATTTCATATTTCTGTTATTGGATTTTGGTATTTTGAGGATTTTGTTCTACGATTGGTATTTCCTGTGTGTACCTTCATTCTATCTGTGTTTCATATATCAGTTGTATTGATGTGGTTTAGTACACACCCAGTACACCTGATTTGGTTTTATATATTTTGAGATTTTTTATTTGATTTCGTGCATAGGGGTTACACATGATTTTGACATATGTTTTGACTTAGTTTTCATGCATTTTTGTACTGTGATTTTGATTTGATATTCGAGGTATGTTTTCGTGCACCATGTGCACCTGATTAGGATTCTTGCGCATACTTGGCGCACTTGATGCGATTTTGTGCACACCAGATGCACTAAATCGGGGTTTTGTGTAGATTAGATGCACCTGATATTGAGTCGTGCACGCCCGTTGCACTTGACAGATGTTTTTGGTGCACACCTGTTGCACTTAGTTTTGTTGTTGTGTGTATTCGTGGTATCTGTATTTGGTTTCGATTTCAGTGCGCACCGGACGCACATGATATTTTATTGATGTGATTGGGATTGATTTCAGTTTGAGCAGTATATTTTCATAATCATTATTATTTGATTTAGTAACCAGGCGGGACGTGTATGTTAAATAAAAGATATATATATATAGTTATTTTTTTTTAAATAAACGTCCGCTACTTATGCCGTGACACGTGCATCACACGGCAATTTTCAAGAGGGGTTTTTGTATGCTTCTTTATTATGAGGTTTAGGTGATTTTACTAGGATGCGAACTATATATAAGTTATAAATTGATGTATATTATGATGGTTTTCACATTGGGTTATGATATTTTATTCTCGCCATTACTCCGGTGATTGCGTTATGCTTGACGGAGTAGATTTTTGTTATGTGTTGATGATTTCGGAGCCCCGACGATTTGAGTGTTTTGCTAAATATTTTAGTATTTGGAAGGGGAGTTTTAATTTAAATTCGGGGACCGAATTTCTTAAAGGGGGAAGATTGTAACGTTTTAAAAAATAATTAAATAAATAATTAAATAAATAAAATTGTTTAAGTGAATTTTTTGAATTTCGGTAAAGCAAAATGTATTTTTCGTAAAACCAAACCGCGATTGTTTTTTATTATAAATTCAAAAATACCTATTTTAATTATGTAATTACTAGTAAATGGTGTTTATTTAGCCACTTATAAATTTTTTGTTTAATTAAATATTTTTCTTAAATTAATTATTTTAAATATTAACATAAGCTTTATTTTTACACTAAAATAGTGTAAATTACAAATTTGAATGGTTTTAATTTGTAAAAATGAACCATGGCATGTTAGAATTTAGTATGTAACATGAAAAATTTATTTGCAAATTTTTCCTATTTTCTAGAGTTTTCTTGAGTTGCTATAGTGAAGGAATAAATAAATGAATAAATAAAAGCATGAAAAGACCTTTAAGTGATGATTCTTCTCTTGAAACTTCTACACTTTTCCTTACTCATTTTGTTCTCTCCCTCACTCCCTCTCATGGCCGGCCATCATTCCATGGCAGCCCCCCCCATTTTCCCACCTCATTTTTGTACAAAAATCCATCAAATTACATCAAAAAATCAACAAAAAATACACAAAATCCTAATTTTTTCATACCCTTTATTCTGTACTCTTCATTACATGGATTTTGGAGTGGGAAAGCATGTATTTTTGAGGCTCATTTTCAAGTTTAGACATGAGATTGTGGAGGTATAAATCTTTCTCTTTTGAATTATTTCTATTAAATGTTCTTTTAAAGCATAATTAGATTTATTATATTAATTCTAGTTGTAAATTTTATAATTCAAGTTAGGGTTTGCAAATTCAAGAGGTGGTTTTTATTGATTAATTAGGGTTATAATAGCTAGTTTAACATCTTTTAGAGTGGAAAATTCTTGCATGGTTATGGTATAATAAATTGTTTATCGAAATTGTTTTAATTAAACTATTTAGCTAACTAGATTTTTCAAAAATGTGTTTGTGGGTAATATAAAATTCCAATTAAAGTTGCTATCATTAGATTGTAGTTTTAGTGAGAATATTAGCATGTTAATGGAAAGAAAAACTTAGTTTGATCACTAGATTACTTTGATAATTGGAAAATAGTAATAAAATGCTATTATTTTGTAAACTAGTTTTTGGAAATTTCTAAATAAAAGGGATTTAAATTATAATTATGGTTTCATTATATCATTATCATCTTGAATTGTAATTTAAGACATTAATTCATGCAAAATCATGTTTTGTGGTGGAATTGTGGTATTTTGCTTGAAAAATATTGAAAAATTGTTAAAAGTTGAAAACTAGAAATTTCAAATTAATACAAATTTGTGTAATAAAAATGTAGTAATGGTTTCTGTAGTCTAGTTATGCTATATAATGAGTTTTATAACTATTGGTTTCATTTAAATGTCAAGTTTTGATGAAAAACGGTAAATTGGCATTTTCGGGTTTTTCGAAAACGGACGATTTGATCGATTTTAGTGTTTCAATGAATTTGATCATGTTTTACAATATAAGTAATGTGTTTTAAAACCACGAGTTATCTGTTGATGTTTATCTCGATCCATCGGAGTTTGTACGCCGATATCGAGCGATATTTGGTTCTTTTGCGTGGACGGGACATAGGTTTTAACCTATGCTTGTTCCTTGTATCATTTGACTTTTGTAATGCTATTTATATGTTTGCGTTTAGGTACCCCTCACGTGGACTGCGGGCGATGAAGAGGAGGATGGCGACACCGTCGTCGGCAGACAAGGACCTGGTGAGTAGATGTATATCTACGGGGGGAAGTCGGGTGGATGGCGTTTAGCACCCCCGCAACGTAGAATAGGAATAGTATTTATTGTCATTAGGAAACCAGATGTGACCCTATATTCTTAATGAGTAGGACCCTAGTAATGACCCTCGGCTGGGTTAGACTGATTTAGAAATACATATCAGAAGATGAATACCTTGGAAGAGGTTCGTAGG
Source organism: Agapanthus africanus (assembly GCA_030015575.1). Classification (NCBI taxonomy): domain Eukaryota; kingdom Viridiplantae; phylum Streptophyta; class Magnoliopsida; order Asparagales; family Amaryllidaceae; genus Agapanthus; species Agapanthus africanus. The sequence continues at coordinate 265,724,448 of CM057344.1, read as the reverse complement.
TTTCAGGTAGAAACAAACACACTCACACACTGAAACACGACATGGTGTATACGTGCATGTGTATATATATATATAGGACGAGGTATAGGTATATATATATACAACACGTATATGGGATACATTGATGTGATATGATATCCGAGATATGATGAAACAATGTAACTGGGCTTGATGCCGTAATTCTTGGCTATACAGTCGTATTAAAGTGTTAGCGGATCATTAGAGAATGAGATAATGAACATGAATATATAAATTATAAAGAGTGGTGGTGATATTGATGTACATGGGACGCTAGAATAGTACCCGGACTGTAACTTGTGACTGATCACGATATGATATATGTATAACTTGATTACGACATTATATTAGTGTGACCTGATGCCGATATCATATAAGTACGACTTAATCACAATATGATACATATGACATGATATTTCTGAGGATAAACTAATGATGCTTATCATGATGGCAATGATATATAATTGATGTATGCGATCACAGTTTAGCACCTTGATCATGAGATGTGTTGATGATGACATTATACGAATGAGGAGACACCTAGGAGATACTTGACCGTACCCCGATATTGGGATGCCGTACGATGAATTTTACCGTACGAGGCATAGATATGATGATTGATCCGCACTCTTGATTCGAGGAAGCCGTACTTCGTACGTGATGCTATTGAGGCTGGATCGCCGACTATTAGAGATATTGATTCAGACCTTAGGTAGATCCTAGTTTCTTACTGACTAGTTTCTTAGGTTAAGTTCCTTAGAAGGTTAGATAGACACTAGTTTAGGTTTGTTTCATATAGTGGTAGTTGTACTCGTATATCGCAGAGGAGTGGATAATGCACATCTGTCTTGCATTCATACTGTAATCATTATGGTACATGTTCTTTTATATTTTGCTATAATCAGTATAAACTTTACTTGTTAGGACACCAGCACTATTACCCATGATGTGCATATTCCACGCACACTTATTTGCCGGCCCACACACATCATCATCGGTAATTGCTATGTCACGTACACTTTAGATCATATTGTCTTTTATGGATAGAATCAGTTAACAACTAGACCGATATAACATTGTGATTATTCTCTGACATTAGTACAGACATGATATTTATTGCTTAGACATTCATGCATTCATATTTTCATGTTATCCTGCAGTATTAGGGGCATATGCCGACATTTATCATATACTTACTCATGATTTTATGATTTGGATTTCTATGAGATTTCTGGATTTTTGGGGAAAACCGCAAGAAATTATAAAACCTTCTCTCTCTCTCCTCCTCTCTTTTTAAAATAAGATGCGGTTTTCTCGTGATGTATGTGTCGTCTACCATGAGATTTCATATTTTCTGTTGGATTTCGAGACCCGATTCGAGGAGTGGATGAACCGTCTCGGGTACATGGTGGGCCCAGTATGGTACCCCGGGGCAAGAAGATCGAGTTGCAGACGATGAGCCTGGCAGGGGAAGACTACCTACCGGTGATGTCTGGCGCGGCGGATATCCGGAGGATACCGACCGTTGTCGTGATGATATGGGCCGATCCGGACCGACGGAGCCCGACATATGGAGACTTGAGATTACATGTGTTGTGTCGATGCTTGACACGGATTTCCGTGGATTTTATTGTTGAGATTTCAGATGCTTATACACACTTTACTATGATAACAGCTAAAGAGTTCTTATACATATATATCTGGATTTCAGGATTTGTTACTTTACATTCATGGTGCATGCATTTCATTTCATATGACATAGTATTATATGAGGCACTGACACGAACACAGAGTATCTGCACTTGCACGAAGTATTACCCCGCTATTACTAGATATTTGGGATATAGTAGTGTCTTATTATGACCTAGGATAGCGTCGTGCATTCGATTTCTTTTCGTAGATGTCTTCTACTCACGAGTTGGCAACTCACCCTCGTTGTGCCAAATTTTATTACAGGTTCGATGTACAGGTTTCCCTGGCAGCTTGCTGGCACATCTATTCTTTCAGTCTGATTTGCACGGTAGGTTGGTTCACTTGTATCCGAACCACCATTGTACTTTTATTCTTTCATTGTATCTAGTAAGCTCCATCAACCATATTTGTATTACTTGATAAGTTTATTGGACCAGTCTTTTATTTCGACCTTAGAGTCGCGCATGTATTATTCTGATCTGATGGTTTTGTTTTCTTTTGAGTTTTGAGTCTCGCCTATTGGCGTTGTATATTATTGTGCTTGTTGTGGTTGTTTCCGCCTGTTGGCGTTGATGCTAGCTCCCGTTTGGGGATGCTTTTTATTGTTTATGTATATTATACTTGTTGTACCCGTTTGGGGGCCAGTTTTTACAGAGGAGACTCTGCCGAATTTTTTGAGAAAATTTGCTGATGCTTTTAAACTTGTTTCTTTTTCTTCTTCTTCTTCTTTTTGGTTTAGATTTCTGGGCTTCGGCTTACTTAGGTTACGTGGCGCCTCTAGACGCTTCGTAATCTAAGTGCCGGTCACGTTCCGTACTTTCGGGTCGTGACAGTTAGGTCAAAATGTCATAAGTCACATGCCAAGTTCTACCCGTCACTATCTTGTTAATTTGAACCCACCCGCACATGCACTTGGCGTTAGGTCAAAATGGCAGAATGGCTGTCCCAAACCAACTCATCTATCTATGCAACAATTGAATACCCAGCAGCTTCCAAAACACTATGCCTTGGCGTTAGGATAAAATACATAGCTTGAATACTACTGAATACCCAAAAGAAGTGACGGAGGGCTACGGCTGGTTTTTGGCAAAAAAACCTTTAACGTAACGAACTTGATTCCACTGAAGGAACCTGATAGCTTTTTAAAATATAGTGGCGAAAACCTTTTGCTAAAGAGGTCACTCCCGGTGAAGGGATATCGGCCCTTGCCCCGTCGAATGAGGTGCAGGATATTCCACTGAATACGGCTATGCAAAACAAAAGGAAACGTCTTTGTAATAACACTTTTTAAATTTGTTCCAACAACTGCCAAATAGGTTTGCTTTCCTTTGCATTGATTAGAATCAACGCGGTCCCATCAATCGATCACACCAGAAAAGAACGAAAGTAAAATGTACGTATATGCCATCCGCATTCGTCCCTGGGTCCCGTCATCACCCGTTAGGTTACTTAACTAACGACAGAGCGGGGACTGGACTAGCGCGGGTATAAAACATATACAACATCTAATAGTATATAAACCAATATACAATAATCGCTCCAGGCGTAATAATATGCAACATTACAGAAAAGTAATAAGCATCACAGAAAAATACAGATAATCTGGGATCCCCGAGTTTCACATAGCCGCAGCTGAAACCCGACGTTCCCCTGGTCGTGTGGATAGCCTGTGCAATGAAACCTAGACCCCTACGAGTGCGGCAAGTTACCCGCCAAAACCTGAAGCGAGGCAGCCTTCTATAGCAAAGTGAATGGACCACCCTGCACTTCACGGAATCCGGTAATCTTGGGCACCCCTCCTTGGGTCAACCTGTACCGCCTACGAGTGCGGCGAATAGTCTGCCAATTCTAGAGTGGGGCCCCTCTGCCTCTCAAAGCCATAAGATGCGGACCCGTTGCCCCTCAGAACCCGGCTATCCGTGCACTCCATCGCGGGGCAAAACCTAGTACAGTAATAAAAAATAGTACAACAGGTACATCGACCGCAACCTGGTCGTGCCCCAAAAGAATATTATACAACAGGCAGTGACGGCAGTCCACAAGTTGGACGCTCATCCCGCAATATCAAATGTACAAATAAACTCAAACTGTACTACCATTGCACACTGCTATCCACCACGACAAATCCGCAACATCACAGCACAACACAGAACATCAACGCGAATGTCACGTTCGCAAACCCGTCTAAAAGAACTATAGCAATCAGACGCGGTTTACCGATCAAATGACATTCCCGGTCGGAGATATAATGTAAGCACTGTAAACTAACGTGTTTAAATTTCGATCGACTAAATATCACGAAGTGGGCCCCACGAACAACTGGTGAAAAGTAACAAAATCTGGGCCCAAAAGATATATACCAAAAACCCCAAATTCCAACAGAGAAGACACTGTGCAAATTTGGTGCACTGATTCAATAGAACGGCCGGGGATGCGCGGCCAAACTATGGCTTTGGCCGCGATTCCGCGGCAGTTTGGTGGAATCACGTGCTCAAATTTGGTCGGTGTGCTTCTAAAACCCTGCACAACTTTCTGTGATATGTAGAATAATTTTAGGACATCATTTAATATCGACAGAAACCGTGAAGCTTGAAAATTGTGTTTTTCGATATCCGGTTCGATCGATGTTTTAAACGCGTTAGCACAAGTTAGTAAAGCAAAATGGTGAGGCTCTGATACCACTGTAAGTCTACGGTTGCGCCCCGGCCGTCTACAGATGCCAAATGCGGAACAAAAACTTTTTAACTGGCGCTATAGTATACTTTAACCCCGGATCTGCCATTATTGCTAAACTAACAAACTTTAAAGAGTGTAGAAAGGTTATACCGAACGATCCGAGTCCTTCGTTCTTTAACCATCATCCCACGCTCCGTTGTGGCTGCTCCGATCTCTTCGATCTCCGATCTGCTCGTCCAGGTGGCACCACGTCGACGATTCTTTAAACGGGCTCCCGCCTCTGACTCGAGGCAACTCGGTCGTCAAGTTTGCTAAAAGAGACGACCAAGATTGATGTAGAGAATGAGTAGAAGACTTTATCTCGTTCCGTCCAAAACTATGGACGAACGGTTAATGATGTTGCCGTGGGAATCGGGTGATGGAATGAAATGAGCTATGAAATTCCATACACCGAAAACTATCATAATCTTTTTCTATCATCAAGCGAGAGTGAGAAGGAGGAGAGGGGAGGGGCCGGCCATATATAGGGATGGGGGGGTGAGTGTAGGAGAGAGGAGAGTGACCACAAGAGTGTGAACACAAATAAATATCTAGTGTGAACACAAATAAATATCTAGTGTGAACACACAGTGTGAACACAAAGAAAGCAACCAATGAAACAATAACACCTCACCGCTTCTAGAACCTTCTAGAAGCATCCACACTCATCCAAAGAAAAGATAAATCCGTCTTTAACCGAATGTTAAAAGATGGCTGATAGAAAACTGGAAACTGGCAACTTCCAAAAGTGATCCTGAAACGACTTTCAGGATAACCCCGTAACTGTATAAATATACCCACATTTGTATTACGACTGAATACAAATGCAACTGAGACAAAGATATTATATCTACTCAACATAATACTCGGATCCGGCTTAAACCAAAGCCGACCAGTATCATCTGCCCGAAAACTGACACGTGCGTAAACGCACGTGCATTTTCCGAACCCTGCCATAAAACCATACGGCCTCTACAACGTTTCGCCCGAACTTGGGAAACTGTCTGTGGGGGACTCTAATGACTCGTCATTACCCTGGCAGTGGGTTTAACCACAAACCGTCAGCGGCACTAGCAATGCGTAACGGCTGCCCATGGACTGACCTCAAGGGAGGCCGATGAGTGAACTCATCCGGAAACCCTACTAAGCCTAACAGTGACAATGTATATACAGTTCGGTCCGTTCGTCTATGAGTATCGCATATCTGCCTAGGTGGCTAGTAACGTCAGACCCCCAATAGCAGTATAAGTCGTGTCGGAGTGTAGCCCAATAACACCCTGAGATACTACTGGAGTACCTACCGATAAATCTCCTGCCACGGCCGTGGGCTATGTGTAATGGCTCTCCTAGACACAGCACGATCTCGCCCCCAATACCGGGAGAGACGAATCCCCTGCCGATCCGTTCACGTGCCTACATATGGCTCGGGACTGTACCCAAAAACTACCTGTTTGCACGACTCCTTTGAGCCGTGGTAGGGTAGAAATCAAAGCACAGTGGGAACTCACACGAGACAAATGACGACCTCAGGTCGATGAACTAACCTGTACACATGTCACCAGGGAACTGCTATCTGACGATGTGTATAATACCAACTAGCAGATTCCCGGCGAGTCCTGTCCGGTGTACTCATAACCCAATGAGCACCTGTATACATCTTAGGTGATCCAACTGACACCAGTGGCTTGTGAGACCGGACCCCGCCCCTCGTCGGGGTCTCGACTGTATACACTAGTCTACTCCGGAGTATCGATGCCCTGTCTCGAAACTCCCACGACTAGGGACCACAATTAAGGATATGCATATAAACTATCCAACTCTCACGTATATGATCGCCATCATACTGTTGGTAGTAAAGCAAGATCCTAAGAGCTCTATCAAAGTGTAACATGTAATCAGTCACCTGAACATGTACACGACCGATAAAGGGCGAAACAGATAGCATACTATCATCTTGAGTAAGATTGTCCTACCAGTATAGGTCCTTCGCAATCATTGCAATCACGTACCTGCGATCCAATAATTGACTCTGAGGGCACTATCTCCAACACGGATGCGTACGTGTGTTTACGCAAGTACGACTTTTCGGACAGTTTTTACTAGCCGGCTTTGGTTTAAACCAGATTCTAGTATCGGTTTATTGGATTTATTCAGTCTAAAGTTTTTCCGTGTTTTCACAGATTATAGGGGCGTTCTCGTAATTTGTCGGGAACCTTCTAGAAGAGTGGTGACTAAGGGGTTAAGGTGGCATGAGCATTAATTGATTAATGACTCATTTGTGCGATTCATCCTTTGCATTTAATGACTCATTAATGAGATAATGAGTCATATGATGAATCACACAAGGTGAATGCATCAACCATATGTAAGTGCACGGCAGCGCCCCGGCCTCCATCCCGAGGCCAAAATGAGGAAGCGGAGATTTACTTTAACTTTTCAAACCGGCACCACCGTGCACTATAAACCCGGATCGTGCCATTAATCTAGTCCTAGCTATTTAGAGAGGGAGTAGAGAGATATACCGAGCGATCCGTGTCCTTCGGTCTTCTCATCGTCGTCCCGATCTCCCGCGGAATGTCCGGTCTCCACCTCGTCGCCGGTAGGGCACCACGTCGCCGGCTTCTTTTACGGGCTCCCACCTCTATACCGAGGCAACTCGGGCACGAAGTTGGCGAGTCGACGTGCCCAAGATTTGCTGTAGAATATAGTGTAGTGCCATGTCTCATTTTGCGGTTTATGGAGGTTGCCATTTGGTGGAAGAAAATGAACTATACTTTGGAGGTGGAACTATGGGATTTTTGTGAAGCTAAAAGACCAAAAATCCTCTCATAAAATATTGGGACAGCCCCTCTAAAGGAATGGCCGGCCATGGCAATAGCCATATGAGAATGGAGTGAAATTAGAGAGTGAGTGAGTGAGAAAAGTCCAAGGGGATGTGTGTCAACGATGCAAGAAAAGAGTGATGATCAGAAGCAATGATCACAACCACATCCACACTCAACCATCATCAAAACCATGTCACACAAAAGTCAAGCCATGATGGAAAAATCAAGTCAATGGATGGTGCACCCATCATGATGCAACAAAATGCAAAGACCACCCTCCATAATGCTTATTTGCACAAATGCAAATAAGCCCTCCTCCACCAAACTTCGGCCAATGAAAGATACAAAGAAAATTGGCAGAAACGGAAAGCAAACTGGAAACTCCAGAAAACTGGTCCCGTAATAAATTATAGGAAAACCCCGCTACTGTGCATACACACCCGTATCTGTATTCCGACCGAATACAAATGTAATGAGACAAAATCTACACTGTACTATACTAGGATCCGGCTTAAACCAAAGCCCGCTAGTATAAACCCGTCCGATCATGATCCCTGCAATACCGCACGTATCTGATCGAACCCTGCCATATCTCCATACGGCCTCTACAGCGTTTCGCCCGAAAATTTGAGCAACTGAATGTGGGGGACTCTAAAGACTCGTCAATACTATGGCTGTGGATTTAACCACTAGCACGTTAGAGGTATTAGCCATACGTGACGGGCTACCAGCTATTGACCAAAAGGGACGTCGATGAGCGAACTCATCCTGACACCCTACTGAGCCTGTCAGTGACAATATCCGTACAGTCCGGTCCGTTCGTCTATGAGCATCGCATGGCGGGCCTAGGGGGTTGGTAAAAGTCAGACCCCTAAAAGCGGTACAAGTCGTGTCAGAGATCAGCCCAGAACACCCTGAGATACTACTGGAATACCTACCAGTAAATCTCCTGCCTTGGCTAAGGACTTTTCATGTTCTGGCTCTCCTAGACACAGCGCGACCTAACCCCCAATACCGGGAGAGACGAACCCCCGAAGATCCGCTCACTGCCTCCATGTGGCTCGGGACTGTACCCAACTAAAACTGGTTTGCACGTCTCCTTTGAGCGTGGTAGGGTAGTAATCAAAGTACAGTGGGAACTCACACGAGACAAATGACGATCCTCAGGTCCATGAACTAACCTGTACACATGTCTCCTGGGAACTGCTATCCGACGTCAGGTATAAGACCAACTAGCATGTTCCCGGCGAGTCATGTCCGGTGTACTCATAACCCAATGAGCACCTGTATACATCTTAGGTGATCCAACTGACACCAGTGGCTTGTGAGACCGGCCACCTCCCCTCGTCGGGGTCTCGACTGTATACACTAGTCTACTCTGGAGTATCGATGCCCTGTCTCGAAACTCCCACGACTAGGGACCTTTTAAGGATGTGCTTATAGATTACCAGCTCTCACGTATATGATCGCCCTCATACTGCTGGTAGTCAAGCAAGAATCCTAAGGGCTCTATCAACGTGTAATAGCGACCTGCCAGGTCACCTAAAGCAGTACACGACGATAAAGATAAACCAGATAGCATACTATCATCTTGAGTAAGACTGTCCTACCGGAATAGGTCCTCCCTCAATCATTGCAATCACGTGCCTGTGATCCAATAATTGACTCTGAGGGCACTATCTCCAACAATCTCCCATTTGCACTCAAGGCTAATTATTGCGATGTCGCATACTCACAGCCCGTGTGATACCGAACACCCAACTCGTCTACTAGTCAGTCTTACAAAGCTCGTTTGCGAAACTATTGCGTTCGAGGAATAGCCTCAGTGAGTGGATCCGCAATGATGTTTCTTTCTATGTCTCTCTATATCTCAAGTTCGCGGAGAAACCCATCTCCCGAAATGAGCAATACCTGTCTTAGAATGTGTCTGGATGTCTGATGGGACCTTGCTCATAAATGAACTCTAAATCCAAACTTCTTAGACTGTCTCGTCAACTGAACTTAATCAGTATCCTGCGCCATGCCTCCCTCAGTATTGCTTTGGACCACCTGTCCAAAATACTGCCCCTCGTCAGAAGGAAAACTATAACTCTGACAACCTCCTTGTCGTCCAGGTCACCTTGGAAGCCTGGAATGATAACTGTCTCCCGAATGAGGCTGTCGTTATCATATCCCTAGAACATTCACTTATGTTCTAAAACTGCATCCGACTGTTTCTCTAGGATAGGATCAATGTCAACTTATTGCATCTAGTGCAAGAACAACATCTGGTGTGGTACTTGACATCTCATGATTGGCTCAATTGCATGAGCAAGTGATCTGCCAATCATGCACATCCCTCTCCCCTTTAGTCTGTAAGACACCTTTCGAGAGGGTGACTCCATCACCTGCAGGTACACTACCGTGCCAGGAGTCGTCCATTCTAAATACTCTTAGAATGCTGTCTAAGTACCCTGATTGGGAAACCACCCAAATCTAGATTTAAAACCATAGATCTAGTAACCAGTAGGTCTGATATAATCTCCAAGTCCCATGTGGAGAAACCACTGTGTGACGACCAAATTATAACCGATCGTAGTATAGGAATATCACTTCCTCCTCTGTGTATGTCATCCAAATACCAGGATATCACACCCTACTACCTTCTTAACAGATCCATCCCCTATTCTGATGAAGTCAAACCTATGACTGTCACATCAGAAATAAATGATCTATCTCCGCTACATCTGCTTTAGTCTATAAATAGACATAAGCCACATGTCCACCAATGCTTCCGCTGCTCCCACTGACTATGACAACCCTTTGGCAGAGTCATATAGACGTACACTTCTAAAGCTAGTTTAGAACGACGCTATACTCATCCTCTCGCCGGGTCTCACAGTCTGGAACAACAGCAATGGCAAGTCTGGGTAAACAAGAACCTCCCTATCACCGTTCTTGAGGCTACCGGAGCACCTCTCGGGTGCCTGAGGTTACCCACCTTATCTGAGGAGTGGCCAATGGAATGTCAAACCAGATTGAATCTTTAGGTTCCTATCAAAATTTTCAGTAATCGTTTGTGGTTCTGGAATCGCTTCCAGTTCTACCATACTCCCACTACTGTTTTCTGAAAAAATCCATTTTTATTAAAACTGTGGCGAGTTAAGAACAATATCACTATTGATCTTCCAGACGGTAGAAAGTCAACCCTCGTCATAGCCTGGGTCAACCCACAAACAGCCATTACAGAAACGTGCCTTGAGTTATCCAGAGTCTGGTTTTAATCATAAGCCGGACAACTCCCCGTACCTTAACAATGTTAAGATATGAACTGTACTATATCCTATATAGAACCAGAGGCACTGATTTAATTGAACCAGATTCAAATCATGCATCTGTTTCCAGTGCATGTCAACTAAATGGAAGGAGGCCGATCAGCGTTGCTCAACTTAGGAATGCTTCCAATTATGAGTAACCTGAAAAAGAAGCAAGTTCTCTTTATCATTACTATCAACTGAATACCATACACAATTATCTACATCTTCGATCACTTTGAAGAATCCCGATACTTGCTACACCTGATTCTCTACTTTATTCAAATACCTATAACTTCTCAAAATTCGGACCCTGTGTTTCCACGAAACACCTGTCTAAAAAGTAGAGAAGTCATAAGTAAACCGAATATAGTACGAGGACCAACCCCTCTGTCCTGATGGACCCTGGACAACATACAATACTCTGTATAAGTCCCTTAAGTGTAATAACTCACTCCCTGTGTGTCGTAGGTTGAAAACTGTACTTATGCTTAAGAAGAATTACACCGTTATTTAATGCTCCTTACCTAACCATCCACTGATATAGGTAAATGTCATCGACATAATTTCAAAAAGGCATATCTCACTCTATAAAAATAGACGTACAGATATATCAATTTGAAATTGGTGCATTATAACGGATATTCAAAACCAAACATTTGCCGTCCGGCAAACAACCCAGGTGAGTTCCTCAAATATCGCCAATTACAACGAATCCTGATATAATGAGGACGATCACCTAATTCCCAATAACTTACTCCCACTCATCATCTGTAAAACCATACAGATGTGAGAATCATACCTGGTAAATACATACCCTGGAGCAAGTATCTAATTGGGAAATCAGTTTTCCTTTAACAGTACATAGTGAAACTGAAACATTGAAATGTTTCGATGGGGTATCCCGGTATTCCTAGTAATGCCTCTTTCATTATCCAGATTCACAACTGTAACCGTATAAATCTCTGCCACCTCTCCAAATCCCTTCATATGTCTTTAGTCATTACCTTCTGTACACCCCTTTAGGCCAAATGGTTTTCTTCCTTCCCTACCGTTCGGCACCAGCCTATGGTTTGGAAGAAGACTATCCAATAAGCATAATGGGTGTAATGTCCCAATCCTAGGAACACTCGCAATGCGAGAGAAGGTGAAGATAAAAGACACCCGAATAAACCTTATTCCTATTTCTCCTGAACCAGAATCCATCCCCGAACTGGAACAAGTTCCTTTCGAGTTCGTATATTACCATACGATGGAATATCCAATAAACTGTGGATCTTCGTAGTGATACGGAGTGTTCTGGAGAAATACAAAGGTGAAGTGGGAGTGGTAATGAAATACTTGGTTTGGTCTTGAATAGCAGTCGCAATTTACTTTGCCCTCCTTCTAATCCCTTTCTTTGTCTTTACATGATACCTTCTGTACACCGTTTAGGCTAATTGGTTTTCTTCATTCCCTACCGTTCGGCACCTGCCTATGGTTTGGAAGAAGACTATCCAATTTGCGTAATAGGTGTACTATCTCCTAAACCAAGGAGTACTCGCAACTTAAGAGAAGGTAAAAAGGAAAAGACAACTGAATAGTCCTATTTGTTTTCTCCAGAACCGGAAACCATCCTCGAATAAATCCCTTCGAGTTCGTATATAACCATACGATGGTTTTGTCCAATGGAAGTGGACGTTCGTAGTAATACGGGGTGTCGTGGAGAAAAGGGTAAAAGTAGGAGTGGCAATGAGGTCTGCAACTCTGACAATCCGAAAGCCAGTGTTTTAAGAAGGTTCGGTCAACTTGGTCACTGAGTCATAGTCTAGGGTCAGGTCAATGGTCGCTGCCAAAGAGAGAGAGAAAAGAAACACTCAGCGTGCACTCTAACCTAGATCAGAATGGTTACCAATTTATCTAATCAGGAAACCTCCCACTGTACCGTCAAATTCTCCTCCAAACCTGAAAGAAGAATTAGTCAGGATCACCCGAGGAGTAAACCAACTCATCAGTAGGAATCGGGATCCAACTATCATCGCATGATAACGTGACGGAATCCGCTCACGTCATCACACTCCAGAAGGTATGCGCATATCAGGCAAGTTTCAGTTTCTTTAGAAACTCCCGATGTGATTTTTACCCCATGCTCTTATGACCTTGACTTTGGCCAACATATCATAAGTCACATGTCAAGTTTTACCCATCATTCTCCAGGTTAATTTGAGCCCACCCATACATATCCTTGACTTTGGCCAAAATAGTAGTACGACTGCCCCAAACCAACGCATCTATCTATGCTGAATATGAATACCCAATAGCTACCAATCACTGTGCCTTGACTTTGGCCAACATACACAGCTTGAATACTATTGACCACCCATATGAAACGACGGAGGGCTACGAATGGTTTCTGGTGAAAACCTTTAACGTAATGAACTTGATATCGTTGAAGGAACCGGATAGCTTTTTAGAAAAATATAGTGACGAAAACCTTTGCTAAAGAGGTCACTCCCGGTGAAGGGGTCTCGGCTCTTTCCCCGTAGAATGAGGTGCAGGATATTCCAACTGAATACCACGATGCAAAGCAAAAGTAAACGGCTATAGTGAAGTTATTGCCCTGATGCAAACTTCTGTCCAAGGGGTCACTCCCGGTGAAGGGATCTCGGCCCTTGCCTCGTCGACTGAGGAGCAGGATATTCCAACTGAATAGCACGATGCAAAACAAAAGTGAACGTCCTTGCAATAACAGTTTTTTGAAAAGTGTTCCAACAACATCAGATTAGGTTTGTTTAACTTGCATTGATCCGAATCAACGCAGTCCGATCAATTGATCACACCAATAAAGAATGAAATATAATGATGTACGTATATGCCATCCGCATTCGCCACTGAGTCCCGCCATTACCCGTTAGGTTAGCTAACTAACTACAGAGCGGGGACTGGACTAGCGCGGATGCAAAACATATACAACATCTACTAGTATATATATATATCAATATATAATATTTCGCTCAAGGCGTGATAAAAAATGCAACATAACAGAAATGTACAGCATCACAGAACAATACAGATATCTGGGATCCCCGGGTTTCACAGAGCCGCTACTGAAACCCGGCGTTCCCCTGGTCGTGTGGATAGCCTGTGCAATGAAATCCTAGACCCCTACGGGCGCGACAAGTTACCCTCCAAAACCTGAAGCGAGGCAGCCCCCTTCAGCAACGTGAATGGACCACCCAGCACTTCACGGAATCCGGTAAATTGGGCACCCCCTCCTGTGTCAGCCTGTACCCCCTACAAGTGCGGCGAATAGCCCACCAATTCTAGAGTGAAGCCCCCTCCGTCTCAATGCCATGAGATGCGGGCTTGTTGCCCTCTAGAACCCAGCTATCCGTGCACACCACCGCGGGGTAATCCTACTATAGAAAGTAAAATATACATACAACGGGTACATCGACCGGAACCTGGTCGTGCCCCAAAATAATAATACAAACAGGCAGTGACGGCAGTCCACATGTCGGACGCTCGCCCCGCAATATCAAATGTACATAATACAACAAAACTGTACTACCATTGCAACCAGGCTATCCCCCATGACCGATCCGCAACATCACAGCAATACACAGAATATCAACGTGAAAGTCACGTTCGCAAATCCGTCTAATCGGGATATAGCAGCTAGAATGGATTTACCGATCAAGTGACATTCACGGTCGCAGATATAATGTAAATACTGTGAACTAATGTGTTTAAAATTTTCCGATCGATCAAATTTACCGAGTGGGCCCCAAAGCACTACTGTAGCACATAAAGAAATTCTGGGCCCAAAATGAATATTCCAAAACCCCTATTTTCTATGTAAAAAGATTACTGTGCAAAAATGGTGCACTGAAGACAATGAACTACGGCGGAACTGCGGCCAGAAGGGGGGTTTGGCCGCGGTTCCGCGGTCATCCTACTGTATCAGTTCACCAAATTTTCACAGATTGCTAATATGTCCATGCACAGTATTCTGCAACACCCTGAAAAAATTTTCGAGCCGGAAAAAAATCGACAGAAAACTGATGCAAAGAAAACGCCGGTTTTTGGAATTTTGTTCGATCGAAAGTGTAAACACATTAGACAAAGCTAGACTATGTTAATGGCGAGGCTCTGATACCACTGTAAGTGCACGGCGGCGCCCCGGCCTCCATCCCGAGGCCAAAATGCGGAAGCGGTGATTTACTTTAACTTTTGAAACCGGCACCACCGCGCACTATAAACTCGGATCGTGCCATTAATCTAGTCTTAGGTATCTAGAGAGGGAGTAGAGAGATATACCGAGCGATCCGTGTCCTTCGGTCTTCTCGTCGTCGTCCCGATCTCCCGCGGAATGTCCAGTCTCCACCTCGTCGTCGGAAGAGCACCACGTCGCCGGCTTCTTTTACGGGCTCCCACCTCTATACCGAGGCAACTCGGGCACGAAGTTGGCGAGTCGACATGCCCAAGATTTGCTGTAGAATATAATGTAGTGCCATGTCTCATTTTGGGGTTTATGGAGGTTGCCATTTGGTGGAAGAAAATGAACTATACTTTGGAGGTGGAACTATGGGATTTTTATGAAGCTAAAAGACCAAAAATCCCCTCATAAAATATTGGGACAGCCCCTTTAAAGGAATGGCCGGCCATGGCAATAGCCATATGAGAATGGAGTGAATTTAGAGAGCGGGTGAATGAGAGAAGTCTAAGGGGATGTGTGTCAATGATGCAAGAAAAGAGTGATGATCAAAAGCAATGATCACAACCACATCCACACTCAACCATCATCAAAACCATGTCACACACAAGTCAAGCCATGATGGATAAATCAAGTCAATGGATGGTGCACCCATCATGATGCAACAAAATGCAAAGACCACCCTCCATAATGCTTATTTGCACAAATTCAAATAAGCCCTCCTCCACCAAACTTCGGCCAATGAAAGATACAAAGAAAATTGGCCGAAACGGAAAGCAAACTGGCAACTCCAGAAAACTGGTCCCGTAATAAATTACAGGAAAACCCCGTTACTTTGCATACACACCCGCATCTGTATTCCGACCGAATACAAATTTAATGCGACAAAATCTATACTGTACTACACTAGGATCCGGCTTAAACCAAAGCCCGCTAATATAAACCCGTCCGATCATGATCCGTGCAATACCGCATGTATCTGATCGAACCCTGCCATATCTCCATATGGCCTCTACAGCGTTTCGCCCGAAAACTAAAGCAACTGAATGTGGGGGACTCTAAAGACTCGTCAATACTATGGCTGTGGATTTAACCACTAGCACGTCAGAGGTATTAGCCATACGTGACGGGCTACCAGCTATTGACCAAAAGGGACGTCGATGAGCGAACTCATCCTGACACCCTACTGATCCTGTCAGTGACAATATCCGTACAGTCCGGTCCGTTCGTCTATGAGCATCACATGGCGGGCCTAGGGGGTTGGTAAAAGTCAGACCGCCAAAAGCGGTACAAGTCGTGTCAGAGATCAGCCCAGAACACCCTGAGATACTACTGGAATACCTACCAGTAAATCTCCTGCCTTGGCCAAGGACTTTTCATGTTCTGGCTCTCCTAGACACAGCGCGACCTAACCCCCAATACCGGGAGAGACGAACCCCCGAAGATCTGCTCACTGCCTCCATGTGGCTCGGGCCTGTACCCAACTAAAACCTGTTTGCACGTCTCCTTTGAGCGTGGTAGGGTAGTAATCAAAGTACAGTGGGAACTCACACGAGACAAATGACGATCCTCAGGTCGATGAACTAACCTGTACACATGTCACCAGGGAACTGCTATCTGACGTCAGGTATAAGACCAACTAGCATGTTCCCGGCGAGTCCTGTCCGGTGTACTCATAACCCAATGAGCACCTGTATACATCTTAGGTGATCCAACTGACACCAGTGGCTTGTGAGACCGGCCACCGCCTCTCGTCGGGGTCTCGACTGTATACACTAGTCTACTCTGGAGTATCGATGCCCTGTCTCGAAACTCCCACGACTAGGGACCTTTTAAGGATGTGCTTATAGATTACCATCTCTCACGTATATGATCGCCCTCATACTGCTGGCAGTCAAGCAAGAATCCTAGGGGCCCTATCAACGTGTAATAGCGACCTGTCAGGTCACGTAAAGCAGTCCACGACGATAAAGATAAACCAGATAGCATACTATCATCTTGAGTAAGACTGTCCTACCGGAATAGGTGCTCCCTCAATCATTGCAATCACGTGCCTGTGATCCAATAATTGACTCTGAGGGCACTATCTCAAACACCATAATGATTAAATCATTTATTTATTCATTTGATTAAATTGTTATGGTTGTTATATTCAAAATTAGTTCATTATTCTTTTCATTCTCATCTTCTCCTTCTCTCTCCTCAAGTTCACTCTCTCTTGAAACCCTAACCCTAACCTCTCATGTGTTGAGATCAAGGGTTAGATAGACTAAAACATCCATAACCTCACTCTATATCACCTAGTTAGTTTAGATTAGCAATTTGAGCTAACTGGTTATCTCAAGTTTGAGATTTAGCTTGGTGTAGGAGCTTTCGGGTGGATCGTCTTTGATTCGAGAGGGCCGTGAAGTTGCCGATGTTCCAAGGAGCCTACGAGGAGTGGAGGACAGCGATGAAGACCCGAAGGACATGTAACGTGAGGTATAACATCGGTACCGAGTAGTTAAACCTCTAGTATAATGTTAGCAATGGTTTAGAATACGATTCATGTGCTCAAGTCCGTGTTACGAAGGTTTGATAATCGTTTTTCATATATTCCGTCTCCCCGCAAGTTAGTGGGGTGCGTGACATGGACATTACAGACTCTATGACGATCTCGGGTCAATAGACTAAGCTGTACCAGTGTCACCAGAGAACTGCCATCTGACGTAAGGTATAATGCCATCTGACGTAAGGTATAATACCATCTAGGAGGTCTCGGCGAGTCCGTTCAGTGTACCCAGTCTCCACTGAGCACCCGCATACAGTCTTTGATGTCAAACACCAATGGATATGGGATCTTCCATCGCCCATCACATGGATCGAGAAGATATACGCTAGTCTACTCTGGAATATCGATGCCCCGTCTCGATATTCCCACGACTAGGAACATTGAAGGATGTACTTATGGACTACGCAGGCCCCACTAGTATGATCTACATCATAGTCCTGGAAGTCGAGTACACATCCTAAGGGCTTTATCAACATGTAACAGAGAGACAAAAAGTATACATGTTAAGATAAAGAGCAACAAGATAGCGTACTATCATGTCGAGTAAGAAAGTTCTACCTAGATATATCCCAGCATCCACTACCATATACGTCCAATGTACAGTAATGGCCTCTAGGGCATACATATAACTAACAAGTTCTTAACATACAAGACAAGCACAAGAGGAAGAGTTCAGAAATAAACGAATCCTTCTTGTAGCTTTGTAGACTAGGTCATATCAATGCGACATGACTAGCTAAATTACATAAAGATAGATATTTGAATCCGTTCGAATTATCATCTTATGAAACTTGCCAGTCATGTCTCAAAGGCAAGATGACCAAAACTCCCTTTACAGGACACAGAGAAAGAGTTACAAAACTCTTGGGACTGATACATTGTAATGTATGCAGTCCCATGTCTACACATGCCAGGAATGGATCGTCATATTTCATTACATTCACTGACGATCTCTCAAGATTCGGATATGTGTTCCTGTTGAAACACAAGTCTGAAGCATTTGAGAAATTCAAAGAATATAAACATGAAGTCGAGAACCAAATGGGTAAAAGTATTAAAATCCTTCGATCTAATCGAGGAGGACAATTCTTAAGCCAAGAGTTCCTGGACTATTTAAAAGAGAATATGATTCTCTCTCAGCTTACTCCTTTGTATACACACAGCACAACGGTGTATCAGAGCAGAGGAATCGCACCATATTAGATATGGTGCGCTCTATGATGAGCACCGTTGAGTTGCCTATTTCCTTTTGGGGTTATGCGCTTGAGACAGCAGCATACCTATTGAATCAAGTTCCATCTAAATCTGTACCTAGCACACCATATGAGATATGAAGTGGGAAGAGACCGTGTCTTAAACGAGTTAAGATATGGGGTTGTCCAGCCTATGCTAAAAAGCAAAATCCGGACAAACTCGAGGCACGGTCTATTCTTTGCAAAGTTTGTGGGATATCCTAAACATTCACATGGATATCTTTTCAACCACAACGAGGAGAAAAAGGTGTTGGTTTCTCGACATGCCACCTTTTTAAAAAAAGAATTTCTTGCAAAGGAAATTAGTGGCAACGAGGTAGAACTGGAAGAAATTCCGTCTACACAAACTGCAACAGATGATTTGGTGGAACCAGAGTATTCAGTAGTTCCCAACGAACCCCGGTCTCTCCTCCGATCTAGTAGGGTTCCTCATCCACTTGAGAGATACTGCGGTTTTCTCATAGATGGTGGGAGCAAGGATTGCATCATGGAAGATGATGACCCAAATAGTTTCGAGCAGGCCATCACGAGTAGGGACTCTGTGAAGTGGCTCGATGCAATGTGATCTGAGATGGAAACCATGTACACCAACAAAGTATGGACTTTGGAAGATGCTCCTGAATGGGTAAAACCCATCGGGAGCAAGTAGATATTCAAGAAAAAACTTGGTGTAGATGGGAAAGTGGAGACTTTCAAAGCTAGACTTGTTGCAAATGGTTTTCGTCAACGACCAGGTGTGGATTATGATGAAACCTTTTCTCCAGTGGCTATGCTTAAGTCCATCCGGATCCTACTTGCCATTGCTGCATACCATGACTATGAAATCTGGCAAATGGATGTTAAGACCGCCTTTCTAAATGGTGATTTAGAAGAGATCGTGTACATGACTCAGGCAGAGGGCTTCATGGACACTGAGAGTAGCGGGAAGGTGTGCAAGCTGCTTAAATCCATTTACAGGTTTAAGCAGGCAACGCGGAGTTGGAACATCTGTTTTGATGTCGTAGTCAAAGAGTTTGACTTCGTAAAAAACGTAGATGAACCTTGTATATACAAGAAGGATGCAGAGAGTAAGGTTGTCTTCCTCGTATTGTACGTGGATGACATACTCATGATAGGAAATGATATTCCTAAGCTGCACTCGGTCAAGCTCTTCTTATCACAAAGATTCACAATGAAAGATCTAGGTGATGCCTCCTATATCTTAGGAATTACGATCTATAGAGATATATCTAAACGGACTCTAGGATTGTCCCAATCTAGGTACATTGACACCATACTAAAGAGGTTTAGTATGGAGGAATCCAAGCGTGGGAATTTACCCACGATCTCAGGACTCACTCTCTCCAAAGAGATGTCTCCCAAGACTGATTGGAGAGAGCTCACATGCAAGGGATACCCTATGCTTCGGCAGTAGGCTATATCATGTACGCGATACTATGTACCTGACCCGATGTAGCATACTCACAAAGTGTAGTGAGTAGGTATCAAGCAGATCCTGGCGAGAGTCACTGGACAACTGTGAAGAATATTCTCAAGTACTTGAGAAGGACTAAAGAGATGTTCTTGGTGTGTGGAAACGGAGAACTCCAAGTGGAGTCCTTTACCGATTCGAGCTGCCAGAGTGATAAGGACGACACTAAGTCGGTATCGGGGTATGTCTTTACCCTCAATGGAGAGGCGGTTTGCTGGAAGAGTTCCAAGCAGGAAACCTGGAAGACTCAACGATAGAGGCTGAATACATCGCTGCCAATGATGCTGCCAAAGAAGCTGTCTGAATGACGAAGTTCATAACTGAACTTGGTGAGGTTCCTGTAAGTCCACGTTACCCGTCCCGGTTCTTTCGGGGATGCGGAAATGGTGAAAAACAATTTTTTCAGTAAAGGTAACATGGACTAGAAACCGGATCTTTGCTAAACAAACTATCTAACAACCTAACTAAGAGTTTAACTACTATGTTAGGGGTTATACCTAGTCTTGAACTCCTTCTCTTCTTCTCCTTGTGGTGGTCGGATCGGCCTCACATCATCGTCTCCTTGTGCCGAAGATGGATCCCCCCGAAAGCTTCTACCTTTGGCTCCAACCTCAATCGAGAGGAAACTAAAATACTTGGCTTGCTAGACCTTGTACTCTAGAGTGAGTAGAGAAGTGTTTTTAGGGTTTTATCTCAATGGTTCTTCTTACTCAACTCATGATACAAGAGAACCATGAGCAAGAGGAAGAGGGAGAGCTTGGATGAGAGAGAGTGGAAATGATAGAATGAGAGAAGACTTTTACAACCATGCTCTCAAAAAAAAAATCATGATAATAATACTAATTAAGTATTTGTGATGGTACATGTCAATGGCATTATCATTTCATGCATTTAATGCATTTTGTAAACAACAAGCAAGCAAAAGTCATAGCCATGAAATGATGATGGTCAACAAGTCCAAAATAGTCAACCGATCAACAAAGTCAACAAGTCGACAAAGTCAAACTTTCAACCCAACCATGGCACAATAATACGTAATTAATATTATTATTAATCATATTTCTTATTCTCATTAGGGTTTAGAAAAGGTCAACAACCCTAATGAGAATCCTCTGCCTCTGTCTCTGTGA
Organism: Agapanthus africanus; assembly: GCA_030015575.1. Taxonomy (NCBI): domain Eukaryota; kingdom Viridiplantae; phylum Streptophyta; class Magnoliopsida; order Asparagales; family Amaryllidaceae; genus Agapanthus; species Agapanthus africanus. Next base: position 265,703,305 of record CM057344.1, on the reverse strand, counting down.
ACCGTGGATACACACCCGCATCCGTGTTCTGAGGAACACGAATACAATCAAGATAAAACCAATCCCAAAACGCATACTAGGATTTGGCTTAAACCAAAGCTCGCTAGCAATAACTGCCCGGACACCAAACGTGCACAAATGCGCGGATGTGAACGAACCCTGTCGCAAAACCATGCGACCTCTACTCTGTTTTGCCCAAAGGCGAATAGCTCTCTGTGTGGGACTCTAAAGACTCGACACTACGCTGGCAGTGGGTTTAACCACAGGCCGCAAGCGGTACTAGCTGTACGTAACGGTCCCCAGGTAGTTGCCGATAAGAAGACTGATGAGGTGAACCCATCCGAACTCCTATTGAGCCTGAATGTGACAGTCTCCGTACAGTCCGGTCTGTTCGTCTGGGAACATCGCATGGCGGGCCTAGGGGGTGGTAAACGTCAGTCCCCTAATAGCGGTACAAGTCATGTCGGAGTGTAGCCCAGAACACCCTGAGATAACCCTGGAAAACATACCAGTTTATCTCGCTTTCCCTGGCCAGGGACTTTGTGTAATGGCTCACCCAGATACAGCGCGATATCAACCCCCAATACCGGGAGAGACGAATCCTGTCTAACCGCCACTGCCTCCAAGTGCTTCGGGACTGCACCCAACTACTACCTTTTTGCACGACTCCTTTGAGCCTTGGTAGGGTAGTAATCAAAGTACAGTTGGAACACACTCGAGGCGAAGTGACGGTGTCAAGTCAGCGGACTAAGCTGTACTCATGTCACCTGGGAACTGATAACTGATGATAGGTATAGTACCAACCAACAGTTCCCGACGAGTCACGTCCAGTGTACTCGTAACCTAACGAGCACCCGCATACTATCTCAAGTACGAAGTAATGACGGCTGTGGGACATACCGTCTCCCCTGCTGGGATGAGAAGCGCATACGCTAGTCTACTCCGGAGTATCGATGCCCTGTCTTGATAGTCCTACGACTAGGGACCTGTATAAGGATATGCTTGTAGATTACCCAGCCACCACTAGTATGACTGCCATCACAACGCAGGTAATCAAGCAAAGATCCTAAGGGCTCCACTAATGTGTATAGGCGATATGCTAAAAGAAACACATGTACACATTAAAGTAGAAACAAACCAGGTAGCATACTACCATTTTAAGCAAGATTGTCTATACAACTGTGAATATCCTAAGCTCCCATCAAGCAATATACAAACTAGTATGATACAGTAATGGCCTCTAGGGCATATACACTAACAATCTCCCACTTGCACTAAGGCCAAGTACTGGCGTATCGAAGACCTATCATCTCGATCAACCGCTCGAACTGAGTCTGGGGTAAGGCCTTCGTGAATGGATCTGCAGTGTTATCTTCTATAGCTACCCTCCGAAACTGGATCTCCCGGCGATCCACGATCTCCCTGATCAGGTGATACCGCCTTAAGATGTGTCTGGACTTCTGATGGGACCTGGGTTCCTTCGCTAAAGCTATAGCTCCGTTGTTGTCACAATACAGAGGTATTGGATCAACAATGGACGGAACCACCTGAAGTTCAGTAAAGAACTTCCTCATCCAGACGGCTTCTTTTACGGCATCAGATGCAGTGATATACTCCGCTTCCATCGTCGAGTCAGCAACGGTTTCCTGTTTGGAACTCTTCCAACACACCGCCCCTCAATTGAGGGTGAAGACACAACCCGACATGGACTTGGAGTCATCCTTGTCACTCTGGAAGATGGAGTCAGCAAAGGCCTTCATCTGGAGGTCTTTTCCACCATAAACCAAAAACATGTCCTTCGTCGTTCTCAGGTACTTCAGAATGTTCTTTACCGCTATCCAGTGCTTCTCCCCAGGGTTTGACTGATACCGACTTACCACACTCAGTGCATAAGCTACATCTGGTCTGGTACACAACATCGCATACATTATAGAGCCTACCGCAGAAGCGTAGGGTATAATTGACATACGATCCCTTTCCAAATCAGTCTTGGGAGACATCTCTTTGGAGAGGGTGATCCAGTGACAAGCCGATAGATTACCGCGCTTGGAATCTTCTATACTGAATCTTTTCAGTATGGTGTCGATGTACCTGGACTGTGAAAGTCCTAATATCCTCTTGGATCTATCATGATGGATCCGGATCCCCAGAATGTAAGAGGCATCACCCAGGTCTTTCTTGGAGAACCTGTGTGATAAGAACCCTTTGACAGATTGTAGCATAGGAATGTCATTTCCTATCAAGAGAATGTCATTCATGTATAAAACGAGGAATACGACATTTCGTGCTACAATTTTACTATAGATCCATGGTTCATCTGGATTTTTTATAAAGCCAAAATCTTTGACCGTCTCATCAAAATAGATGTTCCAACTCCGCGATGCCTGCTTTAGTCCATAAATGGACTTAAGCAACTTGCACACATTTCCGCTGCTCCCACTCTGAATGAAACCCTCTGGCTAGTCCATATAGACACACTCCTCTAAATTTCCATTTAGAAAAGCGTTCTTTATGTCCATCTGCCAAATCTCATAATCGTGGAAGGCAGCAATGGCAAGAAGAATCCGAATGGATTTCAGCATAGCTACTGGAGAAAAGGATTCGTCATAGTCCAAACCAGGTCTTTGACGAAAACCCTTTGCAACAAGTCTAGCCTTATAGGTCTCAACCTGTCCATCTACACCAATCTTCCTTTTGAAGATCCATTTGCATCCTACGGGTTTTACCCCATCTGGAGCAATGTCCAAAGTCCATACTTTGTTGGTGTACATGGACTCCATTTTAGTTCGCATTGCATCCAGCCATTTTACCGAGTCAACGCTCTGAATGGCCTGCTGGAAGCTGGTTGGCTCATCATTATCAATGATGCAATCCTCTCTATCCCTGTCTATGAGAAAACCATAGCATCTCTCGGGCGGATGAGACTGCCTACTACTCCTGCGGAGCGGTGCAGGAATGTCCTGTTCTTTCGAACCCTCTGATTCTACTAAGATTTCAGTCATAGCTCATGGTTCTGAAATTTCTTCCAGTTCTATTGCGCTCCTACTTATCTGATTTTCCAAAAATTCAGTTTCCAAGAAGCAGGCATGACGAGAAACAAAAACCTTTTGTTCCTCTTCGCAATAAAAGAAATATCCCTTGGAGTTCTTTGGATATCCCATAAATTTGCACTGTACTGAGCGTGCCTCGAGTTTGTCCGCATGCTGCTTTTTGACAAAAGCTGGACATCCCCATGTCTTAATGTGCTTAAGATAGGGTTTCTTCCCACTCCACATCTGATATGGTGTGGTAGGCACTGTCTTAGTTGGAACTCGGTTCAAAAGGTATGCAGCTGATTCTAGTGCATATCCTCAGAATGATCGCGACAACTCAGCGTTACTCATCATGGAACGTACCATATCCAATAGGGTTCGGTTCCGTCTCTCCGATACACCGTTATGTTGCGGAGTGTATGGAGGAGTAAGCTGAGAGAGAATTCCATTCTCTTTTAGGTAATCCAGGAACTCAGCACTCAAGTATTCACCACCTCGATCAGATCTCTGTAGGGTTCCTAGGCATGCTAATGAGGTCTCATAAGGCATCAACCATGCCAATTTCAAACTTTACAAGTGCCGAGAAACCCTAATACGGATCGTTAACTAGAATTTTAGGCGAAACAAGCAACTAGTTAACAACTTAACTAAGTGAACGGAAATACAACCTTTGTAGATCCGGTTCTCTACCTCCATAGCTCCATGATGAAGTCTCCTTACTGTCCAAATCGAATCCCGGGCTCTAGCATCGGCTTCATCGGAGAAATGGATGGGCTAGGTCATCGACTACGATGCCGAAGATGATCTACGTCGAGGCATCACAAGATCAAGCTCCCACTTCACCAAGTCATGAAACTTGTGAAGAAAACACCCTATACTACTTGGCAAGTGGTAGAGGATGAAGAAATAGGAAGTGGGTTCATATTAGAATTGGATTTCTCACTCATTTTCTCAAGTTGCCATTGATGGAGGCAAGCTTCTTCTTGAAGAAGAAAAAGAAGATGAAAAATGTTATGATAAGTGTTTTTCAAAAAGAAAATAAAATGAATACTTATCATAATCCAACCATGGTCAAGTGTAGAGAATAAACTAGGGTTAGGTCAATGGTTAGGGTTAGGTATGAAGACAAAAATGGTGACTTAGTCAAAGCTTCATGAAGCTTCAACATGCATCCAAAGAAAGCCACCATTTTTCTTTTCTTTTGCCAAAAAGAAATAAATAAATAAATGAATAAATAGATATAAAAAACAAAACCCTAAACATTTAAATAACCATGGTTTAATCTTTACACAAACTCAAGTAAGCATGTATCATCAAACATGATACAATCAAGTGCACAAAAGTATATCACATATACAACTTGTGAACTTCAAGTGAGAAAATCCTTTTAAAGTGAACCAATACTAGTTAATGCAAAGTAATATATCAAATATATAATTATGCATTAAATCATTAAATCAACACTTGATTCAATGATCCGGTCATGTCGCACACAACCGGCTAGTATACAATGTATCGTTTTATCGAATCAATCCTTGATTCGATAACTAGGTTATATCGCATACAACCATTCGACACATTCATCGCGAGAATGAAATACGGTATCACATACATGCATTATTCTCGGTCCCGCACATATCTCATATGCGCTCCTATTTCGTTTCCCTTGAGCCAGGAAACCTCTGTGTAGGACTCTAAAGACTCGTCAATACGCCGGTAGCAGATGATGATCATATCAAACACCCACAAGCCGCAAGCGGTATGCTAAACGTAACGGCCACCCGGGTATTGAGCGATAAGAAGATCGACGAGCAAGCCCGCTCATACTCCTGTGAATCCAACCAGTAACACTTACCGTACAGTCCGGTCTCGTCGTCTGATATGTCGCATATCTCGCCTAGGGGTGGTAAACGTCAGAACCCAATAACTCGATAAGTCGTGTCGATATGAGGTCTACAACTATTCGAGAAACTACTGGTAACACTTACCAGTAAATCTCAGCAACCCTGGCCAGGGATTTCCGGTTACAGCCAATCGAACACAGCGCAACATCAACTCCCTATACCGGGAGAGACGGATCCCCTCCTATCGCTCATTGCCTCCATGTGATTCGGGACTGTACCCAAAAACCACCGTTTTGCACGCCCTCTTGGGCGTGGTAAGGTGGAAATCAAAGCACAGTGGGAACCACACAAGACTCTATGACGATCTCGGGTCAACAGACTACTCTGTACCAGTGTCACCAGAGAACTGCCATCTGACGTAAGGTATAATACCATCTGGGAGTTCTCGGCGAGTCCGTCCAGTGTACCCAGTCTCCACTGAGCACCCGCATATCATCTCTGATGTCAAACACCAATGGATATGGGATCATCCATCGCCCATCTGTATTGGTCGAGAAGGTATACGCTAGTCTACTCTGGTATATCCATGCCCCCTCTCGATACACCCACGACTAGGGACCTTGAAGGATGTACTTATGGACTACCATGTCCCCACTAGTATGATCCGCATCATAGTCCAGGTAGTCAAGTACACATCCTAAGGTCTTTACCAACATGTAACAGAGAGACAATCAGTATACACGTTAAGGTAAAGAGTAACCAGATAGCATATTATAATGTCGAGCGAGAAAGTCCTCCCTATATATGTCCAAGCATCCACTACAATATACATCCTATGTATAGTAATGGCCTCTAGGGCATACATATAACTAACAATCTCCCACTTGCACTAGGGCCATCTGTAGCAGTGGTTGTAGTATCTCATACTCAACCATCCCATAAAAGTCTCTCTCTAGGAAAAGGCCTTCGTGAGTGGATCCGCCGTGTTGTCCTCTGAGTCTACTCTCCTAACCTCGATCACCCTGGAGATCAACCATCTCCATGATCAGGTGACACTGCCTTAGAATATGTCTGGATCACTGATGGGACCGGCGTTCCTTGGCATAAGCCACAACTCCATTGTCACACAATGGGAGGAACGAAGTTTATCTCATGAACTAATATACACCCAGACTTCCTCTTTGGTAGCATCTTAAGTAGCGATGTATCCAGCCTTTATCATCTAGTATGCCACGGTATCTAGTTTGGAATTCTTCCAACATACCGTCCCTTCACTGAGGGTAAATACAATGCCTGTGACTGACATTCAGTCGTCTTTATCATCCTGGAACCCTTCCAGTGATTCTCCTCAGGATCGATTGATACCATCTTACTACTACTAGTGAGATTCCTAGCATCCAATTACATCTATCTCATAGATGATAAGTCAGGATTTAGGAGGTATCACTTTGATCCTATATGGAGAATCCTTGTGATAAACGGAGATTGACCGAGCGTAGCATAGGAAACTCCTTCCCTATCAAGAGTATGTCATCCACGTACTCTACGAGGATCATTACCATACTCCCTACTACCTTCTTGTATATACAAGGTTCATCTCCCATTTTGATGAAGTCAAAATCCTTGACTACCACATCAAAACAGATGTTCCAACTCCGCGATGCCTGCTTTATCCTATAAAGCATCTTGCACACGTTTCCGCTGCTCCCACTGTCTACGAAGCCCTCTGGCTGTGTACTTTTAGACGCACTCTTCCAAAACATCATTTAGAAAAGCAGTCATGACACCCAACCACCAGATATCGTAGTCATGGTATGTAGCCGTGGTAAGTAGGATCTGGATGGATTTAAGCATAGCCACTGAAAAAGGATTCATCATTATCCACGCCTGGTCGATGATGAAAACCTTTAACATGTCTAGCTTTGAAAGTCTCAACTTTTCCAAGTACACCAAGTAATCTTCTCAAGATATACTTTTTTCCTGATGGGGATTTAACCCTTCAGATATAGAAACCAAAGTCCATACTTTGTTGGTGTATAAGGATTCCATCTCAGATCACTATGCATCCAGCCATTCTTACAGAGTCCTATTCCTGATGGCCAGCTCGAAACTAGTTGGGTCATCATCTCATGATGCAGTCCTCACTCCCACTGTCATAGAGAAACCGAAGTAACTTTCAGGTGGGTGAGAAACCCTACTAGATCGGCGGAGAGGCTGAGGTTCGTTGGTAACTATTGAATCCTTTGGTTCTTTCAAATCATCAGTTGCAGTTTGTATATCTGGAACATTTCCAGTTCTACATAACAGACCTTGCCTCGAGCTTGTCCGGATTTTGCTTTTAGACATAGGCCGGACAACCCCAAATCTTAACCATCATAAGATATGGGCTCTTCCCTTTCCATATCACATATGAAGTGGTAGGCAACTGATTTGATTTGAACCCTATTCAATAGGTATGCAGCTTCTCAAGTGCATAACTCCCAAAAAGGAAATAGGTAACTCAGTAGTACTCATCATAGAGCACACCTTATTATATAGGGTGTGACTGCTCTACCCCGATATACCATCGTGCTATAGTGTATACGGAGGAGTAATGCTGAGAGAGAATCTCATTCTCCTTTAGAATAATCCAGGATTTCCGTGCTCAAGTATTCTCCTTCTCGATCTCATCAAAGGACATAATACTTATACTTGTGTTTTTGTTTTCTACTTCTAAATCATATTCTTTGAATATCTCAAAAGGTTCGGACTTGTGTTTCAACAGGAACATATGTCTGAATCTAAAGAGATTATCAAAGAATATAACGAAGTACAAAGAACCAGTCCTGGCATATGTAGACAGGGGACCTATCATACATCAACATGTATTATCCCAAGAGTTCACTAACTCTTTCTCTGTTTCCAGTAAACGGAGCTATGGTCATCTTATCTTTGTGACATGACTGGCAAGTTTCACAAGATGTAAATTCAAACTAATTTAAATATGCATCTAAATGTAACTTCAGCCAGTCGGGTCGCATTGATATGACCTAGTCTACAATGCCTCAAGAAGGATCCGTTCATTTCTGAACTCTTCCTCTTGTGTATGTTCTGCATACTAAGAACTGTATTTTGATTTAGAACATTAATGCTTTTAGATAACGTGCCTGAACCGATCAACTTTTTATATAGGAAATGTTCAAAACATTATCCAACAATACAAAATTATATCCTTTCTTTACTAATAAAGAGACTGATATGATTTTGTATATCAGGTTCGGTATCTAATAACATTCGTTCAGAATCAATGTATTTGGAATACAGGGTGACAGTGACCAACAGACTTGGCTGCAACTCTTGCCCCGTTTTCTGCCTCATTAAACTTATCACCCGTTCTCAGTTCCTTACCTATCTGTAGCCCATGTAACATATTACATATACGGGATCCTGATCCGGTATCATATACCCAGGACGTAAAGGACACTGAGAAACAGTTCTATATAATGAACACACCCGAAGGAGATGCATCATATGCACTTTCTTCGTTTGGGCGGCATAGGAATTCTGGTATTCCCCAATTTCCTGCTCTGTCTTATAACAATTATATGTTGGAGCGGGACCAATGTTCCCCAGCTCAGTATAACAAGCGGGTTCGGTCAATACATCCGTATTATTATCTTGATTAAGGCGTGATATGGTCGCTACCTGGAGAGAGAGAGAAGAAAACACTCTGTGTGCGCTCTTGCAAGAATAGATTGGTTATTTATTTTATCTAATCAGGATGGCTCCCACTGCTTTTTATCAAATCTTCCTTCAAACCCTAAAAGGAAAGACTAGCCGGGATTAATTACACACTACAAGTTCGCCAATCTTTCAGCCAGGCTAGTGTCGGTACTTTGAGGGAGGTCCCCCGTGCTTTCGCACGAACCTAATTAATGTAAACCTCGTTTTCCCAGTGGCGTAACCCCGTTGACACCTTTCTAGACACCTGCTTGATCGGCTAATTGTAATGTGTAAAACTCTCCCAGGAGTAACAATTACTCGCAGCGGGTATCGGGATCCGACTATCTCATAGAAGGTATGCAATCTCATTGCAAATTTCAACACTTGAAATTCCCGATAATATTTTGCTCCTAGTGTTCTATGACCTTGACGAATGCCAAACAACCCATAGTCCACTAGTCAAGTTCAACCCGTACATTTCTTGATTGAATTAAACCCACCCGCACGACCCTTGACGAATGCCAAACAACTCCGTACGAATACCCTAATCCAATCTGCATCATATGTATAAGCAGATAAATACTAGTTAGCTACCGTACACTACGCCTTGACGAATGCCAAACTACCGCAGCACGAATACTAACTAGTACTTATCTGAAATGACGGAGGGCTACGACAGGTTTTTCTTAAAACCTATTGCGTAATGAACTTGATATCGTTGTAGAATCAAATGATTTTAAAAATGGAGTGTTTTTTAGGCTTTTCTAGTTTTGCTAAAGGAGTCACTCCCGGTGAAGGGATCGTCGGTCCTTTACTCGTCGAATGAGTTGCAGGATATATCATATATATCACTGTGCAAAGCAAAAACTCTTAAAAGCAATCAAAAGACAAACCGAGTTTGTAGCATTTGCCAGTTATTGCTAAAGGAGTCACTCCCGGTGAAGGGATCTCGGTCCTTTCCTCATCGAATAAGGTGCAGGATATATCACATATACCGCTATGCAAAGCAAGAACTGTAGCTACCTGTTTTATTTTTGAAATTCTATTCTACAACATCTTAGGTTTCTTTTATTTCATTAATCACATTAATGAAGTCCCATCATTTAAATACCTAAACATCACAGATAAATACGACGTACACTTATGCCATTCGCATTCGCCTCGATGTCCCCTCGTGCACCGTTAGGTTAGGTAACTAACGGCAGAGCGGGGCAGGGCTAGCGCGGGTGTAAAACATAAGTAACGCCTATATGATATATCATATATACTATATACTGTATCCATCACAGAACATATCACATGATCACATCACAGATATCGCAGCAGAAGAATCATATGAAATATTGGATATACTAGGACGTCCGTGTTTTCAATACGAGCCAGTATAAAACCCGGATTCCACGGTCGTGATTAATAGCCAAACCCACACCCTTAGACCCCTACGAGAGCGGCAAGCAACCCTACCAATTCTAGAGTTAGGAGACCCGGACTCGACTCCTCGAGTTGGTCTCCCACTGGACTCCAGAACCCGGTTACTTGTGCTCCTCTCCTTGGGTCTATCCTAGTGCGGAAAAGTAAATAATATACAAACGGTGACATCTTCCGCAACCTGGAAGTGCTCCAATAAAAGAATATTATATATAAGTTTTTACATGAATGAAAATGAAAAACACTCATCTCACATAAAAGCCCCCGGCTATTCAAACACGACGATCCAATATAGCATATCCAGCAACACATAACATCACATGTCATCAACGTAAGTAAATATGCGCATCACAATTGTTGTTGACATATAGCAACGAAACCGGCGATATCACATATTACACTAACGGTCACAGAAAAGAAAGTGTAAAACTACAACAGTTGGAATCCGCAATACCTCCATAGACATCGCATGCCTAATCAAATGAATTACTTAGACATCGCATGCCTAACAATTATAAACCCCGCATTTTAGTCTCATAATCGAAAACTCTTTTCAATATCAAGTCGGGCAATTCAACAAGATTCCCGACATCCTGATCGAATACTCATCGCAAACTTTAGTAGGCGGCCGCACCCTCGATACCGTCGACGAACTGCACCAAGGCGGAACACCGCTGCCGCGAGCACCCAAACGGACGCTTTCGGCGACGGGGTTCTCCTACAGTCACTTGGTCGGGGCTATGGAGTGAGGCTGTCTATTAAGTTTACCCGGCGAGTATCCGCGTACGCTACGTGATTGCGACGGACTTTTGATCACATCAAAATTCCGTGGCAACCGATCAAGTGAGACTAAAGTGCTATGTTTATAACATTCATTCAGTTATCTCATAACTTCTTGTGAATTCCAATTATTGTATCACATTCCGAATAAGATAGAAAATGTTAAACTTTCCGATCGAACAATCGAACACCCAAGTTTTCCCGAAATAGCTCAACACATGAAACAAGTTTAAAAACATTCACTTCGTGCCTCAGTACCAACGGTCCAGCCGTAGAAGGGTCAAGCCAACGCCACACATGTGGCACGCCGTACTGCCCCAAACCCGAAGGTTCAAAGCGCAGTTCAAGACGGTCACATAATCGAGTTAAGGTTTGTTGTCTTCTAAAGGGACCATCGCGTTACTTACACTACTTAGAACGTCTTTAAACCACGGAAAAATCCAACACATGGAAATTTCCCGACAGGGGAAAAATTGGCTATTTATATCCGGTCGAACTTTTTAACATATTCAACAAATTATCCGGAAAACATATAGAAAAAATCTGATGATCCGATCGAAACATCTAAGCTCCAAAACACCCTGGAATATTCAACTCTTGAATAAATTTAAAAAAAATTCCCAGAAAATCCAGCACCTGATGTGACAAATTACTGTGCAAAAATGGAGGGCTGACGTCATCATATGGCCGCGGAACCGCCGCACAAGGCATGCTTGTGCCGCGGCTCCAACGCGCTTTAGATGAGTTAGCCCCTCGAATTTCACAGTAATTCAACTAAGACCCTGCTGAATTTTTTAGCAATTTTTAATATGGAAAAAACCCAGTTTTTGAAAAAAGTCCAGAGAGCATTTTGGAAATGGGATTTCGGTTCGATCGGACTTCAAACTCCGTCTACGCATCGCCTAAGGCTCTAGCTAGGCTCTGATACTACTGTAGGGTTCCTAGGCATGCTAATGAGGTCTCATAAGGCATCAACCATGCCAATTTCAAACATTACAAGTGCCGAGAAACCCTAATACGGATCGTTAACTAGAATTTTAGGCGAAACAAGCAACTAGTTAACAACTTAACTAAGTGAACGGAAATACAACCATTGTAGATCCAGTTCTCCACCTCCATAGCTCCATAATGAAGTCTCCTTGCTCTCCAAATCGAATCCCGGGCTCTAGTGTCGGCTTCATCGGAGAAATGGATGGGCTAGGTCATCGACTACGATGCCGAAGATGATCTACGTCGAGGCATCACAAGATCAAGCTCCCACTTCACCAAGTCATGAAACTTGTCAAGAAAACACCCTATACTACTTGGGAAGTTGTAGAGGATGAAGAAATAGGAAGTGGGTTCACATTAGAATTGGATTTCTCACTCATTTTCTCAAGTTGCCATTGATGGAGGCAAGCTTCTTCTTGAAGAAGAAGAAGAAGATGAAAAATGTTATGATAAGTATTTTTCAAAAAGAAAATAAAATGAATACTTATCATAATCCAACCATGGTCAAGTGTAGAGAATAAACTAGGGTTAGGTCAATGGTTAGGGTTAAGCATGAAGACAAAAAAGGTGACTTAGTCAAAGCTTCATGAAGCTTCAACATGCATCCAAAGAAAGCCACCATTTTTCTTTTCTTTTGCCAAAAATAAATAAATGAATAAATAGATATAAAAAACAAAACTCTAACCATTTAAATAACCATGGTTTAATCTTTACACAAACTCAAGTAAGCATGTATCATCAAACATGATACAATCAAGTGCACAAAAGTATATCACATATACAACTTGTGAACATCAAGTGAGAAAATCCATTTAAAGTGAACCAATACTAGTTAATGCAAAGTAATATATCAAATATATAATTATGCATTAAATCATTAAATCAACACTTGATTCAATGATCCGGTCATGTCGCACACAACCGACTAGTATACAATGTATCGTTTTATCGAATCAATCCTTGATTCGATAACTAGGTTATATCGCATACAACCATTCGACACATTCATCGCGAGAATGAAATACAGTATCACATACACGCATTATTCTCGGTCCCGCACATATCTCATATGCGCTCCTATTTCGTTTCGCTTGAGCCAGGAAACCTCTGTGTAGGACTCTAAAGACTCGTCAATACGCCGGTAGCAGATGATGATCATATCAAACACCCACAAGCCGCAAGCGGTCTGCTAAACATAACGGCCACCCGGGTATTGAGCGATCAGAAGATCGACGAGCAAGCCCGCTCATACTCCTGTGAATCCAACCAGTAACACTTACCGTACAGTCCGGTCTCGTCGTCTGATATGTCGCATATCTCGCCTAGGGGTGGTAAACGTCAGACCCCAATAGCTCGATAAGTCGTGTCGATATGAGGTCTATAACTTTTTGAGAAACTACTGGTAAAACATACCAGTAAATCTCAGCAACCCTGGCCAGGGATTTCCGGTTACAGCCAATCGAACACAGCGCAACATCAACTCCCTATACCGGGAGAGACGGATCCCCTCCTATCGCTCATTGCCTCCATGTGATTCGGGACTGTACCCAAAAACTGTAGGGTTCCTAGGCACACTAATGAGGTCTCACAAGGCATCAACCATGCCAATTTCAAACTTTATATGTGCCGAGAAACCCTAATACGGATCGTTAACTAGATATATAGGCGAAACAATGAAACTAGTTTACAACTAAACTAAAAGAATGGAAATACAACGTTTGTAGATCCGTTTCTCCACCTCTATAGCTCCATGATGAAGTCCTCTCCGCTGTCCAAATCGAACCATGACTCTAGCATCGGCTTCATCGGAGAAAAAGCGGGCTAGGTCATCGACGACGATGCCGAAGATGATCTACGTCGAGGCATCACTAGATCAAGCTCCCACTTCACCAAGTCATGAAACTTATGAAGAAAACACCCTATACTACTTGGCATGAGGTAGAGGATGAAGAAATAGGAAGTGGGTTCACTTTAGAATTGGATTTCTCACTTGATTTCTTCACTTGCCATTGATGAGGCAAGCTTTCTTCATGTGAAGAAGAAGAAGAAGATGAAGATAATGATATGATAAGAATTATCAAAAATAGAAAAGAAAAACCAATTCTTATCATATACAAACCATGGTTTAGTGTAGAGATTTAACTAAGGTTAGATGGAGTGGTTAGGGTTAAGCATGAGACAAAATGGTCACTTAGTCAAAGCTTCATGAAGCTTCAAGATGCAAACAAAGAAAGCCACCATTTTTCTCATTATGCTTTTTATTTTCCAAAAAGAATAAATAAATAAATAAATGAATAAGAAAATAAAACCCTAACCATCCATATAACCATGGTTTAATCTTTACACAAACCCAAGTTATCATGCATCATCAAACATGATACAATCTTGTGCACAAAAATATATCACAAATACAATGTGCACAAACAAGTGAGAAAAACCATTTAAAGTGAACCAATACTACTTAATGCAAAGTAATATATCAAATATATATTTTTGCATTAAATCATTAAATCAACACTTGATTTAACGATCCGGTCATATCGCATATAACCGACTAATATCCAATGTATCGATAACTAGGTTATATCGCATACAACCAATCGATACATTCATCGCGAGAATAGAATACGGTATCACATACACGCATTATTCTCGGTCCTGCACATATCTCATATGCGCTCCTATTTCGTTTCGCTTGAGCTAGGAAAGCTCTGTGTAGGACTCTAAAGACTCGTCAATACGCCGGTAGCAGGTGATGATCATATCAAACACCCACAAGCCGCAAGCGGTCTGCTAAACGTAACGGCCACCCGGGTATTGAGCGATCAGAAGATCGACGAGCAAGCCCTCTCATACTCCTGTGAATCCAACCAGTAACACTTACCGTACAGTCCGGTCTGATCGTCTGATATGTCGCATATCTCGCCTAGGGGTGGTAAACGTCAGACCCCAATAGCTTGATAAGTCGTGTCCATAACAGTTCGAGAAACTACAGGTAACACTTACCAGTAAATCTCAGCAACCCTGGCCAGGGATTTCCGGTTATAGCCAATCGAACACAGCGCAACATCAACTCCCTATACCGGGAGAGATGAATCCCCTCCTATCGCTCATTGCCTCCATGTGATTCGGGACTGTACCCAAAAACCACCGTTTTGCACGCCCTCTTGGACGTGGTAAGGTGGAAATCAAAGCACAGTGGGAACCACACAAGACTCTATGACGATCTCGGGTCAACAGACTACTCTGTACCAGTGTCACCAGAGAACTGCCATCTGACGTAAGGTATAATACCATCTGGGAGTTCTCGGCGAGTCCGTCCAGTGTACCCAGTCTCCACTGAGCACCCGTATATCATCTCTGATGTCAAACACCAATGGATATGGGATCATCCATCGCCCATCTGTATGGGTCGAGAAGGTATACGCTAGTCTATACTGGTATATCGATGCCCCATCTCGATACACCCACGACTAGGGACCTTGAAGGATTTACTTATGGACTACCATGTCCCCACTAGTATGATCCGCATCATAGTCCAGGTAGTCAAGTACACATCCTAAGGGCTTTACCAACATGTAACAGAGAGACAATGAGTGTACACGTTAAGGTAAAGATCAACCAGATAGCATACTATCATGTCGAGTAAGAAAGTCCTCCCTATATATATCCCAGCATCTACTACAATATACATCCTATGTATAGTAATGGCCTCTAGGGCATACATATAACTAACAATCTCCCACTTGCACTAGGGCCATCTGATAGCAGTGGTTGTGGTATCTCATACTTAACCATCCCATAAAAGTCTCTCTCTGGGAAAAGGCCTTCGTGAGTGGATCCGCTGTGTTGTCCTCTGAGTCTTCTCTCCAAACCTCGACCCCCTGGAGATCAACCATCTCCATGATCAGGTGATACTGCCTTAGAATATGTCTGGATCACTGATGGGACCGGCGTTCCTCGGCACAAGCCATAACTCCATTGTCACATAATGGTAGGAACCTAGTTCATCTCATTAACCAATATACACCCAAACAGCCTCTTTGGTAGCATCTTTAGTAGCGATGTATCCTGCCTTTATCGTCTAGTATGTCACGGTATCTAGCTTGGAACTCTTCCAACATACCGTCCCTTTACTGAGGGTAAAGACAATGCCTGTGACTGACATTCAGTCGTCTTTATCACCCTGGAACCATTCCAGTGATTCTCCCCAGGGTCGATTGATACCTTCTCACTACAACTAGTGAGAATCCTAACATCCATTTAGATCTATCTCATAGATCCAAAACCCAGGATTTAAGAGGTATCATTTTGATCCTATATGGAGGATCATTATGATAAGCGGAGATTGACCGAGTGTAGCAGAGGAAACTCCTTCCCTATCAAGAGCATGTCATCCACGTACTCTACGAGGATCGTCACTATACTCCCTACTACCTTTTTGTATATACAAGGTTCATCTACCATTTTGATGATGTCAAACTTTTTGACTAACACATCAAAACAGATGTTCCAACTCCGCGATACCTGTTTTATCCTATAAAGCATCTTGTACACGTTTCCGCTGCTCCCACTGTCTACGAAGCCCTCTGGCTGTGTACTTATAGACGTTCTCTTCTAAAACATCATTTAGAAAAGCAGTCATGGCACCCAACCGCCAGATATCGTAGTCATGGTATGTAGCCGTAGCAAGTAGGATCTGGATGGACTTAAGCATAGCCACTTGAAAAGGTTTCATCATTATCCACGCCTGGTCGATGACGAAAAGCTTTAACAAGTCTAGCTTTGAAAGTCTCAACTTTTCCATCTACACCAAGTAATCTTCTCAAGATATACTTTTTTCCTGATGGGGATTTAACCCTTCAGATATAGCAACCAAAGTCCATACTTTGTTGGTGTACATGGATTCCATCTCAGATCGCTAAGCATCCAGCCATTCTTACAGAGTCTCTACTCTCGATGGCTAGCTCGAAACCAGTTGGGTCATCATCTCATGATGCAATCCTCGCTCCCACTGTTATAGAGAAACAGAAGTATCTCTCAGGTGGGTGAGGAACCCTACTAGATCGGTGGAGAGGCTGAGGTTCATTGGAATCTACTGAATCCTTTGGTTCTATCAAATCATCAGCTGTAGTTTGTATAGCTGGAACCTTTCCAGTTCTACATTACAGACCTTGCCTCGAGCTTGTCCGGATTTTGCTTTCAGACATAGGCCGGTCAACCCCAAATCTTTAACTAGCTTAAGACATGGGCTCTTCCCTTTCCATATCATATATGAGATGGTAGGCAACTGATTTGATTGGAACCCTATTCAATAGGTATGTAGCTTCTCAAGTGCATAACTCCCAAAAGGAAATAGGTAACTCAGTAGTACTCATCATAGAGCACACCATATCAAATAGGGTGTATCTGCTCCGCCCCGATATACCATCGTGCTATGGTGTATACAGAGGAGTAATGCTGAGAGAGAATCTCATTCTCCTTTAGAATAGTCCAGGATTTCCATGCTCAAGTATTCTCCTCCTTGATCTCATCATAGGACATAATACTTTTACCCGTATTTGGTTCTCTGCTTCTAACTTATATTCTGTGAATATCTCAAAAGGTTCGGACTTGTGTTTCAATAGGAACATATGTCTGAATCTTGAGAGATTATCAGAGAATATAATGACGTATAAAGAACCAGTCCTGGTATGTGTAGACAGGGGACCTACATACATCAACATGTATCATCCCTAGAGTTCACTAACTCTTTCTTTGTTTCCAGTAAACGGAGCTATGGTCATCTTATCTTTGTGACATGACTGGCAAGTTTCAGAAGATGTAAATTCAAACTCATTTAAATATGCATCTATATGTAACTTCAGCTAGTCAGGTCGCATTGATATGACCTAGTCTACAATACCTCAAGAAGAATTTGTTCATTTCTGAACTCATCCTCTTGTGTGTGTTCAGTATACTAAAGAACTGTAGTTTGATTTAGAACATTAATGCTTTTAGATAACGTGCCTGGACCGATCAACTTTTGATATAGGAAATGTTCAAAACATTATCCAATTATACAAAATTTTATCATTTCTTTACTAATAAAGAGACTGATATGATTTTGTATATCAGGTTCGGTATCTAATAACATTCGTTCAGAATCAATGTATTGGTAATACAGGGTGACAGTGACCAACAGACTTGGGTCCAACTCTTGCCCCGTGTTCTGCCTCATGAAACTTATCACCCGTTCTCAGTTCTCTACCTTTCTGTAGCCCTATGTAACAGATTACATATCTGGGATCCTGATCTGGTATCACATACCCAGGACGTAGAGGATACTGAGAAACAGTTCTTATTATGAACACACCCGAAGATGATGCATCAGCATGCACTCTCTTCGTTTGGGCGGCACGGGAATTCTGGTAATCCCCAATTTCCTACTCTGTCTTATAACAATTATAAGTTGGAGCGGGAGCAACGTTCCCCAGCTCAGTATAACAAGCGGGTTCGGTCAAAATTCCGTATTATTATCTTGATTAAGGCGTGATGTGGTCGCTACCTGGAGAGAGAGAGAAGAAAACACTCAGCGTGCGCTCTTGCAAGAATAGATTGGTTATTATTTTATCTAATCAGGATGGCTCCCACTGCTTTTTATCAAATCTTCCTTCAAACCCAAAAAGAAAAGACTAGCCGGGTTTAATTACACACTACAAGTTCGCCAATCTTTCAGCCAGGCCAGTGTCGGTACTTTGAGGGAGGTGCCCCGTGCTTTCGCACGGACCTAATTAATGTAAACCTCGTTTTCCTAGAGGTGTAACCCCGTTGACACCTTTCTAGACACCTACTTGATCGGCTAAATGTAATGTGTAAAACTCTCCCAGGAGTAACAATTACTCGCAGTGGGTATCGGGATCCAACTATCACATAGAAGGTATGCAATCTCATTGCAAATTTCAACACTTAAAATTCCCGATAAGATTTTGCCCCTAGCGTGCTATGACCTTGACGCATGCCAAACAACCCATAGTCCGCTAGTCATGTTCAACCCGTACATTTCTTGATTGAATTAAACCCACCCGTACGACCCTTGACGCATGCCAAACAACGCCGTACGAGTACCCTAATCTAATCGCATCGTATGCTAGTAGATAAGCATTAGTTAGCTACCGTACACTACGCCTTGACGCATGCCAAACAACCGCAGCACGAATACTAACTAGTACTTATCTGAAGTGACGGAAGGCTACGACAGGATTTTAAGAAAACCTTTTGCGTAATGAACTTGATATCGTTGTAGAATCAAATGATTTTAAAATGGAGTGCTTTTGAGGCTTTTCTAGTTTTGCTAAAGGAGTCACTCCCAGTGAAGGGATCGTCGGTCATTTCCTTGTCGAATGAGGTGCGGGATATATCATATATATCACTGTGCAAAGAAAAAACTCTTAAAAGCAATCAAAAGACAAACCGAGTGTGTAGCATCTGCCAGTCATTGCTAAAGGAGTCACTCCCGGTGAAGGGATCTCGGTCCTTTCCTCATCGAATAAGGTGCAGGATATATCATATATACCGCTGTGCAAAGCAAGAACTGTAGCTACCTGTTTTATTTTGAAATTCAATTCTACAACATCTTAGGTTTCTTTTATTTCATTAATCACATTAATGAAGTCCCATCATTTAAGTACCTAAACATCACAGATAAATACGACGTACACTTATGCCATCCGCATTCGCCTCTATGTCCCCTCATGCACCGTTAGGTTAGGTAACTAACGGCAAAGCGGGGCAGGGCTAGCGCGGGTGTAAAACATAAGTAACGTCTATATAATATATCAAATATACTATATACGGTTTCTATCACAGAACATCACATGATCACATCACAGATATCGCAGCAGAAGAAACATATGAAATATTGGATATACTAGGACGTCCGTGTTTTCAATACGAGCCAGTATAAAACACGGATTCCACGGTCGCGATGAATAGCCAAACCCACACCCCTAGACCCCTACGAGAGCAGCAAGCAACCCTACCAATTCTAGAGTTAGGAGACCCGGACTCGACTCCTCGAGTTGGTCTCCCACTGGACTCCAGAACCCGGTTACTTGTGCCCTCCTCCTTGGGTCTATCCTAGTGCGGAAAAGTAAATAATATACAAAGGATGACAACTTCCGCAACCTGGAAGTGCCCCAATAAAAGAATATTACATACAAGTTTTTACATAAATGAAAATGAAAAACACTCATCTCACATAAAAAAACCCCGGCTATTCAAACACGACGATCCAATATAACATATCCAGCAACACATAACATCACATGTCATCAACGTAAGTAAACATGCGCATCCCAATTGTCGTTGACATATAGCAACGAAACCGGCGATATCACATATTACACTTACGGTCACAGAAAAGCAAGTGTAAAACTACAACAGTTGGAATCCGCAACCTCCATAGACATCGCATGCCTAATCAAATGAATTCCTTAGACATCGCATGCCTAACAATTATAAACCCCGCATTTTAGTCACATTATCGAAAACTCTTTTCAATATCAAGTCGGGCAATTCAACAAGATTCACGACATCCTGATCGAATGCTCGTCGAAAACTTTAGTAGATGGTCGCACCCCTAATACCGTCGACGAAGTGCACCAAGGCGGAACACCGCTACCGCGAGCACCCGGACGGATGCTTTCGGCGACGGGGTTCTCCTATAGTCACTTGGTCGGGGCTATGGAGCGAGGCTGTCTATTAAGTTTACCCGGCGAGTATCCGCGTACGCTACGTGATTGCGACGGACTTTTGATCACATCAAAATTCCGTGGCAACCGATCAAGTGAGACTAAACTGCTATGTTTATAATATTCATTCAGTTATCTCATAACTTATTGTGAATTCCAATTATTGTATCCCATTCCAGATAAATAGAAAATGTTAAACTTTTCGATCGAACAATCGAACACCCAAGTTTTCCCGATACATCTCAACACATGAAATAAGTCTAAAAATATTCAGTTCGTGCCTCAGTACCAACGGTCCAGCCGTAGAAGGGTCAAGCCAACGCCTCACATGTGGCACGCCGTACTGCCCCAAACCCGAAGGTTCAAAGGGCAGTTCAAGACGGTCACATAATCGAGTTAAGGTTTGTTGTCTTCCAGAGGATCCATCGCGTTACTTGCACTAGTTAGAATGTCGTTAAACTACGGAAAAATCCAACAGTTGGAAATTTCCCGACAGGGGAAAAATTGGGTATTTATATCCGGTCGAACTTTTTAACATATTCTAAAATTTATCCGGAAAGCCACATAGACAAAATCTGATACCCCGATCGAAACACCGAATCCCCAAAACAACCCCAGAAAATTCAACTCTTGAATAAATATTAAAAATTCCCAGAAAATGCAGCATAATAAAATAGGAGTTACTGTGCAAACAGGGAAGGATGATGTCATCAACCAGCCGCGGTTCCGCCGCGGTTTGTACTGTTCATGAGCCAAATTTTGCACCGTAATTCTTATAATTCCCTGCTGAATTTTTTAAGCATTTTTAATGTGGAAAAATCCCAGTTTTTAGAAAAAATCCAGAGAGCATGTTACGGGTTAGGGTTTTGGTTCGATCGGACTTCAAACGTCGTCTATGCATCGCCTAAGGGTCTAGCTCGGCTCTGATACCACTGTAGGGTTCCTAGGCACACTAATGAGGTCTCACAAGGCATCAACCATGCAAATTTCAAACTTTATATGTGCCGAGAAACCCTAATACGGATCGTTAACTAGATATATAGGCGAAACAACGAAACTAGTTTACAACTAAACTAAAAGAACGGAAATACAACCTTTGTAGATCCGTTTCTCCACCTCCATAGCTCCATGATGAAGTCCTCTCCGCTGTCCAAATCGAACCATGACTCTAGCATCGGCTTCATCGGAGAAAAAGCGGGCTAGGTCATCGACGACGATGCCGAAGATGATCTACGTCGAGGCATCACTAGATCAAGCTCCCACTTCACCAAGTCATGAAACTTGTGAAGAAAACACCCTATAATACTTGGCAAGAGGTAGAGGATGAAGAAATAGGAAGTGGGTTCACTTTAGAATTGGATTTCTCACTTGATTTCTTCACTTGCCATTGATGAGGCAAGCTTTCTTCATGTGAAGAAGAAGAAGAAGATGAAGATAATGATATGATAAGAATTATCAAAAATAGAAAATAAAAATCAATTCTTATCATATACAAACCATGGTTTAGTGTAGAGATTTAACTAAGGTTAGATGGAGTGGTTAGGGTTAAGCATGAGACAAAATGGTCACTTAGTCAAAGCTTCATGAAGCTTCAAAATGCAAACAAAGAAAGCAACCATTTTTCTCATTATGCTTTTTATTTTCCAAAAAGAATAAATAAATGAATAAATGAATAAGAAAATAAAACCCTAACCATCCATATAACCATGGTTTAATCTTTACACAAACCCAAGTTATCATGCATCATCAAACATGATACAATCTTGTGCACAAAAATATATCACATATACAATGTGCACAAACAAGTGAGAAAAACCATTTAAAGTGAACCAATACTAGTTAATGCAAAGTAATATATCAAATATATATTTATGCATTAAATCATTAAATCAACACTTGATTTAACGATCCGGTCATATTGCATATAACCGACTAATATCCAATGTATCGATAACTAGGTTATATCGCATACAACCAATCGATACATTCATCGCGAGAATAGAATACGGTATCACATACATGCATTATTCTCGGTCCCGCACATATCTCATATGCGCTCCTATTTCGTTTCGCTTGAGCTAGGAAACCTCTGTGTAGGACTCTAAAGACTCGTCAATACGCCGGTAGCAGGTGATGATCATATCAAACACCCACAAGCCGTAAGCGGTCTGCTAAACATAACGGCCACCCGGGTATTGAGCGATCAGAAGATCGATGAGCAAGCCCGCTCATACTCCTGTGAATCCAACCAGTAACACTTACCGTACAGTCCGGTCTGATCGTCTGATATGTCGCATATCTCGCCTAGGGGTGGTAAACGTCAGACCCCAATAGCTTGATAAGTCATGTCGATATGAGGTCTATAACAGTTCGAGAAACTACAGGTAACACTTACCAGTAAATCTCAGCAACCCTGGCCAGGGATTTCCGGTTACAGCCAATCGAACACAGTGCAACATCAACTCCCGATACCGGGAGAGACGAATCCCCTCCTATCGCTCATTGCCTCCATGTGATTCGGGACTGTACCCAAAAACCACCGTTTTGCACGCCCTCTTGGACGTGGTAAGGTGGAAATCAAAGCACAGTGGGAACCACACAAGACTCTATGACGATCTCGGGTCAACAGACTACTCTGTACCAGTGTCACCCGAGAACTGCCATCTGACGTAAGGTATAATACCATCTGGGAGTTCTCGGCGAGTCCGTCCAGTGTACCCAGTCTCCACTGAGCACCCGTATATCATCTCTGATGTCAAACACCAATGGATATGGGATCATCCATCGCCCATCTGTATGGGTCGAGTGTTAGTTATATGTATGCCCTAGAGGCCATTACTGTACATAGGATGTATATTGTAGTGGATGCTGGGACATATATAGGGAGGACTTTCTTGCTCGACATGATAGTATGCTATCTGGTTGAACTTTACCTTAACGTGTATACTGATTGTCTCCCTGTTACATGTTGGTAAAGCCCTTAGGATCTGTACTTGACTACCTGGACTATGATGCGGATCATACTAGTGGGGACATGGTAGTCCATAAGTACATCCTTCAAAGTCCCTAGTCGTGGGTGTATCGAGACAGGGCATTGATATACCAGAGTAGACTAGCGTATACCTTCTCGACCCATACAGATGGGCGATGGATGATCCCATATCCATTGGTGTTTGACATCAGAGATGATATACGGGTGCTCAGTAGAGACTGGGTACACTGGACGGACTCGCCGAGAACTCCCAGATGGTATTATACCTCACGTCAGATGGCAGTTCTCTGGTGACACTGGTACAGAGTAGTCTGTTGACCCGAGATCGTCATAGAGTCTTGTGTGGTTCCCACTGTGCTTTGATTTCCATCTTACCACGTCCAAGAGGGCATGCAAAACGGTGGTTTTTGGGTACAGTCACGAGTCACATGGAGGCAATGAGCGATAGGAGGGGATTCGTCTCTCCCGGTATAGGGGGTTGATGTTGCGCTATGTTCGATTGGCTATAACAGGAAATCCCTGGCCAGGGTTGCTGAGATTTACTGGTAAGTGTTACCAGTAGTTTCTCGAACAGTTATAGACCTCATATCGACACGATTTATTGAGCTATTGGGGTCTGACGTTTACCACCCCTAGGCGAGATATGCGACATATCAGACGATCAGACCGGACTGTACGGTAGTGTTACTGGTCGGATTCACTGGAGTGTGAGCGGGCTTGCTCGTCGATCTTCAGATCGCTCAATACCCGGGTGGCCGTTACGTTTAGCAGACCGCTTGTGGCTTGTGGATGTTTGATATGATCATCATCCGCTGCCGGCGTATTGACGAGTCTTTAGAGTCCTACACAGAGGTTTCCTGGCTCAAGCGAAACGAAATAGGAGCGCATATGAGATATGTGCGGGACCGAGAATAATACAAGTATGTGATACTGTATTCGATTCTCGCGATGTGACATTGATCGGTTATATGCGATATAGCCGGGTTATCGGATCAAGTGTTGATTCGATAAGATGTTACTAATGATACCAGTCGGTTATGTGCGCATGACCGGATCATTGAATCAAGTGTTGATTTAATGATTTAATGTATAATTATATATTTGATATATTGATTTGCATTAACTAGTATCGGTTCACTTTAGACGGATTTTCTCACTTGGTTCGTGCGCATTGCATATGCGATATGTTTTTGTGCACTTGTATGTATCATGTTTGATGATGCATGCTAACTTGAGTTTGTGTAAAGATTAAACCATGGTTATTCAAATGGTTAGGGTTTTGTTTTTCATATCTATTTATTTATTTTTTTTCTTTTTGGAAAATGAAATGAGAAGAATGGAGGCTTTCTTTGTTTTTTCCATGAAGATTCATGAACCTTTGACTTTGTCCACCATTCTTATCTCATGCTTAACCTAACCATTTGATTTAACCCTAGTTCAATCTCTACACATAACCATGGTTCTAAAATGATAAGAATGTATTATTCTTTTCATTTTAGAATTAACTTATCATAACTTTTCTTCTTCTTCTTCCTTTCTTCAAGTGAAGAAAAGCTTACCTCATCAATGGTGATTGATGTTTTTGAGTGAGAAATCAAATTCTAAAGTTAACCCACTTCCTATTTCTTCATCCTTTACCTCTTGCCAAGTAGTAGAGTGTGTTTACTTCACAAGTTTCTTGACTTGGTGAAGTCGGAGCTTGATTTAGCGATGCCTCGACGTAGATCATCTTCGGCATGGCCATCGACGACCTAGCTTGCCCATTCTCCGACGCAGCCGATCCTAGAGCCCGGATTTGACTTAGACAGCGGAGAGGACTTCGTTGCGGAGCTATGGAGGTGGAGCACCGGATCTACAAAGGTTGTATTTCCGTTTTCTCATTAGTTAAGTGTTAACTAGTTCATTGTTCGCCTAGACATCTAGTTATCGATCCGTAGTTTAGGGTTTGTAGGCACCATAATTTTTGAAATTGCCATGGTTGATGGCTTGGGAGACCTCACTAGTGTGCCTAGGAACCCTACATCGAGAAGGTATACGCTAGTCTATACTGGTATATCGATGCCCCGTCTCGATACACCCACGACTAGGGACCTTGAAGGATGTACTTATGGACTACCATGTCCCCACTAGTATGATCCGCATCATAGTCCAGGTAGTCAAGTACACATCCTAAGGGCTTTACCAACATGTAACAGAGAGACAATGAGTGTACACGTTAAGGTAAAGATCAACCAGATAGCATACTATCATGTCGAGCAAGAAAGACCTCCCTATATATGTCCCAGCATCCACTACAATATACATCCTATGTATAGTAATGGCCTCTAGGGCATACATATAACTAACAAAAACCACCGTTTTGCACGCCCTCTTGGACGTGGTAAGGTGGAAATCAAAGCACAGTGGGAACCACACAAGACTCTATGACGATCTCGGGTCAACAGACTACTCTCTACCAGTGTCACCAGAGAACTGCCATCTGATGTAAGGTATAATACCATCTGGGAGTTCTCGGCGAGTCCGTCCAGTGTACCCAGTCTCCACTGAGCACCCGCATATCATCTCTGATGTCAAACACCAATGTATATGGGATCATCCATCGCCCATCTGTATGGGTCGAGAAGGTATACGCTAGTCTACTCTGGTATATCGATGCCCCGTCTCGATATACCCATGACTAGGGACCTTGAAGGATGTACTTATGGACTACCATGTCCCCACTAGTATGATCCGCATCATAGTCCAGGTAGTCAAGTACACATCCTAAGGGCTTTACCAACATGTAACAGAGAGACAATCAGTATACACGTTAAGGTAAAGAATAAACAGATAGCATACTATCATGTCGAGCGAGAAAGTCCTCCCTATATATGTCCAAGCATCCACTACAATTTACATCCTATATATAGTAATGGCCTCTAGGGCATACATATAACTAACAATCTCAGTGTCTTGATACTTTTGCCGGTTTGTTTTTCTACTTCATTCTTGTATTCTTGGAATTTTCCAAAGGCTTCAGATTTATGTTTCATTAAGAAGTCATATCCGTACCTTGAAAAATCATCCGTAAAAGTAATGAAGTAAGAATAACCGCTTCGCGCATGTGTAGACATTGGACCGCACACATCGCTGTGTACGAGCCCCAAGAGCTCGCTCGCTCTTACTCCGTTTCCAGTAAATAGAGTCTTTTTCATCTTTCCTTTGAGACAGGATTGACAAGTTGCATATGAATGATATTCGAACGGATCCAAATATCCTTCTGTGTGTAACTTCGTCAACCTTCTCTCATTGATGTGACCGAGTCTACAATGCCATAAGAAAGCATGATTTATTTCTGGAGACTTTCTTTTGTGTGTATTCTGGACATTGAAAATCTGTGGTTGGTTTAATACGTATATTCCATTGCTTAATGTACCTGTCACGACCCGAAAGTACGGAACGTGACCGGCACTTAGATTACGAAGCGTCTAGAGGTGCCACGTGACCTAAGTAAGCCGAAGCCCAAAAATCTAAACCATAAAAGAAGGAAAAGAAGAAAAGAAAAGAAAACAAGTATAAAAACATCAGCAAATTTTACCAAAAATTTCGGCAGAGTCTCCTCTGTAAAAACTGGCCCCCAAACGGGTACAACAAGTATAATATACATAAACAATAAAAAGCATCCCCAAACGGGAGCTAGCATCAACGCCAACAGGCGGAAACAACCACAACAAGCACAATAATATACAACGCCAATAGGCGAGGCTCAAAACTCAAAAGAAAACAAAACCACCAGATCAGAATAATACATGCGTGACTCTAAGGTCGAAATAAAAGACTGGCCCAATAAACTATCAAATAATACAAGTTTGGTTGATGGAGCTTTCTAGATACAAATGAAATAATAAAAATACAACGGCGGTTTAGATACAAATGAACCAACCTACCATGCAAATCACCCGAAATGAAAATGATGTGCCAGCAACTGCCAAGGGAAACCTGTACATCGAATCTGTAATAAAATTTGGCACAACGGGGGTAAGTTGCCAACTCGTGAGTAGAAGACATCTACGAAAAGAAATCGAGTGCACGACGCTATCCTAGGTCATAATAATACACTACTAAGTCTCAAACCTCAAGTAATAGCAGGGTAATAATACGTGTAAGTGCAGATACTCCGTGCTCGTGTCAGTGCCTCATATAGTACTATGTCATATGAATGGATATGCATGCACCATGAATGTAAAATAAGCAATCCTGAAATCCAGGTATATCTGTATAAGAAATCTTTGGCTGTTATCATAGTAAAAAGTGTATAAGAATCTGAAATCTCAACAATGAAATCCATGGAAATCCGTGTCAAGCATCGACACAAATATGTAAATCTCAAGTCTCATAGTCTCAATACCTCGGGCTCCGTCAGTCCGGATCGGCCTATATCATCAAATCTCACGACAATGGTCGGTATCCTCCGGATATCCGCCGCGCCAGACATCACCGGTAGGTAGCCTTCCCCTGCCAGGCTCATCGTCTACAACTCGATCTTCTTGCCCCGGGGTACCATACCGGGCCCACCATGTACCCGAGAAGGTTCATCCACTCCTCGAATCGGGTCTCGAAATCCAAAAGAAAACATGAAATACTCATGGTGGACGACACATACATCACGAGAAAACCGCATCTTATTTTAAAAAGAGAAGAGGAGAGAGAGAGAAGTTTTTATATATTTTTGCGGTTTTCCCCAAAAATCCAGAAATCTCATAGAAATCCAAATCTCAAAATCATGAGTAACTATATGATAAGTGTCGGCATATGCCCATAATACTGCATGACAACATGAAAATATGAATGCATGGATGTCTGAGTAATAAATATCATGTCTATACTAACATCAGAGAATAATCATAATATTATATCGGTCTAGTTGTTAATTGATTCTATCCATAAAAGACAATATGATCTAAAGTGTACATGACATAGCAATTACCGATGATGATGTGTGTGAGCCGGCAAATAAGTGTGCGTGGAATATGCGCATCATCGGTAATGGTGCTGGTGTCCTAACAGGTATGGTTTGTACTGATTATTGCAACATATGTAAGAACATGCACCATGATGATTACAGTATGAATATAAAGACAGATGTGCATTATCCACTCCTCTGCGAAATACGAGTACAACTACCACTATATGAGTCGAACCTAAACTAGTGTCCATCTAACATCCTAAGGAACTAAACCTAATAGACTAGTCAGTAAGAAACTAGAGTCTACCTAAGGTCTGAATCAATATCTCTAATAGTCGGCGATCCCGCCTCAATAGCGTCACTACGTAGTACGGCTTCCTCGAATCAAGAGTGCGGATCAATCATCAAATCTAAGCCTCGTACGGTAAAATCCATCGTACGACATCCCAATATCGGGGTACGGTCAAGTATCTCGTAGGTGTCTCCTCATTCGTATAATGTCATCATCAACACATCTCATGATCAAGGTGCTAAACTGTGATCGCATACATCAATCATATATCATTGCCATCATGATAAGCATCATTAGTTTATCCACAGAAATATCATGTCATATGTGCAATATTGTGATTAAATCATACCGATATCTTATCGTCATCAAGTCACACCTATACGATATCGATATCAGGTCACACCTATATGATGTCGTAATCAAGTCATACATATATCATATCGTGATCAGTCACAAGCTACAGTCCAGGTACTATTTTAGCGTCCCATGTACCTCAATATCACCACCACCCTTTATAATTTATATGTTCATGTTCATTATCTCATTCTCTAATGATCCGCTAACACTTTAATACGACTGTATAGTCAAGAATCACGGCATCAAGCCCAGTTATACTGTTTCATCATGCCTCAGATATCATATCACATCAATGAATTCCATATACGTGTTGTGTATATATATACACCTATACCTAGTTTTATATATATACACACATATACGTATACGCCATGTCAAGTATTAGTGTGTGCGTGTGTGTTTCTATCAGAAACCTATGAACCTCTCCCAAAGTATTCATCATCAGGTATGGTTTTCCTAAATCAGTCTAGTCCCGCCTAGGGTCATTACTAGGGTCCTGCTCAGTAAGAATCTAGGGTCACATCGGGTTTCCTAATGTCAATAAGTACTATTCCTATTCTACGTTGCGGGGGTGCTAAACGCCATCCACCCGACTTCCCCCTGTAGATATGCATCTACTCACCTGGTCCATGTCTGCCGAAGACGGTGTCGCCATCCTTCTCTTCATCGCCCGCAGTCCACTTGAAGGGTACCTAAACGCAAACATATAAATAGCATCGTAAACCAAATCACATACAAAAGTCAAACGATACAAGGAACAAGCATAGGTTAAAACCTATGTCCCGTCCACGCAAAAGAACCAAATATCGCTCGATATCGGCGTACAAACTCCGATGGATCGAGATAAACATCAACAGATAACTCGTAGTTTTAAAACACATTACTTATATTGTAAAACATGATCAAATTCATCGAAACACTAAAATCGATCAAATCGTCCATTTTCGAAAAACCCGAAAATGCCAGTATACCGTTTTTCATCAAAACTTGACATTTAAATGAAACTAATGGTCATAAAACTCATTCAATAGCATTACTAGACTATACAAACCATTACTATATTTTTATTACACAATTTTGCATTTATTTGAAATTTCTAGTTTGCAACTTTTAACAATTATAACATTTTTCAAGCAAAATAACACAATTCTACCGCAAAACGTGATTTTGCATAAATCAATGACTTAAACCACAATTCATGATGATAATGATATAATGAAACCATAATTATATTTTTAATCTCATTTATATAGGAATTTCTAAAATCTAGTTTACAAAATTAGCAATTTTATCACAATTTATCAATTAACCATAGAAACTAGCAATCAACTAAGTTTTTCTTTCCATTAACATGCTAACATTTCCACTAAAACTATAATCCAATGATAACAACCCAAATTAGAATTTTATATTAACCACAAACACATTTTGCAAAAACCTAGTTAGCTAATTTCCTAATTTAAAACAATTTTAAATGAAAATTTTACAATTCAACAACCATGCAATATTTTCCAATTCTAAAAGTGTTAAACTAACTATTATAACCCTAAATAATTAACAAAAATCATAACTTGAATTTACAAACCCTAACTTGAATTTTAAAAAAAAACATAGAATTAATTCATTAAATCTAATTAAGCTTAAATGAACATCTAAAACAATAAATCAAAAGAAAGAAATTATACCTCCCAAAATATGAAATCCAAACAAGAAATGAGCCTCCAAAATGTATGCTTTCCATCTCTAAATTTCATATAAAAATGAGCAAGGAATAAAGAGTATGGAATAAATAGGATTTTGTGGAATTTTAATTGAATTTTTGATGTGTTTTTGATGAATTTTGAATAAAAATGAGGTGGAAAATGGGGGGGGGGCAGCCATGGGGGGTTTTTGGCCAGCCTAGAGAGAGGTGAGGGTGAGAAAGAAGAGTGTGTGATGTTGTGTAGAAGTTTCAAGAAGAGAAACAACACTAAAAGTCTTTTCATGCTTTATTTAATTATTTATTTATTTATTTACTATAGCAACTCAAGAAAGCTCTAGAAAATACGAAAAATTTGCAAATAATTTTTGTATGATACATACTAAATTCTAACATACCATGGTTCATTTTTACAAATTAAAACCATTTAAATTTGTAATTTACACTAATTTAGTGTAAAAATAAAGCTTATGTTAATATTTAAAATAATTAATTTAGGAAAAATATTTTATTAAACTAAAAATTTATAAGTGGCTAAATAAACACCATTTACTATTAATTTCATAATTAAAATGGATATTTTTAAAATTATAATGAAAAACAATCACGGTTTGATTTTACGAAAAATACATTTTACTTTACCGAAAATCATAAAATTCACTTAAACAATTTTATTCATTTAATTATTTATTTAATTATTTTTAAAACGTTACAATCTTCCCCCCTTTAAGAAATTCGGTCCCCGAATTTAAATTAAAACTCCCCCTCCAAATACTAAAACGTTTAGCAAAACATTCAAATCGTCGGGGCTCCGAAATCATCAATACATAACTAAAATCAACTCCGTCAAGCATAACGCAATCATCGGAGTTATGGAGAGAATAAAATATCATAACCCAATGTTAAAACCATCATAATATACATCAATCTATAACTTATATATATTTCGCATCCTAGTAAAATCGCCTAAGCCTCATAATAAAGAAGCATACAAAAACCCCTCTTGAAAATTCGCCATGCAATGCACGTGTCACGGTATAAGTAGCGGACGTTTAATTTAAAAAAATAGCTATATATATATATATCTTTTATTTAACATACACGTCCCGCCTGGTTACTAAATCAATAATAATAATTAGGAAAACATACTGCTCAAATTAAAATCAATCCCAATCACATCAATAAAATGTCATGTGCGTCCGGTGCGCACTGAAATCGAAACCAATTACAGATACCATGAATACCCACAAAACAAAACTAAGTGCAACAGGTGTGCACCAAAAACATTTGTCAAGTGCAACGGGCGTGCACGACTCACTATCAGGTGCAACTAATCTGCACAAAACCCCGATTTAGTGCATCTGGTGTGCACAAAATCGCATCAAGTGCGCCAAGTATGCGCAAAAATCCTAATCAGGTGCACATGGTGTACGAAAACATACATTGAATATCAAAATCGAAATCACAGTAAAAAAATGCATGAAAACTAGGTCGAAACATATGTAAAAATCATGTGTAACCCCTATGCACGAAATCAATCAAAAATCCCAAAATATATATAAAACCAAATCAAGTGTACTGGGTGTGTACTAAACAACATCAATACAACTGATATATGATACACAAATAGAATGAAGGTACACACATGAAATACCAATCGTAGAACAAAATCCTCAAAATACAAAAATCCAATCAATGAAAATATGAAATTCAAATCACTAAATCATAATTGTAAACACAATCGTCAATATGCGCCTCGTTCCTCTGATGTCGACTGCTTCGAAATCGTTCTTTCATAGGTGTGCTGACTGCGCTACCAACGGCAATACTCATGTCTAGAGTCTCCCACGTAGTCGATCTCTTCACTTGATATCCGGACTACATTAAATCTTTCGATCGATCCATCAAAATCCCATAATTCCCGAGAGCTCAACACTCAAGTACAGTTTAAAAATATCCGATACATACCCCAGCATCGATGATCCAGCCGTAGAAGGGCAAACCCAAGCCTCACTAATGGCACAGCAGAACTGCTGTAAACCCTAAGGTTCAAGGGCGTTCTCGTGGTCATTATGTCGAGTTAGGGTTTCATTCTTCTAGAGGGTCCATCGAAATACCTGCATGTTCTTCCGAATACCTTAAACTTGGGAAAATGGTTTTCTGATAATCGTTCGAACCCTTTAACTTCATCCGGACGGCATGTGAATACCCTTCGTCCGCACGCTAAGCAATGCTTCAATCCTCAAGAATAACCAATACTCTAATGGTTATCGCATTCGAGTCGCAGCTTCCTCTGCCCGTGGTAACAGAAACCACCATCCGATATTGACGAAGACAGATCAAAGGTACGAATGAAATACGGTGCAAACAATGTACATCCTAAGGCTCCTTAAGCAGAGTAGCGTATCGTAAGTATGCCGCGGACCATACCTACGGTACGTTACTCTACCTAAATCGCCTACTCTATCAACCAAGGGTCACCTAGACTTATACAAGGTTAAACCTAGCGCTCTGATACCAACTTTGTCACGATCCGAAAGTACGGAACGTGACCGGCACTTAGATTACGAAGCGTCTAGAGGCGCCACGTGACCTAAGTAAGCCGAAGCCCAAAAATCTAAACCATAAAAGAAGGAAAAGAAGAAAAGAAAAGAAAACAAGTATAAAAACTTCAGCAAATTTTACCAAAAATTTCGGCAGAGTCTCCTCTGTAAAAACTGGCCCCCAAACGGGTACAACAAGTATAATATACATAAACAATAAAAAGTATACCCAAACGAGAGCTAGCATCAACGCCAACAGGCGGAAACAACCACAACAAGCACAATAATATACAACGCCAATAGGCGAGACTCAAAACTCAAAAGAAAAGAAAACCACCAGATCAGAATAATACATGCGTGACTCTAAGGTCGAAATAAAAGACCGGCCCAATAAACTATCAAATAATACAAGTTTGGTTGATGGAGCTTTCTAGATACAAATGAAATAATAAAAATACAACGGCGGTTCAGATACAAATGAACCAACCTACCGTGCAAATCACCCGAAATGAAAATGATGTGCCAGCAACTGCCAAGGGAAACCTGTACATCGAACCTGTAATAAAATTTGGCACAACGGGGGTGAGTTGCCAACTCGTGAGTAGAAGACATCTACGAAAAGAAATCGAATGCACGACGCTATCCTAGGTCATAATAATACACTACTAAGTCTCAAACCTCAAGTAATAGCAGGGTAATAATACGTGTAAGTGCAGATACTCCGTGCTCGTGTCAGTGCCTCATATAGTACTATGTCATATGAATGGATATGCATGCACCATGAATGTAAAATAAGCAATCCTGAAATCCAGGTATATCTGTATAAGAAATCTTTGGCTGTTATCATAGGAAAATGTGTATAAGAATCTGAAATCTCAACAATGAAATCCATGGAAATCCGTGTCAAGCATCGACACAAATATGTAAATCTCAAGTCTCATAGTCTCAATACCTCGGGCTCCGTCAGTCCGGATCGGCCCATATCATTAAATCTCACGACAATGGTCGGTATCCTCCGGATATCCGCCGCGCCAGACATCACCGGTAGGTAGCCTTCCCCTGCCAGGCTCATCGTCTACAACTCGATCTTCTTGCCCCGGGGTACCATACCGTGCACACCATGTACCCGAGACGGTTCATCCACTCCTCCAATCGGGTCTCGAAATCCAAAAGAAAACATGAAATACTCATGGTGGACGACACATACATCACGAGAAAACCACATCTTATTTTAAAAAGAGAAGAGGAGAGAGAGAGAAGTTTTTATATATTTTTGCGGTTTTCCCCAAAAATCCAGAAATCTCATAGAAATCCAAATCTCAAAATCATGAGTAACTATATGATAAGTGTCGGCATATGCCCATAATACTGCATGATAACATGAAAATATGAATGCATGGATGTCTGAGTAATAAATATCATGTCTATACTAACATCAGAGAATAATCACAATATTATATCGGTCTAGTTGTTAACTGATTCTATCCATAAAAGACAATATGATCTAAAGTGTACGTGACATAGCAATTACCGATGATGATGTGTGTGAGCCGGCAAATAAGTGTGCGTGGAATATGCGCATCATCGGTAATGGTGCTGGTGTCCTAACAGGTGTGGTTTGTACTGATTATTGCAACATATGTAAGAACATGCACCATGATGATTACAGTATGAATATAAAGACAGATGTGCATTATCCACTCCTCTGCGAAATACGAGTACAACTACCACTATGTGAGTCGAACCTAAACTAGTGTCCATCTAACATCCTAAGGAACTAAACCTAATAGACTAGTCAGTAAGAAACTAGAGTCTACCTAAGGTCTGAATCAATATCTCTAATAGTCGGCGATCCCGCCTCAATAGCGTCACGTAAGTAGTACGGCTTCCTCGAATCAAGAGTGCGGATCAATCATCAAATCTAAGCCTCGTACGACATCCCAATATCGGGGTACGGTCAAGTATCTCCTAGGTGTCTCCTCATTCGTATAATGTCATCATCAACACATCTCATGATCAAGGTGCTAAACTGTGATCGCATATATCAATCATATATCATTGCCATCATGATAAGCATCATTAGTTTATCCATAGAAATATCATGTCATATGTGTAATATTGTGATTAAATCATACCGATATCTTATCGTCATCAAGTCACACCTATACGATATCGATATCAGGTCACACCTATATGATGTCGTAATCAAGTCATACATATATCATATCGTGATCAGTCACAAGCTACAGTCCAGGTACTATTTTAGCGTCCCATGTACCTCAATATCACCACCACCCTTTATAATTTATATGTTCATGTTCATTATCTCATTCTCTAATGATCCGCTAACACTTTAATACAACTGTATAGTCAAGAATCACGGCATCAAGCCCAGTTATACTGTTTCATCATGCCTCAGATATCATATCACATCAATGAATTCCATATACGTGTTGTGTATATATATACACCTATACCTAGTTTTATATAT
This sequence comes from Agapanthus africanus, assembly GCA_030015575.1. Classification (NCBI taxonomy): domain Eukaryota; kingdom Viridiplantae; phylum Streptophyta; class Magnoliopsida; order Asparagales; family Amaryllidaceae; genus Agapanthus; species Agapanthus africanus. The sequence goes on along the minus strand of CM057344.1, from coordinate 265,667,478 downwards.
ATACACACATATACTTATACGCCATGTCAAGTATTAGTGTGTGCGTGTGTGTTTCTATCAGAAACCTATGAACCTCTCCCAAAGTATTCATCCTCAAGTATGGTTTTCCTAAATCAGTCTAGTCCCGCCTAGGGTCATTACTAGGGTCCTGCTCAGTAAGAATCTAGGTTCACATCGGGTTTCCTAATGTCAATAAGTACTATTCCTATTCTACGTTGCGGGGGTGCTAAACGCCATCCACCCGACTTCCCCCCGTAGATATGCATCTACTCACCTGGTCCATGTCTGCCGAAGACGGTGTCGCCATCCTTCTCTTCATCGCCCGCAGTCCACTTGAAGGGTACCTAAACGCAAACATATAAATAGCATCGTAAACCGAATCACATACAAAAGTCAAACGATACAAGGAACAAGCATAGGTTAAAACCTATGTCCCGTCCACGCAAAAGAACCAAATATCGCTCGATATCGGCGTACAAACTCCGATGGATCGAGATAAACATCAACAGATAACTCGTAGTTTTAAAACACATTACTTCTATTGTAAAACATGATCAAATTCATCGAAACACTAAAATCGATCAAATCGTCCGTTTTCGAAAAACCCGAAAATGCCAGTATACCGTTTTTCATCAAAACTTGACATTTAAATGAAACTAATGGTCATAAAACTCATTAAATAGCATTACTAGACTATACAAACCATTACTATATTTTTATTACACAATTTTGCATTTATTTGAAATTTCTAGTTTGCAACTTTTAACAATTTTAACATTTTTCAAGCAAAATACTACACTTCCACCGCAAAACGTGATTTTGCATAAATTAATGACTTAAACCACAATTCATGATGATAATGATATAATGAAACCATAATTATATTTTTAATCTCATTTATTGTGACATTTTCAAAAGTATAAAATATTAATTTTGGGAATTTTTATAATTTAATATTATTTTATTGATTATTTTAATATTAAATCTATAATTAAATGCAAATAAATAGGAAAAAGGTTAGAAAAATTATGAAAAATTATGGAAAATTCTAAAATAGGGTAAATTAGAGAATTATGAGATTTTAAAGTTTTTGTGATTAGTTTGACACTAATTTTGTGCTAATCGCGATTAAAAATCGCTAATCGGACTTTTTGACTTTTTGTGCAAAACTTGCACATATCACTTCTTTTACACTTGTGCATTTTTCTTGCCATGAATTATAATTTGGGGTTTACAATTTATGTGAGAAGGATTTTGAGAGAAAAGAAAAGGAAAAGAAAAGAGAAAAGATTAAAGAAATGGAGGGTTGGTGAGAGAGAGAGGTATGGGGCTTCATTGACCATAACCCTTAGCTTTTTCCCTCATTTTTCCTCCCTCTTCTCTCTTCCTCTGCTGCTGCTCCTGCACCTCATTTTTCCCCCTCTTCAAAGCTCCAAAACACCTCTAAAACTACACCAAAATCCAATGTCCGTTTCATTAAAATTGTGCACAAGCCCGAGACCTTCAAGATGGATCAAGAAAGCGTGGATTTTGACCACTAGGGGCAACTCAAGAAAATTCTTGAGTTGCCAAATGAGGTAATTTCTGGACCATTAGCTAAATTGTAGCATTTCCTTTAACCCCAAGTTAAGATTATATCGATATTGTGTGATATTATGGACTTGATGAAAACCTACTTAGGGTTGTGGTGAATTATGGGTTGTAATATGAAATTGAGGTCAGTAGAGGTTATACCATCACCCTAGTGTATGAATTGGAATCCAAAGCCTGAAGCTAGAAACAGAATACGGATTTTAGAAACCGATACCGGGGAATGTGTGAAATCTGTGCAGGATATATAGAATCTGCTATCACCTGAGACACCCTAAAAGAATATTGAGTGGACAGTGAGATGTGCAGGCACCATTGAACCAACACCCCAAACCCTAGCCCCCAACTCATCCGTACGGCCGCCAATTTCTCCCAATTGGCCGCAAATTGCGGCCTGGGTCCCACCTTCTTGGCTCGTATTGGTTCTGTAGCTCCTACATTGTTAGTTTAGGCCCCTGGTATATATAGATTTGTATAAAGTGACCTGGGGTAAAATCTGGAACACATTTCATGAGTTGCTGTTTTGGATTTTAGTTTCCGTATTCCGTATTTTCATTTCTGCATTGGTGTGTTTCGTTTTACCTCGACTATTTGGCGTTTATACGACGATATAGAGGAATTATTGATGGTTTTGAAGGCGTGCCATAGGTTCTCACCTATAGGCCCCCTTATCGTATCGTTTGGATTTCATGCGCCGTTTTAGCTTGGATTTGGTTTTAATGCGCATATACGATATTTGATGTGTAGGTACCCATGAAGACTTCGGGACGACAAGCAAATGCGTGGTGACGTCCGCAAATGATGATGCAAGGTGAGTAGATTATATCTACAGGGGGAAGTCGGGTGGATGGCGTATAGCACCCCCGCAGTCCGTAGATAGATTACTATGTAGTTTATTGTGATAATAGGTGTATTATGGATAGTATAGGGTTAGAAGTGACTAGTGTAGTTCTTAGTCGCGAACCCTAGGATAGAATTACACCTACACACACACCCTTGCTTATTACTTATACTTGCACGGTATTTGATGATATGGGATGACTTTGGAGATGAGTCGATGATGTGGGCTTGGTGCCGTGAGATCGGTGATTTGATACGATTCATATGTGGGATATGACTTGTGATTCTTTCTTGCGGGCTTGGAATATGTGTTTACCCCCGCATGCATACTTTATTGATGGTATCGATTTGTACTAGACATAGAGTAGTACCCCCAGATTATATGATCTGATGATAGTGATACCTGCTTTGTGACGAGATAGTGAGATGTTGACCTGTACCCAGCTTTTGGGGATGCCGTACGATGATTTACCGTACGAGCCGATATTGATGATAGATCCGCACTCATAACTCGAGGATTCTTACGATATGACATTGAGGCGGGATCACCGACTATATATCTATATTTATATACATTGACTCAGATTTAGGTGGTTTCCACACCTACCCCTCCTGATCAACCTTATACTTAGATGTAGTTTGCATAGTAGATACTTCACTATGGTGTTGACTATTAGATTCTGCATTTTCATGCTATTCGCACTGCTGTCATATGTTCATTGCTATATTATTATCATGATGATAGGACACCAGCACCATTATCGATGATGCGTATGTTTCACATACACTATTCTGCCGGCTCACACACTTCATCATCGATAATTGCCATGCCACTGCACTGTAGTACTGTTGTATTCATGATATGATTCTTGCTTGGCATATTGTACACATGTACCTGTACACAATCATAGATGATTCATTCTAAAGGGGCGGTTTTCCTCGACATATGCACATTACTATTCCATGTTGCATGATTTCCGATATGATTACCTTTCTTTACATGTCGCATACATCATGGATTGATTGCATAGCACATCGCATTGGATTTATTCTTGATGTGGATTTTCATGTGATTTCTGATTTTGAGGACCGTGGGATTATTTAAGAAGAGATGCTTTTTATGAAAAACCCGGTTCCCTTGATATGATATTTGGGGCGTCGCCCCATGTTTTCTCGGTGCTAGAGGCATGTATTGAGAGAGGGATGACCCGGACTGACGGATTCCCGATATATACTCTGAGAGAGGGATGACCCGGACTGACGGATTCCCGATATATACTCAGAGAGAGAGGGCTGACCCGGAATGACGGATGCCCGATGTATTGAGAGAGGGATGACCCGGACTGACGGATTCCCGATATATACTCAGAGAGAGGGCTGACCCGGAATGACGGATGCCCGATGTATTCAGAGAGGGATGACCCGGACTGACGGATTCCCGATATATACTCTGAGAGAGGGCTGACCCGGAATGACGGATGCCCGATGTATTGAGAGAGGGATGACCCGGACTGACGGATTCCCGATATATATACCTTGAGAGAGGGCTGACCCAGAATGACGGATGCCCGATATAGGAGGATTTACGTGTCGATGCTAGGCACGGGTTTCATGATGTTTTTCCATGATTTTGTTTATATCCTCACATTGCATACATGATGCTTATCGTCAGTGAGTGACGGGTGGACGGGTTCCACACATATACAGACTGGATTTACACTTATCACACTTCATTTGTATATATAACAGGGTATGAGGGCGCTGTTATATATACCCTTACACCAATATTAGTGGTATGGGACGCTAATATATGTGTATTGATATCATTGATATTTCTTCATATTTACTTCATGCAGACATACTTTATACTGATGACATGTTTTTACCTGAGTACCTGGCACTACATACATGATTAGATGTTACCTTGCCACCTTATTACACTCAGATGTACTCTTGTGGATTATATTACTGATCGTTGACTTAGGTTTATGTCTTGCATTCGGTTTCTGCTTGTAGATATTTCTATTCACGAGTTGGCAACTCACCCCCGTTGTGCCACAGTTCTTGCAGGTTCTGCCGTACAGGTTCCATTGCGGCATTTCTGGCACACTACTTTCTTGCGGGTGGTTTGCTTTTGGTAGGTGGATTCTTTCGCACCAAGAACCACCATTGTATTTATTTATTTCATTGTATCTAGAATTTCCATCAACCAAAACTTGTATATTGTTTCAGACCTAGACTTTAGTGATGTATTATTCGACCATAGAGTCGCGCTTAGTAGTATTGCGGTTTTCTTGTTGCTTGAGCTTTCTTTTGGTTTTGATCCTCGCCACTTGGCGTTGTATATTATATCATTGCGTGGTTGTGACCGTCGATTGACGAAGAGCTAGCTCCCGCTTGGGGATGCCTTTATCACTGCATATATATATTGTTATCCTTGTTGTACCCCATTCGGGGCCAATTTTACAAAAGAAACTCTGCCGAAATTTTTAGAAAAGACTGTACCGTTTTAACTTGCATTTCGGCTTAGTTATTTAAAAACCTTGATTTCCAACATGTTTTTCTTCACTCCTTTAAACAAATTTCGTTACTTATTCTTAAAATGGTTTTAGATTTCTGGGCTTTTGGCTTACTTGGATCAGATGGAGTCCTATAGACTTCATATGGTTCAAGGGCCAGTCACGTGCTCTTTCGGGTCGTGACAAAGTTGGTATCAGAGCGCTAGGTTGACCTTGGTTCGAGTCTAAATTTGACTATGTGGAGCCTAGGGAGTTATATATATACGGAACTTAGGCTTGACCTTACGGAACTTAGACTTGGTCGAGGGGGTATTAGACCCGAACTTTCGTCGTATTAGGATGACCCTTGGTTGATGGAATAGGTGACTAAAGTAGAGTGACGTACCGTTGGTATGTTCCGCGGCATACTTACGACACGCCACTCCGCTTAAGGAACCTTAGGATGTACATATTTTCGAGATCAGTGATTCTCTTTATATCCAGGATTATACATCCATTTGAGATCCCCGATTCTATTAGTTTCATGATCATACCTTCATTGATGCTGTTCCTTCCTATGATCATGTATCCACTCTGGATCTGTTGTTCTCTTTCTTGCCATTGATTTGCTCTCCTCGATACTCGATTGAGGTTCCTGTCGCCATGTTTGAGCGCAGTTTGGGCTGCTGCTAGGGTTACGGCCGGTGTGAGCTCTTTTGGTACGAGGGCCGACCATTGTGTTTTCTGGTGACATGGGAACGTCTCGAATTAGTGTTGGTGATTGTGACCTCTAGTGGAGGCGAGTGGTTGGTCTTGCACCGGATGATCGGGCCATTGTTAGAGCTGCCAGTTGAGAGAGGACTGTTGATGTACAGCATACCTCAGAGATTGTGATGTCGCCTACCGTGCAGACAGATGGACCAGCTATTGCTGAGATTGACAGGATGTCGCTTCCGAAGCTTACGAGCTGAGATTGCCGTAGCTTTCAGGCAGATATGAGACAAATGATAGCTAGTCTACCCGATTGAGAGACGAAGTTGATTCGTCCGATTTTGCGCCAGAGCGTGCCCAGTGAGTTGAAGATTTCCAGTGTGGAGAGTCTTACTCAGATCTAGAGCAGACCGATTCAGAGATGACCGCCACTGTGCCGCTTTTCCTGGAGGATTGAGGCGCTGTTCGGCGTACAGGCGAATGAGCCAGTTGCTGCTGCAAATGATGAGATATCGCCCAGATGGTTGGAGCTACTGCAGCATGAGCATGTTCTTGGAGACGTGATAGTGAGTCGCTAGTCACCTGAGAGTAAATGACTAGGACATGTGGTTCGTTTGGTTACCGATGCGAGGTCATCAGATAGATTGTTTCCAGCTAGAGACGACTTCACGCAGGTTCGTTGAGAGTCGATAGAGACGATCGAATGTCAGGAGCCCGTTTTCCAAGTTTAAAGTATACGGAAAGACATGCAGGTGATTCTATGGACCCTCTAGAAGAATGAAACCCTAACTCGACTTAATGACCGTGTGAAAGCCTTTGAACCTTCGGGTTTGCGGCGGTTCCTCGGCGCCATTAGTGAGGCTTGGGTTTGCCCTTCTACGGCTGGACCACCGACGCTGTGGCATGTACTCGATACTATTAAACTGTACCCGAGATGTGAGCTCTTGGGGGATTATGAGGATCTGACGAGTCGATCGGATGGTTCGACATCTTTCGGATATCGTGATGGGACACTGCTTGGGAGACTCCAGATGCGAGCGTAGCCGTCGGAGCGCAGTTCGTGTAGCCACGATGAGTTAAGTCCAATCCAGTCGACATTTGAGCAAGGTGGAGTAAAGAGTTCGTACGAGATTTCGACGAGATGAAGTCCCACTCCGCTGACATCAGAGATGTGATATGCACCCAGAGGCGTGGTATATGGATATATCTTCCAGAAAGAAGCGCGATAAGTATGCAGCCGTTCCGGAATAAGCTTTAGCTTCAGCATTGGATGACGACTTCCGGGCAATTCGGCAGGATTGAGATTTGAGAAAGGAACCTCGACAGGACCTTTCTGGAGTACGATACGAGAAGACCTAGACCCAGGAGTGGTCGTATTGCGCACACCCAGCGGGACGAGAGGTTCGTGTGAGACACTGACGAGCTGCCATTACTTCCTGTCGAGACTAGAGACCTGATATGCTTACAGAGACGTTGGGATGTGACCAGTTTCCGAGAAAATTTTGTGTTGAGTACACAGATGTCTCTCCAGTGTAAGGAGGTTGTGCAGGAGTACCAGCCTCCGTATAGATCGGCATAGGCATGTTTGGAAGAGACCTTGAGCAGGATTCCTTCCAGGACGTTGCTGCAATGATGTTTGCACCCAGGATCAGATGTGTGACGTGCATTCATAGAGCCAGAGGCCGACGCCAGTGATATGCTGCCTTACGAGTAGTCGTGAGGTTTGACCGAGAGATGACCAGAGAAGTGCCCGAACGGAATCGTTCCCGTTAGCACACCTGACAGGGCCGATGAGCCGATTGACCGCAAGATAGGAAATCCGCAAGGAAGATGAGGACCCAGAGTCAGAGGACGCCAGACCGTGAACAAGAGGCAAGTAGATATCCTGCGCTGCTAGCAGTGGATGCACCGACTCCTTCTCGACCTTGAAGGAGGAACTACCGACGACGGTATTTATGATTTGTGATTTTGTGATTCGATGATCGCGTATCCGTCATTTTGGATTTCGGTATTTTGGGCGTTCTGTTTGCATGATTTAGTTTTGATGACTGAGTTTCATGATATTGGTTTCATGCACCCACTGGATATTTATATATTTTGCGCTGAGTTATTACATTTGAGATATTGATTGAGATTTCATGCCTACTGTATTCAGTGATTTGATTTATACTTCCAGCATAGTTTTCATGCACCTTTAGTGTTTTGGTACACGATCCTGGTGCACACCAGATGCACTGAATCGGGATTCTTCGTGCATGTCTCATGCACCTGATTTTTTCTGTCAGGCACACACGTTGCCTACGACAGATGTTTCGTGCACACCCGTTGCACCTAGATGTTGTTTTGTACACCTGTTTGACACATATATGGATTTTGATTCCTTGCGCACCAGACGCATAGGATATTATTATGTATGCATTTTGGGGATTGATTTCTAGTAGAGCAGTACATTTTATGATATTCTCTATGTATTGATGTTTTCGGAACCCCGACAAATTGGATTATTACTGAAATTGCTTTAGTGCTGGGGGTTTAAATTTAAATTCGGGGACCGAATTTCTTTAAGGGGGTAGATTGTAACATTTTCAAAAGTATAAAATATTAATTTTGGGAATTTTTATAATTTAATATTATTTTATTGATTATTTTAATATTAAATCTATAATTAAATGCAAATAAATAGGAAAAATGTTAAAAAAATTATGAAAAATTATGGAAAATTCTAAAATAGGGTAAATTAGAGAATTATGAGATTTTAAAGTTTTTGTGATTAGTTTGACACTAATTTAGTGCTAATCGCGATTAAAAATCGCTAATCGGACTTTTTGACTTTTTGTGCAAAACTTGCACATATCACTTCTTCTACACTTGTGCATTTTTCTTGCCATGAATTATCATTTGGGGTTTACTATTTATGTGAGAAGGATTTTGAGAGAAAAGAAAAGGAAAAGAAAAGAGAAAAGATTAAAGAAATGGAGGGTTGGTGAGAGAGAGAGGTATGGGGCTTCATTGACCATAACCCTTAGCTTTTTCCCTCATTTTTCCTCCCTCTTCTCTCTTCCTCTGCTGCTGCTCCTGCACCTCATTTTTCCCCCTCTTCAAAGCTCCAAAACACCTCTAAAACTACACCAAAATCCAATGTCCGTTTCATTAAAATTGTGCACAAGCCCGAGACCTTCAAGATGGATCAAGAAAGCGTGGATTTTGACCACTAGGGGCAACTCAAGAAAATTCTTGAGTTGCCAAATGAGGTAATTTCTGGACCATTAGCTAAATTGTAGCATTTCCTTTAACCCCAAGTTAAGATTATATCGATATTGTGTGATATTATGGACTTGATGAAAACCTAGTTAGGGTTGTGGTGAATTATGGGTTGTAATATGAAATTGAGGTCAGTAGAGCTTATACCATCACCCTAGTGTATGAATTGGAACCCAAAACCTGAAGCTAGAAACAGAATACGGATTTTAGAAACCGATACCGGGGAATGTGTGAAATCTGTGCAGGATATATAGAATCTGCTATCACCTGAGACACCCTAAAAGAATATTGAGTGGACAGTGAGATGTGCAGGCACCATTGAACCAACACCCCAAACCCTAGCCCCCAACTCATCCGTACGGCCGCCAATTTCTCCCAATTGGCCGCAAATTGCGGCCTGGGTCCCACCTTCTTGGCTCGTATTGGTTCTGTAGCTCCTACATTGTTAGTTTAGGCCCCTGGTATATATAGATTTGTATAAAGTGACCTGGGGTAAAATCTGGAACACATTTCATGAGTTGCTGTTTTGGATTTTAGTTTCCGTATTCCGTATTTTCATTTCTGCATTGGTGTGTTTCGTTTTACCTCGACTATTTGGCGTTTATACGACGATATAGAGGAATTATTGATGGTTTTGAAGGCGTGCCATAGGTTCTCACCTATAGGCCCCCTTATCGTATCGTTTGGATTTCATGCGCTGTTTTAGCTTCGATTTGGTTTTAATGCGCATATACGATATTTGATGTGTAGGTACCCATGAAGACTTCGGGACGACAAGCAAATGCGTGGTGACGTCCGCAAATGATGATGCAAGGTGAGTAGATTATATCTACAGGGGGAAGTCGGGTGGATGGCGTATAGCACCCCCGCAGTCCGTAGATAGATTACTATGTAGTTTATTGTGATAATAGGTGTATTATGGATAGTATAGGGTTAGAAGTGACTAGTGTAGTTCTTAGTCGCGAACCCTAGGATAGAATTACACCTACACACACACCCTTGCTTATTAATTATACTTGCACGGTATTTGATGATATGGGATGACTTTGGAGATGAGTCGATGATGTGGGCTTGGTGCCGTGAGATCGGTGATTTGATACGATTCATATGTGGGATATGACTTGTGATTCTTTCTTGCGGGCTTGGGATATGTGTTTACCCCCGCATGCATACTTTATTGATGGTATCGATTTGTACTAGACATAGAGTAGTACCCCCAGATTATATGATCTGATGATAGTGATACCTGTTATGTGACGAGATAGTGAGATGTTGACCTGTACCCAGCTTTTGGGGATGCCGTACGATGATTTACCGTACGAGCCGATATTGATGATAGATCCGCACTCATAACTCGAGGATTCTTACGATATGACATTGAGGCGGGATCACCGACTATATATCTATATTTATATACATTGACTCAGATTTAGGTGGTTTCCACACCTACCCCTCCTGATCGACCTTATACTTAGATGTAGTTTGCATAGTAGATACTTCACTGTGGTGTTGACTATTAGATTCTGCATTTTCATGCTATTCGCACTGCTGGCATATGTTCATTGCTATATTATTATCATGCTGATAGGACACCAGCACCATTATCGATGATGCGTATGTTTCACATACACTATTCTGCCGGCTCACACACTTCATCATCGATAATTGCCATGCCACTGCACTGTAGTACTGTTGTATTCATGATATGATTCTTGCTTGGCATATTGTACACATGTACCTGTACACAATCATAGATGATTCATTCTAAAGGGGCGGTTTTCCTCGACATATGCACATTACTATTCCATGTTGCATGATTTCCGATATGATTACCTTTCTTTACATGTCGCATACATCATGGATTGATTGCATAGCACATCGCATTGGATTTATTCTTGATGTGGATTTTCATGTGATTTCTGATTTTGAGGACCGTGGGATTATTTAAGAAGAGATGCTTTTTATGAAAAACCCGGTTCCCTTGATATGATATTTGGGGCGTCGCCCCATGTTTTCTCGGTGCTAGAGGCATGTATTGAGAGAAGGATGACCCGGACTGACGGATTCCCGATATATACTCTGAGAGACGGATGACCCGGACTGACGGATTCCCGATATATACTCTGAGAGAGGGATGACCCGGACTGACGGATTCCCGATATATACTCAGAGAGAGAGCGCTGACCTGGAATGACGGATGCCCGATGTATTGAGAGAGGGATGACCCGGACTGACGGATTCCCGATATATACTCAGAGAGAGGGCTGACCCGGAATGACGGATGCCCGATGTATTGAGAGAGGGATGACCCGGACTGACGGATTCCCGATATATACTCTGAGAGAGGGCTGACCCGGAATGACGGATGCCCGATGTATTGAGAGAGGGATGACCCGGACTGACGGATTCCCGATATATACTCTGAGAGAGGGCTGACCCGGAATGACGGATGCCCGATGTATTAAGAGAGGGATGACCTGGACTGACGGATTCCCGATATATATACCTTGAGAGAGGGCTGACCCGGAATGACGGATGCCCGATACAGGAGGATTTACGTGTCGATGCTAGGCACGGGTTTCATGATGTTTTTCCATGATTTTGTTTATATCCTCACATTGCATACATGATGCTTATCGTCAGTGAGTGACGGGTGGACGGGTTCCACACATATACAGACTGGATTTACACTTATCTTACTTCATTTGTATATATAACAGGGTATGAGGGCGCTGTTATATATACCCTTACACAAATATTAGTGGTATGGGACGCTAATATATGTGTATTGATATCATTGATATTTCTTCATATTTACTTCATGCAGACATACTTTATACTGATGACATGTTTTTACCTGAGTACCTGGCACTACATACATGATTAGATGTTACCTTGCCACCTTATTACACTCAGATGTACTCTTGTGGATTATATTACTGATCGTTGACTTAGGTTTATGTCTTGCATTCGGTTACTGCTTGTAGATATTTCTATTCACGAGTTGGCAACTCACCCCCGTTGTGCCACAGTTCTTGCAGGTTCTGCCGTACAGGTTCCATTGCGGCATTTCTGGCACACTACTTTCTTGCGGGTGGTTTGCTTTTGGTAGGTGGATTCTTTCGCACCAAGAACCACCATTGTATTTATTTATTTCATTGTATCTAGAATTTCCATCAACCAAAACTTGTATATTGTTTCAGACCTAGACTTTAGTGATGTATTATTCGACCATAGAGTCGCGCTTAGTAGTATTACGGTTTTCTTGTTGCTTGAGCTTTCTTTTGGTTTTGATCCTCGCCACTTGGCGTTGTATATTATATCATTGCGTGGTTGTGACCGTCGATTGACGAAGAGCTTGCTCCCGCTTGGGGATGCCTTTATCATTGCATATATATATTGTTATCCTTGTTGTACCCCATTCGGGGCCAATTTTACAAAAGAAACTCTGCCGAAATTTTTAGAAAAGACTGTACCGTTTTAAATTGCATTTCGGCTTAGTTATTTAAAATCCTTGATTTCCAACATGTTTTTCTTCACTCCTTTAAACAAATTTCTTTACTTATTCTTAAAATGGTTTTAGATTTCTGGGCTTTTGGCTTACTTGGATCAGATAGAGTCAGTCACGTGCTCTTTCGGGTCGTGACATTTATATACGAATTTCTAAAATCTAGTTTACAAAATTAGCAATTTTATCACAATTTATCAATTAACCATAGAAACTAGAAATCAACTAAGTTTTTCTTTCCATTAACATGCTAACATTTCCACTAAAACTATAATCCAATGAAAACAACCCAAATTAGAATTTTATATTAACCACAAACACATTTTGCAAAAACCTAGTTAGCTAATTTCCTAATTTCCTAATTTAAAACAATTTTAAATGAAAATTTTACAATTCAACAACCATGCAATATTTTCCAATTCTAAAAGTGTTAAACTAACTATTATAACCCTAAATAATTAACAAAAATCATAACTTGAATTTACAAACCCTAACTTGAATTTTAAAAAAAAACATAGAATTAATTCATTAAATCTAATTAAGCTTAAATGAACATCTAAAACAATAAATCAAAAGAAAGAAATTATACCTCCCAAAATATGAAATCTAAACAAGAATTGAGCCTCCAAAATGTATGCTTTCCATCTCCAAATTTCATATAAAAATGAGCAAGGAATAAAGAGTATGGAATAAATAGGATTTTGTGGAATTTTAATTGAATTTTTGATGTGTTTTTGATGAATTTTGAATAAAAATGAGGTGGAAAATGGGGGGAGGGCAGCCATGGGGGGTTTTTGGCCGGCCTAGAGGGAGGTGAGGGAGAGAAAGAAGAGAGTGTGATGTTGTGTAGAAGTTTCAAGAAGAGAAACAACACTAAAAGTCTTTTCATGCTTTATTTAATTATTTATTTATTTATTTACTATAGCAACTCAAGAAAGCTCTAGAAAATAGGAAAAATTTGCAAATAATTTTTGCATGATACATACTAAATTCTAACATGCCATGGTTCATTTTTACAAATTAAAACCATTTAAATTTGTAATTTACACTAATTTAGTGTAAAAATAAAGCTTATGTTAATATTTAAAATAATTAATTTAGGAAAAATATTTTATTAAACTAAAAATTTATAAGTGGCTAAATAAAAACCATTTACTAGTAATTTCATAATTAAAATGGAGATTTTAAAAATTATAATGAAAAATAATCACGGTTTGATTTTACGAAAAATACATTTTACTTTACCGAAAATCATAAAATTCACTTAAACAATTTTATTCATTTAATTATTTATTTAATTATTTTTAAAACGTTATAGTACCCGACCCAATCAGAACTTGATTAAGGTGAATGTTTACAACATTGCTTAAAAATGCAAATTCATAACCTTCTTTAGACATTAAAGATATAGATATGATATGACAAGTTGCATTGGGTACAAAATAACAATCCCGTAAAACCAAAACATGTCCATCTGACATTCCCAAGTGATAGTCCCCCACGGACTCAGCATCCATGCCAGCTCCGTTTGCAACTCTGAGGGTCATATCACCAGCCTTCAAAAACCTACGCTTTCTCAGTGCCTGTAAAGAATTACAGACATGAGATCCTGATCCGGTATCCAATACCCAGGAAGTAGAGTTTATTGATAGACAGTTTTCAATAACATACACACCTGAAGCCGAAGCCGCAACTTGCTTCGGGTCCTGGTTCTTGGCCTTTCAAGCCCTGCAATCCTTTTTCCAGTGTCCTTTCTTATGACAATAGAAGCATTCTTCCTTTCCCACAAGCCGCCCCGCTATCTTTGTTGCCTTTGCTTTTCCCTTTGTTTCCACTTTACTAACACCACCCCTTGGTTTGGTGGGGGCTTTCTTCTTCTTTCCCTTGGATTTCGCCTTAGACTTAGAAGAGGAAGGTCCTCCAACAAACAAAGTGGATGTTTCCCTACCTTTCTGTAGGGTGCCCTCTGCACTCCTCAGCATGTTGAGGAGTTCTGAAAGTTCAACTTCTTTTTCTTGCAAGTTGAAGTTCAGGATAAACTGGGCATAAGTGGAAGGAAGGGACAGGAGAATCAAGTCAGTATAGAGCTCGTTCTATAACGTGGTCCCAAGGTCCGTGAGCTCTTCAATATAGCCAATCATCTTAAGCACGTGTTCCGCTACCGATGATCCAATGGCCAATCTCGCCGAAAACAACTTTTTCGAGACTTCGTATCTGGCGATACGGGATTTCTCTCCATACAGTTCTTTTGTATGGAGAAATATGGATTCAAGGTCCATATTCTCGTGCCTCCTCTGATGTTCATTGTCCATAGAGGAAAGCACGAGGCACTTGGCCTCCGCACAGTCGATCTCTCAGGTCTTGCGGATTTCCTTATCCACGACGCTGGAGGTGGGACCTGGGACAGGGGGAGCTTTGGTGGTAAGAAGATACCCCAGCTTGTCGTAAGTGATTGCCATTTTGACATTCCTGAGCCAATCTTTGTAGTTGGCCCTGTCAGTATGTTTTTATCTAGTAATAACTTAAGTCCGGTCATGACGATTGGTCGCTGCAATTAGGAGAGAGAGAAAAAACACTTTAGCATGATGCTCTTGCAAGTTTAGAGTGGTTTTTAGTTTGTCTAAACAGGATGGCTCCCACTGTTTCTCGAATTCCTCCTCAAACCAAAAAGGAAGAATTAGTCGGGATCAATCTCACCGTACAATACTTGCTTAACCGTTCAGCCAGGCCAGTGTTGGTACTTCAAGGGAGGTTTTCCAACGCTTTCGCGAAGTTCCTTAATTAAATAACCTCTTTTCCCTGTGGGCATAGCCCCGCTAACACCTTTCTAGACACCAACTTGGTTTATAGCATTGATCGTTAAGTGAGAAATTTCCCGAGGAGTAGCAAATACTCACAGTAGGATCGGGATCTAAATATCATCGTGTGACAAAACTGAAGGAATCCAACCAGAATCATCACACTCCAAATGTGACAAAACTGAAGGAATCCAACCAGAATCATCACACTCCAAATGGTATGCAACGCTAGCAATTTTCAGTTTCTTTAGAAACTCCCGATGTGAATTTTTCCCCTATGCTCTTATGACCTTGACTTTGGCCAACAAATCATAAGTCACATGTCAAGTTCTACCCGTCATTCTCCAAGTTAATTTGAACCCAACCGTACCTACCTTTGACTTTGTCCAACAAGGCAGCACGACTGTCCCAAATCAACGGATCTATCTATGCTGCATATGAGTATCCAATAGCTACCAAACACCGTGCCTTGACTTTGGCCAACAAACACAGCTTGAATACTATTGACTATCCATATGAAATGACGGAGGGCTACGAATGGTTTTTGCGAAACCGTGAACGTAGTGAACTTGATATAATCGATGGAACGCGATAGCTTTTAAAAGGAGTGGCTTAAGCTCCGCATTTAAAAGTTGTTTTTGAAAAGAAACCGAGTGGTTTTGAAATTGTACCGACGACTTTAACTTTGGTTTATTTTCTTGCATTAAATTAATGCGTCCCATCATTTAATTCTACCATTGCAGAAAACAACGAAAATATGACGTACGCTTATGCCATCCGCATTCACCACGGGGCACCATCACTACCCGTTAGGTTACTTAACTAACGACAGAGCGGGGGCTGGACTAGCGCGGATGCAAAACATAAGCAACGCCTAAATAGATATCATATATAGATATTTACATTTTTCAGATGCAATGATAGCCATTCCAGATCACAGATGAATACATTGGATATACTAGGAATCCACGTTTCGTTCGAGCCTGCAACGAAAAGCGGATTACACGGTCGCGATGAATAGCCAAGACCCCACCCTAGACCCCTACGGGTGCGGCAAACTACCCTCCAAATACCCGAAGTGAAGCAACCTCCCTCAACAACGTGAGTAGGCCACTCGGCACTTCGAGATACCCGGTAGTTTGTGCACCCCACCTTGGGTCTATCCTAGGAGTAAAAACAGTAAAAGAAATAATATACAATGGAGGCTACAACCTCATCCTGGATGTGCGGCCATACAAATAATATTACATCAATTACATATTACATCAAATGAAAAGTTAAAGAAAACTCTCATCTCACAACCTCCCGGCTATTCATCCACGACAATCCAACGAATTCATATACACATACCAGCAACATTACAGATCACAGATATGTATAACCCCCACTAATCGACGTATAGCAATTAGCAGACGTTCAATACATATATCACATCATAGATATAACTCATTAGCTAAAGTCTACAGAAGTTCGATCAAAATACAGATTTGTAACCACCCCAAACACAAATTTGTTTTCTGGGAAATCTGGGCAGAAATAACATATTCCAAAAATCCCAAAACACCACACAAAACACACTGCAGCAAAACCGATCCACCGCCGAGTCAACTCGGCCGCGGATCCGCTGCAAGAAGCATGTACTTGCCGCGGTTCCGAGGTGAGTTGGTCGAATCGCTGGATCATTTTTGCTGTGTGTTTACTGAAAAGCCTGAGGCGATTTTTAAGATATGTCAAATTATTTTTTTAGCTATTTTAAAAATCGACAGCAAGCATGATTTTCGGGCGCGTTTTGTGATTTTTCTCCGATTGAAATTCTAGATACTTTGCTAACATGCTAGATAGTGTTTAGCTAGGTTCTGATACCCTTGTAAGTCCATGTTAACCGTCCCGGTTCTTTCGGGGATGCGGAAATGGTGAAAAACAATTTTTTCGGTGAAGGTAACATGGACTAGAAACCGGATCTTTGCTAAACAAACTATCTTACAACCTAACTAAGAATTTAACTACTATGTTAGGGGTTATTCCTAGTCTTGAACTCCTTCTCTTCTTCTTCTTGTAGTGGTCGGATTGGCCTCACCTCGTCGTCTCCTTGTGTCGAAGATGGATCCACCCGAAACCTTCTACCTTTGGCTCCAACCTCAATCGAGAGGAAACTAAAATACTTGGTTTGCTAGACCTTGTACTCTAGAGTGAGTAGAGAAGTGTTTTTAGGGTTTTATCTCAATGGTTCTTGTTTCTCAACTCATGAGACAAGAGAACCATGAGCAAGAGGAAGAGGGAGAGCTTGGATTATAGAGAGTGGAAATGATAGAATGAGAGAAGACTTTTACAACCATGCTCTCAAAAAAAATAATCATGATAATAATAATAATTAAGTATTTGTGATGGTTCATGTCAATAGCATTATCATTTCATGAATTTAATGCATTTTGTAAACAACAAGCAAGCAAAAGTCATAGCCATGAAATGATAGCCATGAAATGATGATGGTCAACAAGTCCAAAATAGTCAACCGGTCAACAAAGACAAAAAGTCAACAATGTCAAACTTTCATCCCAACCTTGGCACAATAATACTTAATTAATATTATTATTAATCATATTTCTTATTCTCATCAGGGTTTAGAAAAGGTCAACGGTCAACAACCCTAATGAGAATCCTCTGCCTCTGTCTCTGTGAACCGTGCATACACACCCGCATTCGTGTTCCGAGGAACACGAATACAATCGAGATAAAACCAATTCCAAAACTCATACTAGGATCTGGCTTAAACCAAAGCCCGCTAGCAATAACTGCCCGGACACCAAACGTGCACAAGTGTTCGGATGTGAACGAACCCTGTTGCAAAACCATGCGACCTCTACATTGTTTTGCCCACAGGCGAATAGCTCTCTGTGTGGGACTCTAAAGACTCGACACTACGCTGGCTGTGGGTTTAACCACAGGCCGCAAGCGGTACTAGCTGTACGTAACGGTCCCCATGTAGATGCCGATAAGAAGACTGATGAGGTGAACCCATTCGAACTCCTACTGAGCCTGAATGTGACAGTCTCCGTACAGTCCGGTCTGTTCATCTGAGAACATCGCATGGCGGGCCTAGGGGGCGGTAAACGTCAGTCTCCTAATAGCGATACAAGTCATGTCGGAGTGTAGCCCAGAACACCCTGAGATAACACTGGAAAACCTACCAGTTTATCTCGCTTGCCCTGGCCAGGGACTTTGTGTAATGGCTCTCCTAGACACAGCACGATATCAACCTCCAATACCGGGAGAGACGAATCCTGTCCAACCGTCACTGCCTCCAAGTGCTTCGGGACTGCACCCAACTACTACCTGTTTTCACGACTCCTTTGAGCCGTGATAGGGTAGTAATCAAAGTACAGTAGGAATACACTCGAGACGAAGTGACGATGTCAAGTCAGCGGACTAAGCTGTACTCATGTCACCTGGGAACTGATAACTGACGATAGGTATAGTACCAACCAATAGTTCCCGACGAGTCCTGTCCGGTGTACTCATAACCTAACGAGCACCCGCATACTATCTCAAGTACGATGTACTGACGGCTGTGGGACAGACCGTCTTCCCTGCTGGGATGAGAAGCGCATCCGCTAGTCTACTCCGGAGTATCGATGCCCTGTTTCGATAGTCCTACGACTAGTGACCTGTATAAGGATGTGCTTGTAGATTACCCAGCCCCCACCAGTGTGACTGCCATCACAACGCTGGTAATCAAGCAAAGATCCTAAGGGCTCCACTAATGTGTATAGGAGATATGCTAAAAGAAACACATGTACACATTGAAGTAGAAACAAACGAAGTAGCATACTACCATTTCGAGCATGGTTGTCTATACAATTTTGAATATCCCAAGCTTCCACCAAGTAATATACAAACTAGTATGATACAGTAATGGCCTCAAGGGCATATACACTAACATTTCCATCCATTAAGCATCCAATACCTTTGTATTGTGATAACAATAGAGCAGTGGCTTTGGCCAAGGAACCCAGGTCCCATTAGCGATCCAGGCATATTCTGAGGCGGAATCACCTGATCCGAAAGATAGTTGATCGCTGGGTGATCGAGATCAGGAGAGTTGACAAGAAGGACAATACAGCGGATCCACTCATGAAGGTCATACCCCAGATACACTTTGAAAGTCTCTTCAGGATGTTAGGTATGAGATACTTGTAGGGTTCCTAGGCACTCTCAAGAGGTCTCACAAGGCATCAACCATGCCAATTTCAAATTTTACAAGTGCCGAGAAACTCTAATACGGATCGTTAACTAGAATTTTAGGCGAAAGATGCAACTAGTTAACAACTTAACTAAGTGAACGGAAATACAACCTTTGTAGATCCGGTTCTCCACCTCCATAGCTTCGTGATGAAGTCCCCTTGCTGTCCAAATCGAATCCCGGGCTCTAGCGTCGGCTTCATCGGAGAAATGGGCGGGCTAGGTCATCGACAACGATGCCGAAGATGATCTACGTCGAGGCATCACAAAATCAAGCTCCCACTTCACCAAGTCTTGAAACTTATGAAGAAAACACCCTATACTACTTGGCAAGAGGTAGAGGATGAAGAAATAGGAAGTGGGTTCACTTTAGAATTGGATTTCTCACTCTTTTCATCAAGTCACCATTGATGAAGCAAGGTTTTCTTCAAGTGAAGGAGAAGAAGAAGAAGATGAATATTATGATAAGTTAATCTCAAATAGAAAAGAAAATCAATACTTATCATAATACAACCATGGTCAAGTGTAGAGAATGAACTAGGGTTAAGTGGAGTGGTTAGGGTTAAGCATGAGACAAAATGGTCACTTAGTCAAAGCTTCATGAAGCCTCAAGATGCAAACAAAGAAAGCCACCATTTTCTCTTTATGCCATTTATTTTCCAAAAAGAATAAACAAATAAATAAATGAATAAGAAAACAAAACCCTAACCATTCATATAACCATGGTTTAATCTTTACACAAACCCAAGTAAACATGTATCATCAAACATGATACAATCAAGTGCACAAAAGTATATCACATATACAACTTGTGCAATGCAAGTGAGAATATCCATTTAAAGTGAACCAATACTAGTTAATGCAAAGTAATATATCAAATATATAATTATGCATTAAATCATTAAATCAACACTTGATTTAACGATCCGGCCATATCGCATATAGCCGACTAATATCCAATGTATCGACTTATCGAATAAACCCTTGATTCGATAACTAGGTTATATCGCATACAACCTTTCATTACATTCATCGCGAGAATGGAATACGGTATCACATACATGCATTATTCTCGGTCCCGCACATATCTCATATGCGCTCCTATTTCGTTTCGCTTGAGCCAGGAAACCTCTGTGTAGGACTCTAAAGACTCGTCAATACGCCGGCAGCGGATGATGATCATATCAAACACCCACAAGCCGCAAGCGGTCTGCTAAACGTAACGGCCACCCGGGTATTGAGCAATCAGAAGATCAACGAGCAAGCCCGCTCACACTCCTGTGAATCCAACCAGTAACACTTACCGTACAGTCCGGTCTGTTCGTCTGATATGTCGCATATCTTGCCTAGGGGTGGTAAACGTCAGACCCCAATAGCTCGATAAGTCGTGTCGATATGAGGTCTATAACATTTCGAGAAACTACTGGTAACACTTACCAGTAAATCTCAGCAACCCTGGCCAGGGATTTCCGGTTATAGCCAATCGAGCACAGCGCAACATCAACCCCATATACCGGGAGAGACGAATCCCCTCTTATCGCTCATTGCCACCATGTGACTCGGGACTGTACCCAAAAACCACCGTTATGCATGCCCTCTTGGACGTGGTAAGGTGGAAATCAAAGCACAATGGGAACCACACAAGACTCTATGACGATCTCGGGTCAACAGACTACTCTGTACCAGTGTCACCAGAGAACTGCCATCTGACGTAAGGTATAATACCATCTGGGAGTTCTCGGCGAGTCCGTCCAGTGTACCCAGTCTCCACTGAGCACCCGTATATCATCTCTGATGTCAAACACCAATGGATATGGGATCATCCATCGCCCATCTGTATGGGTCGAGAAGGTATACGCTAGTCTACTCTGGTATATCGATGCCCTGTCTCGATACACCCACGACTAGGGACCTTGAAGGATGTACTTATGGACTACCATGTCCCCACTAGTATGATCTGCATCATAGTCCAGGTAGTCAAGTACACATCATAATGGCTTTACCAACATGTAACAGAGAGACAATGAGTATACACGTTAAGGTAAAGGGCAACCAGATAGCATACTATCATGTCGAGCAAGAAAGTCCTCCCTATATATGTCCAAGCATCCACTACAATATACATCATATGTATAGTAATGGCCACTAGGGCATACATATAACTAACAATCTCCCACTTGCACTAGGGCCATCTGATAGCAGTGGTTGTAGTATCTCATACTCAACCATCCCATAAAAGTCTCTCTCTGGGAAAAGGCCTTTGTGAGTGGATCCGCCGTGTTGTCCTCTGAGTCTACTCTCTTGACCTCGATCACCCTGGAGATCAACCATCTCCATGATCAGGTGACACTGCCTTAGAATATGTCTGGATCACTGATGGGACCGGCGTTCCTTGGCATAAGCCACAACTCCATTGTCAGACAATGGGAGGAACATAGTTCATCTCATGAACCAATATACACCCAAACATCCTCTTTGGTAGCATCTTAAGTAGCGATGTATCCTGCCTTTATCATCTAGTTAGCCACGGTATCTAGCTTGGAACACTTCCAACATACCGTCCCATTACTGAGGGTAAAGACAATGCATGTGACTGACATTCAGTCGTCATTATCACCCTGGAACCCTTCCAGTGATTCTCCCCAGGATCGGTTGATACCATCTCACGACAACTAGTGAGAATACTAACATCCAATTAGATCTATCTCATAGATGCAAAACCCAGGATTTAGGAGGTATCATTATGATCCTTTATGGAGAATCATTGTGATAAGCGGAGATTGACCGAGCGTAGCATAGGAAACTTCTTTCTTATCAAGAGTATGTCATCCACGTACTCTACGAGGATCGCCACCATACTCCCTACTACCTTTTTGTTTACACAAGGTTCATCTACCATTTTGATGATGTCAAACTCTTTGAATAACACATCAAAACAGATGTTCCAACTCCGCGATGCCTGCTTTAACCTATAAAGCATCTTGTGCACGTTTCCGCTGCTCCCACTGTCTACGAAGCCCTCTGGCTGTGTTCTTATAGACGTTCTCTTCTAAAACATCATTTAGAAAAGCAGTCATGGCACCCAACGGCCAGATATCGTAGTCATGGTATGTAGCCGTGGCAAGTAGGATCTGGATGGACTTAAGCATAGTTCTCTAGAAAAAGTTTCATCATGATCCACACCTGGTCAATGATGCAAACCTTTAACAAGTCTAGCTTTGAAAGTCTCAACTTTTCCATGTACACCAAGTAATCTTCTCAAGATATACTTGCTTCTGATGGGGATTTAACCCTTCAGATAAAGCAACTAAAGTCCATACTTTGTTGGTGTATAAGGATTTCATCTCAGATCACTAAGCATCCAGCCATTCTTACAGAGTCCCACTCCTGATGGCCAGCTCGAAACTAGTTGGGTCATCATCTTATGATGCAATCCTCGCTCCCACTGTCATAGAGAAACCGAAGTATCTCTCAGGCGGGTGAGGAACCTTACTAGATCGGCGGAGAGGCTGAGGTTCGTTGGTAACTATTGAATCCTTTGGTTCTGTCAAATCATCAGCTGCAGTTTTGTATAGCTGGAACCTTTCCAGTTCTACATAACAGATCTTGCCTCGAGCTTGTCCGGATTTTGCTTTTAGACATAGCTCGGACAACCCCAAATCTTAACCAACTTATGATATGGGCTCTTCCCTTATCATATCAAATATGAAGTGGTAGGCAACTGATTTGATTTGAACCCTATTCAATAGGTATGCAGCTTCTCAAGTGCATAACTCCCAAAAAGGAAATAGGTAACTCAGTAGTACTCATCATAGAGCACACCTTATCATATAGGGTGTGATTGCTCCACCCCGATATACCATCGTGCTATGGTGTATACGGAGGAGTAATGCTGAGAGAGAATCTCATTCTCCTTTAGAAAAGTCCAAGAATTTCGTGCTCAAGTATTCTCCTCCTTGATCTCATCATAGGACATAATACTTTTTCCCGTATTTGGTTCTCTACTTCTAAATTATATTCTGTGAATATCTCAAAAGGTTCGGACTTGTATTTCAACAGGAACATATGTCTGAATCTAAAGAGATCATCAGAGAATGTAATGAAGTACAAAGAACCGGTCTTGGCATGTGTAGGCAGGGGACCTTTATACATCAACATGTATCATCCCAAGAGTTTACTAACTCTTTCTCTGTTTCCAATAAACAGAGCTACGGTCATCTAATCTTTTATGACATGACTGGTAAGTTTCACAAGATGTAAATTCAAACAGATTTAAATATGCATCTATGTGCAACTTAGCTAGTCGGGTCTCATTGATATGACCTAGTCTACAATGCCTCAAGAAGGATTTGTTCATTTCTGAACTCTTCCTCTTATGTGTGTTCTGTATACTATGAACTGTAGTTTGATTTAAAACATCAATGCTTTTAGATAACGTGCCTGAACCGATCAACTTTTGATATAGGAAATGTTCAAAACATTATCCAACAATACAAAATTTTATCATTTCTTTACTAATAAAGAGATAGATATGATTTTGTATATCAGGTTCGGTATCTAATAACATTCGTTCAGAATCAATGTATTTGGAATACAGGGTGACAGTGACCAACAGACTTGGCTGCAACACTTGCCCCGTTTTCTGCCTCATGAAACTTATCACCCGTTCTCAGTTCTCTATCTTCCTGTAGCCCTATGTAACATATTACATATGCGGGATCCTGATCCGGTATCATATACCCAGGACGTAAAGGACACTGAGAAATAGTTCTGCATAATGAACACACCCGAAGATGATGCATCAGCATGCATTCTCTTCGTTTAGGCGGCAAAGGAATTCTGGTGATCCCCAATTTCCTGCTCTGTCTTATAACAATTATAAGTTGGAGCGGGACCAACGTTCCCCAACTCAGTATAACAAGCGGGTTCGGTCAATATTCCGTATTATTATCTTGATTAAGGCGTGATATGGTCGCTACCTGGAGCGAGAGAGAAGAAAACACTCAGCGTGCGCTCTTGCAAGAATAGATTGGTTATTATTTTATCTAATCAGGATGGCTCCCACTGCTTTTTTATCAAATCTTCCTTCAAACCCAAAAAGGAAAGACTAGCCGGGATTAATTACACACTACAAGTTCGCCAATCTTTCAGCCAGGCCAGTGTCGGTACTTTGAGGGAGGTCCCCCGTGCTTTCGCACGAACCTAATTAATGTAAACCTCGTTTTCCCAGAGGCGTAACCTCGTTGACACCTTTCTAGACACCTACTTGATCGGCTAATTGTAATGTGTAAAACTCTCCCAGGAGTAAAAATTACTCGCAGCGGGTATCGGGATCCAACTATCTCATAGAAGGTATGCAATCTCATTGCAAATTTCAACACTTGAAATTCCCGATAATATTTTGCCCCAAGTGATCTATGACCTTGACTGAGTCAACAAACCATAGACCGCAAGTAAAGTTTAACCCATCATTTCCTGATTGAATTAAACCCACCCGCATGACCCTTGACTGAGTCAACAAGGCCGCACGACTACCCTAATCCAATCTGCATCATATGCATAAGCAGATAAATAGTAATCAGCTACCGCACACTACGCCTTGACTGAGTCAACAAACGCAGCACGAATACTAACTATTACTTATCTGAAATGACGGAAGGCTACGTCAGGTTTTTAAGAAAACCCTTTGCGTAATGAACTTTATATCGTTGTAGGATCGAATGAATTTTGAAATGGAGTGTTTTTTAGGCTTTTCTAGTTTTGCTAAAGGAGTCACTCCCGGTGAAGGGATCGTCGGTCCTTTCCTCGTCGAATGAGGTGCGGGATATATCATATATATCACTGTGCAAAGCAAAAATTCTTAAAAGCAATCAAAAGACAAACCGAATGTGTAGCATCTGCCAGTTATTGCTAGGAGTCACTCCCGGTGAAGGGATCTCGGTCCTTTCCTCATCGAATAAGGTGCATGATATATCACATATACCTCTATGCAAAGCATGAACAGTAGCTACCTGTTTTATTTTTGAAATTCGATTCTACAACATCTTTAGGTTTCTTTTATTTCATTAATCACATTAATGAAGTACCATCATTTAAATACCTAAACATCACAGATAAATACGACGTACACTTATGCCATCTGCATTCGCCTCGATGTCCCCTCGTGCACCGTTAGGTTAGGTAACTAACGGCAGAGCGGGGCAGGGCTAGCGCGGGTGTAAAACATAAGTAACGCCTATATAATATATCATATATACTATATACTGTATCTATCACAGAACATCACATGATCACATCACAGATATCGCAGCAGAAGAAACATATGAAATATTGGATATACTAGGACGTCCGTGTTTTCAATACGAGCCAGTGTAAAACACGGATTCCACGGTCGCGATGAATAGCCAAACCCACACCCCTAGACCCCTACGAGAGCGGCAAGCTACCCTACCAATTCTATGGTTTGGAGACCCGGACTCGACTCCTCGAGTTGGTCTCCCACTGGACTCCAGAACCCGGTTACTTGTGCTCCCCTCCTTGGGTCTATCCTAGTGCGGAAAAGAAAATAATATACAAATGGTGACATCATCCTCAACCTGGAAGTGCCCCAATAAAAGAATATTACATACAAGTTTTTACATGAATGAAAATGAAAAAACACTCGTCTCACATAAAAAACCCCGGCTATTCAAACACGACGATCCAATATAACATATCCAGCAACACATAACATCACATGTCATCAACGTAAGTAAATATGCGCATCCCAATTGTCGTTGACATATAGCAACGAAACCGGCGATATCACATATTACGCTTACGGTCACAGAAAAGAAAGTGTAAAACTACAACAGTTGGAATCCGCAACATCCTCAGACATCGCATGCCTGGCTAAATGAATTCCTTAGACATCGCATGCCTAACAATTATAAACCCCGCATTTTAGTCTCATTATCGAAAACTCTTTTCAATATCAAGTCGGGTAATTCAACAAGATTCCCGACATTCTGATTGAATGCTCATCGCAAACTTTAGTAGGCGGCCGCACCCATGATACCGTCGACGAAGTGCACAAAGGCGGAATACCGCTACCGCGAGCACCCTTACGGATGCTTTCGGCGACGGGGTTCTCCTACAGTCACTTGGTCGGGGCTATGGGGTGTAGCTGTCTATTAAGTTTACCCGGCGAGTATCCGCGTACGCTACGTGATTGCGACGGACTTTTGATCACATCAAAATTCCGTGGCAACCGATCAAGTGAGACTAAACTGCTATGTTTATAACATTCATTCAGTTATCTCATAACTTCTTGTGAATTCCAATTATTGTATCCCATTCCAGATAAATAGAAAATGTTAAACTTTCCGATCGAACATTCAAACACCCAAGTTTTCCCGAAACAGCTCAACACATGAAACAAGTTTAAAAACATTCACTTCGTGCCTCAGTACCAACGGTCCAGCCGTAGAAGGGTCAAGCCAACGCCTCACATGTGGCACGCCGTACTGCCCCAAACCCTAAGGTTCAAAGGGCAGTTCAAGACGGTCACATAATCGAGTTAAGGTTTGTTGTCTTCTAGAGGGTCCATCGCGTTACTTGCACTACTTAGAACGTGATTAAACCTCGGAAAAATCCAACACTTGGAAATTTTCCGGCAGGGGAAAAGTTGGGTATTTATATCCGGTCGAACATTTTAACATATTCAAAAATTATCCGGAAAACACATAGACAAGATTAGACAATCCGATCGAAGCACCGAGTCCCCAATACAACCCAGAAATTTCAACTCTTGAATAAATTTTAAAAATTCCCATAAAACTCAGCATTTAAATAAAGAAGTTACTGTGCAAAAATGGTTGACTGAAGAGACTAAATGGGCACGGAACCGCCGCAATAGGCGGCGAATGCCGCGGTTCCGCCGCGCTTTAGAAAGATCATTAGGTAATTTTTGCACCGTAATTCTTAGAATTTCCTGCTGAATTTTTTAAGCATTTTTAATTTTGAAAAAACCACTTTTTCAGAAAAAGTCCAGAGAGGGTTAAAAGTTAGGGTTTCGGGGTTCGATCGGGTTTCTAACATCGTCAACGCATCGCCTAAGGCTCTAGCTAGGCTCTGATACCACTGTAGGGTTCCTAGGCACTCTCAAGAGGTCTCACAAGGCATCAACCATGCCAATTTCAAATTTTACAAGTGCCGAGAAACTCTAATACGGATCGTTAACTAGAATTTTAGGCGAAAGATGCAACTAGTTAACAACTTAACTAAGTGAACGGAAATACAACCTTTGTAGATCCGGTTCTCCACCTCCATAGCTCCGTGATGAAGTCCCCTTGCTGTCCAAATCGAATCCCGGGCTCTAGTGTCGGCTTCATCGGAGAAATGGGCGGGCTAGGTCATCGACAACGATGCCGAAGATGATCTACGTCGAGGCATCACAAAATCAAGCTCCCACTTCACCAAGTCTTGAAACTTATGAAGAAAACACCCTATACTACTTGGCAAGAGGTAGAGGATGAAGAAATAGGAAGTGGGTTCACTTTAGAATTGGATTTCTCACTCTTTTCATCAAGTCACCAATGATGAAGCAAGGTTTTCTTCAAGTGAAGGAGAAGAAGAAGAAGATGAATATTATGATAAGTTAATCTCAAATAGAAAAGAAAATCAATACATATCATAATACAACCATGGTCAAGTGTAGAGAATGAACTAGGGTTGTGGAGTGGTTAGGGTTAAGCATGAGACAAAATGGTCACTTAGTCAAAGCTTCATGAAGCTTCAAGATGCAAACAAAGAAAGCCACCATTTTCTCTTTATGCCATTTATTTTCCAAAAAGAATAAACAAATAAATAAATTTGTCACGACCCGAAGTTTGGCCCGTGACCGGCACTTAACCACGTAACGTCTACAGGCGTAACGCGACTAAGTGAACCGAAAACCCAGAAATCAAACCAGTGAAAGTATAGAGTGATAGAAGTTTTAAAGGAAGCAATAACTAAAACATGATAAGAAAACTAAGTAACCAATCTCTAAGAAAACAATATACGACGCCGTAGCGAAGATCAAGATCCACAAGTGGGAACATCACAGATAGAATAAACTGCAAGTACAGCCGGCTCACAACGAGCTCGACACCAGAATACAAAATAATACAACATCGTCCTCACACTGTTTCTAAGTCAAATACATACATGGTAGATGGAGAATACTAGATACAACAATGTACATACAGAAAGATAAACAGATACCACACAAAACCTACCTATCAGCAAAAGAGCTAGTACACCAACTGTGGGGGTATCTGTGCCAAAAGATGCAAAGCAGCCTGCCGCGACTACTCCGAAGGGCAACCTGCAAATACTGTGGCACAACGGGGGTGAGTTGCCAACTCGTGAATAGAGATAACATATAAAGGTAATCGCGAGCATGCACGTACAGCGCTACTCTAACAAATGCCAGCAGATGATATCAATGCGGGTAAGCAGTATGCGTAATAATAATGCAAGTCCTCTATCAGGTGATATAACTACAGGATGAGGTGTGATAATAAATGCTGAGCATGGGAATATAGTATCTACATGAAGTATCAAGGTGGACTACATATGTATGTATGCACCACAAATCCCAACATCCCAAACGCCGGTACTCCATCGGCCCTCATATCCTGTATATCCCTGAAAATCCCGAGTGCCCAACATCGGCACCCAAATATCATAAATACTCGTGTCTAGCATCGACACGTAAAACATCCTGTATCGGGCATCCTTCATTCCGGGTCAGCCCTCTCACAAGGTATATATCGGGAATCCGTGAGTCCGGGTCATCCCTCTCTCAATACATCGGGCATCCGTCATTCCGGGTCAGCCCTATATCAATCCATCGGGCATCCGTCATTCCGGGTCAGCCCTCTCTCAAAGGATATATCGGGAATCCGTCAGTCCGGGTCATCCCTCTATCAATACATCGGGCATCCGTCAGTCCGGGTCAGCCCTATATCGATCCATCGGGCATCCGTCATTCCGGGTCAGCCCTCTCTCAGTACATGCTTCTAGCACCGAGAAAACACGGGGCGGCGCCCCCAAATATCATATCAAGGGAAACGGGTTTTTAAATGATTACTTATTTGAAAAGGTCACGGTTCCCAAGTCCAGAAATCACATGAAATCTCAACCAATAATACAAGTAATTGTGATGTGATATGTGCATCAAGTATGTATAACTAGTCATGTCACAGAAGAATGAGCTACAATGCAACGATCCAATGTGATATAGGTATCAAGTATGAAATTCAAGTCATGTCATATATAGATGAGCTACAACAATATACAACAGTATGATCATGGCAGTTCTATCAGTTCTAAGCAATATATAAAGATAGCAGGGAATGCAATATGTGATGACAATCCATGGTATGGTATATGCAATATATAACAATAAGGTCCTATCAGCCCTGACGCATAACGCCATGCGGGCGATATCCCCGTAGATGTGAAATCTACTCACCGTGTCTCGCGCTAAGTATATCCAACCACTTGCTTGCCCTTCTTCGCAGCGTCCGTCTCACTGGCCTGCGAACCTAGAATCACATAACATATATCACACATAAGCTCATTTCACAAAAACGCGACATTACGGCCCAACTAGACACTCGGGTCGCAAACCAATCGCGCGTGTGCGCGATACGCTAAAACGTGTAATCACGCGCCACGAAACTACCCCGACACGCCGCGATACGCAGAAACCCAACCCTACTCACGTATCACGCGTGTCGCGAAGGTTTAGAAAAACGACAAAACAGGTATTTGGTCCCAGATTTTGATACAGGAAAGATATTACAGAACTATATATACCAAAATAACCCTCATACAAGCAGAGACCCACACCCCAAACCCCAACCCAAATCTCCCCTATCTGGCCGCAATTTGCGGCCAGAATGCCCATTTTGGCGGCCAGACTTGGGAATTGGGTTCCCAGGTTTGGTTGGCGCACTCAATTCTCCCCATACATGCTACAGTAACATCTAGATTTATACTGAAAAGTCTCGGGTAACAGCAGATCCTACAGAGCCTTATTTTCTAGTTAAAAACACACATTTTGCCCAAAAATGGAACTTTATGGTATTTTTCTGAAATCTGAAACAAACCCTAGTTAAAATAGCTCTAATACCACTTAAAAGAGTTAACCAAGCCAACAAAATCCCACTCTAACATATACTTCACCAATATCCTCCAATATCACAAAACATGCACAAAATGAGATCTTTTGCTAGAAATTCATTAAGTTATGAACAAGAGGACGCTAGGGGTAAGTTATTACCTTCAATATACCTTAAGAAACACCAAAGTTTCAGCTTCACTCTCAGCTTTAGCAGATTTGCTTGAAAACACACCAAAACCCCCAATCTTTCATGGTTTTGAGATGGAAAAAGGTGTAAATTTGGGTAGGGTTTTATTTGGGGATCAAGGGTAAAGAAAAGGGAAAGAAAGGATGAAGAAAGGGGAGGGTTTTCTGCTGGAGAGTTGCAGGAATTCAGAATGAGGAAGAGAGAGAGAAAAGAGAGGGAAATGGTCAAGAAAGTCCACCCTTCACCTAACCTCCATGCCTCCTTGTTTTATTTGGACTTTGAATTATATAATGGGTTTTAGAAAAGATTAAATGGTGGGAAAAAGAGTTTGCAACCATGCATATGAAGGGTTAACAAGTTGCAAGAAAAGTCTAAGTGTGCACGGCTACGATTATCACCAAACAATCAAACAGAAATTTCAAAGTGTTAAAATCTACCCCCCTTAAAGAAATTCGGTCCCCGAATTTCAAAAATCTAACTAAGGTTACCTTCGAAAAGATGGGGATACGTCTTCATCATCTCGCTTTCGGTCTCCCAAGTGACCTCCTCACGGTTCTGACCACGCCAAAGTACCTTAACTGATGGAATGTCCTTCGATCTCAATTTCTTCACTTGCCGATCCAAGATCACCACCGGCTGCTCTGCATAGGAAAGGTCACGCTCAAGCTGGATCGTCGGATGCTGAATCGCATGCGAAGGATCATGTAGATATCTGCGGAGCATCGAGACATGGAATACGGGGTGCACATCTGGGAAGCTGGGCGGAAGGGCTAAACGGTAAGCTACTGCACCAACACGCTCAAGGATCTCGAAGGGTCCCACATACCTGGGACTGAGCTTCCCCTTCTTTCCAAACCTCATCACACCCTTCATTGGGGAGACCTTCAAGAAAACATGATCACCAACAGAAAACTCAAGTCTGCGTCGTCGACGGTCTGCATAAGCTCTCTGCCTACTCTGCGCTGCTCTCATCCTATCGTGAATCAACTGGATCTTCGCGGTCGTCTCCTCAACGATCTGTGGCCCAAAGATACTGCCCTCACTGAGTTCTGTCCAACAAGTGGGCGACCTGCATCTCCTCCCATAAAGAGCCTCAAATGGTGCCATCTGAATGGTCTCCTGGTAGCTGTTATTGTAGGAGAACTCTACTAAGGGCAAATGATGATCCCAGCTACCTCCGAAATCTAGTACACAAGCTCTGAGCATGTCCTCGAGAGTCTGAATGGTCCGCTCTGACTGTCCGTCGGTCTGCGGATGAAATGCTGTGCTGAAACTCAAGCGAGTGCCCAAAGCCTCCTGAAGCCTCTGCCATAGTCTATTGGTAAATTGGGTGCCTCTGTCGGACACGATGCACGTCGGGACGCCGTGTAGTCGCACTATCTCGTCAACATAGATCTGGGCATACTGAGTAAATCCGAAAGTCGTTTTCACCGGTAGGAAGTGAGCTGCTTTCGTCAAACGATCCACAATCACCCAGATGGAGTCATACCCCCGACTAGTCCTGGGTAGACCTACCACGAAATCCATCGAAATCTGTTCCCATTTCCACTCCGGAATGGGTAACGGCTGTAGCTCTCCCGCGGGCCTCTGGTGCTCAGCCTTGACTTGCTGACAAGTCAGGCATCTCGATACAAAATCTGCAATGTCCCTCTTCATTCCGTCCCACCAGTAAACATCTCTCATATCATGATACATCTTGGTGGAACCGGGATGGACGCTGTACACCGATCGATGTGCCTCCTCAAGAATCGCGCGCCTCAGTCCCTCAGCATCTGGTACGCACAGTCTGACTCCAAACCGTAGTACTCCCTGATCGTCGATCACGAACTCAGAAAATCTGCCCTGTCCAATCTATGCCATGATCTCTGAACATCGGTCATCACTGAGCTGTGCCTCACGTATACGATCGATCAACTGTGGGCGTGCACGGACATGCGCTATCTGCCCTCCAATCGGCGTGAACTCGAACTGTACTCGACTGTCGCATAATAACTGCCAATCTGCGGATGACTGCTCCTGTACTGCGCTCAAACAAGATAAACTACTCCCGGGCCTCCTGCTCAAAGCATCCGCCACCACATTTGCCTTGCCCAGGTGATATAAGATCTCGCAGTCGTAATCCTTCACTAATTCCATCCATCGACGCTGTCGAAGGTTCAGGTCCCGCTGCTGGAAAATGTATTTCAAACTCTTGTGATCCGTAAATATCTGGCACGACTCGCCGTATAGGTAATGTCGCCAGATCTTAAGTGCGAAGACCACTGCAGCCATCTCCAAGTCATGAGTGGGGTAGTTTTGTTCATGTCTCTTCAATTGTCGCGAAGCATACGCGATCACCCTGTCGTGCTGCATCAAAACACATCCCAGCCCCACTCGAGAAGCATCACAAAAGACCACAAATCCGCCCGGTCCGGAAGGTAAAGATAACACCGGTGCCGTCGTCAGCTGAGTCCGTAACTGCTGGAAACTGTGCTCGCACTCCTCCGTCCAATCGAAGGGAACTCCCTTCCGGGTCAACCCGATCAACGGTGTAGCAATACGTGAGAAGTCCTGCACAAAACGCCTGTAGTAACCGGCCAACCCCAAAAAGCTGCGAATCTCCGTCACCGATGTAGGTCTGGGCCAACGCTGAACGGCCTCGATCTTCCTCGGGTATACACATATACCGTCTCGTGAAATCACGTGCCCCAAGAAATCTACGCTGTTCAGCCAAAAAGCACACTTGGAGAATTTTGCATAAAGCTGGTGCTCCCTCAATGTCTGCAATGTAATCCGCAGATGTTGCTCGTGCTCCTCACTACTCCGGGAATACACCAAGATATCGTCAATGAAGACTATAATGAACAGATCCAAATAAGGCCGGAAAATACGGTTCATCAAGTCCATGAAGGCTGCTGGCTCATTGGTGAGTCCGAACGACATCACCAAAAACTCGTAATGGCCGTAGCGTGTACGGAAGGCTGTCCGGGGAATGTCCTCCTGTCGAACCCGCAGCTGATGATAGCCCGATCGTAAATCGATCCTCGAAAAGTACCCTGCCCCCTGAAGCTGATCGAACAAATCGTCGATACGCGGCAAAGGATACCTGTTCCGCACTGTCACCCTGTTCAGCTGGCGGTAGTCGATACAAAGACGCAAACTGCCGTACTTCTTCCTGACGAACAGGACTGGAGCACCCCAAGGAGAAACACTGGGTCGAATGAGTCCCTTGTCCAGCAAATCTTACAACTGGCCCTTCAACTCTCGAAGTTCCGCCGGGGCCATCCGATAAGGCGGTATGGAAATAGGCCCCGAACCAGGAACCAAATCAATGCAGAAAGAGATGTCGCGCTCGGGCGGCAACCCAGGAAGCTCGGCAGGGAACACATCAGGAAACTCGCTAACAACCGGAACCTGATCCAATGGAACTTGTATAGCGCGAGCATCGCAAACATAGGAGAGAAATCCCTGACACCCCTTCCTCAAAAGCTGCCCAGCGCGAAAAGAAGAAATCACACTGTGAGGGGCGGCACCACGGTCCCCCAACACAACAAAAACCGACTCACCGGGAAAGCAGAATCTAACTGTCTTCTTACGGCGGTCCACAAAAGCATAGCACGTGGCTAACCAATCCATACCCAAAAGAACGTCGAAGTCCAACATCTCCAGAAGGATCAAGTCGACAGGCAACTCTCTCTCGCCAATACAGACGGTACAGGATCGGTACACGTGCCTAGCAACAAACGACTCTCCCACGGGAGTAGTCACCACAAGCGGCTGATCAAGCAAGCCGGACTCTCTACCCAAACTCGGCACAAAGTGCGTGGATACGTACGAGTGTGTGGATCCGGGATCGAACAATACATGTGCATCAACTGAACATACAGGGAGGATACCTGAAACCACTGCATTGGACGCCTGCGCGTCCTGATGTGTCAAAGCAAAAACCCTCGCCTGTCCACCACCTGTGACTGGCTGCCCTCTGCCTCGGTCACCTCGCCCTCTCTGAGCAACTCCTCCACTCCCACGACCTCGCTGTGTATGAGTCTGGCGCGGAGAAACGGTAGGTACGATAGGCAACGCCCTCTGGGGTGGTGAAGGTGGTAATGTGACATGCGGTGCTGTCGCCTCCCTCCGGGGTGTCTCTGGACAATCCCGTACACGATGGTAAGAACTCCCACAGCGAAAACATCCCGACGATGACCGCTGACCGTCCTGGGAATAGGAACTGAATAACCGGCCCCGCCCTGAATCTCTGCTGCCTGCAATACGTCTATCACGGCGCCGAAAAGGCTGTCTCTGTGCTGATGTATCCGCACGAACTCTCTTCGGCTCTGGAACTACCGAAGTCTCAGCAAGGTGCTCCTCGACCACTAGGGCTGCGTCTACAGCTGCTGCATAGGTCTCGTAGTGCTGTGCGCTGATCGCGAGGAACAGTGGTGTAAGCAAGCCTCGAACAAATCTCCTGACTCGCAACTCCTCGGTAGCCACTAAATATGGGGCATAGACTGCCAACTCTGTAAACAGCACGTCATACTCTGCCACTGTCATCCCTGGTGTCTGGCGTAAGGACTCAAATCTGCGTGCTCGGGCATCCCTAACACTCTGGGGAAGGAAACGGGCTAGAAATATGGTCACGAACTCCGTCCAGGTCATAGGAGGAAGACCTGCTGCTCTGCCCTTCTCAACGGAATCACACCACTTCTGCGCAAGACCTTCCAGGCGAAAGCTCGCGAACTCGACCCATCTCGCATCTGCGCATCTGAGGGAACGGCATATCCTGGCCATCCTGTCTATGAAAGACTGTGGGTCCTCGGCTGTATCGGTGCCTGTGAAAACCGGAGGCTTCAGCCTCATGAACTCTGATAGCGATACTGTAATCACCTCCGTGGCTGCAGGGGCAACTGGCTGTGCGGTAGGTACCATAGCGGTCTCTGGAACTGGTGGAGCTACCTCTGGTCGCTGCGCTCGAAGCGTCTCAACTAGCGATCCTATCATCTGGCGCATCTCCTGCATGCTAGATCCTACCGTCTGGCGCATCTCCTGCATACCAGCCCCTAGCGTGGCGATCTGCTCTGTCACGGCAGGAACAGCCTGCTCAGGTACAACCGGCGTACTGCCCGGATCAGTTCGTGTCTCGGACGAGTCAACTCGAATCTCGGCCCTCGCGGCCGCTCTCTGTGCCCTCGTAGTCTTAGGCGGCATAATGGCTAAAAGAAAAATTAGGATTCGATAAGAACACGGAAATCGAATCGCAAGAATATAAGGAGGGATCAGATCAATAAGTCCTAAGGTCGCGTAAGCGGAGTACCGTGTCGTGAGTATGCCGCGGAACATACACACGCTACGCTACCCTGCTGCAGCTACCTACTCCATCATACCAGGGTCATCCTACACTCCGAAGGTAAAACCTACGCTCTGATACCAACTTTGTCACGACCCGAAGTTTGGCCCGTGACCGGCACTTAACCACGTAACGTCTACAGACGTAACGCGACTAAGTGAACCGAAAACCCAGAAATCAAACCAGTGAAAGTATAGAGTGATAGAAGTTTTAAAGGAAGCAATAACTAAAACATGATAAGAAAACTAAGTAACCAATCTCTAAGAAAACAATATACGACGCCGTAGCGAAGATCAAGATCCACAAGTGGAAACATCACAGATAGAATAAACTGCAAGTACAGCCGGCTCACAACGAGCTCGACACCAGAATACAAAATAATACAACATCGTCCTCACACTGTTTCTAAGTCAAATACATACATGGTAGATGGAGAATACTAGATACAACAATGTACATACAGAAAGATAAACAGATACCACACAAAACACACCTATCAGCAAAAGAGCTAGTACACCAACTGTGGGGGTATCTGTGCCAAAAGATGCAAAGCAGCCTGCCGCGACTACTCCGAAGGGCAACCTGCAAATACTGTGGCACAACGGGGGTGAGTTGCCAACTCGTGAATAGAGATAACATATAAAGGTAATCGCGAGCATGCACGTACAGCGCTACTCTAACAAATGCCAGCAGATGATATCAATGCGGGTAAGCAGTATGCGTAATAATAATGCAAGTCCTCTATCAGGTGATATAACTACAGGATGAGGTGTGATAATAAATGCTGAGCATGGGAATATAGTATCTACATGAAGTATCAAGGTGGACTACATATGTATGTATGCACCACAAATCCCAACATCCCAAACGCCGGTACTCCATCGGCCCTCATATCCTGTATATCCCTGAAAATCCCGAGTGCCCAACATCGGCACCAAAATATCATAAATACTCGTGTCTAGCATCGACACGTAAAACATCCTGTATCGGGCATCCGTCATTCCGGGTCAGCCCTCTCACAAGGTATATATCGGGAATCCGTCAGTCCGGGTCATCCCTCTCTCAATACATCGGGCATCCGTCATTCCGGGTCAGCCCTATATCAATCCATCGGGCATCCGTCATTCCGGGTCAGCCCTCTCTCAAAGGATATATCGGGAATCCGTCAGTCCGGGTCATCCCTCTCTCAATACATCGGGCATCCGTCAGTCCGGGTCAGCCCTATATCGATCCATCGGGCATCCGTCATTCCGGGTCAGCCCTCTCTCAGTACATGCCTCTAGCACCGAGAAAACACGGGGCGGCGCCCCCAAATATCATATCAAGGGAAACGGGTTTTTAAATGATTACTTATTTGAAAAGGCCACGGTTCCCAAGTCCAGAAATCACATGAAATCTCAACCAATAATACAAGTAATTGTGATGTGATATGTGCATCAAGTATGTATATCTAGTCATGTCACAGAAGAATGAGCTACAATGCAACGATCCAATGTGATATAGGTATCAAGTATGAAATTCAAGTCATGTCATATATAGATGAGCTACAACAATATACAACAGTATGATCATAGCAGTTCTATCAGTTTTAAGCAATATATAAAGATAGCAGGGAATGCAATATGTGATGACAATCCATGGTATGGTATATGCAATATATAACAATAAGGTCCTATCAGCCCTGACGCATAACGCCATGCGGGCGATATCCCCGTAGATGTGAAATCTACTCACCGTGTCTCGCGCTAAGTATATCCAACCACTTGCTTGCCCTTCTTCGCAGCGTCCGTCTCACTGGCCTGCGAACCTAGAATCACATAACATATATCACACATAAGCTCATTTCACAAAAACACGACATTACGGCCCAACTAGACACTCGGGTCGCAAACCAATCGCGCGTGTGCGCGATACGCTAAAACGTGTAATCACGCGCCACGAAACTACCCCGACACGCCGCGATACGCAGAAACCCAAACCTACTCACGTATCACGCGTGTCGCGAAGGTTTAGAAAAACGGCAAAACAGGTATTTGGTCCCAGATTTTGATACAGGAAAGATATTGCAGAACTATATATACCAAAATAACCCTCATACAAGCAGAGACCCACACCCCAAACCCCAACCCAAATCTCCCCTATCTGGCCGCAATTTGCGGCCAGAATGCCCATTTGGCGGCCAGACTTGGGAATTGGGTTCCCAGGTTTGGTTGGCGCACTCAATTCTCCCCATACATGCTGCAGTAACATCTAGATTTATACTGAAAAGTCTCGGGTAACAGCAGATCCTACAGAGCCTTATTTTCTAGTTAAAAACACACATTTTGCCCAAAAATGGAACTTTATGGTATTTTTCTGAAATCTAAAACAAACCCTAGTTAAAATAGCTCTAATACCACTTAAAAGAGTTAACCAAGCCAACAAAATCCCACTCTAACATATACTTCACCAATATCCTCCAATATCACAAAACATGCACAAAATGAGATCTTTTGCTAGAAATTCATTAAGTTATGAACAAGAGGACGCTAGGGGTAAGTTATTACCTTCAATATACCTTAAGAAACACCAAAGTTTCAGCTTCACTCTCAGCTTTAGCAGATTTGCTTGAAAACACACCAAAACCCCCAATCTTTCATGGTTTTGAGATGGAAAAAGGTGTAAATTTGGGTAGGGTTTTATTTGGGGATCAAGGGTAAAGAAAAGGGAAAGAAAGGATGAAGAAAGGGGAGGGTTTTCTGCTGGAGAGTTGCAGGAATTCAGAATGAGGAAGAGAGAGAGAAAAGAGAGGGAAATGGTCAAGAAAGTCCACCCTTCACCTACCCTCCATGCCTCCTTGTTTTATTTGGACTTTGAATTATATAATGGGTTTTAGAAAAGATTAAATGGTGGGAAAAAGAGTTTACAACCATGCATATGAAGGGTTAACAAGTTGCAAGAAAAGTCTAAGTGTGCACGGCTACGATTATCACCAAACAATCAAACAGAAATTTCAAAGTGTTACAATAAATGAATAAGAAAACAAAACCCTAACCATTCATATAACCATGGTTTAATCTTTACACAAACCCAAGTAAACATGTATCATCAAACATGATACAATCAAGTGCACAAAAGTATATCACATATACAACTTGTGCAATGCAAGTGAGAAAATCCATTTAAAGTGAACCAATACTAGTTAATGCAAAGTAATATATCAAATATATAATTATGCATTAAATCTGTTAGTTATATGTATGCCCTAGAGGCCATTACTGTACATAGGATGTATATTGTAGTGGATGCTGGGACATATATAGGAAGGACTTTCTTGCTCGACATGATAGTACGCTATCTGGTTGCACTTTATCTTAACATGTATACTTTCTGTCTCTCTGATTACATGTTGATAAAGCCTATAGGATGTGTGCTCGAATTCCAGGACTATGATGTAGATCATACTAGTGGGGCCTGGGTAGTCCAAGAGTACATCCTTGAATTGTTCCTAGTCGTGGGAATATCGAGACGGGGCATC
The DNA here is from genome assembly GCA_030015575.1 of Agapanthus africanus. Lineage (NCBI taxonomy): Eukaryota > Viridiplantae > Streptophyta > Magnoliopsida > Asparagales > Amaryllidaceae > Agapanthus > Agapanthus africanus. The sequence goes on along the minus strand of CM057344.1, from coordinate 265,627,851 downwards.
GATATTCCAGAGTAGACTAGCGCATATCTTCTCGACCCATGCGATGGGCGATGGATGATCCCATATCCATTGGTGTTTGACATCGAAGATGGTATGCGGGTGTTAGTGTATATGCCCTAGAGGCCATTACTGTATCATACTAGTTTGTATATTACTTAATGGATGCTTGGGATATTCACCTTGTATATACAATCTTGCTCAAAATAGTAGTATGCTACTTGGTTTGTTTCTACTTCAATGTGTACATGTGTTTATTTTTGTATATCGCCTATACACATTAGTAGAGCCCTTAGGATCTTTGCTTGATTACCAGCGATGTGATGGCCGTCACACTAGTGGGGCTGGGTAATCTATAAGCACATCCTTATTCAGGTCCCTGGTCGCAGGACTATCGAGACAGGGCATCGATACTCCGGAGTAGACCAGCGCATGCGCTTCTCATCCCAGTGTGGGAGACGGTCTGTCCCACAGCCGTCAGTACGTCGTACTTGAGATAGTATGCGGGTGCTCGTTAGGTTACGGGTACACTGGACAGGACTCGTCGGGAACTGACTAGTTGGTATTATACCTATCGTCAGTTATCAGTTCCCAGGTGACATGAGTACAGCTTAGTCCGCTGACTTGACACTGTCACTCCGCCTCGAGTGTGTTCCCACTGTACTTTGATCACTACCCTACCACGGCTCAAAGGAGTCGTGCAAACAGGTAGTGGTTGGGTGCAGTCCCGAAGCACTTGGAGGCAGTGACGGTTAGACAGGATTCGTCTCTCCCGGTATTGGGGGTTGACATCGCGCTGTGTCTAGGAGAGCCATTACACGAGTAGTCCCTGGCCAGGGCAATCGAGATATACTGGTAGGTTTCCAGTGTTATCTCAGGGTGTTTTGGGCTTCGCTCCGGCACGACTTGTACCGCTATTGGGGGACTGACGTTTACCGCCCCCTAGGCCCGCCATGCGATATATCAGACGAACAGACCGGACTGTACGGAGAATGTCACACTCAGGCTCAGTAGGAGTTCAGATGGGTTTCGCCTCGTCTGTCTTCTTCTCGGCATTACCTGGGGACCGTTACGCACAGCTAGTGCCGCTTGCGGTCTGTGGTTAAACCCACTGCCAGCGTAGTGTCGAGTCTTTAGAGTCCCACACAGAAAGCTTTTCGCCTTTAGGCAAAAGAGTAGAGGTCGCATGGTATTGCGACAGGTCGCATGGTTTTTGCGACAGGGTTCGGTCACATCCGTGCACTTGTGCACGTACAGTGTCCGGACAGTTTACACTAGCAGGCTTTGGTTTAAGCCAGATCCTAGTGTACCTTATGGGATTGGATTTATCCAGTTTGCATTCGTGTTCCTCGGAACGCGGATGCGGGTGTGTATGCACAGTTGACAGGGAGGCAGAGGCTGCGGATTCTCATTAGGGTTGTTGACAGTTGACCGTTGACTATTTGACTTTATGCTCAACCCTAATGAGAATATGATATGTGATTAACTATTATATTAATTAAGTATTATGGTGATATGGTTGTTGACTTGTTGACTTTCGTTGACTTGTTGACTTTGTTGACTTGTTGACTTTTGTTGACTTGTTGACCGGTTGACTAGGCTTGACTAGTTGACCATCATGATAACCATGGTTATCATTTCATGCCAAAGACTTTCTCTTGCTTGCTCATTTGAGTAAAATGAGTGCATGACATGATAAGGTTATGGTTGCTTCTAACCATCACATAAGACTTTTTTGATATGATGAGTTATGATCACTTTGGATTATGAGAGGGTGAAAGACAAAAGAGTTGCTCATTCTTTCTTGCTCATTCTCTCTCTTGTTCTTGAGCTCTCCTCTTGCTCTCACCCTCAACCTCTTGCTCCCTGTCTTGATCTATGGTTCTCTTGTCTCATGAGTTGAGAATCAAGAACCATAGATAAAATCCCACTCTAAATCATCTCTACTCATTCTAGTTCACTAGGTTTAGCAAACCAAGTGAACTAGTTTCTTCAAAGAACGAAGAAGGAGCTAAAGGTTGGAGCTTTCAAGTGGATCTATCTTCGGCGTACGGAGACAACGAGAAGGAGCCATCGAACCACCATCGGAGCTTGAAGAGAAGGAGTTCAAGTTTAGGTATAACCATCTTCATCCGAGTAGCTAAATATCTTTAGCTTAGTATGCTAGTTTTAGTTTAGGTAAAGATCCCGACCTAGCTTAGTCCATGTTGCCTCTTGCGTTAAAATTTTGATTTTATACCGTTTCCGCCTCCCCGTAAGAACCGGGGGTCGCAACGTGGACTTACAGTGGTATCAGAGCCTAACTAAACTTAAACTAGCTTGGTAGTGAAGTGTAACGAAGTTCGGAACCGGAAAAATCCAAAAACCAAACTTTTACAAAAACTGAGTTTCTGTTGAAATTTTTTTGGCTCAAAATGAAAAACGTTATACTTGTAAATTCGGCTCAGGGTTTTGTGTGAACACCCAAGAAAAACGTTGCCCTAATTCGTTCAAACCGCCGCGCTTCCGCCGCACGAGGTAGGCATGTGCCGCAGAAGCGCCGCGGTTTGTCGTCTTCTCTGCATCGTTTTTCGTGCAGTGTGTGTCTGTGTTGGTTTTGGGATTTTTGAAATATATTATATGTGCCCAGATTTTCCAGAAAAGAAATTTCCTTTTGGGGTCCTATAATTCCGTATTTTTTTCCAAACTTCACTGCACTTTGACTATGATGGTTATATCTGTGATGTTTGCATGTATTGAACGTCGGCTAATCGCTATAAGTCGATTGGTCGGGGTTATACATGATCTGTAATGTGCTGGAATGTGTATATAAATATGTTGGATTGTCGCGGGTGAATAGCCGGGGGTTGTGAGACGAGAGTTTTCTTTTCTTGCAATTCATGTAAATTTGTAAATTGATGTAATAATTATTTGTATGGCCGCACAACCGGGTCGGGGTTGTAGCCGTCATTGTATAATTTCTTTTTACTGTTTTTGCTCCTAGGATAGACCCATGGAGGGGTGCACAAACTACCGGGTATGCCGAAGTGTCGAGTGGCCTACTCATGGAGATGAGGGAGGTTGCTACGCTTCGGGTACTTGGCGGGTAGTTTGCCGCACCCGTAGGGGTCTTGGGTGGGGTTTTGGCTATTCACCGCGACCGTGTAATCTGTTTTTGTTACAGGCTCGTACAAATTACAGATTCCTAGTATATCCAATGTATTTATCTGTGATCTGAAATGTATATCTATATATGATATTATTTAGGCGTTGCTTATGTTTTACAGACGCGCTAGCCCAGCCCCCGCTCTGTCGTTAGTTAAGTAACCTAACGGGTAATGACGGGGCCCCGTGGCGAATGCGAATGGCATAAGCGTACGTCATATTTTGGTTGTTTTCTGCAATGGTAGGATTAAATGATGGGACGCATTAAAAGAACTAATGCAAGAATATCACGCATTAAAAGAACTAATGCAAGATAATAAACCAAGTTAAAGTCGTTGGAACACTTTCGAAAAACCACTCGGTTCTTTTCAAAACAAACTTTTAAAATACGGAGTTTGAGCCACTCCATTTAAAAGCTATCTCGTTCCATCGACCAAATCAAGTTCACTACGTTCACGGTTTTGCCAAAACCATCCGTAGCCCTCCATCATTTCAGTTAAATATTCGGTAGTATTCAAGCTATGTATTTTGACCTCACGCCAAGGCATAGTGATTGGTAGCTGCCGGATATTTATCTGTTGCATAGATAGAATGCGTTGGTTTGAGACAGTCGTACTGCCATTTTGGCCTACGTCAAGGGTATGTACGGGTGGGTTCAAATTAACCTGGATAATGATGGGACGAACTTGACATGTGACTTATGACATTTTGACCTCACGCCAAGGTCATAAGAGCATGGGGCAAAAATCCACATCGGGAGTTTCATAAGTACTGAAACTTGCTAGATTTGCATACCATTTGGAGTGTGATGATTCTGGTAGGATTCCTTCAGTTTCGTCACGCGATGATATTTGGATCCCGATCCTACTGTGAGTATATGCTACTCCTCGGGAAATTTCTCACTTAACGATCAATGCTATAAACCTAGTAGGTGCCTAGAAAGGTGTTAGCGGGGCTACGCCCCCAGGGAAAAGAGGTTCTTTAATTAAGGAACTTCGCGAAAGCGTTGGAAAACCTCCCTCGAAGTACCGACACCGGCCTGGCTGAACGGTTAAGCAAGTATTGTACGGTGGGATTGATCCTGACTAATTCTTCCTTTATGGTTTGAGGAGGGATTCGAGAAACAGTGGGAGCCATCCTGTTTAGACAAACTAAAAACCACTCTAAACTTGCAAGAGCATCATGCTGAGTGTTTCTTCTTCTCTCTCCTAATTGCAGCGACCAATCAACATGACTGGACTTAAGTTACACCTAGATAAAAACAAACTGACAGGGCCAAACTACAAAGATTGGCTCAGGAATGTCAAGATAGCAATCACTTATGACAAGCTGGGGTATCTTCTTACCACCAAAGCTCCCCCTGTCCCTGGTCCAACTTCCAGCGTCGCGGATAAGGAAATCCGTAAGACTTGGGAGATTGATAGCGCGAAGGCCAAATGCCTCCTGCATGCCTCGATGGACAACGAACATCAGAGGAGGCATGAGAATATGGACATGGAGTCCATATTGCTCCATACAAAAGAACTGTATGGAGAGCAATCACGTATCGCAAGATACGAAGCGTCGAAAAAGTTATTTTCGACAAGAATGGCCGTCGGATCATCAGTAGCCGAGCACGTGCTAAAGATGATCGGCTTCATTGAGGAGCTCGCTGACCTAGGGATCACATTGGAGAGTGAGCTATATATGGATATAGTTCTCCAGTCCCTTCCTTCCACTTACGCCCAGTTTATACTGAACTTCAACTTACAAGAAAAAGAGGTTGAACTTTCAGAGCTCCTCAACATGCTGAGGAGCGCAGAGGGCACCCTACAGAAAAGTAGGGATACATCCACTTTGTTTATAGGAGGATCATCTTCTTCTAGGTCCAAGGCGAAAGCCAAGGGAAAGAAGAAGAAGGCCCCCGCCAAACCAAGGGGCGGTATTAGTAAAGTGGATACGAAGGGAAAAGGAAAAGCAACAAAGATAGCAGGGAAGCTTGTGGATAAGGAAGAATGCTTCTATTGTCATAAGAAAGGACACTGGAAGAATGATTGCAGGGCCTGGAAGGCCAGAACACAGGAATTGAAGCAAGTTGCAGCTTCAGCTTCAGGTGTGTATGTTATTGAAAACTGTCTTTCAATAAACTCTACTTCCTGGGTATTGGATACCGGATTAGGATCTCATATCTGTAATTCTTTGCAGGCGTTGAGAAACCGTAGGGTTTTGAAGGCAGGTGACATGACCCTCAGAGTTGCAAACGGAGCTAGCATGGATGCTAAAGCCGTGGGGGACTATCACCTGGGAATGTCAGATGGACATGTTTTGGTTTTGCGTAATTGCTTTTTTGTACCCAACGCAACTTGTAATATCATTTCTGTATCTTTAGTTTCTAAAGAAGGTTATGAATTTGCGTTTGTAAGTAATGTTGTAAACATTCACCTTAATCAAGTTTTGATTGGGTCAGGTACATTGAGTAATGGTATATACGTGTTAAACCAACCGCAGATTTTTAATGTCCAGAATACACACAAAAGAAAGTCTCCAGAAATAAATCAGACTTTCTTATGGCATTGTAGATTGGGTCACATCAATGAGAGAAGGTTGACTAAGTTACATACAGAAGGATATTTGAATGCGTTCGAATATCAATCGTATGCCACTTGTCAATCTTGTCTCAAAGGAAAGATGACAAAGACTCCGTTTACTGGACAAGGAGTAAGAGCGAGCGAGCTCTTGGGACTCGTACACAGTGACGTGTGCGGTCCAATGTCTACACATGCTCGAAGCGGACATTCTTACTTCATTACTTTTACGGATGACTTCTCAAGGTACGGCTATGTCTTCTTAATGAAACATAAGTCCGAGGCTTTTGGAAAATTCCAGGAGTATAAGAATGAAGTAGAGAAACAGACCGGCAAAAGTATTAAGATTCTAAGATCGGATCGAGGTGGAGAATACTTAAGTGCCGAGTTCCTGGACTATTTAAAAGAGAACGGAATTCTCTCTCAGCTTACTCCTCCATACACCCCGCAACATAACGGTGTATCGGAGAGACGGAACCGCACCCTATTGGATATGGTGCGGTCCATGATGAGTAACGCTGAGTTACCGCGATCATTCTGGGGGTATGCGCTAGAATCAGCTGCATACCTTTTGAACCGAGTTCCGACTAAGACTGTGCCTACCACACCATATGAAATATGGAGTGGGAAGAAACCCTATCTTCAATATCTGAAGATCTGGGGATGTCCGGCTTTTGTCAAAAAGCAGCATGCGGACAAACTCGAGGCACGCTCAGTACTGTGCAAGTTTGTGGGATACCCAAAGAACACCAGGGGGTATCTTTTCTACTACGCAGAGGAACAAAAAGTCCTTGTTTCTCGTAATGCCCACTTTCTAGAACACCAGTTCTTGGAAAAGGAAATAAGTGGGAGCGCAGTAGAACTGGAAGAAATTCCAGAACCACAGACTATTACTGAAAGGTTAGTGGAACCAGAAGGTTCAACAGAGCAGGACATTCCTACGCCGCTCCGTAGAAGTAGTAGGCAGTCTCATCCGCCCGAGAGATACTACGGTTTTCTCATAGACGGGGATAGAGAGGATTGCATCATAGATTATGATGAGCCTACTAGCTTCCAGCAGGCCGTTCAGAGCGTTGACTCAGTGAAATGGCCGGATGCAATGCGGACCGAAATGGAGTCCATGTACACCAACAAGGTATGGACGTTGGACATTGCTCCAGACGGGGTAAAACCCGTAGGATGCAAGTGGATCTTCAAAAGGAAGATTGGTGTAGATGGACAGGTTGAGACCTATAAAGCTAGGCTGGTAGCAAAGGGTTTTCGTCAAAGACCTGGCTTGGACTACGACGAAACCTTTTCTCCAGTAGCCATGCTGAAATCCATTCGGATCCTTCTTGCCATTGCTGCCTTCCACGATTATGAGATCTGGCAAATGGACGTAAAGACAGCTTTTCTAAATGGAAATTTAGAGGAGTGTGTCTATATGGACCAGCCAGAGGGATTCATTCAGAGTGGGAGCAGCGGAAAGGTGTGCAAGTTGCTTAATTCCATCTATGGACTAAAGCAGGCATCGCGGAGTTGGAACATCTGCTTTGATGAGACAGTCAAAGAATTTGGCTTTATCAAAAATCCAGATGAACCATGTATCTATAGTAGATTTGTAGCGAGAACTGTAGTATTCCTCGTTTTATACGTGGATGACATTCTCTTAATAGGAAATGACATTCCTATGCTACAATCTGTCAAGAGGTTCTTGTCACACAGGTTCTCCATGAAAGACCTGGGTGATGCCTCATACATTCTGGGTATCCGGATCTACCGTGACAGATCCAAGAGGATATTAGGACTTTCACAGTCCAGGTACATCGACACCATACTGAAGAGGTTCAGTATGGAAGATTCCAAGCGCGGTAACCTACCGGCTTGTCACGGGATCACCCTCTCTAAAGAGATGTCTCCCAAGACTGATTTGGAGAGGGATCGCATGTCTATTATACCCTACGCTTCTGCGGTAGGCTCTATAATGTATGCGATGTTTTGTACCAGACCGGATGTAGCTTATGCACTGAGTGTGGTAAGCCGGTATCAGTCAAACCCTGGGGAGAAACACTGGATAGCGGTAAAGAACATTCTCAAGTACCTGAGAAGGACTAAGGAGATGTTTTTGGTGTATGGCGGAAAAGACCTCCAGATCGAGGCCTTTGCTGACTCCAGCTTCCAGAGTGACAAGGATGATTCCAAGTCCATGTCGGGTTTTGTCTTTACCCTCAATGGAGGGGCGGTGTGTTGGAAGAGTTCCAAACAAGAAACCGTTGCAGACTCGACGATGGAAGCGGAATACATCGCTGCATCTGATGCCGCAAAAGAAGCTGTCTGGATGAGGAAGTTCTTGAAAGAACTTCAGGTGGTTCCGTCCATTGTTGATCCAATACCTCTGTATTGCGACAACAACGGGGCTATAGCTTTAGCGAAGGAACCAAGGTCCCTTCAGAAATCCAGGCACATCTTGAGGCGGTATCACCTGATCAGGGAGATCGTGGATCGCCAGGAGATCGAGGTTCGGAGAGTCGCTTCAGAAGACAACACTGCAGATCCATTCACCAAGGCCTTGCCCCAGACTCAGTTCGAGCGGCTGATCGAGATGATAGGTCTTCGATACGCCAGTACATGGCCTTAGTGCAAGTGGGAGATTGTTAGTGTATATGCCCTAGAGGCCATTACTGTATCATACTAGTTTGTATATTACTTAATGGATGCTTGGAATATTCACCTTGTATATACAATCTTGCTCAAAATAGTAGTATGCTACTTGGTTTGTTTCTACTTCAATGTGTACATGTGTTTATTTTTGTATATCGCCTATACACATTAGTAGAGCCCTTAGGATCTTTGCTTGATTACCAGCGATGTGATGGCCGTCACACTAGTGGGGCTGGGTAATCTATAAGCACATCCTTATTCAGGTCCCTGGTCGCAGGACTATCGAGACAGGGCATCGATACTCCGGAGTAGACCAGCGCATGCGCTTCTCATCCCAGTGTGGGAGACGGTCTGTCCCACAGCCGTCAGTACGTCGTACTTGAGATAGTATGCGGGTGCTCGTTAGGTTACGGGTACACTGGACAGGACTCGTCGGGAACTGACTAGTTGGTATTATACCTATCGTCAGTTATCAGTTCCCAGGTGACATGAGTACAGCTTAGTCCGCTGACTTGACACTGTCACTCCGCCTCGAGTGTGTTCCCACTGTACTTTGATCACTACCCTACCACGGCTCAAAGGAGTCGTGCAAACAGGTAGTGGTTGGGTGCAGTCCCGAAGCACTTGGAGGCAGTGACGGTTAGACAGGATTCGTCTCTCCCGGTATTGGGGGTTGACATCGCGCTGTGTCTAGGAGAGACATTACACGAGTAGTCCCTGGCCAGGGCAATCGAGATATACTGGTAGGTTTCCAGTGTTATCTCAGGGTGTTTTGGGCTTCGCTCCGGCACGACTTGTACCGCTATTGGGGGACTGACGTTTACCGCCCCCTAGGCCCGCCATGCGATGTATCAGACGAACAGACTGGACTGTACGGAGAATGTCACACTCAGGCTCAGTAGGAGTTCAGATGGGTTTCGCCTCGTCGGTCTTCTTGTCGGCATTACCTGGGGACCGTTACGCACAGCTAGTGCCGCTTGCGGTCTGTGGTTAAACCCACTGCCAGCGTAGTGTCGAGTCTTTAGAGTCCCACACAGAAAGCTTTTCGCCTTTAGGCAAAAGAGTAGAGGTCGCATGGTATTGCGACAGGTCGCATGGTTTTTGCGACAGGGTTCGGTCACATCCGTGCACTTGTGCACGTACAGTGTCCGGACAGTTTACACTAGCGGGCTTTGGTTTAAGCCAGATCCTAGTGTACCTTATGGGATTGGATTTATCCAGTTTGCATTCGTGTTCCTCGGAACGCGGATGCGGGTGTGTATGCACAGTTGACAGGGAGGCAGAGGCTGCGGATTCTCTTTAGGGTTGTTGACAGTTGACCGTTGACTATTTGACTTTATGCTCAACCCTAATGAGAATATGATATGTGATTAACTATTATATTAATTAAGTATTATGGTGATATGGTTGTTGACTTGTTGACTTTCGTTGACTTGTTGACTTTGTTGACTTTTGTTGACTTGTTGACCGGTTGACTAGGCTTGACTAGTTGACCATCATGATAACCATGGTTATCATTTCATGCCAAAGACTTTCTCTTGCTTGCTCATTTGAGTAAAATGAGTGCATGACATGATAAGGTTATGGTTGCTTCTAACCATCACATAAGACTTTTTTGATATGATGAGTCATGATCACTTTGGATTATGAGAGGGTGAAAGACAAAAGAGTTGCTCATTCTTTCTTGCTCATTCTCTCTCTTGTTCTTGAGCTCTCCTCTTGCTCTCACCCTCAACCTCTTGCTCCCTCTCTTGATCTATGGTTCTCTTGTCTCATGAGTTGAGAATCAAGAACCATAGATAAAATCCCATTCTAAATCATCTCTACTCATTCTAGTTCACTAGGTTTAGCAAACCAAGTGAACTAGTTTCTTCAAAGAACGACGAAGGAGCTAAAGGTTGGAGCTTTCAAGTGGATCTATCTTCGGCGTACGGAGACAACGAGAAGGAGCCATCGAACCACCATCGGAGCTTGAAGAGAAGGAGTTCAAGTTTAGGTATAACCATCTTCATCCGAGTAGCTAAATATCTTTAGCTTAGTATGCTAGTTTTAGTTTAGGTAAAGATCCCGACCTAGCTTAGTCCATGTTGCCTCTTGCGTTAAAATTTTTATTTTATACCGTTTCCGCCTCCCCGTAAGAACCGGGGGTCGCAACGTGGACTTACAGCGGGTGCTCAGTGGAGACTGGGTACACTGAACGGACTCGCCGAGAACTCCCAGATGGTATTATACCTCACGTCAGATGGCAGTTCTCTAGTGACACTGGTACAGCTTAGTCTGTTGACCCGAGATCGTCATAGAGTCTTGTGTGTCTCCCACTGTGCTTTGATTTCCACCCTACCACGGCTCTACTGAGTCGTGCAAACAGGTGGTTTTTGGGTACAGTCCCGATTCACATGGAGGCAATGAGCGATAGGAGGGGATTCGTCTCTCCCGGTATTGGGGGTTGATGTTGTGCTATGCTCGACTGGCCATAACAGGAAATCCCTGGCCAGGGTTGCAGTGATATACTGGTAAGTGTTATCAGTAGTTTCACGAATGTTATGGACCCTACGTCGGCATGACTTATCGAGCTATTGGGGTCTGACGTTTACCACCCCTAGGCGAGATATGCGACATATCAGACGAACAGACCGGACTATACGGTAGTGTTACTGGTCGGATTCGCAGGAGTGTGAGCGGGCTTGCTCGTCGATCTTCTGATCGCTCAATACCCGGGTGGCCGTTAGGTTTAGCAGACCGCTTGCGGCTTGTGGGTGTTTGATATGATCATCATCTGCTGCCGGCGTATTGACGAGTCTTTAGAGTGCTACACAGAGGTTTCCTGGCTCAAGCGAAACGAAATAGGAGCGCATATGAGATATGTGCGGGACCGAGAATAATGCGTGTATGTGATACCGTATTCCATTCTCACGATCTATGTATCGATTGGTTATATGCGATATAACCTAGTTATCGAATCAAGGATTGATTCGATAAGCCGATACATAGGATACTGGCCGGTTATATGCGACATGACCGGATCATTGAATCAAGTGTTGATTTAATGATTTAATGTATAATTATATATTTGATATATTACTTTGCATTAACTAGTATTGGTTCACTTTAAAAGGATTTTCTCACTTGAATTGTGCAAGTTGTATATGTGATATATTTCTTTGTGCACATGATTGTATCATGTTTGATGATACATTCTTGTTTGGTTTTGTGTAAAGTATTAAACCATGGTTAGTTAGTGATTAGGCTTTCATCTTATTCATTTATCTTTTTATTTTATTTATTTCAAAAGAAAAGGATAAAGAGAATTGGATGGTGGCTATTTTTGTTTTTAGTTGAAGTTTCTTGAAACTTTGACTTAGTCTCCTTTTTGTTCTTATCCTTAACCCTAACCATTCCATTAACCATGGTCTTTTCTCTACACTTAACTAAGGTTAAATGATATGATAAGTATTGTATTTTCTTTTCTTTTTTAATTTTAAGTTATCATATCTTCTTCTTCTTCTTCATCTTCTTCAACATTGAAGAAAGCTTGCTACTCCAATAGCAAGTCATGAAGTCTACTGAGAAATCCAAAACTAAAGTTTACCCACTTCCTATTTCTTCATCCTCTACCTCTTGCCAAGTAGTATAGGGTGTTTCTTTCACAAGTTTTTCCGACTTGGTGAAGTTGGAGCTTGTTCTAGCGATGCCTCGACGTAGATCATCTTCGGCATCGAACCGACGATCAAGCCCGCCCATTCTTCGATGATGCCGACGCTAGAGCCCAAGACATGATTTGGACAGCGAGGGGACTTCATTGTGGAGCCGTGGAGGTGGTGGAACGGATCTACAAAGGTTGTATATCCGTTCCCTTAGTTAAAATGTTAACTAGTTTATGTTTTCGCCTAAATATCTAGTAAACGATCCGTAGTCGGGTTTGTAGGCACCCATAAAATTTGATTTGTGCATGTTTGATCACTTGTGAGACTTCACTAGAGTGCCTAGGAACCCTACAGTGGTATCAGAGCTACTAGGCATTGGATGTCGACCTATGGGGGGTTCTCACTGTGTGACAGTGCGGCGAAGCATAGGCTCTTACCCCCAGGGTGTCCCGAGACCGGAAGGTTTTCCGGCGGGTTGTAGTCCTCGCGAGGGGGCATGCGTAAAAAGTAGCTGCTGAGGGACCCGTTGGTGCCACGGCGACCCCATTGGATGGGGTGGCTGCCTGACCTACAGTGGTATCAGAGCCTAGCTAGAGCCTTAGGCGAAGTCCTGACGGAGTTAGAAGTCCGAACGAACACAAAACCCCGACCGGAATATGCTCTCTGGACTTTTTCCGAAAATGCGGATTTTTGTGTATTAAAAATGCCTAAAAAATTCAATAAATAATTATAAGAATTACTGTGCAAACTCAGGCGTCGGATTCATCTAAACGGCGGCGGAACCGCGGCAGAAGCCCAGCTTCTGCGGCGGTTCTGCGGTCCCCTGGTGACGTCATCACATTTTTTCTGCACAGTAATTCCTATTTAATTATTCTGGATTTTCTGGGAATATCTAAAATTAATTCCAGAGTTGAATGTTCTGAGTTGTATTGGGAACTCGGTGTATTCGATCGGACTGTCTAATTTTGTCGGTGTGCGTTTCCGGATAAATTTTAGAATATGTTAAAAAGTTCGACCGGATATAAATACCCAATTTTTCCCCTGTCGGGAAATTTCCAAGTGTTGGACTTTTCCGTAGTTTAACGACGTTCTAAGTTGTGCAAGTAACTCGATGGACCCTCTAGAAGACAACAAACCTTAACTCGATTATGTGACCGTCTTGAACTGCCCTTTGAACCTTCGGGTTTGGGGCAGTACGGCGTGCCACATGTGAGCCGTTGGCTTGACCCTTCTACGGCTGGACCGTCGGTACTGAGGCACGAACTGAATGTTGTTAGACTTATTTCATGTGTTGATCTGTATCGGGAAAAGTTGGGTGTTCGATTGTTCGATCGGAAAGTTTGACATTTTCTATTTATCCGGAATGGGATACAACAATTGGAATTCACAGAAGTTATGAGATAACTGAATGAATGTTATAAACGTAGCAGTTTAGTCTCACTTGATCGGTTGCCACGGAATTTTGATGCGATCAAAAGTCCGTCGCAATCACGTAGCGTACGCGGATACTCGCCAATAAACTTAATAGACAGCCTCGCTCCGTAGCCCCGACCAAGTGACTGTAGGAGAACCCCGTCGCCGAAAGCATCCGTTCGGGTGCTCACGGTAGCGGTGTTCCGCCTTGGTGCACTTCGTCGACGGTATCGGGGGTGCGGCTGTCTACTGAAGTTTGCGACGAGCATTCGATCAGGATGTCGGGAATCCTGTTGAATTGCCCGACTTGGTATTGAAAAGTGTTTTCGATAATGAGACTAAAATGCGGGTTTTATAATTGTTAGGCATGCGATGTCTAAGTAATTCATTTAGTCAGGCATGCGATGTCTGAGGTGGTTGCGGATTCCAACTGTTGTAGTTTTACACTTTCTTTTCTGTGACCGTAAGTGTAATATGTGATATCGCCGGTTTCGTTGCTATATGTCAACGACAATTGGGATGCGCATATTTACTTATGTTGATGACATGTGATGTTATGTGTTGCTAGATATGTTATATTGGATCGTCGTGTTTGAATAGCCGGGGTTTTTTATGTGAGATGAGTGTTTTTCATTTTCATTCATGTAAAAACTTGCATGTAATATTCTTTTATTGGGGCGCTTCCAGGTTGCGGATGTTGTCACCGTTGTTGTATATTATTTACTTTTCTGCACTAGGATAGACCCAAGGAGGGGAGCACAAGTAACCGGGTTCTGGGGTCCAGTGGGAGACCAACTCGAGGAGTCGAGTCCGGGTCTCCTAACCCTAGAATTGGCAGGGTTGCTTGCCGCTCTCGTAGGGGTCTAGGGGTGTGGGATTGGCTATTCATCACGACCGTGGAATCCATGTTTTGTACTGGCTCGTATTGAAAACACGGACGTCCTAGTATATCCAATATTTCATATGTTTCTTCTGCTGTGTTTTATCTGTGATCATGTGATGTTCTGTGACAGGTATTATATATAGTATATATGATATATTATATAGACGTTGCTTATGTTTTACACCCGCGCTAGCCCTGCCTCGCTCTGGCGTTAGTTACCTAACCTAACGGTGCAGACGGGACTTCGAGGCGAATGCGGATGGCATAAGCGTACGTTATATTTATCTGTGATGGTTAGGTGGACTTAAATGATGGGATATTCATTAATGAGATTAATGAAAGAAAATAAACCTAATTGATGTTGTGGAATCGAATTTCAAAATAAAACAGGTAGCTACAGTTCTTGCTTTGTATCGCGGTGTTCATTATAGAACATCCTGCACCTTATTCAATAAGGAAAGGACCGAGATCCCTTCACCGGGAGTGACTCCTTTAGCAATAACTGGCAGATGCTACAACCCTCGGTTTGTCTTTTGATCGCTTCTATAGTTTCTGCTTTGCACAGCGATATATATGATATATCCCGCACCTCATTCGACGAGGAAAGGGCCGACGATCCCTTCACCGGGAGTGACCCCTTTAGCAAAACTGGAAAAGCCTCAAAAACATTCCATTTAAAAACCTTTTGATTCCGCAACGAGATCAAGTTCAAAGCGTTAAAGGTTTTCACAAAAACCAGCCGCAACCCTCCGTCATTTTAGGAAGTAGAGTACTTAGTATTCGTGCTGTGTTTGTTGACCATAGTCAAGGCACAGTGTACGGTAGCTAAGTGATGTCTTCTTACACCGCATATGATGCGATTAGTTAGGACAGTCGCGTGACTTTGTTGACCTTAGTTAAGGGTCATGTGGGTGGGTCTAATTAATCACGAAATGACGGGTAGAACTTGACTAGTACTTATGATTTGTTGACCATAGTTAAGGTCATAGGTGCTAGGGGTAAAAACCTTTATCGGGAGTTTCAAGTGTTGAAATTTGCAATGAGATTGCATACCTTCTATGTGATAGTTGGATCCCGATACCCACTGCGAGTAATTGTTACTCCTGGGAGAGTTTTGCACTTTGTAATTAGCCGATCAAGTAGGTGTCTAGAAAGGTGTCAACGGGGTTACGCCTATGGGAAAACGAGGTTTACTGTAATTATGTCCGTGCGAAAGCACGGGAAACCTCCCTCTAAGTACCGACACTGGCCTGGCTGAAAGGTTGGCGAACTTGTAGAGTGTAATTAATCCCGGCTAGTCTTTCCTTTTAGGGTTTGAAGGAAGATTTGATAAAAACAGTGGGAGCCATCCTGATTAGATAAAATATATAACCAATCTGATCTTGCAAGAGCGCACGCAGAGTGTTTTCTTCTCTCTCTCTCCTGGTAGCGACCATATCACGCCTTAATCAAGATAATAATATGGATGTATTGACCGAACCCGCTTGTTATACTGAGCTGGGGAACGTTGGTCCCGCTCCAACTTATAATTGTTATAAGACAGAGCAGGAAATTGGGGAATAACAGATTTCCTATGCCGCCCAAACGAAGAAAGTGCATATGATGCATCTTGTTCGGGTGTGTTCATTACAAAGAACTGTTTCTCAGTATCCTCTGCATCCTGGGTATATGATACCGGATCAGGATCCCAGATATGTAATCTGTTACATAGGGCTACAAAAAGGTAGAAAAACTGAGAACGGGTGATAAGTTTCATGAGACAGAAACCGGGGCAAGTGTTGCAGCCAAGTCTGTTGGTCACTGTCACTCTGTATTACGAATACATTGATTCTGAACAAATGCTATTAGATACCGAACCTGATATACAAAATCATATGAGTCTCTTTATTAGTAAAGAAAGGATATAATTTTGTATTGATGGATAATGTTTTGAACATTTCCTATGTCAAAAGTTGATCGGTCCAGGCACGTTATCTAAAAGCATTGACGTTCTAAATCAAACTACAGTTCCTCGTATACAGAACACACACAAGAGGAAGAGTTCAGAAATGAACGAATTCTTCTTGAAGCATTGTAGACTAGGTCATATCAATGCGACCCGACTGGCTGAAGTTACATTTAGATGTATATTTAAATCAGTTTGAATTTACATCTTATGAAACTTGCCAGTCATGTCACAAAGATTAGATGACCATAGCCCTGTTTGCTAAGAAACAGAGAAAGAGTTAGTGAACTCTTGGGATGATACATGTTGATGTATGTAAGGTCCCCTGTCTACACATGCCAGGACTGGTTCTTTATACTTCATTACGTTCTCTGATGATCTCTTCAGATTCAGACATATGTTCTTGTTGAAACACTAGTCCGAACCTTTTGAGATATTCACAGAATATAAGTTAGAAGTAGAGAACCAAAATACGGGTATAAGTATTATATCCTTTGATGTGATCAAGGAGGAGAATACTTGAGCATGGAATTCCTGGACTATTCTAAAGGAGAATGAGATTCTCTCTCAGCATTACTCCTCCGAATACACCATAGCACGATGGTATATCGGGGCGGAGCAATCACACCCTATATGATATGGTGTGCTCTATGATGAGTACTACTGAGTTACCTTTTTCCTTTTGGGAGTTATGCACTTGAGAAGCTGCATACCTATTGAATTAGGTTTGAATCAAATCAGTGCCTACCACTCCATATAAGATATGGTGCGGGAAGAGCCCATATCTTAAGTTGGTTAAGATTTGGGGTTGTCCGGGCTATGCCTAAAAACAAAATCCGGACAAGCTCAAGGCAAGGTCTGTTATGTAGAACTGGAAAGGTTCCAGCTATACAAACTACAGCAGATGATTTGATAGAACCAAGGGATTCAGTAGATTCCAACGAACCTCAGCCTCTCCGCCGATCTAGTAGGATTCCTCATCCGCCTGAGAGATACCTCGGTTTCTCGATGACAGTGGGAGCAAGGATTGCATCATGAGATGATGACCCAACTAGTTTCGAGCAGGCCATCGAGAGTAGGGACTCTGTAAGAATGGCTGGATGCTTAGCGATCTGAGATGGAATCCATGTACACCAGCAAAGTATGGACTTTATCTGCTATATCTGAAGGGTTAAATCCCCATCAGGAGCAAGTAAATCTTGAGAAGATTACTTGGTATAAATGGAAAAGTTGAGACTTTCAAAGCTAGACTTGTTAAAGGTTTTCGTCATCGACCAGGCGTGGATAATGATGAAACCTTTTTCCAGTAGCTATGCTTAAGTCTATCCAGATCCTACTTACCACGGCTACATACCATGACTACGATATCTGGCGGTTGGGTGCCATGACTGCTTTTCTAAATACTGATTTAGAAGAGAACGTCTATAAGAACACAGCCAGAGGTCTTCGTAAACAGTGGGAGCAGCGAAAACGTGTGCAAGTTGCTTTACATGATGAAGCAGGCATCACGGAGTTGGAACGTCTGTTTTGATGTGATAGTCAAAGTGTTTGACTTCATCAAAATGGTAGACGAACCTTGTATATACAAAAGGGTAGTAGAGAGTAAGGTGGTCATCTTCGTATTGTACGTAGACAACATACTCTTGATAGGAAAAGAGTTTCCTATACTACGATCGGTCAATCTCCTCTTATCACAAAGATTCTCCAAATAGAATAAAGATGATACTTCCCAAATCCTGAGATTTGGACCTATGAGATAGATCTAAAGGGATATTAGGGTTCTCACTAGGTGTAGTGAGATGGTATCAATCGATCCTGGGGAGAATCACTGGAAGTGTTCCAGGGTGATAAAGACGACTGAATGTCAGTCATAGGCACTGTCTTTACCCTCAGTAAAGGGACGGTATGTTGGAAGAGTTCCAAGCTCGATACCGTGGCAAACTAGACGATAAAGGCTGGTAACATCGCTATTGAAGATACTACCAAAGAGGCAGTTTGGGTGTATTTTGGTTCATAAGATGAACTTGGTTCCTGCCATTGTATGACAATGGAAGTGTGGCTTTGGCCCTGGAACCCTGGTCCCATCAGTGACCGAGACATATTCTGAGGAAGCATCACCTGATCATGGAGATAGTTGATCTCCAGGTTGATCGAGGTTAGGAGAGTAGACTCAGAGGACAACACGGCGGATCCACTCACGAAGGCCTTTTTCCCAAAGAGAGACTTTTAGGGGATGGTGGAGTATGTGATACTGCAACCACTGCTACAGATGGCCCTAGTGCAAGTGGGAGCTTGTTAGTTATATATATGCCCTAGAGGCCATTAATGTACATAGGATGTATATTGTAGTGGATGCTGGGACATATATAGGAAGGACTTTCTTGCTCGACATGATAGTACGCTATCTGGTTGCACTTTATCTTAACATGTATACTTTCTGTCTCTCTGATTACATGTTGATAAAGCCCATAGGATGTGTGCTCGACTTCCAGGACTATGATGTAGATCATACTAGTGGGGCCTGGGTAGTCCAAGAGTACATCCTTGAATTGTTCCTAGTCGTGGGAATATCGAGACGGGGCATCGATATTCCAGAGTAGACTAGCGCATATCTTCTCGACCCATGCGATGGGCGATGGATGATCCCATATCCATTGGTGTTTGACATCGAAGATGGTATGCGGGTGCTCAGTGGAGACTGGGTACACTGAACGGACTCGCCGAGAACTCCCAGATGGTATTATACCTCACGTCAGATGGCAGTTCTCTGGTGACACTGGTACAGCTTAGTCTGTTGACCTGAGATCGTCATAGAGTCTTGTGTGTCTCCCACTGTGCTTTGATTTCCACCCTACCACGGCTCTACTGAGTCATGCAAACAGGTGGTTTTTGGGTACAGTCCCGATTCACATGGAGGCAATGAGCGATAGGAGGGGATTCGTCTCTCCCGGTATTGGGGGTTGATGTTGTGCTATGCTCGACTGGCCATAACAGGAAATCCCTGGCCAGGGTTGCAGTGATATACTGGTAAGTGTTATCAGTAGTTTCACGAATGTTATGGACCCTACGTCGGCATGACTTATCGAGCTATTGGGGTCTGACGTTTACCACCCCTAGGCGAGATATACGACATATCAGACGAACAGACCGGACTATACGGTAGTGTTACTGGTCGGATTCGCAGGAGTGTGAGCGGGCTTGCTCGTCGATCTTCTGATCGCTCAATACCCGGGTGGCCGTTACGTTTAGCAGACCGCTTGCGGCTTGTGGGTGTTTGATATGATCATCATCTGCTGCCGGCGTATTGACGAGTCTTTAGAGTGCTACACAGAGGTTTCCTGGCTCAAGCGAAACGAAATAGGAGCGCATATGAGATATGTGCGGGACCGAGAATAATGCGTGTATGTGATACCGTATTCCATTCTCGCGATCTATGTATCGATTGGTTATATGCGATATAACCTAGTTATCGAATCAAGGATTGATTCGATAAGCCGATACATAGGATACTGGCCGGTTATATGCGACATGACCGGATCATTGAATCAAGTGTTGATTTAGTGATTTAATGTATAATTATATATTTGATATATTACTTTGCATTAACTAGTATTGGTTCACTTTAAAAGGATTTTCTCACTTGAATTGTGCAAGTTGTATATGTGATATATTTCTTTGTGCACATGATTGTATCATGTTTGATGATACATTCTTGTTTGGTTTTGTGTAAAGTATTAAACCATGGTTAGTTAGTGATTAGGGTTTCATCTTATTCATTTATCTTTTTATTTTATTTATTTCAAAAGAAAAAGATAAAGAGAATTGGATGGTGGCTATTTTTGTTTTTAGTTGAAGTTTCTTGAAACTTTGACTTAGTCTCCTTTTTGTTCTTATCCTTAACCCTAACCTTTCCATTAACCATGGTCTTTTCTCTACACTTAACTAAGGTTAAAAGATATGATAAGTATTGTATTTTCTTTTCTTTTTTAATTTTAAGTTATCATATCTTCTTCTTCTTCTTCATCTTCGTCAACATTGAAGAAAGCTTGCTACTCCAATGGCAAGTCATGAAGTCTAGTGAGAAATCCAAAACTAAAGTTTACCCACTTCCTATTTTTTCAACCTCTACCTCTTGCCAAGTAGTATAGGGTGTTTCCTTCACAAGTTTTTCCGACTTGGTGAAGTTGGAGCTTGTTCTAGCGATGCCTCGACGTAGATCATCTTCGGCATCGAACCGACAATCAAGCCCGCCCATTCTTCGATGATGCCGACGCTAGAGCCCAAGACATGATTTGGACAGCGAGGGGACTTCATTGCGGAGCCGTGGAGGTGGTGGACCGGATCTACAAAGGTTGTATATCCGTTCCCTTAGTTAAAATGTTAACTACTTTATGTTTTCGCCTAAATATCTAGTAAACGATCCGTAGTCGGGTTTGTAGGCACCCATAAAATTTGATTTGTGCATGTTTGATCACTTGTGAGACTTCACTAGAGTGCCTAGGAACCCTACAAAATCATTAAATCAACACTTGATTTAACGATCCGGCCATATCGCATATAGCCGACTAATATCAAATGTATCGACTTATCGAATCAACCCTTGATTCGATAACTAGGTTATATCGCATACAACCTTTCATTACATTCATCGCGAGAATGGAATACGGTATCACATAGACGCATTATTCTCGGTCCCGCACATATATCATATGCGCTCCTATTTCGTTTCTCTTGAGCCAGGAAACCTCTGTGTAGGACTATAAAGACTCGTCAATACGCCGGCAGCGGATGATGATCATATCAAACACCCACAAGCCGCAAGCGATCTGCTAAACGTAACGGCCACCCGGGTATTGAGCGATCAGAAGATCGACGAGCAAGCCCGCTCACACTCCTGTGAATTCAACCAGTAACACTTACCGTACAGTCCGGTCTGCTCGTCTGATATGTCGCATATCTCGCCTAGGGGTGGTAAACGTCAGACCCCAATAGCTCGATAAGTCGTGTCGATATGAGGTCTATAACATTTCGAGAAACTACTGGTAACACTTACCAGTAAATCTCAGCAACCCTGGCCAGGGATTTCCGGTTATAGCCAATCGAGCACAGCGCAACATCAACCCCCTATACCGGGAGAGACGAATCCCCTCTTATCGCTCATTGCCTCCATGTGACTCGGGACTGTACCCAAAAACCACCGTTTTGCACGCCCTCTTGGACAGTGGGAACCACACAAGACTCTATGACGATCTCGGGTCAACAGACTACTCTGTACCAGTGTCACCAGAGAACTGCCATCTGACGTAAGGTATAATACCATCTGGGAGTTCTCGGCGAGTCCGTCCAGTGTACCCAGTCTCCACTGAGCACCCGTATATCATCTCTGATGTCAAACACCAATGGATATGGGATCATCCATCGCCCATCTGTATGGGTTGAGAAGGTATACGCTAGTCTACTCTGGTATATCGATGCCCTGTCTCGATACACCCACGACTAGGGACCTTGAAGGATGTACTTATGGACTACCATGTCCCCACTAGTATCATCTGCATCATAGTCCAGGTAGTTAAGTACACATCATAAGGGCTTTACCAACATGTAACAGAGAGATAATGAGTATACACGTTAAGGTAATGGGCAACCAGATAGCATACTATCATGTCGAGCAAGAAAGTCCTCCCTATATATGTCCAAGCATCCACTACAATATACATCCTATGTATAGTAATGGCCTCTAGGGCATACATATAACTAACAATACTGCAACAACTGGCCTTAGTGCAAGTGAGAGATTGTTAGTTATGTGTATGCTTTAGAGGCCATTACTGTACATGAGATGTATATCATAGTGGATGCTAGGATATATATAGAGAAGACTCTCTTGCTCGATATGATAGTATGCTATCTGGTTGCTCTTTGTCTTATCATGTTGACTTGTATTGTGATACTGTCTTGTTCTCACATGTTGATAAAGCGTTTAGGATATGTACTTGATTACCAGGACTATGATGGAGATCATACTAGTAGGGCCAAAGGTAGTCCACAAGTACATCATATAATTGTTCCAAGTCGAGGGTGTATCGAGATAGGGCATCGATACTCCAGAGTAGACCAGCGTATACGCATCTTGACCCATACGATGGGTGATGGATGATCCCACATCCGTTGGTGTTTGATATCAAATATGGTATACGGGTGCTCAGTGGAGAATGGGTTGTTAGTTGTATGTATGCCCTAGAGGCCAGTATTGTACAGATGATGTATATTATATTGGATGCTTGGACATATATAGAGAGGACTTTCTTGCTCGATATGATAGTATGCTATCTGGTTGCTCTTTATCTTAACATGTATACTTGTCTCTTGATACTGTCTTATAGCTACATGTTGATAAAGCCCTTAGGATGTGTACTTGACTACCTGGACTGTGATGCAGATCATACTAGTAGGGCCAAGGTAGTCCATAAGTACATCCTTTAATGTTCCTAGTCGTGGGTGTATCGAGACAGGGCATCGATATACCAGAGTAGACCAGCGTATACGCTTCTCGACCTATGAGATGGGCGATGGATGATCCAATATCCATTGGTGTTTGACATCAGAGATGGTATACGGGTGCTCAGGGGAGACTGGGTATACTGGACGGACTCACCGAGAACTCCCAGATGGTATTATACCTTACGTCAGATGGCAGTTCTCTGGTGACACTTGTGTAGGTTAGTCTGTAGACCCGAGATCGTCATAGAGTCTTGTGTGATTCCCACTGTGCTTTGATTTCCACCTTACCACATCCATGAGGGTGTGCAAAACGGTGGTTTTTGGATACAGTCCCGAGTCACATGGAGGTAATGAGCGATAGGAGGGGTTTCGTCTCTCCCGGTATTGGGGGTTGATGTTGCGCTGTGCTCGATTGGCCGTAACAGGGAAGTCCCTGGCCAGGGCTGAGTTAGAGATTTACTGGTAAGTGTTACCAGTAGTTTTTCGACCCGTTATGAGCCTCATATCGGCACGACTTATCGGTTATTGGGGTCTGACGTTTACCACCCCTAGACTTGGTATGCGACATATCAGACGAGGAGACCGGACTGTACGGGAAGTGTTACCGGCAGGCTTTTACAGGAGTTGCAGCGGGCTTGCTTGTTGATCTTCTGATCGCTCAATACCCGGGTAGCCGTTATGTCCAGCTAGTACCGCTGACGGCTTGTGGGTGCTTGATGTGATCATCACCTACTGCCGGCGTATTAACGAGTTTTTAGAGTCCTACATAGAGGTTTTACTGGCTCAGGCAAAACGGAATAGGAGCATGTATGTGATATGTGTGAGACCGAGAATAAATGCGTGTATGTGATACCGTATTCTATTCTCGCGACTTTTTGTATCGGTCGGTTATATATGATATGACCGGGTTATCGAATCAAGTGTTGATTCGATAAGTCGATACAATGGATGTTAGTCGGTTATATGAGATATGACCGGATTATTAAGTCAAGTGTTGATTTAATAATTAAGTTTATAATTGTATATTAGATATACTAGTTTACAATTACGAACACATGTTCACTTAAAGATTTTTTCTCACATGAACACAACTTCTATATATATTTGATATATATTAAAATGTGTTTTCTTTTTTGTATCATGGTTGATAATTGTAACCCTTCGAAAATCGTTTAGGCAGTTTTTCGGTAATCGGCTAATTTTTTGGCTTTTTCCGTAAAAAGTTAAAATAGGTATTTTTCATTGTAGACTTAATTATACAAAATTTAGATAAGATATTACTATAATTTTGTCACTAAAATGTCACTTATAATTATCTAGTTAAATAAAAAAAAATAGTAATTAATTATTTTTTTTATTATTTTAAGCCTTTTTAAATACATTAAATTAGTGATAAATACAAATTTAATTAGGTAAATTTCATAATTAGGAGTCTTTATAAGCTAAAATAGGGTGTTAATAAAGTTGTATCATGGCTTGCAAATTTTTGGTTTTAGGGTTGGAAATTTTATGAAAAAATGAATTAAAATGAGGCTTTTTGTGAAAATATTGATGTGAAAGCATTAAATGATAACATATGATGTTTTATTGACCTAGAAACTTCTCCAAATATCCCACACCCCACTCCCCACCTGCTAGCCGAGCCTCAACAGCAGCTTTTCCCCATTTCTTCACTTCATTCTTGCTTCAAATTCATAGCAAAATTCATTAAAAATTCACAAATTTCCTTCTCCATTCAAAGCAAAACCCTAATCCATTCTCTCTTCAACCCAAATTAGTTCAAAAACTTGATGAAAGGAGGCTTCTTGGTGACTTGATCAAGCTAGGGTTCAAGCTTGTGAGGTGAAGATTCTAATCTTTTTGCTAATTTGTAGTTTAATAAAGCTAGTTAGTATTTTAAAGTGATTAATTTCATTGTAATGGTTAGTTTTGAAATTTCAAGAATGGGTTTTGATGTTGAGTTAGGGTTTGAAACATGGTTGTTAGAATTAAGTTAGGGTTTTGGTTATCTAATTGATTAGAGTGGTTAATTGTGTAATGATATGCTGGCTAAATCGATTAAATTTCGATGTTTGCATCGAATCGGTATTGAATTTGCTTACTAGATTTTTACGAAAAATAGAATGCGATCAAATTGCGTTATTTTAGAGATATAATTAGCTTCGTATAGGACTATTATAGTGCGCGAACGCGGGGTTTCGTCTAGTCGGGTTGTAGTTTTGTCGATTTCCCCGAAATGACGATTCTAGTTAAAGGTTAGCGATTTTCGTGCGTTTTTCCGCGCACCGAGTGCATGCTATGATTAATTCGAGAGCGTTGATAATTGTATTTTGTGACTTGCATCGTCTTAGGTTTTGTAATCTTATGCTTGGTGTTGTGTAAATATAGGATCGGTCGGGGAAACATCGGACACGGCGCGAAAAGGCAAGGCGGTGGTCGGATCGGATTAGCGGAGATTTCAAGTGAGTAGATGTATTCATCTATGGGGGAATGATCTGAATGGCGCGAGGCACCCCCCTAGTTAGGATTACTCTACTTTTTGCAAGATTCATATTGTTAGCTAGCTTATCCAATCATGTACACTGCATACCCTTATAGCGAACAGCATATTAGATTGCATGGACATTCATCTATACTTATGCGATATCACTTTGTAGGACACGAACACCATTACCATTGGCATTTGTTGCACGCGCACCATTCATGTGACACACACGCCTTTGGTAATTGCCATGCCACGTCCACTACAGAATCTGTTTATCATAATATCGCCACTTGCATTCATACTTGATATATGAAATTGCATAGCATACGTATACTTCGCATCATCATCATATTTATATAGATTTCTAGCAAAATTTACATCGTATGCATTGATATCATAGACATTTATCATATATAACATGTGGACATTATGATTTTCTTGAGGATTTCAGTATTGCTGCGATTTCTGGATTTTTGGGGAAAACCGCAAGAATTTAACAAAACCTTATATTTATCATTTTCAAAACAAAGTTGCGGTTTTCTCGTGATGTATGTGTCGTCCACCATGAGTTTTCATGTTTTCTGTTGGATTTCGAGACCCGATTCGATGAGTGGATGAACCGTCTCGGGTACATGGTGGGCCCCGTATGGTACCCCGGGGCAAGAAGATCGAGTTGTAGACGATGATCCTGGCAGGGGAAGACTACCTACCGGTGATGTCTGGCGCGGCGGATATCCGGAGGATACCGACCGTTGTCGTGAGATTTATGATATGGGCCGATCCGGACTGACGGAGCCCGATATTGAGACAGATATGATTCCTATTTGGTGTCGATACTTGACACGGATTTTCAGATGATTTCTTGATGGTATTTAACTATTATAAAGATATTCATGTTCTAAAGTTAAGAATTCAATACCCTTAGTATTTAAAACACTTAAAGACTTAATAATGACATTGCATACCTGTGCATGCATACTAGAGATATTATATCACATATGGACATGCATGTTGTGGTGCATTGCGTGCATTCTTTCGATTGCCTTATTAGATGTTATATTTACTCACGAGCTGGCAACTCACCCCCGTTGTGCCACAGTGTCTTGCAGGTCGGACCCGTCAGTCTTGTAGCGGCGGGTTATCTTATCATCAGCTCATTTTGCTCAGCCTCGCGACATCGCCCGTAGGTGGGTTGCGAGCACACTTTATTTCTTTTTGCTTTATCATTGTATCTAGTATTCTCCATCTACAACTTTATATTGTATGTGCGACCTAGTGATGAGACTGAGAGATTTGTATATTTGTGGTTTCTTTTGGGTCGAGCTCACTTGAGCCGACGTGTGTTTTCTGTTATTTTGCATTTCTTTTATGCTCTTTTTCTTGATATTACTATTATATTGCATGTGGTTGTGATCCGCCTTGGGCGAAGAGCTAGCTCCCGCTTGGGGATGCCATTTTATGATTACAGGTTTATTATCTTGTTGTACCCATTTTGGGGGATAGAAAATACAGGGGAGACGCTGCCGAAATTTTCGGAAATTTTTGATATTTTAGAAAGGGATTCTATGCAACTTAAATGATTTTAAAAACCGTTTTCATTAAAGGTTTTCCTTCACTCTCTTTTGATTTTTGTTTAGATTCTTTTGGGCTTTGGCTGACTTAGGTTACGGTACGCCTTTAGACGTCTCGTAATCTAAGTGCCAGTCGCGTTCCGTACTTTCGGGACGTGACAAAGTTGGTATCAGAGCGTAGGTTTTACTTTTCTGAGTGTAGGACGACCTTGGTAGATGGAGTAGGTGACTTAAGCAGAGTGGCGTAGCGTGGGTATGATCCGCGGCATACTTACGATACGGTACTCCGCCTAAGTGACCTTAGGACATAATTGCTTGTATTTCCTTTCTTCATTCCTTGCATTCCTTGATTCAATTGCAATGTCCTTATCAGTCCTGTTTCTTATTCCAGCTTCGATGCCGCCAAAGACTACGAGAGCTCAGCGGGCTGCCGCTAGGGATGAGATTCGGGCGGGCCCGTCTGAGGCGAGGATCGAGCGGGAGGATACGCCTACCCCTCAGGGTCATACTGATCCGCCTTATCCTGACCGTATTGCCAGATTAGAGGCCGGCATGCAAGAGTTACGACAGATGATGGGATCTTTAGTTGAGTCCAGCCGGGCACAGAGATCCGAGGACGTTCTTTCCACCGCACAGACCACGATCGTACCTGCTGCACAGATGGTCACTCCTGCTGCTACTACGGAGACTATCCCTGTTTCACTACAGGAGTTCATGAGATTGAGACCTCCAGCTTTTACCGGTACAGATGCGACAGAGGACCCACAGGCATTTCTTGATAGGATAGCTCGGATTTGCCATTCGTTGAGGTGTTCTGATGATAGATTGGTGGAGTTTGCGAGTTTTCGTCTGGAGGGTCTTGCCCAGACATGGTACGATTCAGTAGAGAGAGGCCGAGCTGCAGGTCTGCCTTCTATGACCTGGGATGAGTTTACATCTGCGTTTGTTGCCCGTTTTCTTCCGGAGAGTGTCCGAGATGCTCGAGCCCGTAGTTTTGAGTCTTTGCGCAAGACTCCTGGGATGACAGTGTCGGAGTATGATATACAGTTTACCCAGTTGTCTCGATATGTTCCGTACCTAGTCGACACAGAAGAGAAGAGAATAAAGAGGTTTGTACGAGGGCTTGATACACAGCTATTCCTTGCCATCGGCACCCAGCACTTTGATACATACACAGCCGCGATGGATGCAGCCTTACTTTTGGAGGAGCGTATTTCTGAGACTCCGGTCGTTTCTGGGCCGAAGAGGATCCGTACTGATACGCCAGCTCAGCGGCAGATGGGCAGACACCGCGATAGATTATTTCCGGGAGATGGTGGAGGCAGAGGATTGAGACGAGGTCAGTTATTTGGTTCATATCCACAGACCCAGCAGTCGTCTCCAGGATGTTTTCGGTCCGGGAGTCAGTATCACCGTGTCAGAGACTGTACCATGGGACGTCCGGGCGCGGTGACAGTCCCGCATGTGACTTTACTACCCTCACCACCTTCTCAGAGAGCTTTACTTCCTACTCCTGATGATGCTTCACGCCAGCCAGATGCTTCTAGAGGCCGTGGGCGTGGCGGTCCGGTTCCGAGAGGACGAGGCGACAGAGGCAGAGGCAGAGGCCGAGGTAGAGGCAGAGGACAGCCAGCTATTAGTGGTGGACAGGCCCGAGTGTTCGCATTGACTCCTCAGGATGCACAGGCATCCAATGCCGTCGTGACAGGTACTCTGCCAGTATGTTCTTTTGATGCACGGGTATTATTTGATCCAGGCTCCATACATTCCTATGTATCCACGTATTTTGCACCGAGGTTGGGCCGAGAGTCTTCTCCGTTAGATCAGCCGCTTGTCGTTATTACACCGGTAGGCGAGTCTTTTGTTGCCCGTTTTGTGTACCGATCGTGTTCCGTTCGTATCGGGGAGAGAGATTCTTTAGTAGATTTGATTCTCCTCGATATACTAGACTTTGACGTTCTTCTTGGTATGGACTGGCTAGCCACCTGTTATGCATCCGTGGACTGCCGTGTGAAAGCAGTCAGATTCAGTTTTCCTGGTGAGCCGGTTCTTATTATTCAGGGAGATCGTAGTGCTACCCTTCCCAGCTTGATTTCTTCTCTTCGCGTTGGTCAGCTCTTAAGGAAAGGGTGTCAGGGATTCTTAGCCTATATTTGTGATACTAGCTCCACAGAGATTCCGTTGGACCAGGTCCCTGTTGTGAGAGAGTTTCCTGATGTTTTCCCTGACGAGCTGCCTGGTCTGCCACCAGAGCGTGAGATTGAGTTCTGTATTGACTTGATCCCTGGCACGGGGCCTATCTCTATACCGCCTTATCGGATGGCCCCGGTGGAGCTGAGAGAGCTAAAGGATCAATTACAGGACTTGCTGGACAAAGGGCTTATCCGACCGAGTGTGTCACCTTGGGGTGCTCCCATCTTGTTTGTTAAGAAGAAGGACGGAAGTATGCGTTTATGCATTCATTATCGTTAGCTGAACCGGGTTACTGTGCGGAACAGGTATCCCCTACCCCGCATTGATGACTTATTTGATCAGCTCCAGGGTGCAGGGTTTTTCTCGAAGGTTGATTTACGGTCAGGTTATCACCAGTTGCGGGTTCGGAAGGAGGATATTCCGAAGACCCCCTTCCGTACTCGATATGGTCATTATGAGTTCTTGGTGATGTCGTTCGGGCTCACCAATGCCCCGGCAGCATTTATGGATTTGATGAACCGCGTATTCAGGCCGTATCTCGATCAGTTCATCATTGTGTTCATTGACGACATCTTGGTTTATTCTCGGAGCCGGGAGGAGCATGAGCAGCACTTACGTATCACCTTGCGGACTTTGAAGGAGCATCAGCTGTTCGCCAAATTTTCCAAGTGCGCATTCTGGTTAGACAGTGTCGATTTCTTGGGTCATGTGGTGACGAGAGACGGTATTTGTGTGGACCCGAAGAAGATCGAGGCAGTTCAGCGTTAGCCTAGACCAGTATCAGTTACAGAGGTTCACAGTTTTCTAGGTCTGGCCGGCTATTATCGACGTTTCGTCTAGGATTTCTCCCGTATTGCTGCACCATTGACCGGGTTGACCCGGAAGGGGGTTCCTTTTGATTGGACCCAGGCATGTGAGGATAGTTTCCAGCAGTTGAAGAATCGTCTGACTACTGCACCAGTGTTAGCATTGCCTTCAGGATCAGGCGGGTTCGTGGTATATTGTGATGCTTCTAGAGTGGGGCTAGGATGTGTGTTGATGCAGCACGACAGAGTTATCGCGTATGCTTCTCGACAGCTGAGGAAACACGAGCAGAACTACCCCATACATGATTTAGAGATGGCTGCAGTGGTATTTGCACTTAAGATCTGGAGACATTACCTATACGGTGAGTCGTGCCAGATATTCACTGACCACAAAAGTTTGAAGTATATCTTCCAGCAGCGAGATTTGAACCTGAGACAGCGCCGTTGGATGGAGTTGGTGAAGGATTATGACTGCGAGATTTTATACCATCCGGGCAAGGCGAATGTGGTGGCAGATGCTTTGAGTAGGAGGCCCGGAGGTAGTTTATCTTGTTTGAGCGCAGTACAGATGCAGTCGACGGCGGATTGGCAGGTGTTATGTGATAGCAGAGTGCAGTTCGAGTTTACTCCTACAGGGGGACAGCTAGCCCATTTCAGAGCACGCCCACAGTTACTTGACCGTATCCATGAGGCACAGTCCGGCGATGCCCGTACATTAGAGATTATTGAGCAGATTCGGCAGGGCAGAGTTTCCGAGTTCATGATTGATGATCAGGGGATACTTCGATTTGGGACTCGACTGTGCGTGCCAGATTCAGAGGGACTGAGGCGTGATATTCTCGAGGAGGCACATAGATCCGTATACAGTGTGCATCCATGTTCCACCAAGATGTACCGTGATTTGAGAGAGGTTTACTGGTGGGACGGGATGAAAAAGGATATTGCAGACTTTGTGTCGAGATGCCTGACTTGTCAGCAAGTCAAGGCCGAGCACCAGAGGCCAGCCGGCGAGTTACAGCCTTTGCCCATCCCTGAGTGGAAGTGGGAGCAGGTCTCCATGGACTTCATTGTCGGTCTACCCAGGACTAGTCGAGGGTATGACTCTATATGGGTGATTGTTGATCGACTGACGAAAGCGGCTCCCTTCCTGCCAGTGAAGACCACTTTTGGATTTTCTCAGTACGCCCAGGTTTATATTGATGAGATAGTGCGACTGCATGGTGTTCCGACTTGCATCGTATCCGACCGTGGCACCCAGTTTACCAGCCGATTGTGGCAGAAACTACAGGAAGCTTTGGGCACCCGATTGAGTTTTAGCACAGCCTTTCATCCTCAGACTGACGGTCAGTCGGAGCGTACGATTCAGACTCTTGAGGACATGCTCAGAGCTTGTGTTTTAGATTTCGGTGGTAGCTGGGATCGTCATTTGCCTTTGATCGAGTTTTCCTACAATAATAGCTTCCAGGAGACGATTCAGATGGCACCTTTTGAGGCTTTATATGGGAGGAGATGTCGATCGCCTGTATGTTGGACAGAGCTCAGGGAAAGCAGTATTTTAGGGCCGCAGATTGTACAGGAGACGACCGAGAAGATACAGCTAATTCGGGACAGGATGAGAGCGGCACAGAGCAGGCAGAAATCATATGCTGACAGGCGTCGTCGCCGACTCGAATTCGCTGTTGGCGATCATGTTTTCCTGAAGGTCTCTCCGATGAAAGGTGTGATGAGATTTGGGTGGAAAGGGAAAATGGGTCCTAGATATGTCGGTCCTTTCGAGATCCTAGAGCGTGTTGGTCCAGTCGCTTATCGGTTAGCTCTTCCGCCCAGCTTCCCCGATGTTCACCCCGTATTCCATGTCTCGATGCTCCGCAAGTACCTTCATGATCCTTCCCAGGCGATTCAGCACCAGACGATCCAGCTAGAGCGTGATCTTTCTTTCACCGAGCAGCCGGTGGTCATCTTGGATCGGCAGGTGAAGAAATTGAGGTCGAAGGTCATACCGTCCGTCAAGGTCCTTTGGCGTGGCCCGAACAGCGAGGAGGTCACCTGGGAGACCGAGGTCGAGATGAGGAAGAGATATCCCCATCTTTTTGAAGGTACGCGTAGTTAAATTTTAAATTCGGGGACTGAATTTCTTTAAGGGGGGAAGATTGTAACCCTTCGAAAATCGTTTAGGCAGTTTTTCGGTAATCGGCTAATTTTTTGGCTTTTTCCGTAAAAAGTCAAAATAGGTATTTTTCATTGTAGATCTAATTATACAAAATTTAGATAAGATATTACTATAATTTTGTCACTAAAATGCCACTTATAATTATCTAGTTAAATAATTTTTTTTCGTAATTAATTATTTTTTTAATATTATTTTAAGCCTTTTTAAATACATTAAATTAGTGATAAATACAAATTTAATTAGGTAAATTTCATAATTAGGAGTATTTATAAGCTAAAATAGGGTGTTAATAAAATTGTATCATGGCTTGCAAATTTTTGGTTTTAGGGTTGGAAATTTTATGAAAAAATGAAATAAAATGAGGCCTTTTGTGAAAATATTGATGTGAAAGCATTAAATGATAACATATGATGTTTTATTGACCTAGAAACTTCTCCAAATTTCCCACACCCCTCTCCCCACCTGCTAGCCGAGCCTCAACAGCAGCTTTTCCCCATTTCTTCACTTCATTCTTGCTTCAAATTCATAGCAAAATTCATTAAAAATTCACAAATTTCCTTCTCCATTCAAAGCAAAACCCTAATCCATTCTCTCTTCAACCCAAATTAGTTCAAAAACTTGATGAAAGGAGGCTTCTTGGTGACTTGATCAAGCTAAGGTTCAAGCTTGTGAGGTGAAGATTCTAATCTTTTTGCTAATTTGTAGTTTAATAAAGCTGGTTAGTATTTTAAAGTGATTAATTTCATTGTAATGGTTAGTTTTGAAATTTCAAGAATGGGTTTTGATGTTGAGTTAGGGTTTGAAACATGGTTGTTAGAATTAAGTTAGGGTTTTGGTTATCTAATTGATTAGAGTGGTTAATTGTGTAATGATATGCTCGCTAAATCGATTAAATTTCGATGTTTGCATCGAATCGGTATTGAATTTGCTTACTAGATTTTTACGAAAAATAGAATGCGATCAAATTGCGTTATTTTAGCGATATAATTAGCTTCGTATAGGACTATTATAGTGCGCGAACGCGGGGTTTCGTCTAGTCGGGTTGTAGTGTTGTCGATTTCCCCGAAATGACGATTCTAGTTAAAGGTTAGCGATTTTCGTGCGTTATTCCGCGCACCGAGTGCATGCTATGATTAATTCGAGAGCGTTGATAATTGTATTTTGTGACTTTCATCGTCTTAGGTTTTGTAATCTTATGCTTGGTGTTGTGCAAATATAGGATCGGTCGGGGAAATATCGGACACGGCGCGAAAAGGTAAGGCGGTGGCCGGATCGGATTAGCGGAGATTTCAGGTGAGTAGATGTATTCATCTATGGGGGAATCGTCTGAATGGCGCGAGGCGCCCCCTAGTTAGGATTACTCTACTTTTTGCAAGATTCATATTGTTAGCTAGCTTATCCATTCATGTACACTGCATACCCTTATAGCGAACAGTATATTAGATTGCATGGACATTCATCTATACTTATGCGATATCACTTTGTAGGACACGAACACCATTACCAATGGCATCTGTTGCACATGCACCATTCATGTGACACACACGCCTTTGGTAATTGCCATGCCACGTGCACTATAGAACCTGTTTATCATAATCTCGCCACTTGCATTCATACTTGATATATGAAATTGCATAGCATACGTATACCTCGCATCATCATCATATTTATATAGATTTCTAGCAAAATTTACATCGTATGCATTTATATCATAGACATTTATCATATATAACATGTGGACATTATGATTTTCTTGAGGATTTCAGTATTGCTGCGATTTCTGGATTTTTGGGGAAAACCGCAAGAATTTAACAAAACCTTATATTTATCATTTTCAAAACAAAGTTGCGGTTTTCTCGTGATGTATGTGTCGTCCACCATGAGTTTTCATGTTTTCTGTTGGATTTCGAGACCCGATTCGAGGAGTGGATGAACCGTCTCGGGTACATGG
The DNA here is from genome assembly GCA_030015575.1 of Agapanthus africanus. Lineage (NCBI taxonomy): Eukaryota > Viridiplantae > Streptophyta > Magnoliopsida > Asparagales > Amaryllidaceae > Agapanthus > Agapanthus africanus. The sequence continues at coordinate 265,593,944 of CM057344.1, read as the reverse complement.
TGGGCCCGGTATGGTACCCCGGGGCAACAAGATCGAGTTGTAGACGATGAGCCTGGCAGGGGAAGACTACCTACCGGTGATGTCTGGCGCGGTGGATATCCGGAGGATACCGACCGTTGTCGTGAGATTTATGATATGGGCTGATCCGGACTGACGGAGCCCGATATTGAGACAGATATGATTCCTATTTGGTGTCGATACATGACACGGGTTTTCAGATGATTTCTTGATGATATTTAGCTATTATATAGATATTCATGTTCTAAAGTTAAGAATTCAATACCCTTAGTATTTAAAACACTTAAAGACTTAATAATGACATTGCATACCTGTGCATGCATACTAGAGATATTATATCACATATGGACATGCATGTTGTGGTGCATTGCGTGCATTCTTACGATTGCCTTATTAGATGTTATATTTACGCACGAGCTGGCAACTCACCCCCGTTGTGCCACAGTGACTTGCACGTCGGACCCGTCAGTCTTGTAGCGGCGGGTTATCTTATCATCAGCTCATTTTGCTCAGACTCGCGACATCGCCCGTAGGTGGGTTGCGAGCACACTTTATTTCTTTTTGCTTTATCATTGTATCTAGTATTCTCCATCTACCACTTTATATTGTATGTGCGACCTAGTGATGAGACTGAGAGATTTGTATATTTGTGGTTTCTTTTGGGTCGAGCTCACTTGAGCCGACGTGTGTTTTCTGGTATTTTGCATTTCTTTTATGCTCTTTTTCTTGATATTACTATTATATTGCATGTGGTTGTGATCCGCCTTGGGCGAAGAGCTAGCTCCCGCTTGGGGATGCCATTTTATGATTACAGGTTTATTATCTTGTTGTACCCATTTTGGGGGATAGAAAATACAGGGGAGACTCTGCCGAAATTTTCGGAAATTTTTGATGTTTTAGAAAGGGATTCTATGCAACTTAAATGATTTTAAAAACCGTTTTCATTAAAGGTTTTCCTTCACTCTCTTTTGATTTTGGTTTAGATTCTTTTGGGCTTTGGCTGACTTTGGTTACGGTACGCCTTTAGACGTCTCGTAATCTAAGTGCCAGTCGCGTTCCGTACTTTCGGGACGTGACAATAATACATTATACATGGGTGTGCAAGACATACACCATACTATTTTAGATGGTAGTTAATATTTATTTAAGGTAATTACAAATTAGTGGAGCTTAGGTCATAAGCATGAAGCTTGTAGAACCATGTGGATGCTTTGAGAAAGTCCACCAAATTTGTTTTACTTTAGATTTTTCTTAACCTAACCATTTTGAATTAGCTATGGTTATGTCTCTACAAGAGTTAGTATATGATACTCACTCACCATGGTTAGACTTCTCACTTGATCATTATCTTCATCTCTTTCTTTTCTTCTTCTTCTTCATTTGTTAAAAAGAAAAAACATGCTACGGTTTGATCAAAAGTGAGAAAGATTGTGAGAAACAAAATTCTGAAGAGATCCCACTTCCTATTTCTCCATCCTCTACTAGACTAGCACTTTAGTTTAGGATGTTTGCTTCACTAATTCTCAAGTTAGTGAAGTAGAAGCATGACTTGGCATCCCCTCGACGTAGATCATCTTCAGCCTCGAAGACTTCAAGCAAGGACGTTCTTTCGCCTCGTGAAGCCATGCAAAGGCCCGGGAGAACCACGATCGCAGCGAAGGGACTTCAACAAGGAGCTAAAGAAGTGAAGGACCGATCTACAAAGGTTGTATTTCGTATTCCCTTAGGAGTAAAGTTGTTTACTTGCAATATGTTTCGCCTAATCTCTAGTATACGATCTTGCTTAGGGTTATTCGGCACATAAAAATTTAATTTTGGCATGGTCGATGCCTTGTAGAGCCTTGTTAGTGTGCCTAGTAACGCTACAGTAGTATCAGAGCCTAGCTAGAGCATTAGGCGATGTGTTAACAAAGTTAAAACTCCGAACGAACCCGAATACGCAAATTTAACCCCCTCTCTGGACAATTTCTAAAAACTGGGTTTTTTCTGAATTAAAAATACCTAAATAATTCAGCAGGGTTTTCTAAGAATTACGGTGCAAATTTGATGACCTAATTCATACGGACCGCCGCGGTTCCGCGGCAATACCCTGCTTGTGCCGCGGAACCGCGGCCGTACAGTGACCTTGGGGTTCTCTGTTTGCACAGTAATGTTATATTCTGTTATTGATATTTTCTGGGTATTTTTAATCTGACTCAAGTGTTGAGTGTTTTGGGGTTTATTTTGTAATCGTCGATTCGATCGGAGAATTTAATTTTGTTTTGTTATGCCGGATAATTTAGAAAGTATTAAAATGTTCGAACGGATATCATTAACTCAATTTTTCCCGGCACGAAAAACATTCAAGTGTTGAATTTTTCTCGGGTTTAAATCATTCGGAAAAACGTGCATGTGACGCGATAGACCCTCTAGAAGACAACAAACCTTAACTCGATTATGTGACCGTCTTGAACTGCCTTTTGAACTTTAGGGTTTGGGGCAGTACGGCGTGCCACATGTGAGGCTTTGGCTTGACCCTTCTACGGCTGGACCTTTCTACTGTGACGTATTCTGGAATTTTTGAACTCCGCTCAAGTGTTAAGCTATTATGGAAATCTTGGGTATTTGATTATTCGATCGGAAAGTTTAATACTGTCTATTTATCTGGAATGTGATACAATATGTGGAATTCATATAGTTAGGCTTGAAATGCGAAGTATGTGATATTTCGGATTTACGATGTCTAAAAAGATTGTGGATTCCAAATGTTGTAGTTTTACACTTTTTTTTCTGCGGCCGTAAGTGTAATATGTGATATCGCCGGTTTCGTTGCTATATGTCGAAGACAATTGGGATGCGCATATTTACTTACGTTGATGACATGTGATGTTATGTGTTGCTGGATATGTTATATTGGATCGTCGCGTTCTGAATAGCCGAGGTGTTTTATGTGAGATGAGAGTATTTATTTTCATTCATGTAAAATTAAATGTATGTAATATTCTTTTATTGGGGCACTTCCGGGATGAGGTTGATGTCACCATTTGTATATTATTTACTTTTCTGCACTAGGATAGACCCAAGGAGGAGAGCACAAGTAACCGGGTTCTACAGTCCAGTGGGAGACCAACTCGAGGAGTCGAGTCCGGGTCTCCTAACTCTAGAATTGGCAGGGTTGCTTGCCGCTCTCGTAGGGGTCTAGGGGTGTGGGTTTGGCTATCCGTCGCGACCATGGAATCCGTGTTTTATAGAGGCTCAAAATAAAACACGGATGTCTAGTATATCCAATGTTTCATATGTTTCTTCTGCTGCGATATCTGTGATGTGATCATTTGATGTTCTGTGATAAATACTGTATATAATATATATGATATATTATATAGACGTTACTTATGTTTTACACCCGCGCTAGCCCTGCCCTGTTCTGCCGTTAGTTACCTAACCTAACGGTGCACGAGGGGACGTCGAGGCGAATGCGGATGGCATAAGTGTACGTCGTATTTATCTGTGATGTTTAGGTGACTTAAATGATGGGACTTCATTAATGTGATTAATGAAAGAAAAGAAACCTAAAAGATGTTGTAGAATCAAACTATCAAATAAAAGGGTAGCTACAGTTTTGCTTTGCATAGCGGTATATATGATATACCCTGCACCTTATTCGATGGGGAAAGAGCCGAGATCCCTTCACTGGGAGTGACCTCTTTAGCAAAACTGGCAGATGCTACAATACTCAGTTTGACTTTTGACTGCTTTTGGAGTTTTGCTTTGCATAGCGATATATATGATATATCCTGCACCTTATTCGATGAGGAAAGAGCCGAGATCCCTTCACCGGGAGTGACCTCTTTAGCAAAACTAATAAAAGCCTCAAAATCACTCCATTTCAAAATTCACTCGATTCTACAACGATATCAAGTTCATTACTCAATAGGTTTTCAGAAAAACCTGTCGTAGCCCTCCATCATTTCAGATAAGAACTATTTAGTATTCGTGCTGCGTTTGTTGGCCTTTGTCAAATTGTAGTGTGCAGTAGCTAAATAGTGCTTATCTGCTTATGCATATGATGCAGATTGTTTTGGGGTAGTCGTACGACCTTGTTGGCCTTTGTCAAGGGTCGTGCGGGTGGGTTTGATTCAATCAAGAAATGACGGGTTGAACTTGACTAGCATCCTATGATTTGTTGGCCTTTGTCAAGGTCATAGGGGTTAGGGGCAAAATATTATCGAGAATTTCAAGTGTTGAAATTTGCAATGAGATTGCATACCTTCTATGAGATAGTTGGATCCCGATACCCACTGCGAGTAATTGTTACTCCTGGGAAAGTTTACACAGGGCAATTAGCCGATCAAGTAGGTGTCTAGAAAGGTGTCAACGGGGTTACGCCTCTTAGAAAACGAGGTTTACTTTAATTAGGTCCATGCGAAAGCACGTGGAACCTCCCTCAAAGTACCGACATTGGCCTGGCTGAAAGATTGGCGAACTTGTAGGGTGTAATTAATCCCGGCTAGTCTTTCCTTTTCGGGTTTGAAGGAAGATTTGATAAAAAATAGTGGGAGCCATCCTGATTAGATAAAATAATAACCAATCTGAACTAGCAAGAGCATACGCTAAAGTGTTTTCTTCTTTCTCTCTCCAGGTAGCGACCATATCTTGCCTTAATCAAGATAATAATATGGGTGTATTGACCGAACCCGCATGTTATACTGTGCTGGGGAACGTTGGTTCCGTTCTTTTTTATAAGAGTTATAGGACTGAACAGGATATAGGGGAATACAAGGATTCCCATGCCACCCGAATGAAGAAAGTACATGTTGATACATTTTCTTCGGGTGTGTTCGTTACGGAGAACTGTTTCTCCATTTGCTCTACGTCCTGGGTATTAGATACCGGGTCAGGATCCCATATATGTAATCAGTTGCATGGGCTTAGGAAAGGTAGAGAACTTGGAGAAGGTGATAAAGACATAAGGGTTGGAAATGGTGCAATTGTTGCAGCTAAAACCGTCGGGGAATATAACCTTGTATTGCCAACTGGTAATACATTGGTTCTGAACGAACGCTATTACATGCCGAACCTGATATGCAACATTATATCGGTTTCTTTACTAAGTAAAGAGGGATATAATTTTGTATTACAGGATAATGTTATGAACATTTTCCTTAACCAAAAGTTAGTTGGATCAGGCACGTTGTGCAATGGCATTTATGTTCTAAATCAATCAACAGTTCTGAGCATAACAAACACACACAAGAGGAAGAGTTCAGAACTGAACGAATCCTTCTTGTGGCATTATAGACCGGGTCACATCAGTGTGACATGACTAGCTAAGTTGCATAAGGATGGATATTTAAATCCGTTTGAATTTTCATCTTATGTCACTTGCCAATCATGTCTAAAAGGCAAGATGACCAAAACTCCGTTTAGAGGACACGGAGAGAGAGAGTTACGGAACTCTTGGGACTGGTACATAGTGATGTATGCGGCCCCATGTCTACACATGCCAGGAATGGTTCTGCATACTTCATTGCATTCACTGACGATCTCTCTTGATTCGGATATGTGTTCCTGATGAAACACAAATCAGAAGATTTTGAGGAACTTTGAGAATATAAACAATAAGTCGAGAACCAAACTGGGAAAAGTATTAAAATCATTCGATCTGATCGAGGAGGTGAATACTTGAGCAATGAATTCCTGGACTTCCTAAAAGTTAATGGGATTCTCTCTCAGCTGACTCCTCCATATACACCACAGCACAACGGTGTATCGGAATGGAGGAACCTCACCCTGTTAGATATGGTGCGCTCTATGATGAGCACAGTTCAGTTACCTATTTCCTTCTGGGGGTATGCACTGGAGACAGCAGCATACCTATAGAATCAAGTTCCATCTAAATCTGTGCCTACCACACTATATGAGATATGGAGTGGGAAGAGACCATGTCTTAAACGAGTTAAGATATTGGGTTGTCCGGCCTATGTCAAAACGCAAAATCCGGAAAAACTCGAGGCACGGTCAGTTCTATGCAAGTTTGTGGGATATCCCAAACATTCACATGGATATCTTTTCTTCCATACTGAGGAACAAAAAGTGTTTGTTTCTCGACATGCCACCCTTTTAGAAAAGGAATTTCTTACAAAAGAAATTAGTGGCGACATGGTAGAACTGGAAGAAATTCCGGCTACACAAACTCAAACTGAAGATTTAGTGGAACCGGAGGATTCGGTAGTTCCCAACGAATCTCAGCCTCTCCGCCGATCTAGTAGGATTCCTCACCCACCTGAGAGATAATACGGTTTTCTCATGGATGGTGGGAGCGAGGATTGCATCATGGTTGATGATGACCCAACTAGATTCGAGCAGGCCATCACGAGTGGAGACTCAGTGAAATGGCTGGATGCAATGCGGTCCGAGATGGAATCCATGTACACCAACAAAGTATGGACTTTGGAAGTTGCACCTGAAAGGGTAAAACCCATTAGGAGCAAGTGGATCTTCAAGAAAATACTTGGTGTAGATGGGAAAGTGGAGACTTTCAACTTTCAAAGCTAGACTTGTTGCAAAGGGTTTTCGTCAAAGGCCAGGTGTGGACTATGATGAAACCTTTTCTCCAGTGGCTATGCTTAAATCCATCCGGATCATGCTTGCCATCGCTGCATATCATGACTACGAAATCTGGCAAATGGATGTTAAGACCGCCTTTCTAAACGGTGATTTAGAAGAGTGCGTGTACATGACTCAGCTAGAGGGCTTCATAGACAGTGGGAGCAGCGGGAAGGTGTGCAAGCTGCTTAAATCCATTTATGGATTAAAGCAAGCGTCGCGGAGTTGGAACATCTGCTTTGACGTCGTTATCAAAGAGTTTGATTTCGTCAAAAACGTAGATGAACCTTGTATCTACAAGAAGGTGGCAGAGAGTAAGGTTGTCTTCCTCGTATTGTACGTAGATGACATACTCTTGATAGGAAATGACATTCCTATGCTGCAATCGGTCAAGCTCTTCTTATCACAAAGATTCCCAATGAAAGATCTTGGTGATGCCTCCTGCATATTAGGAATTACGATCTATAGAGATAGATCTAAAAGGATATTAGGATTGTCCCAATCCAGGTACATTGACACCATACTAAAAAGGTTTAGTATGGAAGAGTCCAAACGTGGTTTTTTACCCACGATCTCAGGGCTCACTCTCTCCAAAGAGATGTCTCCCAAGACTGATTTGGAGAGAGCTCGCATGCAAGGGATACCCTATGCTTCGGCAGTAGGCTCTATCATGTACGCGATGCTATGTACCAGACCTGGTGTAGCATACTCACTAAGTGTAGTAAGTAGGTATCAAGCTGATCCTGGAGAGAGTCACTGGACAGCTGTGAAGAGCATTCTCAAGTACTTGCGAAGGACTAAAGAGATGCTCTTGGTGTATGGTAATGGAGAACTCCAAGTGGAGTCCTTTACCGATTCGAGCTTCCAGAGTGATAAGGACGACTTTAAGTCGCACTCGGGATTTGTCTTTGCCGTCTACGGAGGGGCGGTTAGCTGGAAGAGTTCCGAGCAGGAAACTGTGGCAGACTCGACGAAGGAAGCTGAATACATCGCTGCCAACGATGCTGCCAAAGAGGCTGTCTGGATCAAGAAGTTCATTACTGAACTTGGAGTAGTTCCATCCATTGAGCATCCAATACCTTTGTATTGCGATAACAATGGAGCGGTGGCTTTGGCCAAGGAACCCAGGTCCCATCAGCGATCCAGCCATATTCTGAGGCGGTATCACCTGATCTGGGAGATAGTTGATCGCCGGGAGATCGAGGTCAGGAGGGTTGACCTGAAGAACAACACAGCGGATCCACTCACGAAGGCCATTCCCCATATACAGTTTGAGAGACTCTTCGGGATGCTCGGTATGCGATACTACAGCAGCTGGCCTTAGTGCAAGTGGGAGATTATTAGTTGTATGTATGCCCTAGAGGCCAGTATGTACAGATGATGTATATTATATTGGATGCTTGGACATATATAGAGAGGACTTTCTTGCTCGATATGATAGTATGCTATCTAGTTGCTCTTTATCTTAACATGTATACTTGTCTCTTGATACTTTCTTATAGCTACATGTTTATAAAGCCCTTAGGATGTGTACTTGACTACCTGGACTGTGATGCAGATCATACTAGTGGGGCTTAGGTAGTCCATAAGTACATCCTTTAATGTTCCTAGTCGTGGGTGTATCGAGACAGGGCATTGATATACCAGAGTAGACTAGCGTATACGCTTCTCGACCCATGAGATGGGCGATGGATGATCCCATATCCATTGGTGTTTGACGTCAGAGATGGTATACGGGTGCGCAGTGGAGACTGGGTACACTGGACGGACTCACCGAGAACTCCCAGATGGTAATATACCTTACGTCAGATGGCAGTTCTCTGGTGACACTTGTGCAGGTTAGTCTGTAAACCCGAGATCGTCATAGTGTCTTGTGTGATTCCCACTGTGCTTTGATTTCCACTTTACCACGTCCATGAGCGCGTGCAAAACGGTGGTTTTTTGGTACAATCCCGAATCACATGGAGGTAATGAGCGATAGGAGGGGTTTCGTCTCTCCCGGTATTGGGGGTTGATGTTGCGCTGTGCTCGATTGGCCGTAACAGGGAAGTCCCTGGCCAGGGCTGAGTTAGAGATTTACTGTTATGTGTTACCAGCAGTTTCTCGACCCGTTATGAGCCTCATATCGGCACGACTTATCGGTTATTAGGGTTTGACGTTTACCACCCCTAGACTTGATATGCGATATATCAGACGAGGAGACCGGACTGTACGGGAAGTGTTACCGACAGGCTTTTACAGGAATTGGAGCGGGCTTGCTTACTGATCTTCTGATCGCTCAATTCCCGGGTAGCCGTTACGTCCAGCTAGTACCGCTGACGGCTTGTGGGTGCTTGATGTGATCATCACCTACTGCCGGCGTATTGACGAGTCTTTAGAGTCCTACATACAGGTTTTACTGGATCAGGCAAAACGGAATAGGAGCACGTATTTGATGTTAGTTATATGTATGCCCTAGAGGCCATTACAATACATAGGATGTATATTGTAGTGGAAGCTTGGACAAATATAGGGAGGACTTTCTTGCTCGACATGATAGTATGCTATCTGGTTGCTCTTTACCTTAACGTGTACACTGATTGTCTCTCTGTTACATGTTGGTAAAGCCCTTAGGATGTGTACTTGACTACCTGGACTATGATGCGGATCATACTAGTGGAGACACAGTAGTCTATAAGTACATCCTTCAAAGTCCCTAGTCGTGGGTGTATCGAGACGGGGCATCGATATACCAGAGTAGACTAGCGTATACCTTCTCGACCCATACAGATGGGCGATGGATGATCCCATATCCATTAGTGTTTGACATCGGAGATGATATACGGGTGCTTAGTGGAGACTGGGTACACTGGACGGACTCGCCGAGAACTCCCAGATGGTATTATACCTTAAGTCAGATGGCAGTTCTCTGGTGACACTGGTACAGAGTAGTCTGTTGACCCGAGATCGTCATAGAGTCTTGTGTGGTTCTGATCAGTCGAAAATATTGCATATTTTAACTGGCAATTTCCTTATCATTTGCATCCATATAGAAGTGTACGGTATTCATAATTCACATATTAGCAAATCGGTCGCAAAATATCAGATTACATGTATTCGACCTTAAAACCGGCATTTCTAGGGAAATTGACTGCATTACATTACATAGCATATTTTCCATATCTTGCAACCCCTGTTTCGAAGTCTATGCAGGAAAAGAGATGCTTGCTCGATCATTACATCGCTCGACCATTACAATTGCTCGTAAACTCACTCAACTCAAATCTGGTATCAACACAGAAGGGAAACTGAAATTCTAAACATCAGAGAAAAGCCCAAACAGAAGTACCAAGCAGCAGAAGAAGGCACAAATCCCAAGGCCAACAATGCGCGGCGGAAGCGCGGCATATAGGCACATTGTGCGGCGGTTGCGCGGCGGGCCCAGTAACTCAGCTCCTCAAATTTCACCAAAACTCCTGTTTCAGTTCCCACTGCTCAGAAATGCTCACAAACTTCCAGAATATCCCAGATACTTCCTCCAGATCAGCAAACACCCAAACTAGCCTAATCTTTCTAGAACTTTCCCTAAACCCTAGCTTAAACCCTAAGCTAACTCCTAACAAACTCCTTCTAGAAACCCTTCAACAAACTTTGGGAGGGAAAGTTCTAATTCAAATCTAACCTAGGATTTGGGAGTCTATAAATATGACCCTAGGCTCATCATTTGAAATTATTCAACCTTAGGAATTCAACCTTAGGATTCAACCTTGGGAAAGTTTAGAAAATCAATCTCTTTCTTCATCCCCTCTTCCTCAAGTTTAGTGAGAGAGCTTGTAGGAAACCCTAACCCTAAATCCAACAACAATTCAAGATCTTGAGTGCAAGCCAAGCAAGATGCCTTCAACCCTTTTATGAGCCGAGCCGATCTTCAATCGGGCAAGAGATCAAAGTAGATCCACGATCCACGGAGACGAGCGAAGCCGAGTCAACGATCGATTTCTTCTTCTTGTAGATTCTTGAAAGAATGTATTGAAATTGTTGATTAAATAAAAGGTGATATTCTTTTATCTTGTTTTCTTTAAATTCCGCATCATGTTATCATTACTATTCTTGAATATTGTCTTTGTGGTGATGTGTGAATAAAACTCCGCTCGTCGGGGAGTCGAAACGATCTTTAGTATGATGATGTAACAAATTTGTAATCGATTCTTGAATCCCACGAGTTTGTAAACCCTAGCAAGTTCAAGAATCGACGACCCAATTCGTTGCGATGCTTTCTTGATCGACATCGCTCGAGATTGGGGAGTTCCGATCGTTTCTTGAAATTGCTAGAGGCTAGAATATAAATGGTATCCTCGAAAGAACAAGGGTTAAGAGATGAAACCCTAATTTCATCAAGAAAACCCTAACTCTCGTCGATCACCATTGATCTAGTATCAATTCTTCGAAAGACAAGAACACGAAACCCTTTAGATTGCATCACGTCTAAAGATCCGATCGATTCCTACGAGCCTTTCTTATATTCTTGATTGTTGATTGGAAATATTATCAAAACAACCGATTCTTGAGTGTTTATAGTTTCTTGATTCTTGAGTAAAGATTAGTGACACTCGAATACAAATCACATCTTGAATCATGTTTTCGTTTATTGTTGCCTAACATTTCATTTCAAACGTATCATAATACAATTGAATTGCACAATCCCTGTGGACGATCCGCACTCATTCATTAACTACATCCGACACCGTGGTTTGATTGCGGTCAATATAATTTTTTGATTGTGATATCTTTACAAGTTTATTTTACACATCAGAAAACATTTCAATCAAAATGGCGCCGTTGCCGGGGATCGCGCTAATTCATTTGCATTTATAGTTTGAAGTGAAAGAATTATTACGTTTTACTTCTTGAAATCAAAATTCGTACAAACTCTTACACGTGTGTTGTAATTTGACTGCAAGGTGATCTGGAGCATTTTGTGCTGTTGAAAAATTATTTGGGATATACCAGAGAGCTGGAGATAGGAACAGGAAGCAGCTGAAAAAGTTTGGTACAGTGAATCCATCATCAAGCCGCGGAAGCGCGGCATATACATGCATATTGCGGCGGAAGCGCCGCAGTCTTGAGGGATCACTGAAATATTTTCAGTGCAGGTATTTTCTGTCTCTCTCCCCTCTCCCTTTTTAGCTCCAATTAACCCTTTGCTGCAGGATTCTTTGCAAATAAATCGCAGCGCGCAAAAGCAAAATAAAAATTGTGTGTGATTTTGATTTCTTGGTTGTTTGCATTCTAATACGGAAATTTAAGGGGCACGGCCAAATCCAAATTAGGTGGGGATTTCATTACCCTTCCTAGGCCCCGAAAATCGTCAAACTTGCATCCGCATTACCTCCATTAACTAAAAGAAATCTAGAGAAGACTCTAAGGACTGTCGCGCTCAATAGGACAAGAGAAGGTCGTGGGTAATTCATTGCTTATCCGCGTTTTCTTGTGGTGCCTAAGGCGAGTGTGTCTAAGGCTAGTGGTTATTAATTAGGTCCACTGTAGTGGTGGTTCCTTCCCACTTACCTGGCACTTATCCGGCCACAGGGGGACAAAGAGGCAGTGGAGGATTCTATCCTGCGGCTTGTCTTTTGGCAGTTAGGAGCGGTCTAGAGATCGGACCTAGGTGACTATTAGATTCTAGGGTTTGTGTGCTGCATTTGTTTTGTCGCATCATTTTTTCAAAATCCGTCCCTTTTTAAAGCAAGCACCGCATTCATTTTACCCCTAATTATAAGTCAACGCTGCCACTTGTACTAACCCTTTTTAGTACAAGATAGGCTGGACACGGGATTCTAGTGCCCGTTTAGTCCGCGTACCTCCTATCGACTCCGAAGTCGGTAATTCTCCATTTACCTTTTCTTTACCTACTACCACACCCACACCGATGGATCCGAATCCATCAAACTTCTTTAACCCTAATCTGCCACCGTCCGTTGGTGCGCAGAATCCTACTCCACCCCACATTTCTCTCCAGGAAAGATGCTATCCACATAGAGGTCCTCTTTCGACCTGCTTATCCACACCACCAGCCAATGGGGATAATTTTGAGATTAAGCCCCAGTATATCAATCTTTTACCCAAATACCACGGACTCGAGACCGAGGACGCTTACGTTTTCATTACCAAATTTGAAAACGTTTGCGCAATGATGGGTACGTCTCAACTTTCAGTAGATGCGATGCGTCTACGACTTCTTCCATTTACTTTGTGCGATATAGCCGAGAAGTGGCTATATAACACCACCGCACACTCTATTACGAATTGGGAAGAATTCGTCGCTGCATTCCTTAAGAAATTTTACCCAGTCCAAAAGACGGCTCGAATCCGTAGCGAACTGAACCAATTTGCCCAGCTCCCTGCCGAACCATTTTCAAAATACTTTGAACGTTTCAAGGATCTATTGGTTCAATGTCCTCATCACGGCATCCCGAGATGGGAGCTTTGCCGAATCATATATGAGGGCAGTAACCCTAGCACTAAACAAAGCCTTGAAAATATGTGTCAAGGTACATTTATGACCAAAGATGACGGGGAAGCTTGGCGATACTTAGAAGAGTTCGCTGAAAAGTCACTAATTTGGGAGAGTGGAACACAACCATTGAATAGGGGTGGCGTACACCAAATAGATGTGTCCATAGGTGTCCGAGCTGAAATGGCAGCAATGCAAAAGAAGCTCGACGCTATGGAACACAAATTTGCAGCAGCCTCCCTAAACCCAATGTCACTCCCCAAAACTGTTTGTGGGTGCTGTTCTGATCCATCACATTTAACGGAAGAATGTCCATTAAACTCTGCGTTTCAAGGTCACGAGCATTCTAATGCCGCATTTCAACGACCTCGAAACGATCCATATTCTTCCAGTTACAATCAGGGTTGGAGGAACCACCCGAATTTTGCTTGGAACCAATCACAATCTCAAAACACGGTTCCAAACACGAATCAATTTCAACGGGCTCTTCCTCCACCACAACAGCAACCCCTACAACTCACTCAGCACCCCTATCAGTCACAAAATTTCCAAAACCAGGGCAACACTCCTGCACAGTCTAATCCTATGCAGCCCTGTTCTGACGAGTTCTCTCAATTCACTCAAACCATGAAATCACTTTTATCAAATTTCATGGATGTTTCGACTGAGGTTAGATCTTCCGTCAGTGAAATAAAGAAAAACTCAGCGTCCCAAGCTGAGAGTATTCGCACGATGGAAGCTGAAATCGCACGCTTAAAAGCCGAAATGAGTGCGAGAGAAAAAGGGAAACTTCCCTCTCAACCCCTACAGAATCCTGGGCATTACAATGTAAATGCCATCACAACGTTGAGATCGGGAAGAGTGCTGAACAATCATGTCGGGGAAGATATTGATAATACTGAAAATCATATCAACACCCCGGCTGAGTCTTTCCCACATACACACACTTCACCTTCTGATCCTTCTTCTTCTACCAAACCACCTTCGCACGAGCCTATTCTCCATTTCCCTTTAGGCTCAACACCTTCATCCAACCCTTATAGTTCTCCACAGACGGTCCCCACACCTCCTTTGGGACCTCGTCTACCCCCCTTTCCTTCTCCTATGATGGACCCCGCGCTTATTGCGAAAGCACCTTACCCGAACCGGCTAAGGGCTAATAGAACGAGTCCTCATATGGAGAAAATTTTAGAGATGTTCAAACAGGTTAACATCAATATCCCTCTCTTAGATGCGATTCAGCAAGTCCCCGCTTATGCGAAGATTCTAAAGGACTTATGCACTAGGAAGAGGAAGACCCAAGTGCCGAAGAAGGTCTTTATGTCTAATAACATCAGCACTGCTTTTATACCCCAGCTTCCAAAGAAAAGAAAGGACCCAGGTTGTCCTACAATATCGATTTCAATTGGGGGTAAAAACATAAATCGTGCTCTTTTAGATCTTGGCGCGAGTGTTAACCTGTTACCTTATTCTGTCTATGAGCAATTAGGGATTGGAGAGCTGAAACCTGCTCATTGCACTCTCCAGATGGCAGACCGATCTATCACCAAACCAAGGGGTGAATTAGAGGATGTGTTAATAAAGGTCGGGGAATTTGTTTTCCCCGTAGACTTCATTGTGCTCGACACACATCCTGTAGAAAACCCCCGGGGTCAAATTCCGGTGATTCTAGGTCGTCCTTTCCTTGCCACTTCCAACGCTGTTATAAACTGTAGAAATGGTTCAATGAATTTATCATTTGGAAATATGACCATTGAACTAAATATCTATAGAGTTGGAAGTCAGCCGTCAGAACCCTCTGCTCATATTTTAGATGTGTGCTCTGTCCATGAGATCGCTCCCGATAGTTGTGGAGCTGAGGATCTTTGCTTGACTGATCTCGATGACATTAGCACATCTCTGTTTGATTTCACACATGATCTTAGTGAGGACACTTTAGCTACACATGAGTCCTGCACTTCTGACTTTTCTCCACCCGAGTCTGTATCTTTCACAGGCTCTGAGCTTCTTTGTAGATCCAAAAATCAATCTATGACCCTTCCTTCTATCATTTCTCCGCCTGAGTTAGATCTCAAAGTTTTACCTTCTCACCTGAAATATGCATATCTTGGTGAGAACGAGTCATTACCGGTTATCATTTCCGCTTCTCTTGCATCAGAGCAAGAGAATGCCCTTTTATCGGTATTGAGATCTAATAAAGAGGCGTTTGGTTGGAGTATGGCGGACATCAAAGGGATTAGTCCCTTGATAGTTGAACATCATATACATGTGATGGATGATGCCAGACCGACCCGAGAACCACAGAGACGGTTGAATCCCGTCATGAAGGAAGCTGTCATGAAAGAAATCGTCAAGTGCTTAGATAATGGTATTATCTACCCCATCTCCGATAGCCAGTGGGTGAGTCCTATACATGTCGTTCCTAAGAAATCCGGCATCACAGTTATCACAAATGAAGCGAATGAGTTGATTCAGACACGCGCCCAAACTGGGTGGCGTGTATGCATCGATTATAGAAAACTCAACGCTGCTACGAGGAAAGATCATTTTCCTCTACCATTTATTGATCAAATGCTGGAACGCTTAGCGGGACGAGAGTTTTATTGTTTTATGGACGGATACTCAGGCTACAATCAGGTCCCCATCGCCAAAAAGGATCAAGATAAAACCACTTTTACTTGTCCTTTTGGTACCTTTGCTTACAGTCGCATGCCCTTTGGGTTATGCAATGCTCCCGCTACCTTTCAGCGGTGTATGATGGGGATATTCTCTGATATGGTAGAGAATTTCTTGGAGATCTTTATGGACGACTTCTCGATTTTTGGAGACTCTTTTTCTGATTGCCTAGCGAATCTAGACGCTGTTCTTACTCGTTGCAAAGAGAAGAACTTGACATTAAACTGGGAAAAATGCCACTTTATGGTCCAAGAAGGAATAGTACTTGGACATGTCATTTCACAAAAAGGCATTGAGGTTGACAGAGCTAAAGTAGATGTCATTCAAAATCTGCCTCATCCCAAAAGCGTCAAAGATATTCGCTCTTTCCTTGGCCATGCAGGCTTTTATAGGAGATTCATAAAGGACTTTAGCAAAATTGCTAGACCTTTAACACTACTCCTGGCCAAGGATACGACCTTCCACTTTGACTCGGATTGCGAGACAGCTTTCGACTCACTTAAACACTCACTCACTTCAGCCCCCGTTTTATCATCACCAAATTGGGACTACCCCTTTGAGCTGATGTGTGACGCATCTGATTTTGCAGTAGGTGCAGTCTTAGGACAGCACATCGATAAGATGCCACACGTGATTTACTATGCCAGTAAGACCCTGAATGATGCGCAAATCAATTATACAACCACCGAGAAAGAGCTTTTAGCGGTTGTATTTGCATTAGAAAAATTCAGGCCTTACTTAATCGGCTCACCTATAGTTGTATATACTGACCATTCCGCTTTGAAACATCTTCTGGCGAAGAAAGATGCAAAAGGTCGACTAATACGTTGGATCCTACTTTTACAAGAATTTGATCTTGTTATCAAAGATAAGAAAGGATGTGAAAACGTAGTAGCTGACCACCTTTCACGCATCGTTTCTTCTCCTGTGACCCTGCCGATCAATGACTCATTCCCTGATGAACAACTCTTGAGCATATCCGATGAACCATGGTTCAGGGATATTGTGAACTATCATGCCACAGGACTTATACCGAGCGATTGGTCAAAACAGGACAAATATCGTTTTCTTTCCCAAGTAAAACACTTTTACTGGGACGAGCCCTATTTGTTTAAATATTGTCCTGATCAGATCATTCGCCGGTGCGTCCCAAATGAAGAGTTCAAGAGTGTTCTTTCATTTTGTCATGATCAGGCTTGTGGGGGTCACTTTGGTCCTAGAAAGACAGCGGAAAAGGTTTTGCAATGTGGATTTTACTGGCCGACCTTATTCAAGGACGCATTTGAGTATTGCAAAACCTGTACACAATGTCAGTATACGGGTAGAATATCCCAGAGGAATGAAATGCCTCAGCAACCCATCTTGGTTGTTGAAATGTTTGATGTTTGGGGCATTGATTTTATGGGTCCTTTTCCCAACTCCTTTGGGAATCTGTACATTTTGCTGGCAGTTGATTATGTCTCAAAGTGGGTAGAAGCCATTCCATGTCGCACTAATGACAGGAAAGTTGTCATTAAGTTCTTGAAAGAGAATATCTTTTCGCGATTTGGACACCCACGCGCTATCATTAGCGATAATGGGACGCACTTCTGCAACAGATCTTTCGAGACTCTGATGCGAAAATACTCAATCAACCACCGACTTTCTACACCCTATCACCCCCAAACAAGCGGGCAGGCTGAGATCTCAAACAGACAAATCAAACTTATCCTGGAGAAAACTGTTGCTAAGAATAGAAAAGACTGGTCGACCAAATTGACTGATGCTCTTTGGGCATTCAGGACTGCATATAAGACCGACCTAGGAATGTCTCCATATAGGATAGTGTTTGGAAAAGCATGTCATCTACCTGTTGAGATAGAACATAAAGCATTGTGGGCTATAAAAGAAATAAATTTTGATTTAAACCTTGCTTGCAACTTTCGGAAGCTGCAACTTAACGAGCTAAGCGAACTCCGCGATGAAGCTTATGATAATGCTGTAATCACAAAGAATAGGACTAAGGTTTTTCACGATAAAAGCATTTTAAGGAAAACAATTTTACCTGGTCAACAAGTCCTTCTTTATGATTCACGTTTACACCTTCATGCGGGTAAGCTCCGATCTCGTTGGAAGGGACCTTTTGTTGTGCGGTCTGTATTCCCGCACGGGGCAGTAGAAGTAGAAAATGTTAAAAACGGCACAGTTTTCAAAGTAAATGGACATAGACTAAAGCCGTATTTTTCCACTGACCCCACGGAGGAGCTCTTGTTCTTACAAGAGCCAGTTTATTTGGATTAAAATTCCTCCGTCTCACCTTCATATCCTGTATATCATTGCATCATCTTTTGAATGAAGGTGAGTGAAAGATAAGTTTGGGGGAAGTTCTTCACTTATATATTTTGCCCCCACTAATAATTCCCCCCAGATTTACAGGTTTTGTAGATATAGCTGTCGGCAACAGTGAGGACACTGTTGAAAACAAGTTTGGGGGAGGTTTGTGCTTATTTTCGCATCATGTGCATATCATCTGCATAAGCACAAAACATTTCTTTTAAAAATCTATAAAAATTGAAAAATTTTCAAAACCCATAAAAATTTAAAAATTTTCAAATATAAAAATAATTTTAATATTTACACCTTTTTTGTATATAAATAAGATAATGAAAGTTTAGATAGTGAAAAATTGCACCCATGAGATTAGAAAATTTTTAGAAAACTAAGAAAATTAGAAGTTTTCTTATACGAACTAGTAATAAGTAGTTATGAGCCGTTGTCCCAAGGGTTAGTAAGATGAAGGACGTCACTAATCTGAGGATAAAAATAAGTCTGAAAAATAGTTTCTATTCTGGAAGCCAAACATTTTGAACGTGGCTACCCTGCTATTCGCACTTACACACGTCTTGAAGCCTGGGATAGTAGAGGATACCTTGAAATGCTCTTGTCTTAAAGCCAAAAGTATGAAAAAAAAAAAAAATATGTGTTCTAAAGTGGTGAGAAAAATGGATACTGGTTTTGTTATCACCGAGGCAATAAAAATATATAGCAAAAGGGTGCTTCTTCACCTAGTGCCCCAAGGTCAACTGGTCTGGGAGTCACTGCTATGCCTGAGGTGGTGCAAGACGAGGAAAATACACCAAGCATGCAAGCACATTAGTAATCGGTCGGTTAGTACCTCAAGAAGTATTGACGGTCGCATGAAAGTGTGTAAGCAATCTCGTTTGCCAAGAAGTACTGAGGCCGATGGGCAAGGGTATGATAGCTTGAATTGAATTCTCCGGGTGTAGGGATGTCTTTACACACACGCAGGGTGATATGATCGATGTTTGGAATAAAGATAGGAATGAAGAATAAGACGATGTTTTATTGAGGGAGGACGTGATTTCTAACATCTTTTCATGACCATTAAGATAGGGCTCATGACAACCGAAAAGCTAGCTTAGTTGGAAACCCTAATTTTCAAAGTTTTTCTTTTACAATTCTCTTCTTTAAATGTAATATTCATGATCTTGCTTTTATTATTGGATTTTGTGGGTGCAATCCGCTGAAAACCCTCAGGAGACAACACTCCTCCTACTAGGGACACCTAGAGGTTTAAAGGCTTGTTGCACATGCTCAGTGCAATCGTGTTGCCTACGAAAGTGTGCTAGTTAGTTTTTCTCTTTCTTTATTTTCTCCTTCTCTCTTTTTAATAAAACATTCTCTCGAGACGATCGAAATTAAGTTTGGGGGTATTTGATCAGTCGAAAATATTGCATATTTTAACTGGCAATTTCCTTATCATTTGCATCCATATAGAAGTGTACGGTATTCATAATTCACATATTAGCAAATCGGTCGCAAAATATCAGATTACATGTATTCGACCTTAAAACCGGCATTTCTAGGGAAATTGACTGCATTACATTACATAGCATATTTTCCATATCTTGCAACCCCTGTTTCGAAGTCTATGCAGGAAAAGAGATGCTTGCTCGATCATTACATCGCTCGACCATTACAATTGCTCGTAAACTCACTCAACTCAAATCTGGTATCAACACAGAAGGGAAACTGAAATTCTAAACATCAGAGAAAAGCCCAAACAGAAGTACCAAGCAGCAGAAGAAGGCACAAATCCCAAGGCCAACAATGCGCGGCGGAAGCGCGGCATATAGGCACATTGTGCGGCGGTTGCGCGGCGGGCCCAGTAACTCAGCTCCTCAAATTTCACCAAAACTCCTGTTTCAGTTCCCACTGCTCAGAAATGCTCACAAACTTCCAGAATATCCCAGATACTTCCTCCAGATCAGCAAACACCCAAACTAGCCTAATCTTTCTAGAACTTTCCCTAAACCCTAGCTTAAACCCTAAGCTAACTCCTAACAAACTCCTTCTAGAAACCCTTCAACAAACTTTGGGAGGGAAAGTTCTAATTCAAATCTAACCTAGGATTTGGGAGTCTATAAATATGACCCTAGGCTCATCATTTGAAATTATTCAACCTTAGGAATTCAACCTTAGGATTCAACCTTGGGAAAGTTTAGAAAATCAATCTCTTTCTTCATCCCCTCTTCCTCAAGTTTAGTGAGAGAGCTTGTAGGAAACCCTAACCCTAAATCCAACAACAATTCAAGATCTTGAGTGCAAGCCAAGCAAGATGCCTTCAACCCTTTTATGAGCCGAGCCGATCTTCAATCGGGCAAGAGATCAAAGTAGATCCACGATCCACGGAGACGAGCGAAGCCGAGTCAACGATCGATTTCTTCTTCTTGTAGATTCTTGAAAGAATGTATTGAAATTGTTGATTAAATAAAAGGTGATATTCTTTTATCTTGTTTTCTTTAAATTCCGCATCATGTTATCATTACTATTCTTGAATATTGTCTTTGTGGTGATGTGTGAATAAAACTCCGCTCGTCGGGGAGTCGAAACGATCTTTAGTATGATGATGTAACAAATTTGTAATCGATTCTTGAATCCCACGAGTTTGTAAACCCTAGCAAGTTCAAGAATCGACGACCCAATTCGTTGCGATGCTTTCTTGATCGACATCGCTCGAGATTGGGGAGTTCCGATCGTTTCTTGAAATTGCTAGAGGCTAGAATATAAATGGTATCCTCGAAAGAACAAGGGTTAAGAGATGAAACCCTAATTTCATCAAGAAAACCCTAACTCTCGTCGATCACCATTGATCTAGTATCAATTCTTCGAAAGACAAGAACACGAAACCCTTTAGATTGCATCACGTCTAAAGATCCGATCGATTCCTACGAGCCTTTCTTATATTCTTGATTGTTGATTGGAAATATTATCAAAACAACCGATTCTTGAGTGTTTATAGTTTCTTGATTCTTGAGTAAAGATTAGTGACACTCGAATACAAATCACATCTTGAATCATGTTTTCGTTTATTGTTGCCTAACATTTCATTTCAAACGTATCATAATACAATTGAATTGCACAATCCCTGTGGACGATCCGCACTCATTCATTAACTACATCCGACACCGTGGTTTGATTGCGGTCAATATAATTTTTTGATTGTGATATCTTTACAAGTTTATTTTACACATCAGAAAACATTTCAATCAGGTTCCCACTGTGCTTTGATTTCCACCATACCACGTCCAAGAGGGCGTGCAAAATGGTGGTTTTTGGGTACAGTCCCGAATCACATGGAGGCAATGAGCGATAGGAGGGGATTCGTCTTTCCCGGGATAGGGAGTTGATGTTGCACTGTGTTCGATTGGCTATAACCAGAAATCCCTGGACAGGGTTGCTGAGATTTACTGGTAAGTGTTACCTGTAGTTTCTCGAACTGTTATAGACCTCATATCGACACGACTTATCGAGCTATTGGGGTCTGACATTTACCACCCATAGGCGAGATATGCGACATATCAAACGACGAAACCGGACTGTACGGTAAGTGTTACTGGTTGGATTCACAAGAGTGTGAGCGGGCTTGCTCGTCGATCTTCTGATCGCTCAATACCCGGGTGGTCGTTACGTTTAGCAGACCGCTTGCGGCTTGTGGGTGTTTGATATGATCATCACCTGCTGCCGGCGTATTGACGAGTCTTTAGAGTCCTACACAGAGGTTTCCTGGCTCAAGCGAAACGAAATAGGAGCGCATATGAGATATGTGCGGGACCGAGAATAATGCGTGTATATGATACCGTATTCTATTCTCGCGATGATTGTATCGATTGGTTGTATGCGATATAACCTAGTTATCGAATCAAGGATGGATTCGATAAGCCGATACATTGGATATTAGTCGGTTGTATGCGATATGACCGGATCGTTAAATCAAGTATTTATTTAATGATTTAATGCATAATTATGTAGGGTTCCTAGGCACTCCCATGAGGTCTCACAAGGCATCAACCATGCCAATTTCAAATTTTACGGTGCCGAGAAACCCTAGACTACGGATCGTTAACTAGATCTTAGGCGAAAGATGCAACTAGTTAACAATATAACTAATAGAATGGAAATACAACCTTTGTAGATCCGGTCCTTCACCTCCATAGCTCCGCAATGAAGTCTCCTCGCTGTCCAAACGGAATCCCGGGCTCTAGCGTCGGCTTCATCGGAGAAATGGGCGGGCAAGGTCGTCGGCTTCGTGCCGAAGATGATCTACGTCGAAGCATCACAAGATCAAGCTCCCACTTCACCAAGTCATGAAACTTATGAAGAAAACACCCTATACTACTTGGCAAGAGGTAGAGGATGAAGAAATAGGAGGTGGGTTCACTTTAGAATTGGATTTCTCACTCAATTGCTCAAGTTGCCATTGATGAAGCAAGCTTTCTTCAAGTGAAGAAGAAGAAGAAGAAAGAAAGAATATGATAAGTGTTAATTCAAAATGGAAAAGAAAATCAATACTTATCATATTCAAACCATGGTTAAGTGTAGAGACTAGACTAGGGTTATTGGGAATGTTTAGGGTTAAGCATGAGACAAAATGGTCACTTAGTCAAACCTTCATGAAGCTTCAATGTCAAACAAAGAAAGCCACCATTTTCTCTCATTTCCAAAATGAATAAAATAAATAAATAAATAAAGAAAATGAAAACCCTTAACCATTACACAACCATGGTTTAATCTTTACACAAACCCTAATGAGCATGCATCATCAAACATGATACAAACTAGTGTACAAAAGTATATCACATATACAATGTGCACATAAAGCGAGAAAATCCATTTAAAGTGAACTAATACTAGTTAATGCAAAGTAATATATCAAATATATAATTATGCATTAAATCATCAAATCAACACTTGATTTAACCATCCGGTCATATCGCATATAACCGACTAGTATTCAATGTATCGGCTTATCGAATCAACCCTCGATTCGATAACTAGGTTATATCGCATATAACCATTCGATACATTCATCGCGAGAATAGAATACGGTATCACATACACGCATTATTTTCGGTCCCGCACATATCCCATATGCGCTCCTATTTCGTTTCGCTTGAGCCAGGAAACCTCTGTGTAGGACTCTAAATACTCGTCAATACGCCGGCAGCAGGTGTTGATCATATCAAACACCCACAGGCCGCAAGCGGTCTGCTAAACGTAACGGCCACCCGGGTATTGAGCGATCAGAAGATCGACGAGCAAGCCCGCTCATACTCCTGTGAATCCAACCAGTAACACTTACCGTACAGTCCGGTCTGATCGTCTGATACGCCGCATATCTCGCCTAGGGGTGGTAAACGTCAGACCCCAATAGCTCGATAAGTCGTGTCGATATGAGGTCTATAACAATTCGAGAAACTACTGGTAACACTTACCAGTAAATCTCAGCAACCCTGGCCAGGGATTTCCGGTTATAGCCAATCGAACACAGCGCAACATCAACTCCCTATACCGGGAGAGACGAATCCCCTCCTATCGCTCATTGCCTCCATGTGACTCGGGACTGTACCCAAAAACCACCGTTTTGCACGCCCTCTTGGACGTGGTAAGGTGGAAATTAAAGCACAGTGGGAACCACACTAGACTCTATGACGATCTCGGGTCAACAGACTACTCTGTACCAGTGTCACCAGAGAACTGCCATCTGACGTAAGATATAATACCATCTGGGAGTTCTCGGCGAGTCTGTCCAGTGTACCCAGTCTCCATTGAGCACCCGTATATCATCTCTGATGTCAAACACCAATGGATATGGGATCATCCATCGCCCATCTGTATGGGTCGAGAAGGTATACGCTAGTCTACTCTGGTATATCGATGCCCCGTCTCGATACACCCACGACTAGGGACTTTGAAGGATGTACTTATGGACTACCATGTCCCCACTAGTATGATCCGCATCATAGTCCAGGTAGTCAAGTACACATCCTAAGGGCTTTACCAACATGTAACAGAGAGACAATCAGCATACACGTTAAGGTCAAGATCAACCAGATAGCATACTATCATGTCGAGCAAGAAAGTCCTCCCTATATATGTCCCAGCATCCACTACAATATACATCCAATGTACAGTAATGGCCTCTAGGGCATACATATAACTAACAAATTATATATTTGATATATTACTTTGCATTATCTATTATTTGTTCACTTTAAATGGATTTTCTCACTTGAAATACACAAGTTGTATATGTGATATACTTTTGTGCACTTGTTTGTATCATGTTTGATGATACATGCAAACTTGGGTTTGTGTAAAGAATTAAACCATGGTTATGTTAATGGTTAGGGTTTTGATTTACTTATCTTTTCAATTATTTATTTATTATTTTTTGAAAGATAAATAAATCCTGGTGGCTTTCTTTGTTTGCTAGTTGAAACTTCATGAAGTTTTGAAGCTTTCACCATTTTGTCTCTTAGCCTTAACCCTAACCATTCAACCTAACCTTAGTTAATTCTCTACTCCTAACTATGGTTGAGATTATGATAAGTATCATATTATTTTCTATTTGAAAATACTTATCATATTCTTTTTCTTCTTCTTCTTCTTCTTCTTCTTCTTCTTCAACAAGAAGAGAGCTTGCTACTATCAATGGCAACATGAGAAAAAGAGTGAGAAATCCAATTCTAAAGTGAACCCACTTCCTATTTCTTCATCCTTTACCACTTGCCAAGTAGTATAGGGTGTTTTCTTCACAAGTTTCATGACTTGGTGAAGTTGGAGTTTGATCTTGAGTTGCCTCGACGTATATCATCTTCGGCATCGAAGTCGACGACTTAGCCCGCCCATTTCTCCGATGAAGCCGACGCTAGAGCCCGGGATCCGATGATCGCAGCGAGGGGACTTCATCACGGAGCTATGGTGGTGGAGGACCGGATCTACAAAGGTTGTATTTCCGTTCACTTATTAGTAAAGCATTTTACTAGTTCATTGTTTCGCCTAAATTCTAGTTAACGATCCGTATTACGGATTGTAGGCACAAGAAAAATTTGAATTTGGCATGGTTGATGCCTTGTTAGACCTCATTAGTGTGCCTAGGAACCCTACAGTGGTATCAGAGCGTAGCTAGAGCCTTAGGCGATGCGTAGACGAAATTAGAAACCCGAACAAACCCGAAACCCTAATCCGAAACCCTTCTCTGTACATTTTTTGAAATCTGGGATTTTTGTAAATTAAAAATATGCAGAAAATTAAGAAGGGATTTATAAGAATTACTGTGAATTTCGAGTACCCAATTCGATAAAACTGCCGCGGAACCGCGGCCATAGCCTAGGTTGGGCGGCGGTTCCGCGGCAAAATAGTGGGTTTGTACACTTCTGATTGCACAGTAATTCCTAGCTTTTAGACCAGTATTTTCTGGGAATTTTTAATATTTACTAAACAGTTGAGTTTTCTGGGGTTGTTTTGGGGATTCGATTATTCGATCGGATTGTCTAATTTTGTCTATGTGTTTTCCGGATAATTTTTTAATATGTTAAAAAGTTCGACCGGATATAAATACCCACTTTTTCCCCTGTTGGGAAATTTCCAAGTGTTGTATCTTTCCGTGGTTTAATAAAGTTCTAAATAGTGCAAGTAACGCGATGGACCCTCTAGAAGACAACAAACTTTAACTCGATTATGTGACCGTCTTAAACTGCCCTTTGAATCTTCGGGTTTGAGGCAGTACGGCATGCCACATGTGAGGCGTTGGCTTGACCCTTCTACGGCTGGACCGTTGGTACTGAGGCATGAACTGGATATTTTTAAACTTGTTTCATGTGTTGATCTGTTTCGGGAAAACTTGGGTGTTTGATTGTTCAATCGGAAAGTTTAACATTTTCTATTTATCTGGAATGGGATACAATACTTGGAATCCACAAGTAGTTATGAGATAACTAACATGAATGTTATAAACATAGCACTTTAGTCTCACTTGATCGGTTGCCACGAGATTTTGATGTGATCAAAAGTCCATCGCAATCACGTAGCGTACGCGGATACTCGCCGGGTAAACTTAATAGACAGCCTCACCCCATAGCCCCGACCAAGTGACTGTAGGAGAACCCCGTCGCCGAAAGCATCCATTCGGGTGCTCGCGGCAGCGGTGTTCCGCCTTGGTGCACTTCGTCGACGGCGTCGGGGGTGCAGCCGCCTACTATAGTTTGCGACGAGCATTCGATCAGGATGTCGGGAATCTTGTTTAATTGCCCGACTTAATATTGAAAAGTGTTTTCGATAATGAGACTAAAATGCGGGGTTTATAATTGTTAGGCATGCAATGTCCAAGTATTTCATTTGATTAGGCATGCGATGTTTAAGGAGATTGCGGATTCCAACTGTTGTAGTTTTACACTTTCTTTTCTGTGACCGTAAGTGTAATATGTGATATCGCCGGTTTCGTTGCTATATGTCAACGACAATTGGGATGCGCATATTTACTTACGTTGATGTCATGTGATGTTATGTGTTGCTGGATATGTTATATTGGATCGTCGTGTTTGAATAGCCGGGTTTTTTTATGTGAGATGAGTGTTTTTCATTTTCATTCATGTAAAAACTTGTATGTAATATTCTTTTATTGGGGCACTTCCAGGTTGCGGAAGATGTCACATTTTGTATATTATTTACTTTTCCGCACTAGGATAGATGCAAGGAGGAGGGCACAAGTAACCGGGTTCTGGAGTCCAGTGGGAGACCAACTCGAGGAGTCGAGTCCGGGTCTCCTAACTCTAGAATTGGTAGGGTTGTTTGCCGCTCTCATAGGGGTCTAGGGGTGTGGGTTTGGCTATTCATCGCGACCGTGGAATCCGTGATTTATACTGGCTCGTACTAAAACACGGACGTCCTAGTATATCCAATATTTCATATATGTTTCTTCTGCTGCGATATCTGTGATGTGATCATGTGATGTTCTGTGATAGATACTGTATATATTATATATGATATATTATATAGAAGTTACTTATGTTTTACACCCGCGCTAGCCCTGCCCCGCTCTGCCGTTAGTTACCTAACCTAACGGTGCACGAGGAGACATCGAGGCGAATGCGGATGGCATAAGTGTACATCGTATTTATCTGTGATGTTTAGGTATATAAATGATGGGAATTCATTAATGTGATTAATGAAAGAAAAGAAACCTATGATGTTGTGGAATCGAATTTCTAAAAAATAAAACAGGTAGCTACAGTTCTTGCTTTGCACAGCGGTACATATGATATATCCTGCACCTTATTCGATGAGGAAAGGACCGAGATCCCTTCACCGGGAGTGACTCCTTTAGCAATAACTGGCAGATGCTACACACTCGGTTTGTCTTTTGATAGCTTCTATAGTTTCTGCTTTGCACAGTGATATATATGATATATCCCGCACCTCATTCGACGAGGAAAGGGCCGACGATCCCTTCACCGGGATTGACCCCTTTAGCAAAACTAGAAAAGCCTCAAAAACACTCCATTTTAAAATCATTTGATTCTATAACGATATCAAGTTCATTACGCAATAGGTTTTCAGAAAAACCTGTCGTAGCCCTCCGTCATCTCAGATAAGTAGTAGTTAGTATTCGTGCTGCGTTTGTTGGCCTTTGTCAAGGCGTAGTGTGCGGTAGCTGACTGGTGCTTATCTGCTTATGCATATGATGCAGATTGGGTTAGGGTAGTCGTACGACCTTATTGGCCTTTGTCAAGGGTCGTGCGGGTGGGTTTAATTCAATCAGGAAATGACGGGTTGAACTTGACTAGCATCCTATGGTTTGTTGGCCTTTGTCAAGGTCATAGGAGGTTAGGGGTGAAATATTATCGGGAATTTCAAGTGTTGAAATTTGCAATGAGATTGCATACCTTCTATGAGATAGTTGGATCCCGATACCCGCTGCGAGTAAGAGTTACTCCTGGGAGAGTTTTATACATTACAAGTAGCCGATCAAGTAGGTGTCTAAAAAGGTGTTAACGAGGTTAGGCCTCTGGGAAAACGAGGTTTACATTAATTAGGTTCGTGCGAAAGCACGGGTGATCTCCCTAAAAGTCCCGACACTGGCCTGGCTGAAAGATTGGCAAACTTATAGTGTGTAATTAATCCCGGCTAGTCTTTCCTTTTAGGGTTTGAAGGAAGATTTGATAAAAACAGTGAGAGCCATCCTGATTAGATAAAATAATAACCAATCTATTCTTGCAAGAGCGCACGCTGAGTGTTTTCTTCTCTCTCTCTCCTGGTAGCGACCATGTCACGCCTTAATCAAGATAATAATACGGATATTTGACCGAACCCGCTTGTTATACTGAGCTGGGGAACGTTGGTCCCGCTCCAACTTATAATTGTTATAAGACAGAGCAGGAAATTGGAGAATACCAGAATTCTCGTGCCGCCCAAACGAAGAAAGTGCATGTGATGCATCTCCTTCGGGTGTGTTCATTACAAAGAATTGTTTCTCAATATCCTCTGCATCCTGGGTATTTGATACCGGATCAGGATCCCAGATATGTAATCTCTTACATAGGGCTACAGATAGGTAGAGAACTGAGAACGGGTGATAAGTTTCATGAGGCAGAAAACGGGGCAAGTGTTGCAGCCAAGTCTGTTGGTCACTGTCACCCTGTATTACAACTCCATTGATTCTGAACGAATGTTATTAGATACCGAACCTGATATACAAAATCATATCAGTCTCTTTATAAGTAAAGAAATGATAAAATTTTGTATTGTTGGATAATGTTTTGAACATTTCCTATATCAAAAGTTGATCGGTTCAGGCACGTTATCTAAAAGCATTGATGTTCTAAATCAAACTACAGTTCTTAATATACAGAACACACACAAGAGGAAGAGTTCAGAAATGAACGGATCCTTCTTGAGGTATTGTAGACTAGGTCATATCAATGCGACCCAACTGGCTGAAGTTACATCTAGATGCATATTTAAATCTGTTTGAATTTACATCTTATGAAACTTGCCAGTCATGTCACAGAGATAAGATGACCATAGTTCTGTTTACTAGAAACAGAGAAAGAGTTAATGAACTCTTGGGACTGATACATGATGATGTATGTAAGGTCCCCTGTCTACACATGTCAGGACTGGTTCTTTATACTTCATTACGTTCTCTGATGATCTCTCAAGATTCAGACATATGTTCCTGTTGAAACACAAGTCAGAACCTTTTGAGGTATTCACAGAATATAAGATAGAAGTAGAGAACCAATAAGGGTATAAGTATTATGTCCTTTGATGAGATCAAGGAGGAGAATACTTGCGCATAGAATTCCTGAACTATTCTAAAGGAGAATGAGATTCTCTCTCAGCATTACTCCTCCGAATACACCACAGCACAACGTTGTATCGGGGCGGAGCAATCACACCCTATATGATATGGTGCGCTCTATGATGAGTACTACTGAGTAACCTATTTCCTTTTGGGAGTTATGCACTTGAGAAGCTGCATACCTACTGAATAGGGTTCAAATCAAATCAGTTGCCTACCACTTCATATGTGATATGGAAAGGGAAGAGCCCTTCTCTTAAGTCCGTTAAGATTTGGGGTTGTCCGGCCTATGTCTAAAAGCAAAATCCGGACAAGCTCGAGGCAAGATCTGTTATGTAGAACTGGAAAGGTTCCAGCTATACAAACTACAGCAGATGATTTGATAAAACCAAAGGATTCAATAGTTACCAACGAGCCTCAGCCTCTCCGCCGATCTAGTAGGGTTCCTCACCCACCTGAGAGATACTTCTGTTTCTCTATGACAGTGGGAGCGAGGATTGCATCATGAGATGATGACCCAACTAGTTTCGAGCAGGCCATCGAGAGTAGGGACTCTATAAGAATGGCTGGATGCTTAGCGATCTGAGATGGAATCCATGTACACCAACAAAGTATGGATTTTGGTTGCTATATCTGAAGGGTTAAATCCCCATCAGGAGAAAGTATATCTTGAGAAGATTACTTGGTGTAGAGGGAAAAGTTGAGACTTTCAAAGCTAGACTTGTTAAAGGTTTTCGTCATCGACCAGGCGTAGATAATGATGAAACCTTTTCCAGTGGCTATGCTTAAGTCCATCCGGATCCTACTTGCCACAGCTACATACCATGACTACGATATCTGGCGGTTGGGTGTCATGACTGCTTTTCTAAATGATGTTTTAGAAGAGAGAGTCTATAAGTACACAGTCAGAGGGCTTCGTAAAAAGTGGGAGCAGCGGAAACGTGTACAAGATGCTTTATAGGTTAAAGCAGGCATCGCGGAGTTGGAACATCTGTTTTGATGTAGAAGTCAAACAGTTTGACATCATCAAAATGGTAGATGAACCTTGTATATACAAAAAGGTAGTAGGGAGTATGGTGATGATCCTCGTAGAGTATGTGGATGACATACTCTTGATAGGGAAGGAGTTTCCTATGCTACGCTCGGTCAATCTCCGTTTATCACAATGATTCTCCATATAGGATCAAAGTGATACCTCCTAAATCCTAGGTTTTGGATCTATGAGATAGATCTAATTAGATGTTAGGATTCTCACTAGTTGTAGTGAGATGGTATCAATCGATCCTGGGGAGAATCACTGGAAGGGTTCCAGGGTGATAAGGACGACTGAAAGTCAGTCACAGGCATTGTCTTTACCCTCAGTAAAGGGACGGTATGTTGGAAGTGTTCCAAGCTAGATACCGTGGCTAACTAGACGATAAAGGCAGGATACATCGCTACTTAAGATGCTACCAAAGAGGATGTTTGGTTGTATATCGGTTCATGAGATGAACTACGTTCCTACCATTATGAGACAATGGAGTTGTGGCTTATGCCAAGGAACGCCGGTCCCATCAGTGATCCAGACATGTTCTAAGGCAGTGTCACCTGATCATGGAGATGGTTGATCTCCAAGGGATCAAGGTTAGGAGAGTAGACTCAGAGGACAACACGGCGGATCCACTCACAAAGGCCTTTTCCCAGAGAGAGACTATTATAGGATGGTTGAGTATGAGATACTAAAACCACTGCTATCAGATGGCCATAGTGCAAGTGGGAGATTGTTAGTTATATGTATGCCATAGAGGCCATTACTATACATAGGATGTATATTGTAGTGGATGCTTGGACATATATAGGGAGGACTTTCTTGCTCGACATGATAGTATGCTATCTGGTTGCTTTTTACCTTAACGTGTACACTGATTGTCTCTCTGTTACATGTTGGTAAAGCCCTTAGGATGTGTACTTGACTACCTGGACTATGATGCGGATCATACTAGTGGGGACATGGTAGTCCATAAGTACATCCTTCAAAGTCCCTAGTCGTGGGTGTATCGAGACGGGGAATCGATATACCAGAGTAGACTAGCGTATACCTTCTCGACCCATACAGATGGGCGATGGATGATCCCATATCCGTTGGTGTTTGACATCGAAGATGATATACGGGTGCTCAGTGGAGACTGGGTACACTGGACGGGCTCGCCGAGAACTCCCAGATGGTATTATACCTTACGTCAGATGGCAGTTCTCTGGTGACACTAGTAAAGAGTAGTCTGTTGACCCGAGATCGTCATAGATTCTTGTGTGGTTCCCACTGTGCTTTGATTTCCACCTTACCACGTCCAAGAGGCCGTGAAAAACGGTGGTTTTTGGGTACAGTCCCGAATCACATGGAGGCAATGAGCGATAGGAGGGGATTCGTCTCTCCCGGTATAGGGAGTTGATGTTGCGCTGTGTTCGATTGGCTATAACCGGAAATCCCTGGACAGGGTTGCTGAGATTTACTGGTAAGTGTTACCTGTAGTTTCTCGAACAGTTATAGACCTCATATCGACATGACTTATCGAGCTATTGGGGTCTGACGTTTACCACCCCTAGACGAGATATGCGACATATCAGACGACGAGACCGGACTGTACGGTAAGTGTTACTGGCTGGATTCACAGGAGTGTCAGCGGGCTTGCTCGTCGATCTTCTGATCTCTCAATACCCAGGTGGCCGTTACGTTTAGCAGACCGCTTGCGGCTTGTGGGTGTTTGATATGATCATCACCTGCTGCCGGCGTATTGACGAGTCTTTAGAGTCCTACACAGAGGTTTCCTGGCTCAAGCGAAACGAAATAGGAGCGCATATGAGATATGTGCGGGACCGAGAATAATGCGTGTATATGATACCGTATTCTATTCTCGCGATGATTGTATCGATTGGTTGTATGCGATATAACCTAGTTATCGAATCAAGGATTGATTCGATAAGCAGATACATTGGATATTAGTCGGTTGTAAGCGATATGACCGGATCGTTAAATCAAGTATTGATTTAATGATTTAATGCATAATTATATATTCGATATATTACTTTGCATTAACTAGTATTTGTTCACTTTAAATGGATTTTCTCACTTGAAATACACAAGTTGTATATGTGATATACTTTTGTGCACTTGTTTGTATCATGTTTGATGATACATGTAAACTTGGGTTTTTGTAAAGAATTAAACCATGGTTATGTTAATGGTTAGGGTTTTGATTTACTTATCTTTTTAATTATTTATTTGTTCATTTTTGAAAGATAAATAAACCATAGTGGCTTTCTTTGTTTGCTAGTTGAAACTTCATGAAGTTTTGAAGCTTTCACCATTTTGTCTCTTAGCCTTAACCCTAACCATTCAACCTAACCTTAGTTAATTCTCTACACCTAACTATGGTTGAGATTATGATAAGTATCATATTATTTTCTATTTGCAAATACTTATCATATTCTTTTTCTTCTTCTTCTTCGTCTTCTTCTTCAACAAGAAGAGAGCTTGCTACCATCAATGGCAACATGAGAAAAAGAGTGAGAAATCCAATTCTAAAGTGAACCCACTTCCTATTTCTTCATCCTCTATCACTTGCCAAGTAGTATAGGGTGTTTTCTTCACAAGTTTCATGACTTGGTGAAGTTGGAGTTTGATCTTGAGTTGCCCAGAAGTAGATTATCTTCGGCATCGAAGTCGACGACCTAGCCCGCCCATTTCTCCGATGAAGCCGACGCTAGAGCCCGGGATCCGATGATCGCAACGAGGGGACTTCATCACGGAGCTATGGAGGTGGAGGACCGGATCTACAAAAGTTGTATTTCCGTTCACTTATTAGTAAAGCAGTTTACTAGTTCATTGTTTTGCCTAAATTCTAGTTAACAATCCGTATTAGGGTTTGTAGGCACAAGAAAAATTTGAATTTGGCATGGTTGATGCCTTGTGAGACCTCATTAGTGTGCCTAGGAACCCTACATGTGATATGTGCGAGACCGAGAATAAATGCGTATATGTGATACCGTATTCTATTCTCGCGACTTTTTGTATCGGTCGGTTATATATGATATGACCGGGTTATCGAATGAAGTGTTGATTCGATAAGTCGATATTATTGATGTTAGTCGGTTATATGAGATATGGCCGGATTATTAAGTCAAGTGTTGAGTTAATAATTAAGTGTATAATTGTATATTAGATATACTAGTATACATTTACTAATACATGTTCACTTAAGGATTTTTTCTCACATGAACACAACTTCTATATATATTTGATATATATTAAAATGTGTTTTCTTTTCTGTATCATGGTTGATAATACATTATACATGGGTGTGCAAGACATACACCATGCTATTTTAGATGGTGGTTAATATTTATTTAAGGTAATTACAAATTAGTGGAGCTTAGGTCATAAGCATGAAGCTTGTAGAAGCTTATGGATGCTTTGACAAAGTCCACCAAATTTGTTTTACTTTAGATTTTTCTTAACCTAACCATTTTGAATTAGCTATGGTTATGTCTCTACAAGAGTTAGTATATGATACTCACTCACCATGGTTAGACTTCTCACTTGATCATTATCTTCATCTCTTTCTTTTCTTCTTCTTCTTCATTTGTTAAAAAGAAAAAAGCTAGCTAGGGTTCGATCAAAAGTGAGAAAGATTGTGAGAAACAAAATTCTAAAGCGAACCCACTTCCTAATTCTCCATCCTCTACTAGACTAGCACTTTAGTTTAGGGTGTTTGCTTCACTAATTCTCAAGTTAGTGAAGTAGAAGCTTGAGTTGGCATCCTCTCGACGTAGATCATCTTCGGCCTCGAAGACTTCAAGCAAGGACGTTCTTTCACCTCGTGAAGCCATGCAAAAGCCCGGGAGAACCACGATCGCAGCGAAGGGACTTCAAAAAGGAGCTAAAGAAGTGAAGGACCGATCTGCAAAGGTTGTATTTCGTATTCCCTAAGGAGTAAAGTTGTTTACTTGCAATACGTTTCGCCTAATCTCTAGTATACGATCTTGCTTAGGGTTGTTCGGCACATAAAAATTTAATTTTGGCATGATCGATGCCTTGTAGAGCCTTGTTAGTGTGCCTAGTAACCCTACATGGGTAAACTGAACGTACTCGCCGAGAACTCCTAGATGGTATTATACCTATCGTTGGATAGTAGTTCTCTGGTGAAACTGGTACAGGTTAGTCTGTAGACCCGAGATCGTCATAGAGTCTTGTGTGATTCCCACTGTGCTATGATTTCCACCTTACCACATTTAAGAGAACGTGCAAAACGGTGGCTTTTGGGTACAGTCCCGAATCACATGGAGGAAATGAGCGATAGGAGGGGATTCATCTCTTCCGGTATTGGGGGTTGATGTTGCGCTGTGCTCGATTGGCCATAATGATAAGTCCCTGGCCAGGGCTGATATGGATATTTACTGATAAGTGTTATCAGTAGTTTCTCGACCCGTTAGGAGCCTTACATCGGCACGACTTATCAGTTACTGGGGTCTGACATTGACCACTCCTAGACTAGATATGCGACATATCAGACGGACAGACCGGACTGTACGGTAGTGTTACTGACAGGCTTTACAGGAGCTAGAGCGGACTTGCTTGTTGATCTTCTGATCGCTAAATACCCGGGTAGCCGTTACGTCCAGCTAGTACCGCTGATGGCTTGTGGGTTCTTGATATGATCATCACATACTGCCGGCGTATTAACGGGTCTTTAGAATCCTACACAGAGGTTTACTGGCTCAGGCAAAACGAGGTAGGAGCACATATGTGATATGTGCGTGAACGAGAATAATACGAGTATGTGATACCGTATTCTGTTCTCGCGATTTATTCATATCAGTTGGTTATATGTGATATAGCCGGGTTATCGACTCAAGTGTTGGTTCGATAGGTTGATAAAAATTATATTAGTCGGTTGTATATGATACAGCCGAATTATTAAATCAAGTGTTGATTTAATGATTTAATGTATAATTATATATTTGATTTATTAATTTGCATTAACAGATATTTTCTCACTTAAGTATTTCTTTTTCTCACATGTGAACACTTAATATATATGTGATATATATTAATTGTGTTTTATATTTTGTGTCGTGCTTGATGATATACACTACATGGGTGTATGAGACTTACACCATACTAATAATAATGTAAGATTTAAATATTTAAAGTAAAACCAAATTAGTTGGAAATTAGTCACATGCATGAAGCTTGTAGAAGCTTGTGGATGCATTGACTTGGCCACTAATTTTGTTTTACTTATGATATTTATTAACCTAACCATTCTCATTAGCCATGGTTATGTCTCTACATGAATTAGTATATGATACAAACTCACCCATGGTTACCATTTACTCTCTCATCTATTATTTTCTTCATCTTCTTCAAGCTCAAGAAAAGCTCTCTTGGTTTTTGGGAGAAAAAGAAATGGAGTGAGAAAGTTAATTCTAAAGTGAGCAAAAATCATACTTCATCATTCTCTACTAGATTAGCCATTTAGTTTAGGGAGTTAGCTTCACTAATCCCACATTAGTGAAGAGATAGCTTGGGTTAGTGTCTCCTCGACGTAGATCATCTTCGGCTTTCAAGACTTCGTGCAAGCTCGTTCCTTTCTTCTTGTGAAGCCATGCAGGAGTCTGGAAGATCACTACTACACGGAGCTATTGAAGTAAAGGACCAGTCTACAAAGGTTGTATTCCTAGTTCACTTAGTCATAAAGTTGTTTTCACTATGTTTTCATATGATTCTCTAGTTAAAGATTCTAGGTTAGGGTTCTTTTAGCATGGCAAAATTCTAATTTGGCATGGATGATGCCACCCGAAACCTTGCTGTCGTGCTTAGGAACCCTACAGTTCATAATATTATCCTGTACTACAAAATTATATCCTTCTTTACTTAATAAAAAAACTGATATAAGATTGCTTATCAGGGTGGGTATGTTATAGCATTCGTTCAGAATCAATGTATTACAATTTGGTAATACAAAGTGATATTCGGCAACTGTTTTGGCTGCAACATTTGCACCATTCCCTACTAGTACGAAATGATCACCTATTCCCAGTTCTTTAGCTTTCCTTAGCCTATGTAACATATTACATATGTGGAATCCCGATCCAGTATCTAATACCCAGGACATACAGTGTACTGAGAAACAGTTCTGGGTGACTAACAGACCCGAAAAAAATGTATCAACAAGCTCATTCTTCGCTTGGACGGTGTGGAAATCCGGATATTTTCCTATTTCTTGCTCGTACTTATAACAATTATAAGTTGGCGCGGAACCAACGTTCCCCTGCTCTGTATAATAAGCGGGTTCGGTCAATACATCCAAATTATTATCTTGATTATGGCCTGACATGGTCGCTACCTTGAGAGAGAGAGAAGAAAACACTCTAGCGTATGCTTTTGGAAGGTTAGATTGGTTTATTATCTTATCTAATCAGGATGGCTCCCACTATTTTTATCAAATCTTCCTTCAAACCCTAAAAGGCAAGTCTGATGGGATTAATTATACCTTACAAGTTCGCCAATCTTTCAGCCAGGCCAGTGTCGGTACTTTGTGTAGGACCACGGTAGTGCCCCGGCCGTCTGTTCGAGGCCAAAATGCGGAAACAAAAACTTTTCTTTTCTTGGAAACCGGCGCTACCGAGGACTATAAACCCGGATCGGACCATTAACCTACCACTAGCAAACTAGAGAATGGGTAGAAAGCTATACTGAGCGATCCGTTTCCTTCGGTCTTCGGCCTCCATCCCGATCTCCTCGCGGAATCTCCGGTCTTCATCTCCGCGTCGGAAAGGGCACCACATTGCCGGGTCCTTTTACGGGCTCCCACCTCTGGACCGAGGCAACTCGGGCACGAAGTTGGCGAGCCGACGTGTCCAAGAATGCTGTAGGCTAAGTGTACAACTCTATGTCTCGTAGGGTTATAAGAAGTTGCCATTTGGAAGTGGAGGTCATGGAGAAACTTTGAAATGGAGCCATGGGATTTTTATGAGCAATTGAGATACAAAAATCCCTCATCCAAAATTTTGGACAGCCCCCACTAGTATTGGCCGGCCACAACAATGAGAGGAGGGAGGTCAATCATGCATGAGAGAGGAATGAGTGATGATGAGAAAAACAATGATCACCACCTAGTCAAAACCAAAACCCATCACCAAAGTAATGATGCACAAAATAATCATCATATACTAGAACCATCATGTGAATCATCATGTGCCACAAAAAGTCTTCTCCATGATTAATTGCACATTTGCAAATAACCCCTTCCTACCAATTTTCAGCCAAGGAAAGAAACAAAGGAAAATGGCCGAAACGGAATGCAAACTGGCAACTTCAAAAAGCGATCTGGTAACAAGTTACTGGCTAACCCCGCGACTGTATATACATACCCGCATTTGTATTCCGACCGAATACAAATGCAATGAGACAATCTATTCTATACAATACTAGGATCCAGCTTAAACCAAAGCCCACTAGTATTATCCGTCCGATCATGATCCGTTCAATATCGCACTTATAGGATCGAAACCTGCTATATATCCATACGACCTCTACAGCGTTTCGCCCGAAACTTGAGAAACTGTCTGTGGGGGATTCTAAATACTCGTCATTAGTTTGGCTGTGGATTTAACCACTAGCACGTCAGAGGTATTAGCCATACGTAACGGGCTACCAAGTATTGACCAAAAGGGGCGTCGATGAGCTAACTCATCCAGACACCGTACAAAGCCTGTCAGTGACAATATCCGTACAGTCTGATCCGTTCGTCTATGAGCATCGCATGGCGGGCCTAGGGGGTTGGTAAAAGTCAGACCCCAAAAGCGGTACAAGTCGTGTCGGAGTGTAGCCCAGAACACCTTGAGATATTACTGGAATACCTACCAGTAAATCTCCTGCCTTGGCCAAGGACTTCGTGTAATGGCTTTCCTAGACACAGCGCGGCCTCACCCCCAATACCGAGAGAGACGAACCCCTGCAGATCTGCTCTCTGCCTCCATGTGGCTCGGGACTGTACCCAACTAAAACCTGTTTGCACGACTCCTTTGAGCCATGGTAGGGTAGTAATCAAAGTACAGTGGGAACTCACACGAGATAAATGACGATCTCAGGTCGATGAACTAACCTGTACACATGTCACCAGGGAACTGCTATCTGACGTCAGGTATAATACCAACTAGCATATTCCCGGCGAGTCCTGTCCGGTGTACTCATAACCCAATAAGCACCTACATACATCTTAGGTGAACCAATTGACACCAGTGGCTTGTGAGACCGGCCACCACCCCTCGTCTGGGTCTCGACTGTATACACT
The DNA here is from genome assembly GCA_030015575.1 of Agapanthus africanus. Taxonomy (NCBI): domain Eukaryota; kingdom Viridiplantae; phylum Streptophyta; class Magnoliopsida; order Asparagales; family Amaryllidaceae; genus Agapanthus; species Agapanthus africanus. The sequence goes on along the minus strand of CM057344.1, from coordinate 265,555,192 downwards.
AGTCCTCTCTGGAGTATCGATGCACTGTCTCGAAAACTCCCACGACTAGAGACCTTTTAAGGATGTGCTTATAGACCCCAGCTCCCACGTATATGATCGCCATCATACTGCTGGTAGTCAAGCAAGAATCCTAGGGGCTCTACGAATGTGCAATAGTGATCTGTAATGTCACCTAAAGCAGTACACGATGATAAAGATAAACCAGATAGCATACTATCATCTTGAGTAAGACTATCCTACCGGCATAGGTCCTCCCTCAATCATTGCAATCACGTGCCTGTGATCCAATAATTGACTCTGAGGGCACTAAATCCAACAATCTCCCACTTGCACTCAAGGCTTATTATTGCGATGTCGCATACTTACAGCCCTGTGTGATACCGAACACCCAACTCCTCTACTAATAAGCCTCACAAAGCCTGTTTGCAAAACTATTGCGTTCGAGGAATAGCCTCAGTGAGTGGATCCGCTCTGATGTTTCTTTCTTTGTCCCTCTTTAACTCAAGTTCGCGGAGAAAGCCATCTCCCGAAATGAGTAATACCTGTCTCAGAATATGTCTGGATATCTGATGGGACCTAACTCATAAATGAACTCCAAATCCAAACTTCTTAGACTTTATCGTCAACTGAATTTAATCAGTATCTTGCGTCATGCCTCCCTCAGTATCTGCTTGGACCACCTTTCCAAAATACTGCCCCTCATCAGAGGGAAAACTATAATTCCGACAACCACTCTGTCATCCAGGTCACCTTGGAAGCCTGGAATGATAATCGTCTCCTAAAAGAGGCTGTTGCTATCATATCCCTAGAACATCCACTTATGTTCTAAAACTGCTTCCGAACGTTCCTCCAGGATTGGATCAATATTAACTTATTGCAGCTCGTGCAAAAACAACATCTGGTGTGGTACTTGACATCTCATGATTGACTCAATTGCCTAAGCAAGTGATCTGCCAATCACGCACATCCCTCTCCCGTTTAGTCTATAAGACACCTTTAGAGAGGGTGACTCCATCACCTGCAGGTACACTACCGTGCCACGAGTCGTCTATTCTAAAACACCTATAGAATGTTGTCTAAGTGCCCTGATTGGGAAACTACCCAAATCTATATCTAAAACCATAGATCTAGTAACCAGAATATCTGATATAATATCCATATCCTATGTGGAGAAACCACTGTGTGACAACCAAAGTATAACCGATCGTAGTATAGGAATTTCACTTCCTACTCTGTGTATGTCATCCAAATACCAGGACATCACACCCTATTAACTTCTTAACAGATCCATCCTCTATTCTGATGAAGTCAAACCTATGACTGTCACATCAGAAATAGATGATCTATCTCCGCTATATCTGCTTTAGTCCATAAATAGACATAAGCTACTTGTTCACTATGCTTCCACTGCTCCCACTGACTACGACAACCCTCTGGCAGAGTCATATAAACGTGCATTTCTAAAGCTTGTTTAGAAGGACGCTATACTCATCCTCCAGCCGGGTCTCACAGTTTGGAACAACAGCAATGGCAAGTCTGGGTAAACAAGAACCTCCCTATCACCGTCCTTGAGGCTACCGGAGTACCTCTCGGGTGCCTGAGGATACCCTCCATATCTGCGAAGTGGCCAATGGAATGTCAAACTAGATCGAATCTTTAGGTTCTTATCAAATTTTTAGTAATCGTTTGCGGTTCTGGAATCACTTCCAGTTCTACCATACTCCCACTACTGTTTTCTGAAAAAAAATCCATTTCTTTTAAAACTGTGGCGAGTCAAGAACAATATCACCATTGATCTTCCAGATGGTAGAAAGTCAACCCTCGTCATAGCCCGGGTCAACCCACAAGCAGCCATTACAGAAATGTGACTTGAGTTATCCAGAGTCTGGTTTTAAGCATATGCCGGACAACTCCTCGTACCTTAACATTGTTAAGATATGAACCGTTCTATATCCAATATAGAAACAGAGGCACTGATTTAATTGGAACTAGATTCAAATCATGCAGCTGTCTCCAGTGCATGTAAACTAAATGGAGAGAGGACGATCAGTATTACTCTACTTAGGAGTGCTTCCAATTATGTGTAACCTGAAAGAGAAGCAAATTCTCTTAATCATTACTATCAACTGAATACAATACACAAGTATCAACATCTTCGATCATCTTGAAGAATCCTGATACTTGTAATACCTGGTTCTCTACTTTATTCTTATACCTATAACTTCTCAAATCTTAGACCTTGCATTTCTACGAAACACATGTCTAAGAACTAGAGAAGTCATAAGTAAACAGAATATAGTATGAGTACCATCCCCTCTGTCCTCATGGACACTGGACAACATACAATACTCTGTATAAGTCCTTTGAGTCTAATAACTCATTCCCTGTGTGTCGTGTTGGAGACAGTGCCCTCAGAGTCAATTATTAGGTCACAGGTATGTGATTGCAATGTTTGATGGAGGACCTATCCCGGTAGGACAGTCTTACTCGAGATGATAGTATGCTATCTGGTTTACCTTTATCATCGTGTACTGCTTTAGGTGACCTTACAAGTCGCTATTACACGTTGGTAGAGCCCCTAGGATTCTTGCTTGACCACCAGCAGTATGAGGGCGATCATATACATGGGAGCTGGCGGTCTATAAGCACATCCTTAAATGGTCCCTAGTCGTGAGAGTTTCGAGACAGGGCGTCGATACTCCATAGTAGACTAGTGTATACAGTCGAGACCCCGACGAGGGGCGGTGGCCGGTCTCACAAGCCACTGGTGTCAGTTGGTTCACCTAAGATGTATACAGGTGCTCATTGGGTTATGAGTACACCGGACAGGACTCGCCGGGAACATGCTAGTTGGTCATATACCAGACTTCAGATGGCAGTTCCCTGGTGACATGTGTGCAGGTTAGTTCATCGACCTGAGGATCATCATTTGTCTCGTGTGAGTTCCCACTGTACTTTGATTACTACCCTACCACGGCTCAAAGGAGTCGTGCAAACAGGTTTTAGTTGGGTACAGTCCCGAGCCACATGGAGGCAGTGAGCGTATCTTCAGGGGTTCGTCTCTCCCGGTATTGGGGGTGAGGTCGTGCTGTGTCTAGGAGAGCCATTACACAAAGCCCTCGGCCGAGGCAAGGAGATTTACTGGTAGGTATTCCAGTAGTATCTCAGGGTGTTCTGGGCTACACTCCGACACGACTTGTACCGCTTTTGGGGGTCTGACTTTTACCAACCCCCTAGGCCCGCCATGCGATGCTCATAGACGAACGGACCGGACTGTACGGATATTGTCACTGACTGGCTCAGTAGGGTTGTCAGGCTGAGTTCGCTCACAGACATCCCTTTTAGTCAGTACCTGGTAGCCCGTTACGTATTGGCTTATACCTCTGACGTGCTAGTGGTTAAATCTACAACCAAGGTGTTGACGAGTCTTTAGAGTCCCCCACATTCAGTTACTCAGCTTTCGGGCGAAAGGATGTAGAGGCCGTATGGAGATATGGCAAGGTCCGATCAGATACGTGCGGTATTGCACGGATCAGGATCGGACAGTTTGTACTATAGGCCGTATGGATATATGGCAGGGTTCGATCAGATACGTGCGGTATTGCACGGATCAGGATCGAACAGATATTACTAGCCGGCTTTGGTTTAAGCCGGATCCTAGTATAGTACAGTGTAGACTTTGTCTCATTGCATTTGTATTTCGGTCGAAATACAGATGCGGGTGTGTATGCACAGTATCGGGGTTTTCCTGTAATTTATTACGGGACCAGTTTTCTGGAGTTGCCAGTTTGCTTTCCGTTTCGGCCGATTTCCTTTGTATCGTTCATTGGCCGAAGATTGGTGGAGGAGGGCTTATTTGCATTGTTGCAAATAGGCATTTGTGGAGGGGGGTCTTTGCTTATTGTTGTATCATGATAGTCTCTCATTGACCTTGACTTCTAGCTTCATGATGGCTTGACTTTGTAAGCATCATGGTTGTTGATGATTAGTTGGTAGTGTATTGGTTTTGGGAGTGATCATTGCCTCTCATCATCACTTGCTTTTTCCATGACACTCCACCTTGCATTATTGATTTGATTCAACCCTCTTGAGTTTGGCTCTCCCTCTCATTCTCATATGGTCATGGCCGGCCTCCCCCTTGTGTGGGCTGTCCAAAATTTTGAGGGTGGGATTTTGCTTCATTTCATGTTGCAAAATTCCCACAAGTTCAATCCAAAAAGCCCCAAGTTCAATTCCTCCACAAAAGGCAATTCCTACAACCCCAAAATGAGACTTGTACACTACATTCTACAGCAAATCTTGGGCACGTCGACTAGCCAGCTTCGTGCCCGAATTGCCTCGGCATTGAGGTGGGAGCCCGTAAAAGAAGTAGGCGATGTGGTGCAATTCCGGCGACGAGGTGGAGACCGGAGCTTCCGCAGGAGATCGGGACGACGACGAGAAGACCGGAGGACTTGGATCGTCGGTATATCTCTATTCCCCTTCTTGTAGATAGCTAGGACTAATTAATGGTTCGATCCGGGTATTAGTGCGCGGCGGTTTGCCAGTTCAAGAAAATTTAAAGTTTATCACCGCTTCCGCATTTGGCCGTCGGATTGACGGCCGGGGCGCCGCCGTGCACTTACATGTCGTAGGTTGAAAACTGTACTTATGGTTAAGAAGAATTACACCGCTGTTTAATGCTCCTTACCTAACCATCCACTGATATAGGTAAATGTCATGGACATAATTTCAAAAAAGGTATATCTCACTCAATAAAAATAGACGTACAGATATATCAATTTGAAATTGGTGCATACCAACGGATATTCAAAACCAAATATTTGCCGTCCGGCAAACAACCCAGGTGACTTCCTCAAATATCACCAATTACTACGAATTCCGATATAATGAGGATAATCACCTAATTCCCAATAACTTACTCCCACTCATCATCTGTAAAACCATACAGATGTGAGAATCATACCTGGTAAATACATACCCTGGAGCAAGAGCTAATTGGGAAATCAGTTTCCTTTTAACAGTACACAGTGAAACTGAAACATTGAAATGTTTCGATGGGGTATCCGGGTATTCCTAGTAATGCCTCTTCCATTATCAGATTCACAACTGAAACCGTATATTTCTTTACCATCTCTCCAAATCCCTTCATATGTCTTTAGTCGTTAGCTTCTGTACACCCTCTTAGGCTAAATGGTTTTCTTCCTTCCCTACCGTTCGGCACTAGCCTATGGTTTGGAAGAAGACTATCCAATAAGCGTAATAGGTGTACAGTCCTAATCCTAGGAGCACTCGCAATGCGAGAGAATGTGAAGATAAAAGACAACCGAATAACCTTATTCCTATTTCTCCTGAACCAGAATCCATCCCCGAACTGGAACAAGTTCCATTCGAGTTCGTATATAACCATACGATGGAATAACCAAAATAACTGTGGATCTTCGTAGTGATACGGAGTGTTCTGGAGAAATACAATGGTGATGTAGGATTGGCGATGAAATACTTGGTTTGGTCATGAATAACAGTCGCTGTTTACTTTGCCCTCTTACTAATCCCTTTATTTGTCTTTACTAAATACCTTCTGTAAATCGTTTAGGCTAATTGGTTTTCGTCATTCCCTACCGTTCGGCACCTGCCTATGGTTTGGAAGAAGACTATCCAATAAGCATAACAGGTGTATGTTGGAGATAGTGCCCTCAGAGTCAATTATTGGATCACAGGCACGTGATTGCAATGATTGAAGGAGGACCTATCCCGGTACGACAGTCTTACTCGAGATGATAGTATGCTATCTGGTTTACCTTTATCATCGTGTACTGTTTCAGGTGACCTTACAGGTCGCTATTACACGTTGATAGAGCCCCTAGGATTCTTGCTTGACTGCCAGCAGTATGAGGGCGATCATATACATGGGAGCTGGTAGTCTATAAGCACATCCTTAAATGGTCCCTAGTCGTGGGAGTTTCGAGACAGGGCATCGATTCTCCAGAGTAGACTAGTGTATACAGTCGAGACCCCGACGAGGGGCGGTGGCCGGTCTCACTGGCCACTGGTGTCAGTTGGTTCACCTAAGATGTATACAGGTGCTCATTGGGTTATGAGTACACCGGACAGGACTCGGCGGGAACATGCTAGTTGGTCTTATACCTCATGTCAGATAGCAGTTCCCAGGTGACATGTGTACAGGTTAGTTCATCGACCTGGGGATCGTCATTTGTCTCGTGTGAGTTCCCACTGTGCTTTGATTACTACCCTACCACGGCTCAAAGGAGTCGTGCAAACAGGTTTTAGTTGGGTACAGTCCCGAGCCACATGAAGGCAGTGAGCGGATCTTCGGGGGTTCGTCTCTCCCGGTATTGGGGGTGAGGTCGCGCTGTGTCTAGGAGAGCCATTACACGAAGTCCTTGGCCAAGGCAGGAGATTTACTGGTAGGTATTCCAGTAGTATCTCAGGGTGTTCTGGGCTACACTCCGACACGACTTGTACCGCTTTTGGGGGTCTGACTTTTACCAACCCCCTAGGCCCGACATGCGATGCTCATAGACGAACGGACCGGACTGTACGGATATTGTCACTGACAGGCTCAGTAGGGTGTCAGGATGAGTTCTCTCATCGACATCCCTTTTGGTCAATTGCTGGTGGCCCGTTACGTATTGGCTTATACCTTTGACGTGCTAGTGGTTAAATCCACAGCCATAGTATTGACGAGTCTTTAGAGTCCACCACACATTCAGTTACTCAGCTTTCGGGCGAAACGCTGTAGAGGCCGTATGGAGATATGGCAGGGTCCGATCAGATACGTGCGGTGTTGCACGGATCAGGATCGGACGGTTTGTACTGGAGGCCGTATGGTTATATGGCTGGGTTCGATCAGATACGTGCGGTATTGCACGGATCATGATCGAACGGATAATACTAGCCGGTTTTGGTTTAAGCCGGATCCTAGTATAGTACAGTGTAGTTTTGTCTCATTGCATTTGTATCCGGTCGGAATACAGATGCGGGTGTGTATGCACAGTATCGGGGTTTTCCTGTAATTTATTACGGGACCAGTTTTCTGGAGTTGCCATTTTGCATTCCGTTCCGGCCAGTTTTCCTTTGTTCTTTCCAGGCCGGACTTTTCCGATGGAGAGGGTTATTTGCAAGTTTGCAAATAACATTTGTGGAGGGGGTTTCTTGCTTTTGTGTCATTATGATATGTTAAGCATCTTTTCTTTTTCATCCATGATGGTGCATTTATGTGATTGGAAAGGGTTATGGTTTGGATGTAAGTTTGTCATCATGATGTTTTGTTTATGGTCACCTTTCTACTTTTACTACACTCACTCCCCTTCTTGGTTTGATGATGGTTGATTTCATTTTTCCCTCCACCATTCTCTTGATGAGGTCGGCCACAAATTGAGGGAGTGAGAGAGTGTTTCATTTGAGTGTGGCATTTTTCTTGATCTCTTTTCATGCTAGGAAAAATGCAAGCACCATTTTTCCTTATTCTTGATTCCTCCATCGTCATGGCAACAAAACCCCAAATGAGACATAGCCTCTACCCTACACATTCTACAGCATATCTTGGGCATGTTGACTTGCCAGCTTCGTGCCCGAGTTGCCTCGGTATTGAGGTGGGAGCCCGTAAAAGATGCAGGCGATGTGGTGCCCTTCCGGCGAGGAGGCGACGACCGGAGTTTCCGCAGGAGATCGGGACGACGGCGAGAAGACCGGAGGACTCGGATCACTCGGTATATCTCTTCCCATCTTGTAGTTAGCTAGAACTAGTTTAATGGTCCGATCCGGGTGTTTAGTGCGCGGTGGTGCCGGTTTGCAAAGTTCGCAAAATTAAAATTTATCACCGTTTCCGCATTTGGCCGTCGGATTGACGGCCGGGGTGCCGCCGTGCACTTACAGTGGTTTCAGAGCCTCGCCATTAACTTAGTCTAGCTTTGTTTGATGTGTTTGCATTTCCGATCGACCAAAATTCCAAAAACCCGCGTTTTTCTTTACATCAGTTTTCTGTCGAAATTTTTTGAAGTCCAAAAATTTTTCAGGTTGTCTCAGAATGATGTGCAGGGAGTTCTAAGAACACTGGAAAAATTAGACAACACGATCCCTCCGTACGACCGCGGAACCGCGGCCATAACCCCTCTTTGGCCGCGGTTACGCTGCAGGAATGAGGGATCATGTCATCGTTTTTTTTTGCAGTGGGCTTGTGGGCTAAAAATAGGGGTTTTGGAATATTAAAATTGGGCCCAGAATTTCTGTGAGTTCTACAGTATTGCTTGGGGGCCCACTTGTTAATTTTTGATCGATCGGATATTTTAAACATATTATTTCACAGTATTTAAATTATATCTGCGACCGTGAATGTCACTTGATCGGTAAATCCTGTCTAACTGCTATAGCCCGGTTAGACGGATTTGCGAACGTGACTTTCACGTTGATGTTCTGTGTTTTGCTGTGATGTTGCGGATCGGTCGTGGGGGATAGCCTGGTTGCAGTGCTAGTACAGTTTTGTTGTATTATGTACATTTGATATTGCGGGGCGAGCGTCCGACATGTGGACTGCCGTCACTGCCTGATTGTATTATTCTTTTGGGGCACGACCAGGTTGCAGTCGATGTACCCGTTGCATGTATATTTTACTTTCTGTACTAGGGTTACCCTGCGGAGGGGTGCACGGATAGCCGGGTTCTAGAAGGCAACAAGCCCGCATCTCATGGCGTTGGGACGGAAGGGGCTTCACTCTAGAATTAGTAGGCTATTCGCCGCACTCGTAGGGGGTACAGGTTGACCCAAGAGGGGTGCCCAAGTTACCGGATTCCGTGAAGTGCTGGGTGGTTCATTCACGGTGCTGAAAGGGGCTGCCTCGCTTCAGGTTTTGGCGGGTGACTTGCCGCGCCCGTAGGGGTCTAGGTTTTCATTGCACAGGCTATCCACACGACCAGGGGAACGTCGGGTTTCAGTAGTGGCTCTGTGAAACCCGGGAATCCCAGATATCTGTTTTGTTCTGTGATGCTGTACATTTCTGTGATGTTGCATTTTATCACGCCTTGAGCGAATAAAATATATTGGTATATATATTAGTAGATGTTGTATATGTTTTGCATCCGCGCTAGTCCAGTCCCCGTTCTGTCGTTAGTTAGCTAACCTAACGGGTAATGACGGGACCCAGTGGCGAATGCGGATGGCATATACGTACGTCAGTATATTTTCGTTCTTTATGGTGTGATCAATTGATGGGACTGCGTTGATTCGGATCAATGCAAGTTAAAACAAACCTATTCTGATGTTGTTGGAACACTTTTCAAAAACTGTTATTGCAAGGACGTTCACTTTTTTTTTGCATCGTGATATTCATTTGGAATATCCTGCTCCTCAGTCGACGAGGCTAGGGCCGAGATCCCTTCACCGGGAGTGACCCCTTGGACAGAAGTTTGCGTCACGGCATTAACTTCACCATAGCCGATTACTTTTGCTTTGCATCGTGGTATTCATTTGGAATATCCTGCACCCCATTCTACGGGGAAAGAGCCGAGATCCCTTCACCGGGAGTGACCTCTTTAGTAAAGGCTTTCGTCACTATATTTTCTAAAAAGCTATCCGTTCCTTCAACGATATCAAGTTCATTACGTTAAAGGTTTTCGCCAGAAACCATTCGTAGCCCTCCGTCGTTTCATATGGGTAGTCAATAGTATTCAAGCTGTGTATGTTGGCCAAAGTCAAGGCACAGTGATTGGTAGCTATTGGGTATTCATATGCAGCATAGATAGATGCGTTGGTTTGGGACAGTCGTACTGCCATTTTGGCCAAAGTCAAGGGTAGTTACAGGTGGATTCAAATTAACCTGGAGAATGATGGGTTGAACTTGACATGTGACTTATGATATGTTGGCCAAAGTCAAGGTCATAAGAGCATGGGGTAGAAATCACATCGGGAGTTTCAAAAGAACTGAAACTTGCCAGATATGCGCATACCTTCTGGAGTGTGATACCGTGAGCGGATTCCGTCACGTTATCATGCGATGATAGTTGGATCCCGATTCCCACTGATGAGTTGGTTTACTCCTCGGGTGACCCCGACTAATTCTTCTTTTAGGTTTGGAGGAGAATTTGAGGTACAGTGGGAGGTTTCCAGATTAGATAAATTGGTAACCATTCTGATCTAGGGTAGAGTGCACGCTGAGTGTTTCTTTTCTCTCTCTCTTTGGCAGCGACCATTGACCCGACCCTAGACTTTGACTCAGTGACCAAGTTGACCGAACCTTCTTAACACTGGCTTTTGGATTGTCAGAGTTGCAGACCTCATTGCCACTCCTACTTTTACTCTTTTCTCCAGGACACCCCGTATTACTGCGAATGTCCACTTCCATTGGACAAAACCATCGCATGGTTAGATACGAACTCGAAGGAATTCGAGGATGGTTTCTGGTTCTGGAGAAAACGGATAGTATTATTCAGTTGTCTTTTCCTTTTTACCTTCTCTCAGGTTGCGAGTACTCCTTAGTTCAGGAGATAGTACACCTATTACGCAAATTGGATAGTCTTCTTCCAAACTTTAGGCTGGTGCCGAACAGTGTGGAATGAAGAAGACCAATTAGCCTAAACGGTGTGCAGAAGGTATTAAGATTAAGACAAAGCAAGGGATTAGTAAGAGGGCAAAGTAAATTGCGACTGATATTCACGACCAAACCAGGTATTTCTTCGCCAATCCTAAATCACCTTTGTATTTCTCCAGGACACTCCGTATCACTACGAAGATCCACAGTTTATTGGATATTCCATCGTATGGTTATATACGAACTCGAAAGGAACTTGTTCCAGTTCGGGGATGGATTCTGGTTAAGGAGAAATAGGAATAAGGTTTATTCAGGTGTCTTTTATCCTCACCTTCTCTCGCATTGCGAGTGCTCCTAGGATTAGGACAGTACACCCATTATGCTTACTAGATAGTCTTCTTCCAAACCATAGGCTGGTGCCGAACGGTAGGGAAGGAAGAAAACCATTTGGCCTAAGGGGTGTGCAGAAGGTAATGACTAAAGACATATAAAGGGATTTGGAGAGGTGGCAAAGAATTATACGGTTATAGTTGTGAATCTGGATAATGGTAGAGGCATTACTAGGAATACCAGGATACCCCATCGAAACATTTCAATGTTTCAGTTCACTGTGTAATGTTAAAAGAAAACTGATTTCCCGATTGGACACTTGCTCCAGGGTATGTATTTACCAGGTTTGATTCTCACATCTGTATGGTTTTACAGATGATGAGTGGGAGTAAGTTATTGGGAATTGGGTGATCATCCTCATTATATCGGGATTCGTTGTAATCGGTGATATTTGAGGAAGTCACCTGGATTGTTTGCCGGTCGGCAAATATTTGGTTTTGAATATCCGCTGTTGTGCACCAATTTCAAATTGATTTATCTGTACGTCTATTTTCATAGAGTGAGATATACCTTTTGATATTATGTCGATGACATTTACCTATATCAGTGGATGGTTAGGTAAGGAGCATTAAACAGCGGTGTAATTCTTCTTAACCATAAGTACAGTTTTCAACCTACGACACACAGTGAAAGAGTTGTTAGACTCAGCGGACTTATACAGAGTATTGTATGTTGTCCAGTGTCCATTAGAACAGAGGGGTTGGTCCTCATACTATATTCTGTTTACTTTTAACTTCTCTAGTTCTTAGACATGTGTTTCGTAGAAACACAGGGTCTAAGTTTTGAGGAGTTATAGGTATTTGAATAGAGTAGAGAACCAGGTGTAGCAAGTATCGGGATTCTTCAAAGTGATCGAAGATGTAGATACTTGTGTATGGTATTCAGTTGATAGTAATGATAAAGAGAAAATGCTTCTCTTTCAGGTTATTCATAATTGGAAGCATTCCTAAGTTGAGCAACGCTGATCGGCCTCCTTCCATTCAGTTGACATGCACTGGAGATAGCTGCATGATTTGAATCTGGTTCAATTAAATCAGTGCCTCTGGTTCTATATTGGATATAGTACAGTTCATATCTTAACATTGTTAAGGTACGGGGAGTTGTCCGGCTTATGATTGAAACCAGACTCTGGATAACTCAAGGCACGTTTCTGTAATGGCTGTTTGTGGGTTGACCCAGGCTATGACGAGGGTTGACTTTCTACCATCTGGGAGATCAACAGTAATATTGTTCTAGACTCGCCACAGTTTTATTAAAAATGGATTTTTTCAAAGACAGTAGTGGGAGTATGGTAGAACTGGAAGTGATTCCAGAACCGCAAACGATTACTGAAGATTTGATAAGGAACCTAAAGATTCAATCTGATTTGACATTCCATTGGCCACTCCGCAGATACGGTGGGTAACTTCAGGCACCCGAGAGGTACTCCGGTAGCCTCAAGGACGGTGACAGGGAAGTTCTTGTTTACCCACACTTGCCATTGTTGTTGTTCCAGGCTGCGAGACCCGGCAGGAGGATGAGTATAGCGTCGTTCTAAACTAGCGTTAGAAGTGCACATCTATATGACTCTGCCAGAGGGTTGTCGTAGTCAGTGGGAGCAGCGGAAGCATTGGTGGACATCAGGCTTATGTCTATTTATAGACTAAAGCATATGTAGCGGAGATAGATCATCTATTTCTGATGTGACAGTCATAGGTTTGACGTCATCAGAATAGGGGATGGATCTGTTGAGAAGGTAGTAGAGTGTGATGTCATGGTATTTTGGATGACATACACAGAATAGGAAAAGAAACTCCTATACTACGATCGGTTATACTTTGGTCGTCACACAGTGGTTTCTTCACAAAGGAAATGGATTTTGTATCAGACATACTGGTTACTAGATCTATGGTTTTAGATCTAGATTTGGGTGGTTTCCCAATCAGGGTACTTTGACAGCATTCTAAGAGTATTTAGAATGGACGACTCCCGGCACGGTAGTGTACCTGCAGGTGATGGAGTCACCCTCTCTAAAGGTGTCTTATAGACTAAACTAGAGAGGGATGTGCATGATTGGCAGATCACTTGCTTAGGCAATTGAGTCAATCATGAAATGTCAAGTACCACACCAGATGTTGTTCTTGCACTAGATGCAATAAGTTGATATTGATCCAATCCTGGAGAAACAGTCGGAAGCAGTTTTAGAACATAAGTGGATGTTCTAGGGATATGATAACGACAGCCTCATTTGGGAGACAGTTATCATTCCAGGCTTCCAAGGTGACCTGGACGAAAAGGAGGTTGTCAGAGTTATAGTTTTCCCTCTGACGAGGGGCAGTATTTTGGACAGGTGATCCAAGGCAATACTAAGGGAGGCATGGCGCAGGATACTGATTAAGTTCAGTTGACGATACAGTCTAAGAAGTTTGGATTTGGAGTTCATTAATGAGCTAAGTCCCATCAGACATCCAGACATTCTAAGACAGGTATTGCTCATTTCGGGAGATGGCTTTCGCCGTGAACTTGAGATATAGAAAGACATAGAAAGAAACATCATGGCGGATCCACTCCCTGAGGCTAATCCTCGAACGCAAGAGTTTCGCAAACATGCTTTGTGAGACGGACTAGTAGAGGAGTTGGGTGTTCGGTATCACACGGGCTGTGAGTATGCGACATCGCAATAATTAGCCTTGAGTGCAAGTGGGAGATTGTTGGAGATAGTGCCCTCAGAGTCAATTATTGGATCACAGGCACGTGATTGCAATGATTGAAGGAGGACCTATCCCGGTAAGACAGTCTTACTCTAGATGATAGTATGCTATCTGGTTTACCTTTATCATCGTGTACTGTTTCAGGTGACCTTACAGGTCGCTATTACACGTTGATAGAGCCCCTAGGATTCTTGCTTGACTGCCAGCAGTATGAGGGCGATCATATACGTGGGAGCTGGTAGTCTATAAGCACATCCTTAAATGGTCCCTACTCGTGGGAGTTTCGAGACAGGGCATCGATTCTCCAGAGTAGACTAGTGTATACAGTCGAGACCCCGACGAGGGGCAGTGGCCGGTCTCACTGGCCACTGGTGTTAGTTGGTTCACCTAAGGTGTATACAGGTGCTCATTGGGTTATGAGTACACCGGACAGGACTCGCCGGGAACTTGCTAGTTGGTCTTATACCTCATGTCAGATAGCAGTTCCCAGGTGACATGTGTACAGGTTAGTTCATCGACCTGGGGATCGTCATTTGTCTCGTGTGAGTTCCCGCTGTGCTTTGATTACTACCCTACCACGGCTCAAAGGAGTCGTGCAAACAGGTTTTAGTTGGGTACAGTCCCGAGCCATATGGAGGCAGTGAGCGGATCTTCGGGGGTTCGTCTCTCCCGGTATTGGGGGTGAGGTCACGCTGTGTCTAAGAGAGCCATTACACGAAGTCCTTGGCCAAGGCAGGAGATTTACTGGTAGGTATTCCAGTAGTATCTCAGGGTGTTCTGGGCTACACTCCGACACGACTTGTACCGCTTTTGGGGGTCTGACTTTTACCAACCCCCTAGGCCCGACATGCGATGCTCATAGACAAACGGACCGGACTGTACGGATATTGTCACTGACAGGCTCAGTAGGGTGTCAGGATGAGTTCTATCATCGACGTCCCTTTTGGTCAATAGCTGGTGGCCCGTTACGTATTGGCTTATACCTCTGACGTGCTAGTGGTTAAATCCACAGCCATAGTATTGACGAGTCTTTAGAGTCCACCACACATTCAGTTACTCAGCTTTCGGGCGAAACGCTGTAGAGGCCGTATGGAGATATGGCAGGGTCCGATCAGATACGTGCGGTGTTGCACGGATCAGGATCGGACGGTTTGTACTGGAGGCCGTATGGTTATATGGCAGGGTTCGATCAGATACGTGCGGTATTGCACGGATCATGATCGAACGGTTAATACTAGCCGGTTTTGGTTTAAGCCGGATCCTAGTATAGTATAGTGTAGTTTTGTCTCATTGCATTTGTATCCGGTCGGAATACAGATGCGGGTGTGTATGCACAGTATCGGGGTTTTCCTGTAATTTATTACGGGACCAGTTTTCTGGAGTTGCCATTTTGCATTCCGTTCCGGCCGGTTTTCCTTTGTTCTTTCCCGGCCAGACTTTTCCGATGGAGAGGGTTATTTGCAAGTTTGCAAATAACTTTTGTGGAGGGGGTTTCTTGCTTTTGTGTCATTATGATATGTTAAGCATCTTTGCTTTTTCATCCATGATGGTGCATTTATGTGATTGGAAAGGGTTATGGTTTGGATATAAGTTTGTCATCATGATGTTTTGTTTATGGTCACCTTTCTACTTTTACTACACTCACTCTCCTTCTTGGTTTGATGATGGTTGATTTCATTTTTCCCTCCACCATTCTCTTGATGAGGCCGGCCACAAATTGAGGGAGTGAGAGAGTGTTTCATTTGAGTGTGGCATTTTTCTTGATCTCTTATCTTGCTAGGAAAAATGCAAGCACCATTTTTCCTTATTCTTGATTCCTCCATCGTCATGGCAACAAAACCCCAAATGAGACATAGCCTCTACCCTACACATTCTACAGCATATCTTGGGCATGTTGACTTGCCAGCTTCGTGCCCGAGTTGCCTCGGTATTGAGGTGGGAGCCCGTAAAATATGCAGGCGATGTGGTGCCCTTCCGGTGAGGAGGCGACGACCGGAGTTTCCGTAGGAGATCGGGACGACGGCGAGAAGACCGGAGGACTCGGATCACTCGGTATATCTCTTCCCATCTTGTAGTTAGCTAGAACTAGTTTAATGGTCCGATCCGGGTGTTTAGTGCGCGGTGGTGCCGGTTTGCAAAGTTCGCAAAATTAAAGTTTATCACCGTTTCCGCATTTGGCCGTCGGATTGACGGCCGGGGCGCCGCCGTGCACTTACAGTGTATTGTCCTAATCCAAGGAGCACTCGCAACCTGATAGAAGGTAAAAGGAAAATACTACTGAATAGTCCTATTCGTTTTCTCCAAAACTGGAAACCATCCTCGAATAAATTCCTCCGAGTTCGTATATAACCATACGATGGTTTTATCCAATGGAAGTGGACGTTCGTAGTAATATGGGGTGTCCTGGAGAAAAGGATAAAAGTAGGAGTGCCAAAGAGGTTTGCAACTCTGACAATCCAGAAGCCAGTGTTTTAAGAAGGTTCGGTCAACTTGGTCACTGAGTCATAGTCAAGGGTCAGGCCATGGTCGCTGCCAAAGAGAAAGAGAAAAGAAACACTCAGCGTGCACTCTAACCTAGATCAGAATGGTTATCACTTTATCTAATCTGGAAACCTCTCACTGTAACCTCAAATTCTCCTCCAAATCTGAAAGAAGAATTAGTCGGGATTACCCGAGGAGTAAACCAACTCATCAGTGGGAATTGGGATCCAACTATCATCGCATGATAATGTGATGGAATCCACTCACGTTATCACACTCCAGAAGGTATGCGCATATCTGGCAAGTTTCAGTTTCTTTAGAAACTCCCGATGTCTGTTTTTACCCCTAGGACCCAAGTGACCTTGACAATGCCAACATATCAAAGAGTCATAGTCAAATTCAACCCGTCATTATCTTGATTGCGTTAGACCCACCCGTACGAGTCCTTGACAATGCCAACAAAACCGTACGACTGTCCTAACCAATCCACTTATCCATGCAACAAAAAAACATTACATAGCTACCGAACACTACGCCTCGGCAATGCACGACATACGTAGCACGAATACTAAGCAATGCTAATCTGAAATGATGGAGGGCTACGTCTAGTTTTTGGTAAAAAACCTTTAACGTAATGAACTTGATATCGTTGAAGGAACCGGATATCTTTTTATAAAAATATAGTGATGAAAACCTTTGCTAAAGAGGTCACTCCCGGTGAAGGGATCTCGGCTCTTTCCCCGTAGAATGAGGTGCAGGATATTCTAACTGAATACCACTATGCAAAGCAAAAGGCAATCGGCTATAGAGAAGTTATTGCCCTGACGCAAACTTCTGTCTAAGGGGTCACTCCCAGTGAAGGGATCTCGGCCCTTGCCTTGTCGACTGAGGTGCTGGATATTCATAACCGAATACCACTGTGCAAAACAAAAGATAACGTCCTTGCAATAACAACCTTTTGAAAAATGTTCCAAAAACATTAGAATAGGTTTGTTTAGCTTGCATTGATCCGAATCAATGCAGTCCCATCTATTGATCACATCAATAAAGAACGAAAATACGATGTACGTATATGCCATCCGCATTCCCCACTTGGTCCTGTCATTACCCGTTAGGTTACTTAACTAACGACAGAGCGGGGACTGGACTAGCACGGATGCAAAACATATACAACATCCACTAGTATATATATCAATATATAATATTCGCTCAAAGCGTGATAAAATGCAACATCACAGAAATGTAATAAGCATCACAGAACAATATAGATATCTGGGATCCCCGGGTTTCATAGAGCCGCTACTGAAACCCGACGTTCCCCTGGTCGTGTGGATAGCCTGTACAATGAAATCTTAGACCCCTACGGGCGTGGCAAGTTACCCGCCAAAACCTGAAGTGAGGCAGCCCCCTTCAACAACGTGAATGGACCACCCAGCACCTCACGGAATCCGGTAACTTGAGCAACCCTCCTTGGGTCAACCTATACCCCCTACGAGTGCGGCGAATAGCCCGCCAATTCTAAAGTAAAGCCCCCTCCGTCTCAACGCCATGAGATGCGGGCCCGTTGCCCTCTAGAACCCAGCTATCCGTGCACACCACCGCGGGGTAATCCTAGTACAGAAAGTAAAATATACATACAACGGGTACATCGACCTCATCCCGGTCGTGCCCCAAAAGAATAATATACAAACAGGCAGTGACGACAGTCCACATGCCGGACGCTCGCCCCGCAATATCAAATGTACATATACAACCAAACTGTACTACCATTGCTTCCAGGCTATCCACCACGATAAATCTGCAACATCACAGCACAACACAGAACATCAACGTGAATGTCACGTTCGCAAATCCGTCTAAAAGGGCTATATCAGTCAGACAGGATTTACCAATCAAGAGACATTCACAGTCACTGATATAATGTAAATACTGTGAACTAACATGTTTAAAATTTTCGATCGACTAAATTTCTCGAAGTGGGCCCCAAGTACAATACTCAGTACACAAAATAAATCTGGACCCAAACAGAATATACCAAAAACCCCAATTCCAACACAGAGACCTACTGAAGAAATTTGGTGCACTGTAGCTACAGAACGGCCATGGATACGCGGCCAAAACGTGGTTACGGCCGCGGATCCGCCGCGCTACAGTAAAATCAACCCACAAAATTTTCTTAGTTCTTTTGAAAAAGCCTGCACATATTTCTGCAATATACCAAATAATTTTTTGGACGACTGGAAAAATTCGACAGAAACAGATGCTTTGAAATTGTGGTTTTTGGAAATTTCGTTCGATCGAGTTCTAAACACATTAGAGCAAACTAGAAAAGTTTAATGGCATGGCTCTGATACCATGTAGGACCACGGTAGCGCCCCGGCCGTCTGTCCGAGGCCAAAATGCGGAAACAAAAACTTTTCTTTGCTTGGAAACCGGCGCTACCGCGGACTATAAACCAGGATCGGACCATTAACCTACCACTAGCAAACTAGAGAATGGGTTGAAAGCTATACCGAGCGATCCGTGTCCTTCGGTCTTCGGCCTCCATCCCGATCTCCTCACGGAATCTCCGGTCTTCATCTCCGCGTCGGAAAGGGCACCACATTGCCGGGTCCTTTTACGGGCTCCTACCTCTGGACCGAGGCAACTCGGGCACAAAGTTGGTGAGCCGACGTGTCCAAGAATGCTGTAGGCTAAGTGTACAACTCTATGTCTCGTGGGGTTATAAGAAGTTGCCATTTGGAAGTGGAGGTCAAGGAGAAACTTTGAATTGGAGCCATGGGATTTTTATGAGCAAATGAGATACAAAAATCCCTCATCCAAAATTTTGGACAGCCCCCACTAGTATTGGCCCGTCACAACAATGAAAGGAGGGAGGTCAATCATGCAAGAGAGAGGAATGAGTGATGACGAGAAAAACAATGATCACCACCAAGTCAGAACCAAAACCCATCACCAAAGTATTGATGCACAAAATAATTATCATATACTAGAACCATCATGTGCCACAAAAAGTCTTCTCCATGATTAATTGCACATTTGCAAATAACCCCCTTCCCACCAATTTTCAGCCAAGGAAAGAAACAAAGGAAAATGGCCGAAAGGAAATGCAAACTGGCAACTTCAAAAAGCGATCAGGTAACAAGTTACTGGATAACCCCGCAACTGTATATACATACCCGCATTTATATTCCGACCGAATACAAATGCAATGAGACAAATTCTACACTGTACAATACTAGGATCCGGCTTAAACAAAAGCCCGCTAGTATTATCCGTCCGATAATGATCCGTGCAATACCGCACGTATATGATCGAACCCTGCCATATATCCATACGGCCTTTATAGTTTTTCGCCCGAAACTTGAGAAACTATCTGTGGGGGACTCTAAAGAATCGTCAATACTTTGGCTGTGGATTTAACCACTAGCACATCAGAGGTATTAACCGTACGTAACGGGCTACCAATTATTGACCAAAAGGTACGTCGATGAGCGAACTCATCCAGACACCCTAATGAGCCTGTCAGTGACAATATCCAGACAGTCCGGTCCGTTCGTCTATGAGCATCGCATGGCGGGCCTAGGGGGTTGGTAAAAGTCAGACCCCCCAAAGCGGTACAAGTCATGTCAGAGTGTAGCCCAGAACACCCTGAGATACTGCTAGAATATCTACCAGTAAATCTCCTGCTTTGGCCAAGGACTTCGTCTAATGGCTCTCCTAGACACAGTGCGACCTCACCCCCAATACCGGGAGAGACGAACCCCAGCAGATCCGCTCACTGCCTCCATGTGGCTCGGGACTGTAACTAACTAAAACCTGTTTGCACGACTCCTTTGAGCCGTGGTAGGGTAGTAATCAAAGTACAGTGGGAACTCACACGAGACAAATGACGATCTCAGGTCAATGAACTAACCTGTACACATGTCACCAGGGAACTGCTATCTGACGTAAGGTATAATACCAACTAGCATGTTCCCGGCGAGTCCTGTCCGGTGTACTCATAACCCAATGAGCACCTGTATACTTCTTAGGTGAACCAATTGACACCAGTGGCTTGTGAGACCGGCCACCGCCCCTCGTCGGGCTCTCGACTGTATACACTAGTCTACTCTGGAGTATCGATGTCCTGTCTCGAAAACTCCGACGACTAGGAACCTTTTAAGGATGTGCTTATAGACCCCAGCTCCCACGTATATGATCGCCATCATACTGCTAGTAGTCAAGCAAGAATCCTAGGGGCTCTACCAACGTCAATAGTGATCTGTAATGTCACCTAAAGCAGTACATGATGAAAAAGATAAACCAGATAGCATACTATCATCTTGAGTAAGATTGTCCTACCGGCATAGGTCCTCCCTCAATCATTGCAATCACATGCCTGTCATCCAATAATTGACTCTGAGGGCACTATCTCCAACACATTGATGGAGGTTCCCCGTTCTTTCGCACGGACCTAATTAAAATAAACCTCGTTTTCTCAGGGGCATAACCCCGTTAACACCTTTCTAGACACCTACTTGATTGGCTAATTGTGATGTGTAAAACACTCCCTGGAGTAACTCTTACTCGCAGTGGGTATCGGGATCCAACTATCTCATAGAAGATATGCAATCTCATTGCAAATTTCAACACTTCAAATTCCCGATAATACTTTTGCCCCAAGCATCCTACGACCTTGACAGAGATCAACAAACTATAGTGCACTAGTCAAGTTCAACCCTTTATTTCATGATTGAATTAAACCCACCCGCAGGACCCTTGACAGAGGTCAACAAGTTCGTACGACTGCCCTAATCCAATCCTATCACATGCTTTGCAGATAAGAACTAATCAGCTACCACACACTAGGCCTTGATAGAGGTCAACAAACGTAGCACGAATACTGAGTGGTACTTATCTGAAATGATGGAGGGCTACGACAGGTTTTTAAGAAAACCTTTTGCGTAATGAACTTGATATCGTTGTAGAAACATGTGATTTTTTAAAAGGAGTAGTTTTTAGGCTTTTTACTAGTTTTGCTAAAGAGGTCCCTCCCGGTGAAGGGATCTCGGCTCTTCCCTTATCAGATAAGGTGCAGGATATTTCACAAATACCGCTATGCAAAGCAAGAACTAAAAGAAGCAATCAGAAAACAAAATGGAGTGGGTTGTAGTATCTGCTAGTTTCGTTAAAGAGGTCACACCCAGTGAAGGGATCTCAGATCTTTCCTTATCGAATGAGGTGCTGGATATTCTATAAGGAATACCGCTATGCAAGGAAAAAACTCGAGCTATCCCTTTTTGAAAATTTGATTCTACATCTTTTAGGTTTCTTTTCTTTTTCATTAATCTCATTAATGAAGTCTCATCATTTATGCTTCCTAAGTATCACAGAAGAAACGAAAATACAACGTACGCTTATGCCATCCGCATTCGCCACAGTGTCCCGTTAAGCACCGTCAGGTTAGTTAACTAACGGCATAGCGGGGTGGGACTAACGCGGGTGCAAAACATAAGAAACGTTTATTATATATCATATATACAATAATAAAGCATTCATCTCACGCATATAAAGTGATCACATCACAGAATATCAGCAGCAGAAGATAACATATGAAATATTGGATATACTTGGAATTCTTTTTTTTATTTTAAGCAGCTATAAAACACAGATTCCACGGTCGCGAAGAATAGCCGAACCCACATCCCTAAACCCATACGAGAGTGGCATGAAACCCTGCCAATTCCATAGTTAGGACACCCGGTTTCGACTCCTCAAGATGGTCTCCCACTGGACTCTAGAACCCGGTTACTTGTTCTCCCCTCCTTTTGTCTATCCTAATGTGGAAAAGTAAATAATATACAACAATGGTGACATCATCCTCAACCCGGAAGTGCCCCAATAAAAGAATATTACATAGAATGAATTTTACTTGAATGAAAATAAAAACTCTCATTTCACATAAAACCCACCGGCTATTCAAAACATGACGATCCAATATAACATATTCCAGCAATACATAACATCACATGTCATAAACGTAAGTAAATATGTGAATCACAATTGTCGTTGACATATAGCAACGAAAACGGTGATACACCACATATTACACTTACGCACGCAGAAAAGAAAATGTCAAACTACAACATTTGGAATCCACAATCACTTTAGACATCATAAACCCGAAATACCACATACATCGGATTTCATGCCTAACTATATGAATTCCACAGATTGTATCACATTCCACAAATAGTTATACGATGTTAAACATTCCGATCGAATCAACAAACACCCAAAATTTCCTAAAAAGCTCAACACTTGAGCGCAGTTTAAAAATACTCAGAACATGCCACAGTACTGATGGACCAACCGTAGAAGGGTCAACCCTTGCCTCACCTATGGCACCACGGAACTACCGCAAACCTTAGGGTTTGGCGGAGGTTCTTACGGTCAGAGAATCGAGTTAGGGTTTTGTTCTTCTAGAGGGTCCACCGCATTACTCGCATGATTTCTCAATGTTCTTTAACTTGGAAAAAATCCAACTCTTGGAAAATTTTCCGGCTAGGTTTAAAGTGGGTATTTGATATCCGTTCAAACTTTTTAACACCGTCTAAATAACCCGAAATATAGTTAGAATTACGACTATGAAACACTCCGAATAGCCTTTACAAAAACATAACATCACATGCAAATTTAGCAAAAGCAAGTAACACATGAAACACCAAAACCCAGAGTCCAGAACACCAGACAAATACGAACTCCAGAAGCCACATTAGGGCCGGACTGCTCGGTTTTTGAGGGTATGTGCTCGGGTTAAATCCGCCAAATTGAGTTCGTATTTGTTCAGTGTTCATGTTACATCACATATAACATTCTGCAGTTGCTAATTTTTTTTCGACGGCATTAAAAATTGACAGAAACTGGGCTGTTAGTTTCGAGTGTTTCAGAGTTTTTTTGGTTTATAATTCTACAAAAATCGTCCAAATCACTAGCTTGGCTTTGATACTACTGTAGTATTGCTTGGCACGACAGCAAGGGTTCGGGATGAATCGTCCAGGCCATTTTCAAATTTTTGTCATGCTAAACAATCTTAACCCTAGAATCTTAACTAGTGATTTAGACGAAACGTTGTGTAAACTACTTTACAACTAAGTGAACTTGGAATACAGCCTTTGTAGACCAGTCCTTCACTTCAATAGCTCAGTGTATTAGTCTCTTCGCTCCAAGTAGTGATCTTGCGGACACTAGAGTGGCTCAACAAGAAGAAAGCAACGAGCTTGTACGAAGTCTTCGAGGCCGAAGATGATCTACGTCGAGGAGACACTAACCCAAGCAACCTCTTCACTAATTTTATGCTCCTCTCAAAAACCTAGAGAGCTCTTTCTTGTGCTAGATGAAGATGATGCAAATAATGGATGAGAGAGTGAATGGCAACCATGCGTGAGAAATATCTCATATAACTCATGTAGAGACTTAACCATGAGTTTAGATAAAGGTTGGGTTAATAAATATCTAGTGTAAGATAAAACTAATGGACTAAGTCAATGGATCTCTAAGTTTCTACAAGCTTCATGCCATGCGACCAATTTCCAACTAATAATTGATTTACTCTAAATATATAAACCATTCATTATCATTAGACTGGTGTAAGTCTCATACACCCATGTTGCAAGTATCATCAACCATGACACATAAAGAAATACAATTAATATATATCACATATATATTAAATGCATAAGTGAGAAAAAAAAATGCTTAAGTGAGATAATATTAGTTAATGTAAATTAATATATCAAATATTTAATTATACATTAAATCATTAAATTAACACTTGATTTAATAATCCGGCTATGTCTCATATGACCGACTAATATTATTAGTATCAACTTATCGAATCAACACATGATTCGATAACCCAGCTATATCTCATATTACCGACCGATACTGTATCAGGAGAATAGAATACGGTATCACGTACTAGTACTAATCTCGGTCCCGCACATATCACATATGTGCTCTGATCAGTCGAAAATATTGCATATTTTAACCGGCAATTTTCTTATCATTTGCATCCATATAGAAGTGTACGGTATTCATAATTCACATATTAGCAAATCGGTCGCAAAGTATCAGATTACATGTATTCGACCTTAAAACCGGCATTTCTAGGGAAATTGACTGCATTGCATTACATAGCATATTTTCTATATATTGCAACCCTTGTTTCGAAGTCTGTGCAGGAAAAGAGAAGCTTGCTCGATCATTACAGTGCTCGACCATTACAATTGCTCGTAAACTCACTTAACTCAAATCTGGTATCAACACAGAAGAGGAAATACAAATCTAAACATCAAAGGAAGCTAAAAACAGCAGCCTAAGACCACAGAAGAAATCCCAAGGCCCAAGCTTACCAACAAGCCGCGGAAGCGCGGCCAATACCTGGTTATTGCGGCGGTTGCGCGGCGGTTACAGGGAATCAGTTCCCCAATTTCAGTGCACAACTCCTGTTTCAGTGGCTACAGCTCAATAATGCTCACAAACTTCCAGAATATTCGAGATACTTCCTCCAGATCAGCAAACACCTAAACTAGCCTAATACTTCTAGAACTTTCCCTAAACCCTAGCTTAAACCCTAAGCTAACTCCTAACAAACTCCTTCTAGAAACTCTTCAACAAACTTTGAGAGGGAAAGTTCTAATTCAAACCTAAACCTAGGGTTTGGGAGTTCTATAAATAAGACCCTAGGCTCATCATTTGATAATTATTCAACCTTAGGGTAAAACCTTGGGAAAGTGTAGAAAATCAATCTCTTTCTTCATCCCCTCTTCCTCAAGTTTAGTGAGAGAGCTTGTAGGAAACCCTAACCCTAAATCCAACCACAATTCAAGATCTTGAGTGCAAGCCAAGCAAGATGCCTTCAACCCTTTTATGAGCCGAACCGATCTTCAATCGGGCAAGAGATCAAAGTAGATCCACGATCCACGGAGACGAGCGAAGTCGAGTCAACGATCGATTTCTTCTTCTTGTAGATTCTTGAAAGAATGTATTGAAATTGTTGATTAAATAAAAGGTGATATTCTTTTATCTTGTTTTCTTTAAATTCCGCATCATGTTATCTTTACAATTCTTGAATATTATCTGTGTGGTGATGTGTGAATAAAACTCCGCTCGTCGAGGAGTCGAGACGATCTTTAGTATGATGATGTAACAAATTTGTAATCGATTCTTGAATCCCACGAGTTTGTAAACCCTAGCAAGTTCAAGAATCGACGACCCAATTCGTTGCGATGCTTTCTTGATCGACATCGCTCGAGATTGGGGAGTTCCGATCGTTTCTTGAAATTGCTAGAGGCTAGAATATAAATGGTATCCTCGAAAGAACAAGGGTTAAGAGATGAAACCCTAATTTCATCAAGAAAACCCTAACTCTCGTCGATCACCATTGATCTAGTATCAATTCTTCGAAGGACAAGAACACGAAACCCTTTAGATTACATCACGTCTAAAGATCCGATCGATTCCTACGAGCCTCTCTTATATTCTTGATTGTTGATTGGAAATATTATCAAAACTACCGATTCTTGATTGTTTATAGTTTCTTGATTCTTGAGTAAAGAATAGTGACACTCGAATACATATCACATCTTGAATCATGTTTTCGTTTATTGTTGCTTAACATTTCATTTCAAACGTATCAAAATACAATTGAATTGTGCAATCCCTGTGGACGATCCGCACTCATTCATTAACTACATCCGACACCGTAGTTTGATTGCGGTCAATATAATTTTTTGATTGTCGTTACTTTTTACATATACACGTCAGAAAATGTTTCAATCAAAATGGCGTCGTTGCCGGGGATCGCGCTAATTCATTTACATTTTTAGTTTGAAGTGAAAGAATTATTACGTTTTACTTCTTGAAATCAAAATTCGTACAAACTCTTATACGTGTGTTGTGATTTGATTGCAAGGTGATCTGGAGCATTCTGTTCTGTGGAAAAATTTGTTTGAATATACCAGAGAGCTGGAGATAGCAACAGAAACTCTCTGGTGAAATTGTGTACAGTGAACCCACAATCGGACCGCGGAAGTGCGGCATATACACAGGAATCGCGGCGGAAGCGCCGCAGTATTGAGGGTTCTCTGAAAACTTTTCAGTGCAGGTGATTTCTTGCTCTCTCCCCTCTCCCTTTTTAGCTCCAATTAACCCTTTGCTGCAGGATTCTTTGCAAATAAATCGCAGCGCCGCAAAGCAAAAATAAAATTGTGTGTGATTTTGATTTCTTGGTTGTTTGCAATCTAATATGGAAATTTAAGGGGCACGGCCAAATCCAAATTAGGTGGGGATTTCATTACCCTTCCTAGGCCCCGAAAATCGCAAAACTTGCATCCGCATTACCTCCATTAACTAAAAGAAATCTAGAGAAGACTCTAAGGACTGTCGCGCTCAATAGGACAAGAGAAGGTCGTGGGTAATTCATTGCTTATCCGCGTTTTCTTGTGGTGCCTAAGGCGAGTGTGTCTAAGGCTAGTGGTTATTAATTAGGTCCACTGTAGTGGTGGTTCCTTCCCACTTACCTGGCACTTATCCGGCCACAGGGGGACAAAGAGGCAGTGGAGGATTCTATCCTGCGACTTGTCTTTTGGCAGTTAGGAGCGGTCTAGAGCCGGACCTAGGTGACCATTAGATTCTAGGGTTGTGTGCTGCATTTGTTTTGTCGCATCATTTTTTCAAAATCCGTCCCTTTTTCAAAGCAAGCACCACATTCATTCATTACCCCTAATTATAAGTCAACGCTGCCACTTGTACTAACCCTTTTTAGTGCAAGATAGGCTGGACACGGGATTCTAGTGCCCGTTTAGTCCGCGTACCTTTTATCGACTCCGAAGTCGATAATTCTCCATTTACCTTTTCTTTACCCACTACCACACCCACACCGATGGATCCGAATCCATCAAACTTCTTTAACCCTAATCTGCCACCGTCCGTTGGTGCGCAGAATCCTACTCCACCCCACATTTCTCTCCAGGAAAGATGCTATCCACATAGAGGTCCTCTTTCGACCTGCTTATCCACACCACCAGCCAATGGGGATAACTTTGAGATTAAGCCCCAGTATATCAATCTTTTACCCAAATACCACGGACTCCAGACCGAGGACGCTTACGTTTTCATTACCAAATTTGAAAACGTATGCGCAATGATGGGTACGTCTCAACTTTCAGTGGATGCGATGCGTCTACGACTTCTTCCATTTACTTTGTGTGATATAGCCGAGAAGTGGCTATATAACACCACCGCACATTCTATTACGAATTGGGAAGAATTCGTCGCTGCATACCTTAAGAAATTTTACCCAGTCCAAAAGACGGCTCGAATCCGTAGCGAACTGAACCAATTTGCCCAGCTCCCTGCCGAACCATTTTCAAAATACTTTGAACGTTTCAAGGATCTATTGGTTCAATGTCCTCATCACGGCATCCCGAGATGGGAGCTTTGCCGAATCATATATGAGGGCAGTAACCCTAGCACTAAACAGAGCCTTGAAAACATGTGTCAAGGTACTTTTATGACCAAAGATGATGGGGAAGCCTGGCGATACTTAGAAGTGTTCGCTGAAAAATCACTAATTTGGGAGAGTGGAACACAACCATTGAATAGGGGTGGCGTACACCAAATAGATGTGTCCATAGGTGTTCGAGCTGAAATGGCAGCAATGCAAAAGAAGCTCGATGCTATGGAACACAAATTTGCAGCAGCCTCCCTAAACCCAATGTCGCTCCCCAAAACTGTTTGTGGGTGCTGTTCTGATCCGTCACATTTAACGGAAGAATGTCCATTAAACTCTGCGTTTCAAGGTCACGAGCATTCTAATGCCGCATTTCAACGACCTCGAAACGATCCATATTCTTCCACGTACAATCAGGGTTGGAGGAACCACCCGAATTTTGCTTGGAACCAAAACCAATCTCAAAACACGGTTCCAAACACGAATCAATTTCAACGGGCTCTTCCTCCACCACAACAGCAACCCCTACAACTCACTCAGCACCCCTATCAGTCACAAAATTTCCAAAACCAGGGCAACACTCCTGCACAGTCTAATCCTATGCAGTCCTGTTCTGACGAGTTCTCTCAATTCACTCAAACCATGAAATCACTTTTATCAAATTTCATGGATGTTTCGACTGAGGTTAGATCTTCCGTCAGTGAAATAAAGAAAAACTCAGCGTCCCAAGCTGAGAGTATTCGCACGATGGAAGCTGAAATCGCACGCCTAAAAGCCGAAATGAGTGCGAGAGAAAAAGGGAAACTTCCCTCTCAACCCCTACAGAATCCTGGGCATTACAATGTAAATGCCATCACAACATTGAGATCGGGAAGAGTGCTGAACAATCATGTCGGGGAAGGTATTGATAATACTGAAAATCATATCAACACCCCGGCTGAGTCTTTCCCACATACACACACTTCACCTTCTGATCCTTCTTCTTCTACCAAACCACCTTCGCACGAGCCTATTCTCCATTTCCCTTCAGGCTCAACACCTTCACCCAACCCTTATAGTTCTCCATAGACGGTCCCCACACCTCCTTTGGGACCTCGTCTACCCCCCTTTCCTTCTCCTGTGATGGACCCTGCGCTTATTGCGAAAGCACCTTACCCGAACCGGCTAAGAGCAAATAGAACGAGTCCTCATATGGAGAAAATTTTAGAGATGTTCAAACAGGTTAACATCAATATCCCTCTCCTAGATGCAATTCAGCAAGTCCCCGCTTATGCGAAGATTCTTAAGGACTTGTGCACTAGGAAGAGGAAGACTCAAGTGCCGAAGAAGGTCTTTATGTCTAATAACATCAGCACCGCTTTTATACCCCAGCTTCCAAAGAAAAGAAAGGACCCAGGTTGTCCTACAATATCGATTTCGATTGGGGGTAAAAACATAAATCGTGCTCTGTTAGACCTTGGCGCGAGTGTTAACCTGTTACCTTATTCTGTCTATGAGCAATTAGGGATTGGAGAGCTGAAACCTGCTCATTGCACTCTCCAGATGGCAGACCGATCTATCACCAAACCAAGGGGTGAATTAGAGGATGTATTGATAAAGGTCGGGGAATTTGTTTTCCCTGTAGACTTCATTGTGCTAGACACACATCCTGTAGCAAACCCCCGGGGCCAAATTCCGGTGATTCTAGGTCGTCCTTTCCTTGCCACTTCCAACGCTGTTATAAACTGTAGAAATGGTTCAATGAATTTATCATTTGGAAATATGACCATTGAACTAAACATCTACAAAGTTGGAAGTCAGCCGTCAGAACCCTCTGCTCATATTTTAGATGTGTGCTCTGTCCATGAGATCGCTCCCGATAGTTGTGGAGCTGAGGATCTTTGCTTTACTGATCTCGATGACATTAGCACATCTCTGTTTGACTTAGCACAAGATTTTAGTGAGGACACTTTAGCTACACATGAGTCCTGCACTTCTGACTTTTCTCCACCCGAGTCTGTATCTTTTGTTGGAGATAGTGCCCTCAGAGTCAATTATTGGGTCACAGGCACGTGATTGCAATGATTGAGGGGAGGACCAATCCCGGTAGGACAGTCTTACTCGAGATGATAGTATGCTATCTGGTTTATCTTTATCTTCGTGTACTGCTTTAGGTGACCTTTCGAGTCGCTATTACACGTTGATAAAGCCCCTTGGATTCTTGCTTGACCACCAGCAGTATGAGGGCGATCATATAAGTGGGAGCTGGGGGTCTACAAGCATATCCTTAAAAGGTCCCTAGTCGTGGGAGATTCGAGACAGGGCATCGTTTCTCCAGAGTAGACTAGTGTATACAGTCGAGACCCCGACGAGGGGCGGTGGCCGGTCTCACAAGCCACTGGTGTCAGTTGATTCACCTAAGATGTATACAGGTGCTCATTGGGTTATGAGTACACCGGACAGGACTCGCCGGGAACCTGCTAGTTGGGATATACCAGACGTCAGATAGCAGTTCCCAGGTGACATGTGTACAGGTTAGTTCATCGACCTGGGATCGTCATTTGTCTCGTGTGAGTTCCCACTGTACTTTGATTACTACCCTACCACGGCTCAAAGGAGTCGTGCAAACAGGTTTTAGTTGGGTACAGTCCCGAGCCACATGGAGGCAGTGAGCGGATCTGCAGGGGTTCGTCTCTCCCGGTATTGGGGGTGAGGTCGTGCTGTGTCTAGGAGAGCCAGAACATGAAAAGTCCTTGGCCAAGGCAGGAGATTTGCTGGTAGGTATTCCAGTAGTATCTCAGGGTGTTCTGGGCTACACTCCGACACGACTTGTACCGCTTTTGGGGGTCTGACTTTTACCAACCCCCTAGGCCCGCCATGCGATGCTCATAGACGAACGGACCGGACTGTACGGATATTGTCACTGACAGGCTCAGTAGGGTGTCAGGATGAGTTTGCTCATCGACGTCCCTTTTGGTCAATACCTGGTGGCCCGTCACGTATTGGCTTATACCTCTGACGTGCTAGTGGTTAAATCCACAGCCACAGTATTGACGAGTCTTTAGAGTCCACCACACAGACAGTTACTCAAGTTTCGGGCGAAACGCTGTAGAGGCCGTATGGAGATATGGCAGGTTTCGATCGGATATGTGCAGTATTGCACGGATCATGATCGGACAATTTTTACTAGACGGCTTTGGCTTAAGCCGGATCCTAGTATAAGATAGTGTAGTTTTGTCTCTTTACATTTGTGTTCAGTGGGAATACAAATGCGGGCATGTATTTGCAGTAGCGGGGTTTTCCTGTAATTTATTACGGGATCGGTTTTTCTGGGGTTGCCAGTTTGCATTCCGTTCCGGCCGGTTTTCTCTTTTTCCTTCACGGCCGGACTTTCCGTTGGAGGGGGTTAATTGCAGTTGGCAATTAACTTATTTGATGAGGGCTTTATTGCATTTGTGCCATTATCATCATGATATTCCATTTTGGTCATTCACTTGCATTTATGAGAAAGGGAAATTGATTTGATCTATTCTCTTGTATTGAATTATTATTTCTTTTTCCCCACTTGGTTTTATTTGGGGCCGGCCACTGTTCTTGAATGAGAGAGAGAGGTTTTGTTTTTGGTGGGTTAATTTCTTCATGGAAATTTCGTGGGCCCCCCTTTTGTAGTGTGTGTGTGTGCTGTTGATTTAAAAAGATAAATTTCCTTATGCATGGTTTAAAAATTAATGCACTTCACCCACACATTTTCAAGTAAGCTTAATTTGGTGTGCAGGAGCAAAATTTTGTGGCCGAGCTCCTTTTTTTCATGCATGCTCCATTTCTTCATCAAAGCATCCATGAAATTCTTGTGCTAAAATTCCTCCAACATGGCAACCTCATAAACCCCAAAGAGATAACCTTCTACACTATTTCTATAGCAAGCCTTGGACGCGTCGGCTAGCCAACTTCGCGCCCGAGTTGCCTCGGTCAAGAGGCGGGAGCCCGTAAAAGATTCCGGCTACGTGGTGCCCCTTTCCGACGAGCGAGAAGGTGACGGAGATTCCGCAAAAGATCGGAGTGGAGATGAAGACCGAAGGACACGGATCGCTTGGTATAACTTCTCTACTCTTTTCTTTTTTGCTAGTTGCTAGGTTAATGGCCCGATCCGGGTAAAAAGTCCGCGGTGGTGCCGTTTTGCAAAGTCCGCAAAGTTTTTGTTTTCCGCGTTTCCGGCGTCGGATCGACGGCCGGGGCGCCCCCGCGGGCTTACAATGGTATCAGAGCCACGCCGTTAACCTACCTAGCTTGCTCTAGTATGTTTAGTGCTCGATCGAACGAAAATCCCCAAAAACCGTATTTTCCCATGCTTCAGGTTTCTGTCGATTTTATTTTGTCTCAGAAAATTTTTCAGTACATTGCAGAAACATGAGAATGAAATTCTAAGGAATCTGGAAAAATTTGGTTTTGCGATGCTTCAGGACGACCGCGGAAGGGCGGCCAAACCCCTGGTTTGGCCGCGCTTCCGCGGTGGAAAGAAGTCTTTGCTGTGCGAAATTTTTCCAGTGGGCTTTTGAATAAGAAATAGGGGTTTTGGGATATTATTTTTGGGCCCAGTTTTTCTGTAAGTGCTACAGTAGTGTATGGGGCCCACTTGATAATATTTGTTCGATCGGATATTTTAAACATGCCAGTTCACAGTTTTTACATTATATCTGCGACCGTGAATGTCACTTGATCGGTAAATCCCGTCTAACTGCTATAGCCCGGTTAGACGGATTTGCGAACGTGACATTCACGTTGATGTTCTGTGATTGTACTGTGTTGTTGCGGATCGGTCGTGGGGGATAGCCTGGTTGCAGTGGTAGTACAGTTCTGTTTTATATGTACATTTGATATTGCGGGGCGAGCGTCCGACATGTGGACTGCCGTCACTGCCTGTTTGTATTATTATTTTGGGGCACGACCTGGTTGCGGTCGATGTACCCGTTGTATGTATATTTTACTTTCTGTACTAGGATTACCCCGCGGAGGGGTGCACGGATAGCCGGATTCTAGAGGGCAACAAGCCCGCATCTCATGGCATTGAGACGGAGGGGGCTTCACTCTAGAATTGGCGGGCTATTCGCCGCACTCGTAGGGGGTATAGGGTTGACCCAGGAGGGGTGCCCAAGTTACCGGATTCCGTGAAGTGCTGGGTGGTCCATTCACGTCGTTGAAGGGGGCTGCCTCGCTTCAGGTTTTGGCGGGTGACTTGCCGCGCCCGTAGGGGTCTAGGATTTCATTGCACAGGCTATCCACACGACCAGGGGAACGTCGGGTTTCAGCAGCGGCTCTGTGAAACCCGGGGATCCCAGATATCTGTATTGATCTGTGTTGCTATACATTTCTGTGTTGCTTTTTATCACGCCTTGAGCGAAATACTATATATTGGTATATATATTAGTAGATGTTGTATATGTTTTTCATCCGCGCTAGTCCAGTCCCCGCTCTGTCGTTAGTTAGCTAACCTAACGGGTGATGACGGGACCCAGTGGCGAATGCGGATGGTATATACGTACGTCAGTATATTTTCGTTCTTTGTGGTGTGATCAATTGATGGGACTGCGTTGATTCGGATCAATGCAAGTTAAACAAACCTAATCTGATGTTGTTGGAACACTTTTTCAAAAAGCTGTTATTGCAAGGGCGTTCTCTTTTGTTTTGCACAGTGGTATTCATTTGGAATATCCTGCTCCTCAGTCGACGAGGCAAGGGCCGAGATCCCTTCACCGGGAGTGACCCCTTGGACAAAAGTTTGCGTCAGGGCAGTAACTTCACTATAGCCGATTACTTTTGCTTTGCATCGTGGTATTCGTTTGGAATATCCTGCACCTCATTCTACGGGGAAAGAGCCGAGATCCCTTCACCGGGAGTGACCTCTTTAGCAAAGATTTTCGTCACTATATTTTTAAAAGCTATCCGTTCCTTCAACGATATCAAGTTCACTACGTTAAAGGTTTTCGCCAGAAACCATTCGTAGCCCTCCGTCGTTTCATATGGATGGTCAATAGTATTCAAGCTGTGTATGTTGGCCAAAGTCAAGGCACAGTGTTTGGTAGCTGTTGGGTATCCATATGCAGCATAGATAGATGCGTTGGTTTGGGACAGTCGTACTGCCATTTTGGCCAAAGTCAAGGGTATGTACGGGTGGGTTCAAATTAACCAGGAAAATGACGGGTAGAACTTGACATGTGACTTATGATATGTTGGCCAAAGTCAAGGTCATAAGAGCATGGGGTAAAAATCCACATCGGGAGTTTCAAAAGTACTGAAACTTGCCAGATATGCGCATACCTTCTGGAGTGTGATAACGTGAGCGGATTCCGTCACGTTATCATGCGATGAGAGTTGGATCCCGATTCCCACTGATGAGTTGGTTTACTCCTCGGGTTATCCCGGCTAATTCTTCTTTCAGGTTTGGGGAAGAATTTGACGTTACAGTGGGAGGTTTCCAGATTAGATAAATTGGTAACCATTCTGATCTAGGTTAGAGTGCACGCTGAGTGTTTCTTTTCTCTCTCTCTCTGGCAGCGACCATTGACCCGACCCTAGACTATGACTCAGTGACCAAGTTAACCGAACCTTCTTAACACTGGCTTTTGGATTGTCAGAGTTGCAGACCTCTTTGCCACTCCTACTTTTACTCTTTTCTCCGGGACACCCCGTATTACTACGAACGTCCACTTCCATTGGACAAAACCATCGTATGGTTATATACGAACTCGAATGACTTCGAGGATGGTTTCCGGTTCTGGAGAAAACGAATAGGACTATTCAGTTGTCTTTACCTTTTTCCTTCTCTCAGGTTGTGAGTACTCCTTGGTTTAGGAGTAGTACACCTATTACGCAAATTGGATAGTCTTCTTCCAAACCTTAGGCTGGTGCCGAACGGTGGGGAATGAAGAAAGCCAATTAGCCTAAACGGTGTACAGAAGGTATTAAGTTCAGACAAAGCAAGGGATTAGTAAGAGGGCAAAGTAAATTGCGACTGCTATTCACGACCAAACCATGTACTTCTTTGTCAATCCTAAATCACCTATGAATTAAGTACATTCGGTTGTCTTTTATCCTCACCTTCTCTCGCATTGCGAGTGCTCCTAGGACTAGGACAGTACACCCATTATGCTTATTGGATAGTCTTCTTCCAAACCATAGGCTGGTGCCGAACGGTAGGGAAGGAAGAAAACCATTTGGCCTAAAGGGGTGTACAGAAGGTAATGACTAAAGACATATAAAGGGATTTGGAGAGGTGGCAAAGAATTATACAGTTATAGTTGTGAATCTGGATAATGGAAGAGGCATTACTAGGAATACCAGCATACCCCATCGAAACATCTCAATGTTTCAGTTTCACTGTGTACTGTTAAATGAAAACTGATTTCCCAATTAGGCACTTGCTCCAGGGTATGTATTTACCAGGTATGAGTCTCACATCTGTATGGTTTTACAGATGATGAAGGGGAGTACGTTATTGGGAATTGGGTGATCATCCTCATTATATCGGGATTCGTCGTAATCGGTGATATTTGAGGAAGTCACCAGGGTTGTTTGCCGGTCGGCAAATATTTGGTTTTGAATATCCGTTGTTGTGCACCAATTTCAAATTGATATATCTGTACGTCTATTTTTATAGAGTGAGATATACTTTTTGAAATTATGTCTATGACATTTACCTATATCTGTGGATGTTTAGGTAAGGAGCATTGAACAACGGTGTAATTCTTCTTAACCAAAAGTACAGTTTTCAACCTACGACACACAGTGAATGAGTCACAAGACTCAAGGGACTTATACAGAGTATTGTATATTGTCCAGTGTCCATTAGGACAGAGGGGTTGGTCCTCGTACTATATTCTGTTTACTTTTAACTTCTCTAGTTCTTAGACATGTGTTTCGTAGAAACACAGGGTCTAAGTTTTGAGGAGTTATAGGTATAAGAATAAAGTAGAGAACCAGATATTGCAAGTATCGGGATTCTTCAAGGTGATCGAAGATGTAGATACTTGTGTATCGTATTCAGTTGATAGTAATGATTAAGAGAACTAGCTTCTTTTTCAGGTTACTCATAATTGGAAGTACTCCTCTGTTGAGTAACGCTGATCGGCCTCTCTTCCATTTACTTGATATGCACTGGAGACAGCTGCATGATTTGAATCTGGTTCAATTAAATCAGTGCCTCTGTTTCTTGGATATAGAACAGTTCATATCTTGACATTGTTAAGATACGGGGAGTTGTCCGGCTTATGCTTAAAACCAGACTCTGGACAACTCAAGGCACGTTTCAGTAGTGGCTGTTTGTGGGTTGACCCGGGCTATGACGAGGGTTGACTTTCTACCATCTGGAAGATCAATAGAGATATTGTTCTTGACTCGCCACAGTTTTATCAAAAATGGATTTTTTCAGAAAACAGTAGTGGGAGTATGGTAGAACTGGAAGTGATTCCAGAACCGCAAACGATTACTGAAGATTTGATATAGAACCTAAAGATTCAATCTGGTTTGACTTTCCATTGGCCACTCCGCAGATAAGGTGGGTAACCTCAGGCACCCGAGAGGTACTTCGGTATGCTCAAGGACGGTGGTAGGGAGGTTCTTGTTTACCCAGACTTGCCATTGCTGTTGTTTCAGGCTGCGAGACCCGGCGGGAGGATGAGTATAGCATCGTTCTAAACTTGCTTTAGAACTGTACGTGTATATGACTCTGCCAGAGGGTTGTCATAGTCAGTGGGAGCAGCGGAAGCATTGGTGGACATTAGGCTTATGTCTATTTATAGACTAGAGCAGATATAGCGGAGATAGATCATCTATTTCTGATGTGACAGTCATAGGCTTGACTTCATCAGAATAGGAGATGGATCTGTTGAGAAGGTAGTAGGGTGTGATGTCCTGGTATTTGATGACATACACAGAGTAGGAAGTGATATTCCTATACTACGATCGGTTATACTTTGGTCGTCACACAGTGGTTTCTCCACATAGGACTTGGATATAATATCAGACATTCTGGTTACTAGATCCATGGTTTTAGATCTAGATTTGGGTGGTTTCCTAATCTGGGTACTTTGACCGCATTCTATAAGTATTTAGAATGGACGACTCCTGGCACGGTAGTGTACCTGCAGGTAATGGAGTCACCCTCTCTAAAGGTGTCTTACAGACTAAAGGGGAGAGGAATGTGCATGATTGGCAGATCACTTGCTTAGGCAATTGAGTCAATCATGAGATGTCAAGTACCACGCCAGATGTTGTTCTTGCAGTAGATGCAATAAGTCGATATTGATCCAATCCTGGAGAAACAGTCGGAAGCAGTTTTAGAACATAAGTTGATGTTCTAGGGAATTGATAACGGCAGCCTCCTTTAGGAGACGGTTATCATTCCAGGCTTCCAAGGTGACCTGGATGGCAGAGTGGCTGTCAGAGTTATAGTTTTCCCTCTGACGAGGGGCAGTATTTTGGACAGATGATCCAAGTGGATACTGAGGGAAGGCATGGCGCAGGACACTGATTAAGTTCAGTTGTCGATACAGTCTAAGAAGTTTGGATTTGGAGTTCATTTCTGAACAAGGTCCCATCAGACATCCAGACATTCTAGGACAGGTATTGCTCGTTTTCGGGAGATAGTTTTCTCTGCGAACATGAGATATAGAGAGACATAGAAAGAAACATCAAAGCGGATCCACTCACTGAGGCTATTCCTCAAACGCAATAGTTTCGCAAACGAGCTTTGTGAGACTGACTAGTAGAGGAGTTGGGTGTTCGGTATCACACGGGCTGTGAGTATGCGACATCGCAATAATTAGCCTTGAGTGCAAGTGGGAGATTGTTGGAGATAGTGCCCTCAGAGTCAATTATTGGGTCACAGGCACATGATTGCAATGATTGAGGGGAGGACCTATCCCGGTAGGACAGTCTTACTCGAGATGATAGTATGCTATCTGGTTTATCTTTATCATCGTGTACTGCTTTAGGTGACCTTTCGAGTCGCTATTACACGTTGATAAAGCCCCTTGGATTCTTGCTTGACCACCAGCAGTATGAGGGCGATCATATAAGTGGGAGCTGGGGGTCTACAAGCATATCCTTAAAAGGTCCCTAGTCGTGGGAGATTCGAGACAGGGCATCGTTTCTCCAGAGTAGACTAGTGTATACAGTCGAGACCCCGACGAGGGGCGGTGGCCGGTCTCACAAGCCACTGGTGTCAGTTGATTCACCTAAGATGTATACAGGTGCTCATTGGGTTATGAGTACACCGGACAGGACTCGCCGGGAACCTGCTAGTTGGGATATACCAGACGTCAGATAGCAGTTCCCAGGTGACATGTGTACAGGTTAGTTCATCGACCTGGGATCGTCATTTGTCTCGTGTGAGTTCCCACTGTACTTTGATTACTACCCTACCACGGCTCAAAGGAGTCGTGCAAACAGGTTTTAGTTGGGTACAGTCCCGAGCCACATGGAGGCAGTGAGCGGATCTGCAGGGGTTCGTCTCTCCCGGTATTGGGGGTGAGGTCGTGCTGTGTCTAGGAGAGCCAGAACATGAAAAGTCCTTGGCCAAGGCAGGAGATTTGCTGGTAGGTATTCCAGTAGTATCTCAGGGTGTTCTGGGCTACACTCCGACACGACTTGTACCGCTTTTGGGGGTCTGACTTTTACCAACCCCCTAGGCCCGCCATGCGATGCTCATAGACGAACGGACCGGACTGTACGGATATTGTCACTGACAGGCTCAGTAGGGTGTCAGGATGAGTTTGCTCATCGACGTCCCTTTTGGTCAATACCTGGTGGCCCGTCACGTATTGGCTTATACCTCTGACGTGCTAGTGGTTAAATCCACAGCCACAGTATTGACGAGTCTTTAGAGTCCACCACACAGACAGTTACTCAAGTTTCGGGCGAAACGCTGTAGAGGCCGTATGGAGATATGGCAGGGTTCGATAGGATACGTGCGGTATTGCACGGATCATGATCGGACAATTTTTACTAGACGGCTTTGGCTTAAGCCGGATCCTAGTATAAGATAGTGTAGTTTTGTCTCTTTACATTTGTGTTCAGTGGGAATACAAATGCGGGCATGTATTTGCAGTAGCGGGGTTTTCCTGTAATTTATTACGGGATCGGTTTTTCTGGGGTTGCCAGTTTGCATTCCGTTCCGGCCGGTTTTGTCTTTTTCCTTCACGGCCGGACTTTCCGTTGGAGGGGGTTAATTGCATTGGCAATTAACTTATTTGATGAGGGCTTTATTGCATTTGTGCCATTATCATCATGATATTCCATTTTGGTCATTCACTTGCATTTATGAGAAAGGGAAATTGATTTGATCTATTCTCTTGTATTGAATTATTATTTCTTTTTCCCCAGTTGGTTTTATTTGGGGCCGGCCACTGTTCTTGAATGAGAGAGAGAGGTTTTGTTTTTGGTGGGTTAATTTCTTCATGGAAATTTCGTGGGCCCCCCTTTTGTAGTGTGTGTGTGTGCTGTTGATTTAAAAAGATAAATTTCCTTATGCATGGTTTAAAAATTAATGCACTTCACCCACACATTTTCAAGTAAGCTTAATTTGGTGTGCAGGAGCAAAATTTTGTGGCCGAGCTCCTTTTTTTCATGCATGCTCCATTTCTTCATCAAAGCATCCATGAAATTCTTGTGCTAAAATTCCTCCAACATGGCAACCTCATAAACCCCAAAGAGATAACCTTCTACACTATTTCTATAGCAAGCCTTGGACGCGTCGGCTAGCCAACTTCGCGCCCGAGTTGCCTCGGTCAAGAGGCGGGAGCCCGTAAAAGATTCCGGCTACGTGGTGCCCCTTTCCGACGAGCGAGGAGGTGACGGAGATTCCGCAAAAGATCGGAGTGGAGATGAAGACCGAAGGACACGGATCGCTTGGTATAACTTCTCTACTCTTTTCTTTTTTGCTAGTTGCTAGGTTAATGGCCCGATCCGGGTAAAAAGTCCGCGGTGGTGCCGTTTTGCAAAGTACGCAAAGTTTTTGTTTTCCGCGTTTCCGGCGTCGGATCGACGGCCGGGGCGCCCCCGCGGGCTTACATCTTTCACAGGCTCTGAGCTTCTTTGTAGATCCAAAAATCAATCTATGACCCTTCCTTCTATCATTTCTCCGCCTGAGTTAGATCTCAAAATTTTACCTTCTCACCTGAAATATGCATATCTTGGTGAGAACGAGTCATTACCGGTTATCATTTCCGCTTCTCTTGCATCAGAGCAAGAGAATGCCCTTTTATCGGTATTGAGATCTAACAAAGAGGCGTTTGGTTGGAGTATGGCGGACATCAAAGGGATTAGTCCCTTGATAGTTGAACATCATATACATGTGATGGATGATGCCAGACCGACCCGAGAACCACAGAGACGGTTGAATCCCGTCATGAAGGAAGCTGTCATGAAAGAGATCGTCAAGTGCTTAGATAGTGGTATTATCTACCCCATCTCCGATAGCCAGTGGGTGAGTCCTATACATGTCGTTCATAAGAAATCCGGCATCACAGTTATCACAAATGAGGCGAATGAGTTGATTCAAACACGCGCCCAAACTGGGTGGCGTGTATGCATCGATTATAGAAAACTCAACGCTGCTACGAGGAAAGATCATTTTCCTCTACCATTTATTGATCAAATGCTGGAACGCTTAGCGGGACGAGAGTTTTATTGTTTTATGGACGGATATTCAGGCTACAATCAGGTCCCCATCGCCAAAAAGGATCAAGATAAAACCACTTTTACTTGTCCTTTTGGTACCTTTGCTTACAGTCGCATGCCCTTTGGGCTATGCAATGCTCCCGCTACCTTTCAGCGGTGTATGATGGGGATATTCTCTGATATGGCAGAGAATTTCTTGGAGATCTTTATGGACGACTTCTCGATTTTTGGAGACTCTTTTTCTGATTGCCTAGCGAATCTGGACGCTGTTCTTACTCGTTGCAAAGAGAAGAACTTGACTTTAAACTGGGAAAAATGCCATTTTATGGTCCAAGAAGGAATAGTCCTTGGACATGTCATTTCACAGAAAGGCATTGAGGTTGACAGAGCTAAAGTAGATGTCATTCAAAACCTGCCTCATCCCAAAAGCGTCAAAGATATTCGCTCTTTCCTTGGCCATGCGGGCTTTTATAGGAGATTCATAAAGGACTTTAGCAAAATTGCTAGACCTTTAACACTACTCCTGGCCAAGGATACGACCTTCCATTTTGACTCGGATTGCGAGACAGCTTTCGACTCACTTAAACACTCACTCACTTCAGCCCCCGTTTTATCATCACCAAATTGGGACTACCCCTTTGAGCTGATGTGTGACGCATCTGATTTTGCAGTAGGTGCAGTCTTAGGACAGCACATTGAAAAGATGCCACACGTGATTTACTATGCTAGTAAGACCCTGAATGATGCGCAAATCAATTATACAACCACCGAGAAAGAGCTTTTAGCGGTTGTATTTGCTTTAGAAAAATTCAGGCCTTACTTAATCGGCTCACCTATAGTTGTATATACTGACCATTCCGCTTTAAAACATCTTCTGGCGAAGAAAGATGCAAAAGGTCGACTAATACGTTGGATCCTTCTGTTACAAGAATTCGATCTTGTTATCAAAGATAAGAAAGGATGTGAAAACGTAGTAGCTGACCACCTTTCACGCATCGTTTCTTCCCCTGTGACCCTGCCGATTAATGACTCATTCCCTGATGAACAACTCTTGAGCATATCCGCTGAACCATGGTTCAGGGATATTGTGAACTATCATGCCACGGGACTTATACCGAGCGATTGGTCAAAACAGGACAAATATCGTTTTCTTTCCCAAGTAAAACACTTTTACTGGGACGAACCCTATTTGTTTAAATATTGTCCTGATCAGATCATTCGCCGGTGCGTCCCAAATGAAGAGTTCAAGAGTGTTCTTTCATTTTGTCATGATCAGGCCTGTGGGGGTCACTTTGGTCCTAGAAAGACAGCGGAAAAGGTTTTGCAATGTGGATTTTATTGGCCGACCTTATTCAAGGACGCATTTGAGTATTGCAAAACCTGTACACAATGTCAGTATACGGGTAGAATATCCCAGAGGAATGAAATACCTCAGCAACCCATCTTGGTTGTTGAAATGTTTGATGTTTGGGGCATTGATTTTATGGGTCCTTTTCCCAACTCCTTTGGGAATTTGTACATATTGCTGGCGGTTGATTATGTCTCAAAGTGGGTAGAAGCCATTCCATGTCGCACTAATGACAGGAAAGTTGTCATTAAGTTCTTAAAAGAGAATATCTTTTCGCGATTTGGACACCCACGCGCTATCATTAGCGATAATGGGACGCATTTCTGCAACAGATCTTTCGAGACTCTGATGCGAAAATACTCAATCAACCACCGTCTTTCTACACCCTATCACCCACAAACAAGCGGGCATGCTGAGATCTCAAACAGACAAATCAAACTTATCCTGGAGAAAACTGTTGCTAAGAATAGAAAAGACTGGTCGACCAAATTGACGGATGCTCTTTGGGCATTCAGGACTGCATATAAGACCGACCTAGGAATGTCTCCATATAGGATATTTTTTGGAAAAGCATGTCATTTACCTGTCGAGATAGAGCATAAAGCATTGTGGGC
The DNA here is from genome assembly GCA_030015575.1 of Agapanthus africanus. Classification (NCBI taxonomy): domain Eukaryota; kingdom Viridiplantae; phylum Streptophyta; class Magnoliopsida; order Asparagales; family Amaryllidaceae; genus Agapanthus; species Agapanthus africanus. The sequence goes on along the minus strand of CM057344.1, from coordinate 265,512,972 downwards.
TATAAAGGAAATAAATTTTGATCTAAACCTTGCTTGCAACTTTCGGAAGCTGCAACTTAACGAGCTAAGAGAACTCCGCGATGAAGCTTATGATAATGCTGTAATCACAAAGAATAGGACTAAGGTTTTTCACGATAAAAGCATTTTAAGGAAAACATTTTTACCTGGTCAACAAGTCCTTCTTTATGATTCACGATTACACCTTCACGCGGGTAAGCTCCGATCTCGATGGAAGGGACCATTTGTTGTACGGTCTGTATACCCACACGGGGCAGTAGAAGTTGAAAATGTTAAAAACGGCACCTTTTTCAAAGTAAATGGACATAGACTTAAGCCGTATTTTTCCACTGACCCCACGGAGGAGCTCTTGTTCTTACAAGAGCCAGTTTATTTGGATTAAAAATTCCTCCGTCTCATCTTCATATCCTGTATATCATTGCATCATCTTTTGAATGAAGGTGAGTGAAAGATAAGTTTGGGGGAAGTTCTTCACTTATATATTTTGCCCCCACTAATAATTCCCCCCCAGATTTACAGATTTTTGTAGGTATAGCTGTCGGCAACAGTGAGGACACTGTTGAAAACAAGTTTGGGGGAGGTTTGTGCTTATTTTCGCATCATTTGCATATCATCTGCATAAGCACAAAACATTTCTTTAAAAATCTATAAAAATTGAAAAAATTTCAAAACCCAAAAAAAAAAAAAAATTAAAATTTAAAAATTTAAAAATATAAAAATAATTTTAATATTTACACTTTTTGTATATAAATAAAGATAATGAAAGTTTAGATAGTGAAAAATTGCAACCATGAGATTAGAAAAATTTTAGAAAACTAAGAAAATTAGAAGTTTTCTTATACGAACTAGTAATAAGTAGTTATGAGCCGTTGTCCCAAGGGTTAGTAAGATGAAGGACGTCACTAATCTGAGGATAAAAATAAGTCTGAAAAATAGTTTCTATTCTGGAAGCCAAACATTTTGAACGTGGCTACCCTGCTATTCGCACTTACACACGTCTTGAAGCCTGGGATAGTAGAGGATACCTTGAAATGCTCTTGTCTTAAAGCCAAAAGTATGAAAAAAAAATGTGTTTTAAAGTGGTAAGAAAAATGGATACTGGTTTTGTTATCACCGAGGGCAATAAAAATATATAGCAAAAGGGTGCTTCTTCACCTAGTGCCCCAAGGTCAACTGGTCTGGGAGTCACTGCTATGCCTGAGGTGGTGCAAGACGAGGAAAATACACCAAGCATGCAAGCACATTAGTAATCGGTCGGTTAGTACCTCAAGAAGTATTAACGGTCGCATGAAAGTGTGTAAGCAATCTCGTTTGCCAAGAAGTACTGAGGCCGATGGGCAAGGGTATGATAGCTTGAATTGAATTCTCCGGGTGTAGGGATGTCTTTACACACACGCAGGGTGATATGATCGATGTTTGGAATAAAGATAGGAATGAAGAATAAGACGATGTTTTAGTGAGGGAGGACGTGATTTCTAATATCTTTTCATGACCATTAAGATAGGGCTCATGACAACCGAAAAGCTAGCTTAGTTGGAAACCCTAATTTTCAAAGCTTTTCTTTTACGATTCTCTTCTTTTAATGTAATATTCATGATCTTGCTTTTATTATTGGATTTTGTGGGTGCAATCCGCTGAAAACCCTCAGGAGACAACACTCCTCCTACTAGGGACACCTAGAGGTTTAAAGGCTTGTTGCACATGCTCAGTGCAATCGTGCTGCCTACGAAAGTGTGCTAGTTAGTTTTTCTCTTTCTTTATTTTCTCCTTCTCTTTTTAATAAAACATTCGCTCGAGACGATCGAAATTAAGTTTGGGGGTATTTGATCAGTCGAAAATATTGCATATTTTAACCGGCAATTTCCTTATCATTTGCATCCATATAGAAGTGTACGGTATTCATAATTCACATATTAGCAAATCGGTCGCAAAGTATCAGATTACATGTATTCGACCTTAAAACCGGCATTTCTAGGGAAATTGACTGCATTGCATTACATAGCATATTTTCTATATATTGCAACCCTTGTTTCGAAGTCTGTGCAGGAAAAGAGAAGCTTGCTCGATCATTACAGTGCTCGACCATTACAATTGCTCGTAAACTCACTTAACTCAAATCTGGTATCAACACAGAAGAGGAAATACAAATCTAAACATCAAAGGAAGCTAAAAACAGCAGCCCAAGACCACAGAAGAAATCCCAAGGCCCAAGCTTACCAACAAGCCGCGGAAGCGCGGCCAATACCTGGTTATTGCGGCGGTTGCGCGGCAGTTACAGGGAATCAGTTCCCCAATTTCAGTGCACAACTCCTGTTTCAGTGGCTACAGCTCAATAATGCTCACAAACTTCCAGAATATTCCAGATACTTCCTCCAGATCAGCAAACACCTAAACTAGCCTAATACTTCTAGAACTTTCCCTAAACCCTAGCTTAAACCCTAAGCTAACTCCTAACAAACTCCTTCTAGAAACTCTTCAACAAACTTTGGGAGGGAAAGTTCTAATTCAAACCTAAACCTAGGGTTTGGGAGTTCTATAAATAAGACCCTAGGCTCATCATTTGATAATTATTCAACCTTAGGATAAAACCTTGGGAAAGTGTAGAAAATCAATCTCTTTCTTCATCCCCTCTTCCTCAAGTTTAGTGAGAGAGCTTGTAGGAAACCCTAACCCTAAATTCAACCACAATTCAAGATCTTGAGTGCAAGCCAAGCAAGATGCCTTCAACCCTTTTATGAGCCGAACCGATCTTCAATCGGGCAAGAGATCAAAGTAGATCCACGATCCACGGAGACGAGCGAAGCCGAGTCAACGATCGATTTCTTCTTCTTGTAGATTCTTGAAAGAATGTATTGAAATTGTTGATTAAATAAAAGGTGATATTCTTTTATCTTGTTTTCTTTAAATTCCGCATCATGTTATCTTTACAATTCTTGAATATTATCTGTGTGGTGATGTGTGAATAAAACTCTGCTCGTCGAGGAGTCGAGACGATCTTTAGTATGATGATGTAACAAATTTGTAATCGATTCTTGAATCCCACGAGTTTGTAAACCCTAGCAAGTTCAAGAATCGACGACCCAATTCGTTGCGATGCTTTCTTGATCGACATCGCTCGAGATTGGGGAGTTCCGATCGTTTCTTGAAATTGCTAGAGGCTAGAATATAAATGGTATCCTCGAAAGAACAAGGGTTAAGAGATGAAACCCTAATTTCATCAAGAAAACCCTAACTCTCGTCGATCACCATTGATCTAGTATCAATTCTTCGAAGGACAAGAACACGAAACCCTTTAGATTACATCACGTCTAAAGATCCGATCGATTCCTACGAGCCTCTCTTATATTCTTGATTGTTGATTGGAAATATTATCAAAACTACCGATTCTTGATTGTTTATAGTTTCTTGATTCTTGAGTAAAGAATAGTGACACTCGAATACAAATCACATCTTGAATCATGTTTTCGTTTATTGTTGCTTAACATTTCATTTCAAACGTATCAAAATACAATTGAATTGTGCAATCCCTGTGGACGATCCGCACTCATTCATTAACTACATCCGACACCGTAGTTTGATTGCGGTCAATATAATTTTTTGATTATCGTTACTTTTTACATATACACGTCAGAAAATGTTTCAATCATGCTCTTACTTTGTTTTGCCTGAGCCAGTGAAACCTCTGTGTAGGACTCTAAAGACTCGTCAATACGCCGGCAGTAGGTCATGATCACATAAAGCACCCACAAGCCGTCAGCGGTTCAAGCTGAACGTAACGGCTATCCGGGTATTGAACGATCAGAAGATCAGCAAAGCAAGCCCGCTCTAACTCCTGTAAAGCCTGTCAGTAACACTACCGTACAGTCCGGTCGCTTCGTCTGATATGTCGCAATCTAGTTTAGTGGTGGTCAACGTCAGACCCCAATAACCGATAAGTCGTGCCGATGTAAGACACATAACGGGTCGAGAAACTACTGATAACACTTATCAATAGATCTCCGTATCAGCCCTGGCCAGGGACATATCGTTATGGCCAATCGACCACAGCGCAACACCAACCCCCAATACCGGGAGAGACGAATCCCGTCCTATCGCTCATTGCCTCCATGTGATTCGGGACTGTACCAAAAAGCAACCATTTTGCATGTTCTCTTGAACGTGGTAAGGTGGAAAACAAAGCAAAGTGGGAATCATACAAGACTTGTTGGGCTACGGCAACGCCCCGGCAATCAATTCGAGGCCAAATGCGGAACAAAAATTTTATAACTTGGCGCTACCGCAACCTAATACCCGGATCGTTCCATTAACCGTTAACTAGCTTACTGCAAAAAGTTCAGAGATTATACCGATCGATCAGTGTCCTTCGGTCTTCAATCTCCGTCCTATGCTTGTCGCGGCTACCCCGATGAAGTTCGCCTTCCGGTCTTGGTTGTCGAAATGGCACCACATAAACAAATCTTTATACGGGCTCCCGCCTCTGTACCGAGCCAACTCGGACATAAAATTTGCTAGTGATTGAAGTAGAGAGAGTGTAGAATATTTTGTCTCAAGACACCCAATAAATTGGGTGGAGGTAAATTGAAGTTGCCATGGGTGTAAGAAAATGTGAGCACAAGATTTTAACTTAGAGGGAAAGGAAAAATGAGCTCACTGGATTTTGGACTCCCCAATGTTTTGCTCGGCCAGAACATTTGTTCTCTGGGGATTTCTTGTTTTGTGCTCTGCGTAATTTTTTGTGTGTGTGTGTGATGAAGTGGTTGTGGTCATTAAAAATGAAACCACACAAAACAATCACCACCCAAAAAAAAAAACCAACAGCCCCAACCAAAACAATAAATGCAAAAGGGATGAGTCATGCCCATAACCCATGCCCTACCAATTAGCACATGCCCAAATTAATTGCTGTAACATTTCAGAAAATATAAATATTATTTTTAGAATTTAATATTAAAATAATAAATTTCCCGAAAACTGCCCGATTGGCGAAATAATGGTTTTCGAAAAAGGGTATAAATATATACCGATTATTGTGAAATAATTAGAAATTAAAATGATTATTTAATTAATAATATAACTAAAGGATTTCGCATTTTTAAAACTTATTATATGCAGTTTCGATAAAAACCCGATTAACGCACTGCTAATCGCGATTAAGCCAAATCCGTGTTTCTACAGTTTTCATGCTAATCTACATGTTATTTCATTTGTGTTGTTTTTATTACTGTGTAGGTATTAGTGGTGAGAAAAGAATGGAAAAAGGTGTAATGATCACTTGGAGAGAGAGAGGGGACATAATGATGACAATAAACATGCTAGGAGAGAGGATGAGAGTGAGAAAGTGAGAGAGAGGGAGAGAGTGATGCCACATTGTTCCTCCACCATTTCCTTCTTCTTCTTCTTCCTCATCTCCTTCAATCTTCTACCCTCTTGACCCATCCCAAAAACCTTGCCAAAACCCTAAACCCCTTTCACAAAAGTTGATCTACTCTTTACCCTCTACACATTGGACCAAGAAAAATGGGATTTTGACAACTTTGGGAAGCTAGGGCAGTCTAGAGTGGACTAAATGAGGTATGGCTTCTTCCATTTTTATTAGTTTTAAGCTCTCTAGTCTAGTTTAGAAGTCGTTTTAGCTTGGAATTGTGTTGTTGGAAAATTCTAGTGAAGGGATTGGATGTTTGTATAGATTTGAGGTGAGTAGTGGCTATTACAAACCTTAGGAATTGGATTCAAGAGCTGTAATTGAGTGTAGTAACCAAAATACAAACTTTAGAATTGATCCATGTCGGTTTTATGAGGATATAGGGTCTGTAGGGAAATCTGGAGCAACCCGGGGAATTTATGAGCTTAGCAAACAACTCCAGGGACCAAATTGTTAGTGTATATGCCCTAGAGGCCATTACTGTATCATACTAGTTTGTATATTACTTAATGGAAGCTTGGGATATTCACCTTGTATAAACAATCTTGCTCAATATAGTAGTATGCTACTTGGTTTGTTTCTACTTCAATGTGTACATGTGTTTATTTTGCGATATCACCTATACGCATTAGTGGAGCCCTTAGGATCTTTGCTTGATTACCAGCGTTGTGATGGAAGTCACACTAGTGGGGGCTGGGTAATCTGTAAGCACATCCTTATACAGGTCCCTAGTCGCAGGACTATCGAGACAGGGCATCGATACTCCGGAGTAGACTAGCGTATGCGCTTCTCATCCCAGTGTGGGAGATGGTCTGTCCCACAGCCATCAGTACGTCGTACTGGAGATAGTATACGGGTGCTCGTTGGGTTACGAGTACACTGGATAGGACTCGTCGGGAACTGACAGGTTGGTATTATACCTATCGTCAGTTATCAGTTCCCAGGTGACATGAGTACAGCTTAGTCCGCTGACTTGACACTGGCACTTCGCCTCGAGTGTGTTCCCACTGTATTTTGACTACTACCCTACCACGGCTCAAAGGAGTCGTGCAAACAGGTGGTAGTTGGGTGCAGTCCCGAAGCACTTGGAGGCAGTGCCGGTTAGACAGGATTCGTCTCTCCCGATATTGGGGGTTGACATCGCGCTGTGTCTAGGAGAGCCATTACACGAGTAGTCCCTGGCCAGGGCAAGCGAGATATACTGGTAGGTTTCCAGTGTTAACTCAGGGTGTTTTGGGCTTCACTCCGACACGACTTGTACCGCTATTGGGGGACTGACGTTTTACCGCCCCCTAGGCCCGACATGCGATGTATCAGACGAACAGACCGGACTGTACGGAGAATGTCACATTCAGACTCAGTAGGAGTTCAGATGGGGTTCACCTCGTCAGCCTTCTTGTCGGCATCTACCTGGGGACCGTTACGCACAGCTAATGCCGCTTGCGGTCTGTGGTTAAACCCACTGCCAGCGTAGTGTCGAGTCTTTAGAGTCCCACACAGAGGGTATTCGCCTTTGGGCAAAACAGAGTAGAGGTCGCATGGTTTTGCGACAGGGTTCGTTCTCATCCGCGCACTTGTGCACGTTTGGAGTCCGGACGGATATTGCCAGCGGGCTCTGGTTTGAGCCGGATACTGGTATATGTTTTGGGGGTTACTTTTATCTCTCAGTATTCATGTTCCTCGGAACAAGAATGCAGGTGTGTATGCACAGTTGTTTGAGGCGGAAGAAGAGGTTTTTCATTAGGGTTTCGGAACGGGTGCGCATCCACAGTTGACAGTCGTCTTTTTTCCAAACCCTAATGAATTAGTGAGATATCAATTAATAATAGTAATTAAATGAAATTATGTTATGGTTGGTTTTGTTGACTTGTTGACCATGGTTGAATGTTTGACCATCATCATTACTTTGCAAGGATGCTCCTTGATTCTAGCTTACATTTCATTTAATGAAGTATGATAGTGGTCATTCCAAAACAACTATCAACTATTCTCATTTGAATTATTATTATTATTTAGATAATTCTTTTTCTTTTTGATATGGTTGCAAAAGGAAAAAGAGAGCTCATTCTATCATAACCATTCTCTCTCCTAACTTCATCTTCTTCTTCCTCAAGCTCAAGGAGAATCCTTCTCATGTGTTGAGAATCCCTCTCCTTGAAAAGAAAACAACCCCTAGATACTCTCTACTCACTCTAGGATCAAGGGTTTAGCAAGCCGGAGATTCTAGTTCACTCAAAGTTTGAGGAAGAGCCCGAAGGTTGAACCCTCAGGTGGATCCATCTTCGACGGAAGAAGGCGACGAGGAAAGAACTATCAACCTCTACAAAGTTTGAAGAAGAAGGAGTTCAAGTTTAGGTATAACCATCTTTCCGAGTAGCTAACTCTCTTTAGCTTGTTTGCTAGCTTTAGTTTAGGAAAAGATCCCGACTTTGTTAGTCCATGTTGCCCCATGCGCTAAAAATTTGATTTTTATACCGTTTCCGCCTCCCCGTAAGAACCGGGGGTCACAACGTGGACTTACAGTGGTATCAGAGCCTAACTAAACTTAAACTAGCTTGGTAGCGAAGTGTATGGAAGTTCGAAACCGAAAAATCGCAAAACCGGAAAATCCAAAACCCTAAGTTTCTGTTGAAATTTTTTGTGCTCTAAAAGTAAAACTTTTTACTCCTAAAATCGGCTCAGGGTTTTGTAAGAACACCCAAGAAAAACGATCCCATGATTTCTTCAAACCGCCGCGGATCAGCGGCCTCAGCTATTCTCTTGGCCGCGGATCCGCCGCCGTTTGGGCTCTTCATGCGATCGTGTTTTGTGCAGTGTTCTTCTGGTAGGGTTTTAGGATTTTTCAAATATGTTATATGTGCCCAGATTTTCCAGAAAAGAAATTTACTTTTGGTGTCCTATAAATCCGTATTTTTTTTTCGAACTTCGCTACACTTTGGCTATGTTGGTTATATCTGTGATGTTTGCATGTATTGAACGTCGGCTAATCGCTATAAGTCGATTAGTCGGGGTTATACATCTCTGTAATCTGTGTTTGATATTGGAATGTGTATATGAATGTGTTGGACTGTCGCGGGTGAATAGCCGGGGTGGATGTGAGATGAGCTTTTGTTTTTCTTTCATTCATTGTAAATGTAAATTGATGTAATATTATTATTTGTATGGCCGCACAACTGGGTCGGTGTTGTAGCCGTCATTGTATAATTCTTTTTACTGTTTTTGCTCCTAGGATAGACCCATGGAGGGGTGCACAAACTACCGGGTACTTGGCGGGTAGTTTGCCGCACCCGTAGGGGTCTTGGGTAGGGTATTTGCTATTCACCGCGACCGTGTAATCCGCTTTTCGTTGCAGGCTCGAACGGATTGCGGATTCCTAGTATATCCAATGTATTCATCTGTGATCTGTAATGTCTATCACTGCTTTATATTTAGGCGTGCTTATGTTTTACAGCCGCGCTAGCCCAGCCCCCGCTCTGTCGTTAGTTAAGTAACCTAACGGGTGATGACGGGACCCCGTGGCGAATGCGAATGGCATAAGCGTACGTCATATTTTGGTTGTTTTCTGCAATGGTAGGATTAAATGATGGGACGCATTAAAAGAACTAATGCAAGAATATCACGCATTAAAAGAACTAATGCAAGATAATAAACCAAGTTAAAATCGTTGGAACACTTTCGAAAAACCACTCGGTTATTTTCAAAACTAACTTTTAAATGCGGAGCTTGAGCCACTCCTCTTAAAAGCTATCTCGTTCCATCGATTATATCAAGTTCACTACGTTCACGGTTTCGCCAAAACCATCCGTAGCCCTCCGTCGTTTCATATGAATATTCAACAGTATTCAAGCTGTGTTTGTTGGCCTTAGTCAAGGCACAGTGTTTGGTAGCTGGTAGGTATTCATATGTTGCATAGATAGAATGCATTGGTTTGGGACAGTCGTATTGCCTTGTTGGCCATAGTCAAGGGTATATACGGGTGGGTTCAAATTAACCTGGATAACGACGGGTAGAACTTGACATGTGACTTATGATTTGTTGGCCTTAGTCAAGGTCATAAGAGCATGGGGCAAAAAATCCACATCGGGAGTTTCATAAGTACTGAAACTTGCTAGATTTGCATACCATTTGGAGTGTGATGATTCTGGTAGGATTCCTTCAGTTTCGTCACGCGATGATATTTGGATCCCGATCCTACTGTGAGTATATGCTACTCCTCGGGAAATTTCTCACTAAACGATCAATGCTATAAACCTAGTAGGTGCCTAGAAAGGTGTTAGCGGGGCTACGCCCCCAGGGAAAAGAGGTTCTTAAATTAAGGAACTTCGCGAAAGCGTTGGAAAACCTCCCTCGAAGTACCGACACTGGCCTGGCTGAACGGTTAAGCAAGTATTGTGCGGTGGGATTGATCCCGGCTAATTCTTCCTTTGTGGTTTGAGGAGGGATTCGAGAGACAGTGGGAGCCATCCTGTTTAGACAAATTAAAAACCATTCTAAACTTACAAAAGCATCGTGCTAGAGTGTTTCTTCTCTCCCCCCTGCAGCAACCAAATTCGAAATGACTGGACTTAAGTTACTTCTAGATAAAAACATACTGACAGGGCCAAACTACAAAGATTGGCTCAGGAATGTAAAATTGGCAATCACTTACGACAAGCTGGGGTATCTTCTTACCACCAAAGCTCCCCCCGTCCCAGGTCCCACCTCCAGCGATGCGGATAAGGAAATCCGTAAGACTTGGGAGATTGATTGCGCGAAGGCCAGGTGCCTCGTGCTTGCCTCTATGGACAACGAACATCAGAGGAGGCATGAGAATATGGACCTCGAGTCCATATTTCTCCATACAAAAGAACTGTATGGAGAGCAGTCTCGTATCGCAAGATACGAAGTGTCGAAGAAGTTATTTTCGACAAAGTTGGCCGTCGGATCATTGGTAGCGGACCACGGGCTAAAGATGATTGGCTACACTGAGAAGCTCGCGGAACTTGGGACCACGTTGGACAGTGAACTCTATACGGATTTAATTCTCCAGTCCCTTCCATCCACTTACGCCCAGTTTATACTGAACTTCAACTTACAAGAAAAGGAAGTTGAACTTTCAGAACTTCTCAACATGCTGAGGAGCGCAGAGGGCACCCTACAGAAGGGTAGGGAAACACCCGCTTTGTTTGTAGGAGGATCTTCTTCCTCTAGGTCCAAGGCGAAAGCCAAGGGAAAGACGAAGAAAGCCCCCGCCAAACCAAGAGGCGGTGTTAGTAAAGTGGGTACGAAGGGAAAGGAAAAGGCAACAAAGATTGCGGGGAAGCTTGTTGGAAAGGAAGAATGCTTCTATTGTCATAAGAGTGGACACTGGAAGAAAGATTGCAGGGCTTGGAGGGCCAGGACACAGGAACTGAAGCAGGTTGGGGCTTCAGCTTCAGGTGTGTATGTTATTGAAAACTGTCTTTCTATAAACTCTACTTCCTGGGTATTGGATACCGGATCAGGATCTCATATCTGTAATTCTTTGCAGGCGTTGAGAAACCGTAGGGTTTTGAAGGCAGGTGACATGACCCTCAGAGTTGCGAACGGAGCTAGCATGGATGCTAAAGCCGTGGGGGACTATCACCTGGGAATGTCAGATGGACATGTTTTGGTTTTGCGTAATTGCTTTTTTGTACCCAACGCAACTTGTAATATCATTTCTGTATCTTTGGTTTCTAAAGAAGGTTATGAATTTGCGTTTGTAAGTAATGTTGTAAACATTCACCTTAATCAAGTTCTGATTGGGTCAGGTACACTGAGCAATGGTATATACGTATTAAACCAACCACAGATTTTCAATGTCCAGAATACACACAAAAGAAAGTCTCCAGATATTAATCAGGCTTTCTTATGGCATTGTAGACTGGGTCACATCAATGAGACACGGTTGACTAAGATACATAAAGAAGGATACTTGGATCCGTTCGAGTATCAGTCTTATGCCACTTGTGAATCTTGTCTCATGGGAAAGATGACAAAGACTCCGTTCACTGGACACGGAGAAAGAGCGAGCGAGCTCTTGGGACTCATACACAGTGACGTGTGTGGTCCAATGTCTACACATGCGCGAAGCGGTGATTCATACTTCATTATTTTCACAGACGATTTCTCTAGGTATGGACATGTCTTCTTAATGAAGCACAAATCCGAGGCCTTTGAGAAATTTCGGGATTACAAGAATGTGGTTGAAAAACAAACAGGCAAAAATATCAAGATCCTAAGATCGGATCGAGGTGGTGAATACTTGAGTGCCGAGTTCCTGAATTATTTAAAAGAGAACGGAATTCTCTCTCAGCTTACTCCTCCATACACTCCGCAACACAACGGTGTATCGGAGAGACGGAACCGAACCCTATTGGATATGGTACGTTCCATGATGAGTAAGGCTGAGTTACCGCGATCTTTCTGGGGTTATGCACTAGAAACAGCTGCACATCTCTTGAACCAAGTTCCTACTAAGACAGTGCCTACCACACCATATCAGATGTGGAGTGGGAAGAAACCCTGTCTTAAATCCTTTAAGACATGGGGATGTCCGGCTTTTGTTAAAAAGCAGCATGCGGACAAGCTCGAGGCACGCTCATTACAGTGCAAGTTTGTGGGATACCCAAAGAACTCCAAGGGGTATCTATTCTATTACGCAGAGGAGCAAAAAGTCCTTGTTTCTCGTCATGCCCGCTTCTTGGAAAATGAGTTTTTAGAAAATCAGATAAGTGGGAGCGCAGTAGAACTGGATGAAATTCCAGAACCTCAGACTATTACTGAAAGCTTAGTGGAACCAGAGGGTTCAAAAGAACAGGACATTCCTATGCCACTCCGCAGAAGTAGTAGGCAGTCTCATCCGCCCGAGAGATACTACGGTTTTCTCATAGACGGGGATAGAGAGGATTGCATCATAGACTATGATGAGCCTACTAGCTTCCAGCAGGCCGTTCAGAGCGTTGACTCGATAAAATGGCTGGATGCAATGCGGACCGAAATGGAGTCCATGTACACCAACAAAGTATGGACGTTGGACATTGCTCCAGACGGGGTAAAACCCGTAGGATGCAAGTGGATCTTCAAAAGGAAGATTGGTGTAGATGGACAGGTTGAGACCTATAAAGCTAGACTTGTAGCAAAGGGTTTCCGTCAAAGACCTGGTTTGGACTATGACGAAACCTTTTCACCAGTAGCTATGCTGAAATCCATTCGGATCCTTCTTGCCATTGCTGCCTTCCACGATTATGAGATTTGGCAGATGGACGTAAAAACCGCTTTTCTAAATGGAAATTTAGAGGAGTGTGTCTATATGGATCAGCCAGAGGGTTTCATTCAGAGTGGGAGCAGTGGAAAGGTGTGCAAGTTGCTTAAGTCCATCTATGGACTAAAGCAGGTATCGCGGAGTTGGAACATCTGTTTTGATGAGACGGTCAAGGAATTTGGCTTTATCAAAAATCCAGATGAACCATGCATCTATAGTAGATTTGTAGCGAGAACTGTAGTATTCCTCGTTTTATACATGGATGACATTCTCTTAATAGGAAATGACATTCCTATGCTACAATCTGTCAAGGGATTCTTGTCACACAGGTTCTCCATGAAAGACCTGGGTGATGCCTTTTACATCCTGGGGATCCGGATCCATCGTGATGTTAGTGTATATGCCCTAGAGGCCATTACTGTATCATACTAGTATGTATATTACTTGATGGAAGCTTGGGATATTCACAGTTGTACAGACAATCTTGCTCAATATAGTAGTATGCTACTTGGTTTGTCTCTGCTTTAATGTGTACTTGTGTGTTTATTTATTATATCACCTATACGCATTAGTAGAGCCCTTTGGATCTTTGCTTGATTACCGGCGTTGTGATGGCGATCACACTCGTGGGGGCTGGGTAATCTACAAGCACATCCTTATACACGTCCCTAGTCGTGGGAGTATCGAGATAGGGCATCGATACTCCGGAGTAGACTAGCGTATGCGCTTCTCATCCCAGCATGGGAGACGGTCTGTCCCACAGCCGTCGGTACGTCGTACTTGAGATAGTATGCGGGTGCTCGTTAGGTTATAAGTACACTGGACAGGACTCGTCGGGAACTGATGGTTGGTATTATACCTATCGTCAGTTATCAGTTCCCAGGTGACATGAGTACAGCTTAGTCCGCTGACTTGACACTGTCACTCCGCCTCGAGTGTGTTCCCACTGTTCTTTGATTACTACCCTACCACGGCTCTTCTGAGTCGTGCAAACAGGTAGTAGTTGGGAGCAGTCCCGAAGCACTTGGAGGCAGTGACGGTTAGACAGGATTCGTCTCTCCCGGTATTGGGGGTTGACATCGCGCTGTGTCTAGGAGAGCCATTACACAAGTAGTCCCTGGCCAGGGCAAGCGAGATATACTGGTAGGTTCCAGTGCTATCTCATGGTGTTCTGGGCTTCACTCCGACACGACTTGTACCGCTATTAGGGGTCTGACGCTTGCCGCCCCCCTAGGCCCGACATGCGATGTATCAGACGAACAGACCGGACTGTACGGAGAATGTCACATTCAGACTCAGTTGGAGTTCAGATGGGTTTTACCTCGTCAGTCTTCTTATCGGCATCTACCTGGGGACCGTTACGCACAGCTAGTGCCGCTTGCGGTCTGTGGTTAAACCCACTGCCAGCGTAGTGTCGAGTCTTTAGAGTCCCACATAGAGGGTTATTCGCCTCTGGGCAAAACTGAGTAGAGGTCGCATGGTATTGCGGCAGGATTCGTTCTCATCCGCGCACTTGTGCACGTTTGGAGTCCGGGCGGATTATACTGGCAGGCTCTGGTTTGAGCCAGATACTGGTATATGTTTTGGGGTTGCTTTTATCTCTCAGTATCCTTGTTCCTCGGAACGAGAATGCAGGTGTGTATGCACAGTTGCTTGAGGAGGAGGATGAGGTCTTTCATTAGGGTTTCGGAACGGGTGCGTATGCACAGTTGACAGTCGTCTTTTTCCAAACCCTAATGGATTTATGAAATATCAATTAATAATAGTAATTAAATGAAATAATGTTATGGTTGATTTTGTTGACTTGTTGACCATGGTTGACTTGTTGACCATGGTTGAATGTTGACCATCATCATTGCTTTGCAAGGATACTCCTTGATTCTAGCTTACATTCATTTATTGAAGTGATGATGGTGGTCATTCCAAATACAACCATCAACTATTTCATTTTTATTTATTATTATTAATTAGATAAATCATTTTCCTTTTGTTATGGTTGCAAGAGGAAAAGAGCTCATTCTATCATTTGGTTTCTCTCTCTTCACTTCATCTTCTTCCTCCTCTTGTTCAAGGAGAGCAAATCTCATGTGTTGAGAATCATCTCCTTGAAGATATAACACCCCAAAGCACACTCTACTCACTCTAAGATAGAAGGTCTGGCAAGCCGAATACCTTAGTTCTCTCAAGATCGAGAAAGGAGCCCAAGGATGAAGCCCTCAGGTGGATCTATCTTCGGCAAAGAGGAGACGAGGAGGGGAAGCTATTCAAGCTACTAGAAAGAGCAAGAAAGAAGAAGAACAACAAGAAGAGAAGGAGTTCAAGTTGAGGTATAACCACTTTGCCGAGTAGTTAACTCTTCTTTGCAAGTATGCTAGTTTAGTTTAGCAAAGATCCGGCTTTTACGGTCCATGTTACAAAGTTTAGAAAAATTTTTGTTTTACCGTTTCCGCTTCCCCGAAAGTACCGGGAGAGGTAACGTGGACCTAACAGTGGTATCAGAGCCTAACTGAACTTAAACTAGCTTGGTAGCGAAGTATATGGAAGTTTGAAACGGAAAAATCACAAAAACCGGAAATCAAAACCCTAAGTTTCTGTTGAAATTTTTTGTGCTCTAAAAGTAAAACTTTTTACTCCTAAAATCGGCTCAGGGTTTTGTGAGAACACCCAAGAAAAACGATCCCATGAAACCTTTAAACCGCCGCGGATCCGCGGCCTCACCTATTCTCTTCGCCGCGGATCCGCCGCCGTTTTGGCTCTTCGTGGGTTCGTGTTTTGTGCAGTGTTCTTCTTGTAGGGTTTTAGGATTTTTCAAATATGTTATATGTGCCCAGATTTTCCAGAAAAGAAATTTACTTTTGGGGTCCTATAAATCCGTATTTTTTTAGAACTTCGCTACACTTTGGCTATATTGGTTATATCTGTGATGTTTGCATGTATTGAACGTCGGCTAATCGCTATAAGTCGATTAGTCGGGGTTATACATCTCTGTGATCTGTGTTTGATATTGGAATGTGTATATGAATGTGTTGGACTGTCGCGGGTGAATAGCCGGGGTGGATGTGAGATGAGCTTTTGTTTTTCTTTCATTCATTTGTAATATGTAAATTGATGTAATAATATTATTTGTATGGCCGCACAACCGGGTCGGGGTTGTAGCCGTCATTGTATAATTCTTTTTACTGTTTTTGCTCCTAGGATAGACCCATGGAGGGGTGCACAAACTACCGGGTACTTGGCGGGTAGTTTGCCGCACCCATAGGGGTCTTGGGTGGGGTTTTGGCTATTCACCGCGACCGTGTAATCCGCTTTTCGTTGCAGGCTCGAACGGATTGCGGATTCCTAGTATATCCAATGTATTCATCTGTGATCTGTAATGTCTATCATTGCTTTATATTTAGGCGTTGCTTATGTTTTACAGCCGCGCTAGCCCAGCCCCCGTTCTGTCGTTAGTTAAGTAACCTAACGAGTGATGACGGGACCCCGTGGCGAATGCGAATGGCATCAGCGTACGTCATATTTTGGTTGTTTTCTGCAATGGTAGGATTTAAATGATGGGACGCATTAAAAGAACTAATGCAAGAAAATAAACCTAAAAGACGTTGTTGGAACAAGTTTTTCAAAAAGCTGTTATTACAAGGACGTTCATATTTTTGTTTTGCATCGAGGTATTCGGTTATGAATGCCCAGCACCTCAATCGACGAGGCAAGGGCCGAGATCCCCTCATCGGGAGTGACCCCTTGGACAAAAGTTTGCGTCAGGGTAATAACTTCACTATAGTCGATTATTCTTGCTTTGCATCGAGGTATTCAGTTTGGAATATCCTGCACCTCATTCGACGAGGAAAGAGCCGAGATCCCTTCACAGGGAGTGACCTCTTTAGCAAACGTTTTCGCCACTGTATTTTCAAAAAGGTGCAATCAGGTTCCTTCAACGATATCAAGTTCATTACGTTAACGGGTTTTTCGCCAAAAACCCAGCCGTAGCCCTCCGTCGTTTCGGATTAATATTATTCAGTATTCGTACTGCGTTTGTTGACCTAGTCAAGGCGTAGTGAACGGTAGCTAAATAATATTTTTCTGTGGATTGCAAATGTGATTGGTTAGGACAGTCGTGCGGCCTTGTTGACCTAGTCAAGGGCACGTACGGGTGGGTCTAATGCAATCAAGATTATGACGGGTAGAACTTTTCTAACAGTTTGTGGCTTGTTGACCTAGTCAAGGTCATGAACAGTTAGGGGCAAAAACCACATCGGGAGTTTCAAAAGTACTGAAACTTGCAGATTTAGCATACCTTCTGGAGTGTGGTGACTAGAGTGGATTCCGTTTAGGTTATCACACAATGACAGTTGGATCCCGATCCCACTGATGAGTTGGATTACTCTCGGGAGATTATTTCACTTAACGATCAATGCTATAAACCTAGTAAGTGTCTAGAAAGGTGTCAGCGGGGCTACGCCCCCAGGGAAAAGAGGTTCTTGAATTAAGGAACTTCGCGAAAGCGTTAGAAAACCTCCCTCGAAGTACCGACACTAGCCTGGCTGAAAGGTTAAGCAAGTATTATGACGTGAATTAAAACCCGGCTAGTTCTTCTTTTAAAAAGGTTTTAAGAAGAATTTGAGTAAACAGTGGGAGACATCCTGGTTAGATAAATTAATAAACCAATCTAATCTTGCAAGAGCATACGCTGAGTGTTTCTTTTCTCTCTCCAGGCAGCAACCTTTTCACGCCCTAATCAAGATAATAAAATGTATCGCTTGACCGATCCGAATTCTTATTCGGGACTAGGGAAAGTTGGTTCAGCTCTAACTTGTGACAACAGTCATGAGTATGAGAATGGGAAAGGGGATTGTATGGATTTCCAGGATACCCAGTCGAAGAAGAAGCATGGTTTTGCATCTACTTCAGGTGTTCTTGTAATTGAGAACTGTTTTACGGTCAGCCCTACCTCCTGGGTACTTGATACCGGATTAGGATCTCATATCTGTAATTTATTGCAGGGACTGAGAAAAAGTAGGAAAGTTGCACCGGGTGATATGTCGCTCAGAGTAGCGAAGGGAGCACAAGTTAATGCGGCAGCCGTCGATGAATATCACCTAGTGTTGCCAAATGGCAAGACTATGATTTTGAACGATTGCTACTATGTACCCTCCATGGTTTGCAACATCATATCAGTTTCTTTACTCGATAAAGATGGATATAACTTTGTTCTTGAAAAGAATATCATGAACATTTACCTTCATAAGGTACTGGTTGCAGAGGGTACACTGTGTAATGGTATCTACGTTCTAAATCAGAATACAGTTCTCAATATACAAAACACACGCAAGAGGAAGAATTCAGATACGAATGAATCCTACTTGTGGCATTGTAGACTTGGTCATATCGGAGAGAAAAGACTGAGTAAGTTGCATAAAGATGGACTCTTGAATGCGTTCGAGTTTTCATCTTATGGAACTTGTCAGTCTTGTCTCAAAGGGAAGATGACCAAATCTCCGTTCACCGGATATGGAGAAAGAGCAACCGAGCTCTTGGGACTCGTACATAGTGATGTGTGCGGTCCGATGTCTATACATGCAAGGGGTGGGTTCTCGTACTTCATCACATTCACTGACGATCTCTCTAGGTTCGGATATATGTATCTGATGAAACACAAATCTGAAGCTTTTGAGAAATTCAAGGAATTCAGAAACGAAGTAGAGAACCAGACAGGCAAAAGTATCAAGATCCTCCGGTCTGACAGGGGAGGGGAGTACTTAAGCACGGAATTCCTGGATTACTTAAAAGAGAATGGTATTCTCTCTCAGCTTACTCCTCCTTATACACCACAGCACAACGGTGTTTCGGAGCGGAGGAATCGTACCCTACTGGATATGGTTCGCTCCATGATGAGTAATGCCGAGTTGCCTCTTTCATTTTGGGGACATGCGCTATTGACAGCATCATACCTATTGAATGATGTTCCGTCTAAATCAGTGCCTAAGACTCCGTTCGAGATATGGAATGGAAAGAGGCCATATCTTAAAAGATCTAAGATATGGGGTTGTCCGGCTTATGTTAAAACACATAAACCAGATAAACTAGAGGCACGGTCAGTTTTATGTAAGTTTGTGGGATATCCAAAGAATGGTTATGGATATCTATTCTACCACACCGAGGAACAGAAGGTGTTTGTTGCTCAGCATGCCGTTTTCTTGGAAACGGAGTTTCTTGCAAAAGAAATTAGTGGGAGCACGGTAGAATTGGAAGAAATTCAGCGACCACAAACTGAAACTGAAAATTTGACAGAACCTCAGGATTCAATAACCCCAGACGAACCTCAGCCACTCCGCAGATCTGGTAGGATTTCTCATCCGCCCGAGAGATACTACGGTTTTCTCATTGACGGGGATCGAGAGGATTGCATCTTGGAAGAAGATAACCCTACCAGTTTCAGGCAGGCCATTATCAGTAGGGACTCTGATAAGTGGCAGGAAGCAATGCAATCCGAAATGGAGTCCATGTACGCCAATAAAGTGTGGACCTTGGATATTGCTCCACCAGGGGTAAAACCCGTTGGATGCAAATGGATCTACAAAAGGAAACTTGGTGTAGATGGGCAGGTAGAAACCTATAAAGCTAGACTCGTTGCAAAAGGTTTTCGTCAAAGACCTGGTTTGGACTATGACGAGACTTTTTCTCCGGTGGCTATGCTCAAATACATTCGGATCTTACTTGCCATTGCTGCCTTCCATGACTATGAAATCTGGCAGATGGATGTTAAGACGGCTTTCCTAAACGGTTGTTTGGAAGAGTGCGTTTACATGGATCAACCAGAAGGTTTCGTAGACAGTGGGAGCAGCGGAAGGGTGTGCAAGTTGCTTAAATCCATTTATGAATTAAAGCAGGCATCACGGAGCTGGAACATCTGTTTTGATGAGGCAATCAAGGAATTTGATTTCATCAAGAATGAAGATGAACCCTGTGTATATAAGAAGATTATAGGACGAACTGTCGTATTCCTAGTCTTGTACGTGGACGACATTCTTTTGATAGGAAATGATATTCCTATGCTACAATCGGTCAAGCTATTTTTGTCATAAAGGTTCTCCATGAAGGACCTGGGTGATGCCTCGTACATTCTGGGGATCAAGATCTATAGAGATAGATCCAAGAAACTGTTGGGACTTTCGCAGTCCAGGTACATAGAGACCGTACTAAAGAGATTTAGTATGGAGGGTTCCAAGCGCGGTAACATACCCGCATTGCACGGAATTACCCTCTCCAAGAAGATGTCTCCTAAGACTGACGAGGAGAGGGTTCGCATGAGCACTATACCCTACGCTTCGGCAGTAGGATCTATAATGTATGCTATGTACAAGACCAGATGTAGCTTACGCGTTGAGCACGGTAAGCCGGTATCAGTCAGACCCAGGGGAGGACCACTGGACAGCAGTGAAGAACATTCTCAAGTACCTGAGAAGGACTAAGGAGATGTTCCTGGTTTACGGTAATGGAGGCCTCAGGGTCGAGTCCTTTACCGATTCAAGCTTCCAGAGTGACAAAGATGACAGCAAGTCTGTCTCGGGTTTTGTGTTTACCCTCAACGGAGGGGCGGTATGTTGGAGGAGTTCCAAGCAGGATACCGTCGCAGACTCGACGATGGAGGCTGAATACATTGCTGCAAGCGATGCCGCAAAAGAGGCGGTCTGGATGAAGAAGTTCATTTATGAACTTCAGGTGGTTCCGTCCATTGTTGACCCAATACCTTTGTATTGCGATAACAATGGGGCTATAGCTTTAGCGAAGGAACCAAGGTCCCATCAGAAATCCAGGCACATCTTAAGGCGGTATCACCTGATCAGGGAGATCATTGATCGACAGGAGATCGAGGTGCGGAGAGTGGACACAAAAGACAACACTGCGGACCCATTCACAAAGGCTTTACCCCAGACTCAGTTCGAGCGGCTGATCGAGATGATAGGTCTTCGATACGCCAGTACATGGCCTTAGTGCAAGTGGGAGATTGTTAGTGTATATGCCTTAGAGGCCATTACTGTATCATACTAGTATGTATATTACTTGATGGAAGCTTGGGATATTCACAGTTGTACAGACAATCTTGCTCAATATAGTAATATGCTACTTGGTTTGTCTCTGCTTTAATGTGTACTTGTGTGTTTATTTATTATATCACCTATACGCATTAGTAGAGCCCTTTGGATCTTTGCTTGATTACCGGCGTTGTGATGGCGATCACACTCGTGGGGGCTGGGTAATCTACAAGCACATCCTTATGCACGTCCCTAGTCGTGGGAGTATCGAGATAGGGCATCGATACTCCGGAGTAGACTAGCGTATGCGCTTCTCATCCCAGCACGGGAGACGGTCTGTCCCACAGCCGTCGGTACGTCGTACTTGAGATAGTATGCGGGTGCTCGTTAGGTTACGAGTACACTGGACAGGACTCGTCGGGAACTGATGGTTGGTATTATACCTATCGTCAGTTATCAGTTCCCAGGTGACATGAGTACAGCTTAGTCCGCTGACTTGACACTGTCACTCCGCCTCGAGTGTGTTCCCACTGTTCTTTGATTACTACCCTACCACGGCTCTTCTGAGTCGTGCAAACAGGTAGTAGTTGGGAGCAGTCCCGAAGCACTTGGAGGCAGTGACGGTTAGACAGGATTCGTCTCTCCCGGTATTGGGGGTTGACATCGCGCTGTGTCTAGGAGAGCCATTACACAAGTAGTCCCTGGCCATGGCAAGCGAGATATACTGGTAGGTTCCAGTGCTATCTCAGGGTGTTCTGGGCTTCACTCCGACACGACTTGTACCGCTATTAGGGGTGTGACGCTTGCCGTCCCCCTAGGCCCGACATACGATGTATCAGACGAACAGACCGGACTGTACGGAGAATGTCACATTCAGACTCAGTAGGAGTTCAGATGGGTTTTACCTCGTCAGTCTTCTTATCGGCATCTACCTGGGGACCGTTACGCACAGCTAGTGCCGCTTGCGGTCTGTGGTTAAATCCACTGCCAGCGTAGTGTCGAGTCTTTAGAGTCCCACACAGAGGGTTATTCGCCTCTGGGCAAAACTGAGTAGAGGTCGCATGGTATTGCGGCAGGGTTCGTTCTCATCCGCGCACTTGTGCACGTTTGGAGTCCGGACGGATTATACTGGCAGGCTCTGGTTTGAGCCAGATACTGGTATGTGTTTTGGGGTTGCTTTTATCTCTCAGTATTCTTGTTCCTCGGAACGAGAATGCAGGTGTGTATGCACAGTTGCTTGAGGAGGAGGATGAGGTCTTTCATTAGGGTTTCGGAACGGGTGCGTATGCACAGTTGACAGTCGTCTTTTTCCAAACCCTAATGGATTTATGAAGTATCAATTCATAATAGTAATTAAATGAAATAATGTTATGGTTGATTTTGTTGACTTGTTGACCATGGTTGACTTGTTGACCATGGTTGAATGTTGGCCATCATCATTGCTTTGCAAGGATACTCCTTGTGTAACCCTTCAAAAATCGTTTAGGCAGTTTTTCGGTAATCGGCCAATTTTTCGGCTTTTTCCGTAAAAAGTCAAAATTGATATTTTTCATTATAGACCTAATTATACAAAATTTAAATAAGATATTACTATAATTTTGTCACTAAAATGTCATTTATAATCTTCTAGTTAAATAAAAAAAATTTCGTAATTAATTATTATTTTTATTATTTTAAGCCTTTTTAAATACATTTAATTAGGGGTAAATACAAATTTAATTAGGTAAATTTCTTAATTAGGAGTCTTTATAAGCTAAAATATGGTGTTAATAAAATTGTGTCATGACTTTCACATTTTTAGTTTTTGGGTTGGAAATTTAATGAGAAAATGAGGTAAAATAAGGGTTTTTTTGTAAAATGTTGAAAAGAAATGCATTAAATGATAACATGGGGGTGTTTTGGACCTAGAATCTTCTCCAAATTTCCCAAACTCTCTCCTCCACCTGCTGGCCGAGCTCCCCACAGCAGCAACCTCCATTTTCCCACTTCTTTCTTGCTTCAATTTCATGCCAAAATTCATCAAAAATGCACAAATTACTTCTCCAATTCAAAACAAAACCCTAATCCACTCTCTCCTCAAGCCAAATTAGTTCAAAACTTGGAGAAAGGAGGCTTCTTTGGTGGCTTGAGCAAGCTAGGGTTCACACTTGGGAGGTATAAATCCAAATCTAGTTGTTAATTGTTGTTTAAGTTGCTAGATTTAGTAGTTTTAGTGTGTAATTTGCTTATGAATTCTTGTTTAGGAAATTCAAGAAAGGGAATTGATGTTGTAATTAGGGTTTGTAGAATGGTTGATGGATTTAAGTTAGGGCTTTGGTTATCCAATTGGTTAGAGTGATTAATTGAGCGATGTTGCGTTCGCTAGATCGATAAAATTTCGACATTTACATAGAATCGCTATGCTATTTGCTTACTAGTTTTTCTAAAATTTTAGGAGGCGATCTAATTGTGTTATTTAGGCGATATAATTAACATCTTATACGACTATTAGGGTGTGTGAATACATAGTTTTGTTTAGTCGGGTTTTAGTTTGACAATTTCCCCGATACGGCGATTCTAGCTAAAAATTAGCGATTTTCGTGCGTTTTTCCGCGCACCGAGTGCATGCTATGTTTAATTTGTGAGCGTCGATATTTGTATAATATGACTTGCATCGTTTAGGGTTATGTAATCTTATACTTGGTGTTGTGCAAATTTTGGATCGGTCGGGGAAACTTCGGATACGGCGCGAAAAGGCAAAGCGGTGGCCGGATCAGATTAGCGGGGATTTCTGGTGAGTAGATATATTCATCTACGGGGGAATCGTCTGGATGGCGCGAGGCGCCCCCCCCCTAGTTAGGATTACCCTACTTTATGCATTAATTATATTGTTAGCTAGCTTATCCATTTATATACATGGCATACCCTCACAGCTAACCCTATACTAGATTGCATGGACATTCATATGACGTTCATATATACATACGCGATATCATTTCGTAGGACACGAACACATTACCATTGGCATCGATTGCACGCGCACTATTCATGTGACACACACGCCTTTGGTAATTGCCATGCCACGTACACTAGAAAACCTGTTTAACTTAATATCGCTATTTGCATTCAAACATGATATATGAAATTGCATAGCATGCATATACCTCGCATTAACATCATATTTATATAGATTGCTACAAAAACTCACATCATATACATTGATATCATAGACATTTATTATATATAACATGTGGACACTATGATTTTCTTGTTGATTTCAGTTTTTCTGTGATTTCTGGATTTTTGGGGAAAACCGCAAGAATTTAACAAAACCTTAGATTTATCATTTTCAAAACAAAGTTGCGGTTTTCTCGTGATGTCTGTGTCGTCCACCATGAGTTTTCATGTTTTCTGTTGGATTTCGAGACCCGATTCGAGGAGTGGATGAACCGTCTCGGGTACATGGTGGGCCCGGTATGGTACCCCGGGGCAAGAAGATCGAGTTGTAGACGATGAGCCTGGCAGGGGAAGACTACCTACCGGTGATGTCTGGCGCGGCGGATATCCGGAGGATACCGACCGTTGTCGTGAGATTTATGATATGGGCCGATCCGGACTGACGGAGCCCGATATGGAGACAGATATGATTCCTATTTGGTGTCGATGCTTGACACGGGTTTCCAGATGATTTCTTGATGATATTTAGCTATTATACAGACATTTATTTTCTAAAATGTTAAGAATGCAGTAACTTTAACATTCTAAACACTTAAAGAGCTAGAAAAGATATTGCATACCTGTGCATGCATACTAGAGTTATTATATCACATATGGACATACATGTTGTGGTGCATTGCGTGCATTCTTACGATTGCCTTATTAGATGTTATATTTACTCACGAGCTGGCAACTCACCCCCGTTGTGCCACAGTGTCTTGCAGGTCGGACCCGTCAGTCTCGTAGCGGCGGGCTATCTTGTCATCAGTTTCTTTTGCTCAGACTCGCGACATCGCCCGTAGGTGGGTTGCGAGTATACTTTATTCCTTTTTGCTTTATCATTGTATCTAGTATTCTCCATCTACCACTTGTATTGTATATGCGACCTAGTGATGAGAATGAGAGCTATGTATATTTGTGGTTTCTTTTGGGTCGAGCTCACTTGAGCCGGCGTTGCGTTTTCTGATATTTTGGGTTTCTTCTGCTCTTTTCTTAGTATTGCTTATATATATTGCATGTGGTTTTGATCCGCCTTGGGCGAAGAGCTAGCTCCCGCTTGGGGATGCCATTTTTATGATTTCATATGTATTATCTTGTTGTACCCATTTTTGGGGATAGAAAATACAGGGGAGACTCTGCCGAAATTTTCAGAAATTTTTGATGTTTTAAAAAGGGATTCTTTGCAACTCAATTGATTTAAAAAAAAAAAAACGTTTTCATTTAAGGTTTTCCTTCACTCTCTTTTGATTTTGGTTTAGATTTTTCTGGGTTTTGGCTGACTTAGGTTACGGTACGCCTTTAGACATCTCGTAATCTAAGTGCCAGTCACGTTCCGTACTTTCGGGTCGTGACAAAGTTGGTATCAGAGCATAGGTTTTACCTTTCTGAGTGTAGGACGACCCTGGTAGATGGAGTAGGTGACTTAAGCAGAGTGGCGTAGCGTGGGTATGATCCGCGGCATACTTACGATACGATACTCCGCCTAAGTAACCTTAGGACATAATTGCTTGTATTTCCTTTCTTGATTCCTTGCATTCCTTGATTCAATTGCAATGTCCTTATCGGTCCTGTTTCTTATTCCAGCTTCGATGCCGCCAAAGACTACGAGAGCTCAGCGGGCTGCCGCTAGGGATGAGATTCGGGCGGGCCCATCTGAGGCGAGGATCGAGCAGGATGATACACATGTCCCTCAGGGTCATACTGATCCGCCTCATCCAGACCGTATTGCCAGATTAGAGGCCGGCATGCAAGAGTTGCGGCAGATGATGGGATCTTTAGTTGAGTCCAGCCGGGCACAGAGATCCGAGGACGTTCCTTCCACCCCACAGACCACGATCGTACCTGCTGCACAGATGGTCACTCCTGCTGCTACTACGGAGACTATTCCTGTTTCACTACAGGAGTTTATGAGATTGAGACCTCCATCTTTTACCGGTACAGATGCGACAGAGGACCCACAGACATTTCTCGATAGGATGGCACGGATTGGCCGTTCGTTGAGGTGTTCTGAGGATAGATTGGTGGAGTTTGCGAGTTTTCGTCTGGAGGGTCTTGCCCAGACATGGTACGACTCAGTAGAGAGAGGCCGAGCTGCAGGCCTGCCTTCTATGACCTGGGATGAGTTTATAGCTGCATTTCTTGCCCGTTTTCTTCCGGAGAGTGTTCGAGATGCTCGAGCCCGTAGTTTTGAGTCTTTGCGCAAGACTCCTGGGATGACAGTGTCGGAGTATGATATACAGTTTACCCAGTTGTCTCGATATGCACCGTACCTAGTTGACACAGAAGAGAAGAGGATAAAGAGGTTTGTACGAGGGCTTGATACACAGCTATTCCTTGCCATCGGCACCCAGCACTTTGATACATACGCAGCCGCGATGGACGCAGCCTTACTTTTGGAGGAGCGTATTTCTGAGACTCCGGTCGCTTCTGGGCCGAAGAGGATCCGTACTGATACGCCAGCTCAGCGGCAGATGGGCAGACGTCGTGATAGATTATTTCCGGGAGATGGCGGAGGCAGAGGATTGAGACGAGGTCAGTTATTTGGTTCATATCCACAGACCCAGCAGTCGTCTCCAGGATGTTTTCGGTGTGGGAGTCAGTACCACCGTGTCAGAGACTGTACCATGGGACGTCCGGGCACGGCGACAGTCCCGCATGTGACTTTACCACCTTCACCACCTTCGCAGAGAGCTTTACTTCCTCCTTCTGATGATGCTTCACGCCAGCCAGATGCTTCTAGAGGCCGTGGGCGTGGCGGTCCGGTTCAGAGAGGACGAGGCGACAGAGGCAGGGGCAGAGGCCGAGGTAGAGGCAGAGGACAGCCAGCTATTAGTGGTGGACAGGCCCGAGTGTTCGCGTTGACTCCTCAGGATGCACAGGCATCCAATGCCGTCGTGACAGGTACTCTGCCAGTATGTTCTTTTGATGCACGGGTATTATTTGATCCAGGCTCCACACATTCCTATGTATCCACGTATTTTGCACCGAGGTTGGGCCGAGAGTCTTGTCCGTTAGATCAGCCGCTTGTCGTTATTACCCCGGTAGGCGAGTCTTTTGTTGCCCGTTTTGTATACCGATCTTGTTCCGTTCGTATCGGGGAGAGAGATTCTTCAGTAGATTTGATTCTCCTCGATATGCTTGACTTTGACGTTCTTCTTGGTATGGACTGGCTAGCCACCTGTTATGCATCTGTGGACTGCCGTGAAAAGGCAGTCAGATTCAGTTTTCCTGGTGAGCCGGTTCTTATTATTCAGGGAGATCGTAGCGCTACCCTTCCCAGCTTGATTTCTTCTCTTCGTGCCGGTCAGCTCTTAAGGAAAGGGTGTCAGGGATTCTTAGCCTATGTTTGTGATACTAGCTCCACAGAGGTTCCGTTGGACCAGGTCCCTGTTGTGAGAGAGTTTCCTGATGTATTCCCTGACGAGCTGCCTGGTCTGCCACCAGAGCGCGAGATTGAGTTCTGTATTGACTTGATCCCCGGCACGGGGCCTATTTCTATACCTCCTTATCGGATGGCCCCGGCGGAGCTGAGAGAGCTAAAGGATCAGTTACAGGACTTGCTGGACAAAGGGCTTATCCGACCGAGTGTGTCACCTTGGGGCGCTCCCGTCTTGTTTGTTAAGAAGAAGGACGGAAGTATGCGCTTATGCATTGATTATCGTCAGTTGAACCGAGTTACTGTGCGGAACAAGTATCCCCTACCCCGCATTGATGACTTATTTGATCAGCTCCAGGGTGCAGGGTTTTTCTCGAAGGTTGATTTACGGTCAGGTTATCACCAGTTGCGGGTTCGGAAGGAGGATATTCCGAAGACCGCCTTCCGTACTCGTTATGGTCATTACGAGTTCTTGGTGATGTCGTTCGGGCTCACCAATGCCCCGGCAGCGTTTATGGATTTGATGAACCGCGTATTCAGGCCGTATCTCGATCAGTTCATCATTGTGTTCATTGACGACATCTTGGTTTATTCTCGGAGCCGGGAGGAGCATGAGCAGCACTTACGTATCACATTACAGACTTTGAGGGAGCATCAGCTGTTCGCCAAATTCTCCAAGTGCGCATTCTGGCTAGACAGTGTCGACTTCTTGGGTCATGTGGTGACGAGAGATGGTATTTGCGTGGACCCGAAGAAGATCGAGGCAGTTCAGCGTTGGCCTAGACCAGTATCAGTTACAGAGGTTCGCAGCTTTCTAGGTCTGGCCGGCTATTATCGACGTTTCGTCCAGGATTTCTCCCGCATTGCTGCACCGTTGACCGGGTTGACCCGGAAGGGGGTTCCTTTTGATTGGACACAGGCATGTGAGGATAGCTTTCAGCAGTTGAAGACTCGTCTGACTACTGCTCCAGTGTTAGCATTGCCTTCAGGATCAGGCGGGTTCGTGGTATATTATGATGCTTCTAGAGTGGGGCTGGGCTGTGTATTGATGCAGCACGACAGAGTTATCGCGTATGCTTCTCGGCAGCTGAGGAAACACGAGCAGAACTACCCCACCCATGATTTAGAGATGGCTGCAGTGGTATTTGCACTTAAGATCTGGAGACATTACCTATACGGTGAGTCGTGCCAGATATTCACTGACCACAAGAGTTTGAAGTATATCTTCCAGCAGCGAGACCTGAACCTGAGACAGCGCCGTTGGATGGAGTTGGTGAAGGATTATGACTGCGAGATTTTATACCATCCGGGCAAGGCGAATGTGGTGGCAGATGCTTTGAGTAGGAGGCCCGGAGGTAGCTTATCTTGTTTGAGCGCAGTACAGATGCAGTCGACGGCGGATTGGCAGGTTTTATGTGATAGCCGAGTGCAGTTCGAGTTTACTCCTACAGGGGGACAGCTGGCCCATTTCAGAGCACGCCCACAGTTACATGACCGTATCCACGAGGCACAGTCCGGCGATGCCCGTACATTAGAGATTGTTGAGCAGATTCGGCAGGGCAGAGTTTCTGAGTTCGTGCTTGATGATCAGGGGATACTTCGATTTGGGACTCGACTGTGCGTGCCAGATTCAGAGGGACTGAGGCGTGATATTCTCGAGGAGGCACATAGATCAGTATACAGTGTGCATCCAGGTTCCACCAAGATGTACCGTGATTTGAGAGAGGTTTATTGGTGGGACGGGATGAAGAAGGATATTACAGATTTTGTGTCGAGATGCCTGACTTGTCAGCAAGTCAAGGCCGAGCACCAGAGGCCAGCCGGCGAGTTACAGCCTTTGCCCATCCCTGAGTGGAAGTGGGAGCAGGTCTCCATGGACTTCGTTGTGGGTCTACCCAGGACCAGTCGAGGGTATGACTCTATTTGGGTGATTGTGGATCGACTGACGAAAGCGGCTCACTTCCTGCCAGTGAAGACCACTTTTGGATTTTCTCAGTACGCCCAGGTTTATATTGATGAGATAGTGCGACTGCATGGTGTTCCGACTTGCATCGTGTCCGACCGTGGCACCCAGTTTACCAACCGATTGTGGCAGAAACTCCAGGAAGCTTTGGGCACCCGTTTGAGTTTTAGCACAGCCTTTCATCCGCAGACTGACGGTCAGTCGGAGCGTACTATTCAGACTCTTGAGGACATGCTCAGAGCTTGTGTTTTGGATTTCGGTGGTAGCTGGGATCGTCATTTGCCTTTGATCGAGTTTTCCTACAATAATAGTTTCCAGGAGACGATACAGATGGCACCTTTCGAGGCTTTATATGGGAGGAGATGTCGATCGCCTGTATGTTGGACAGAGCTCAGGGAGGGCAGTATTTTGGGGCCTCAGATCGTACAGGAGACGACCGAGAAAATACAGCTGATTCGGGACAGGATGAGAGCGGCACAGAGCAGGCAGAAATCTTATGCTGACAGGCGTCGTCGCCGACTCGAGTTCGCTGTTGGCGATCATGTTTTCCTGAAGGTCTCTCCGATGAAGGGTGTGATGAGATTTGGACGGAAAGGGAAGCTGAGTCCTAGATATGTTGGTCCTTTCGAGATCCTAGAGCGTGTTGGTCCAGTCGCTTATCGGTTAGCTCTTCCGCCCAGCTTCCCCGATGTTCACCCCGTATTCCATGTCTCGATGCTCCGCAAGTACCTTCATGATCCTTCCCAGGCGATTCAGCACCAGACGATCCAGTTAGAGCGTGATCTTTCTTTCACCGAGCAGCCGGTTGTCATCTTGGATCGGCAGGTGAAGAAATTGAGGTCGAAGGTCATACCGTCTGTCAAAGTCCTTTGGCGTGGCCCGAACAGCGAGGAGGTCACCTGGGAGACCGAGGTCGAGATGAGGAAGAGATATCCCCATCTTTTTGAAGGTACGCGTAGTTAAATTCTAAATTCGGGGACCGAATTTCTTTAAGGGGGGAAGATTGTAACCCTTCAAAAATCGTTTAGGCAGTTTTTCGGTAATCGGCCAATTTTTCGGCTTTTTCCGTAAAAAGTCAAAATTGATATTTTTCATTATAGACCTAATTATACAAAATTTAAATAAGATATTACTATAATTTTGTCACTAAAATGTCATTTATAATCTTCTAGTTAAATAAAAAAAATTTCGTAATTAATTATTTTTTTAATTATTTTAAGCCTTTTTAAATACATTTAATTAGGGGTAAATACAAATTTAATTAGGTAAATTTCTTAATTAGGAGTCTTTATAAGCTAAAATATGGTGTTAATAAAATTGTGTCATGACTTTCACATTTTTAGTTTTTGGGTTGGAAATTTAATGAGAAAATGAGGTAAAATAAGGGTTTTTTTGTAAAATGTTGAAAAGAAATGCATTAAATGATAACATGGGGGTGTTTTGGACCTAGAATCTTCTCCAAATTTCCCAAACTCTCTCCTCCACCTGCTGGCCGAGCTCCCCACAGCAGCAACCTCCATTTTCCCACTTCTTTCTTGCTTCAATTTCATGCCAAAATTCATCAAAAATGCACAAATTACTTCTCCAATTCAAAACAAAACCCTAATCCACTCTCTCCTCAAGCCAAATTAGTTCAAAACTTGGAGAAAGGAGGCTTCTTTGGTGGCTTGAGCAAGCTAGGGTTCACACTTGGGAGGTATAAATCCAAATCTAGTTGTTAATTGTTGTTTAAGTTGCTAGATTTAGTAGTTTTAGTGTGTAATTTGCTTATGAATTCTTGTTTAGGAAATTCAAGAAAGGGAATTGATGTTGTAATTAGGGTTTGTAGAATGGTTGATGGATTTAAGTTAGGGCTTTGGTTATCCAATTGGTTAGAGTGATTAATTGAGCGATGTTGCGTTCGCTAGATCGATAAAATTTCGACATTTACATAGAATCGCTATGCTATTTGCTTACTAGTTTTTCTAAAATTTTAGGAGGCGATCTAATTGTGTTATTTAGGCGATATAATTAACATCTTATACGACTATTAGGGTGTGTGAATACGTAGTTTTGTTTAGTCGGGTTTTAGTTTGACAATTTCCCCGATACGGCGATTCTAGCTAAAAATTAGCGATTTTCGTGCGTTTTTCCGCGCACCGAGTGCATGCTATGTTTAATTTGTGAGCGTCGATATTTGTATAATATGACTTGCATCGTTTAGGGTTATGTAATCTTATACTTGGTGTTGTGCAAATTTAGGATCGGTCGGGGAAACTTCGGATACGGCGCGAAAAGGCAAAGCGGTGGCCGGATCAGATTAGCGGGGATTTCTGGTGAGTAGATATATTCATCTACGGGGGAATCGTCTGGATGGCGCGAGGCGCCCCCCCCTAGTTAGGATTACCCTACTTTATGCATTAATTATATTGTTAGCTAGCTTATCCATTTATATACATGGCATACCCTCACAGCTAACCCTATACTAGATTGCATGGACATTCATATGACGTTCATATATACATACGCGATATCATTTCGTAGGACACGAACACATTACCATTGGCATCGATTGCACGCGCACTATTCATGTGACACACACGCCTTTGGTAATTGCCATGCCACGTACACTAGAAAACCTGTTTAACTTAATATCGCTATTTGCATTCAAACATGATATATGAAATTGCATAGCATGCATATACCTCGCATTAACATCATATTTATATAGATTGCTACAAAAACTCACATCATATACATTGATATCATAGACATTTATTATATATAACATGTGGACACTATGATTTTCTTGATGATTTCAGTTTTTCTGTGATTTCTGGATTTTTGGGGAAAACCGCAAGAATTTAACAAAACCTTAGATTTATCATTTTCAAAACAAAGTTGCGGTTTTCTCGTGATGTCTGTGTCGTCCACCATGAGTTTTCATGTTTTCTGTTGGATTTCGAGACCCGATTCGAGGAGTGGATGAACCGTCTCGGGTACATGGTGGGCCCGGTATGGTACCCCGGGGCAAGAAGATCGAGTTGTAGACGATGAGCCTGGCAGGGGAAGACTACCTACCGGTGATGTCTGGCGCGGCGGATATCCGGAGGATACCGACCGTTGTCGTGAGATTTATGATATGGGCCGATCCGGACTGACGGAGCCCGATATGGAGACAGATATGATTCCTATTTGGTGTCGATGCTTGACACGGGTTTCCAGATGATTTCTTGATGATATTTAGCTATTATACAGACATTTATTTTCTAAAATGTTAAGAATGCAGTAACTTTAACATTCTAAACACTTAAAGAGCTAGAAAAGATATTGCATACCTGTGCATGCATACTAGAGTTATTATATCACATATGGACATACATGTTGTGGTGCATTGCGTGCATTCTTACGATTGCCTTATTAGATGTTATATTTACTCACGAGCTGGCAACTCACCCCCGTTGTGCCACAGTGTCTTGCAGGTCGGACCCGTCAGTCTCGTAGCGGCGGGCTATCTTGTCATCAGTTTCTTTTGCTCAGACTCGCGACATCGCCCGTAGGTGGGTTGCGAGTATACTTTATTCCTTTTTGCTTTATCATTGTATCTAGTATTCTCCATCTACCACTTGTATTGTATATGCGACCTAGTGATGAGAATGAGAGCTATGTATATTTGTGGTTTCTTTTGGGTCGAGCTCACTTGAGCCGGCGTTGCGTTTTCTGATATTTTGGGTTTCTTCTGCTCTTTTCTTAGTATTGCTTATATATATTGCATGTGGTTTTGATCCGCCTTGGGCGAAGAGCTAGCTCCCGCTTGGGGATGCCATTTTTATGATTTCATATGTATTATCTTGTTGTACCCATTTTTGGGGATAGAAAATACAGGGGAGACTCTGCCGAAATTTTCAGAAATTTTTGATGTTTTAAAAAGGGATTCTTTGCAACTCAATTGATATAAAAAAAAAAAACGTTTTCATTTAAGGTTTTCCTTCACTCTCTTTTGATTTTGGTTTAGATTTTTCTGGGTTTTGGCTGACTTAGGTTACGGTACGCCTTTAGACATCTCGTAATCTAAGTGCCAGTCACGTTCCGTACTTTCGGGTCGTGACACCTTGATTCTAGCTTACATTCATTTATTGAAGTCATGATGGTGGTCATTCCAAATACAACCATCAACTATTTCATTTTTATTTATTATTATTAATTAGATAAATCATTTTCCTTTTGTTATGGTTGCAAGAGGAAAAGAGCTCATTCTATCATTTGGTTTCTCTCTCTTCACTTCATCTTCTTCCTCCTCTTGTTCAAGGAGAGCAAATATCATGTGTTGAGAATCATCTCCTTGAAGATATAACACCCCAAAGCACACTCTACTCATTATAAGGTAGAAGGTCTGGCAAGCCGAATACCTTAGTTTTCTCAAGATCGAGAAAGGAGCCCAAGGATGAAGCCCTCAGGTGGATCTATCTTCGGCAAAGAGGAGACGAGGAGGGGAAGCCATTCAAGCTACTACAAAAAGCAAGAAAGAAGAAGAACAACAAGAAGAGAAGGAGTTCAAGTTGAGGTATAACCACATTTCCGAGTAGTTAACTCTTCTTTGCAAGTATGCTAGTTTAGTTTAGCAAAGATCCGGCTTTTACGGTCCATGTTACAAAGTTTAGAAAAAATTTTGTTTTACCGTTTCCGCTTCCCCGAAAGTGCTGGGAGAGGTAACGTGGACCTAACACGTGATAGATCCAAGAGGATATTAGGACTTTCATAGTCCAGGTACATCGACACTATACTGAAGAGATTCAGTATGGAAGATTCCAAGCGCGGTAACCTACCGGCTTGTCACGGGATCACCCTCTCTAAAGAGATGTCTCCCAAGACTGATTTGGAGAGGGATCGCATGTCTATTATACCCTACGCTTCTGCGGTAGGCTCTATAATGTATGCGATGTTGTGTACCAGACCAGATGTAGCTTATGCACTGAGTGTGGTAAGCCGGTATCAGTCAAATCCTAGGGAGAAACACTGGATAGCGGTAAAGAGCATTCTCAAGTACCTGAGAAGGACTAAGGAGATGTTCTTGGTGTATGGCGGAAAAGACCTCCAGATCGAGGCCTTTGCTGACTCCAGCTTCCAGAGTGACAAGGATGATTCCAAGTCCATGTCGGGTTTTGTCTTTACCCTCAATGGAGGGGCGGTGTGTTGGAAGAGTTCCAAACAGGAAACCGTTGCAGACTCGACAATGGAAGCGGAGTACATCGCTGCATCTGATGCCGCAAAAGAAGCTGTCTGGATGAGGAAGTTCTTGAAAGAACTTCAGGTGGTTCCGTCCATTGTTGACCCAATACCTCTGTATTGCGACAACAACGGGGCTATAGCTTTAGCGAAGGAACCCAGGTCCCATCAGAGATCCAGGCACATCTTGAGGCGGTATCACCTGATCAGGGAGATCGTGGATCGCAAGGAGATCGAGGTTCGGAGGGTTGCTTCAGAAGAAAACACTGCAGATCAATTCACCAAGGCCCTACCCCAGACTCAGTTCGAGCGGCTGATCGAGATGATAGGTCTTCGATACGCCAGTACATGGCCTTAGTGCAAGTGGGAGATTGTTAGTGTATATGCCCTAGAGACCATTACTGTATCATACTAGTTTGTATATTACTTAATGGAAGCTTGGGATATTCACCTTGTATAAACAATCTTGCTCAATATAGTAGTATGCTACTTGGTTTGTTTCTACTTCAATGTGTACATGTGTTTATTTTGCGATATCACCTATACGCATTAGTGGAGCCTTTAGGATCTTTGCTTGATTACCAGCGTTGTGATGGCAGTCACACTAGTAGGGGCTGGGTAATCTGTAAGCACATCCTTATACAGGTCCCTAGTCGCAGGACTATCGAGACAGGGCATCGATACTCCGGAGTAGACTAGCGTATGCGCTTCTCATCCCAGTGTGGGAGATGGTCTGTCCCACAGCCATCAGTACGTCGTACTGGAGATAGTATACGGGTGCTCGTTGGGTTACGAGTACACTGGACAGGACTCGTCGGGAACTGACAGGTTGGTATTATACCTATCGTCAGTTATCAGTTCCCAGGTGACATGAGTACAGCTTAGTCCGCTGACTTGACACTGGCACTTCGCCTCGAGTGTGTTCCCACTGTATTTTGACTACTACCCTACCACGGCTCAAAGGAGTCGTGCAAACAGGTGGTAGTTGGGTGCAGTCCCGAAGCACTTGGAGGCAGTGCCGGTTAGACAGGATTCGTCTCTCCCGGGATTGGGGGTTGACATCGCGCTGTGTCTAGGAGAGCCATTACACGAGTAGTCCCTGGCCAGGGCAAGCGAGATATACTGGTAGGTTTCCAGTGTTATCTTAGGGTGTTTTGGGCTTCACTCCGACACGACTTGTACCGCTATTGGGGGACTGACGTTTTACCGCCCCCTAGGCCCGACATGCGATGTATCAGACGAACAGACCAGATTGTACGGAGAATGTCACATTCAGACTCAGTAGGAGTTCAGATGGGGTTCACCTCGTCAGCCTTCTTGTCGGCATCTACCTGGGGACCGTTACGCACAGCTAGTGCCGCTTGCGGTCTGTGGTTAAACCCACTGCCAGCGTAGTGTCGAGTCTTTAGAGTCCCACACAGAGGGTATTCTCCTTTGGGCAAAACAGAGTAGAGGTCGCATGGTTTTGCGACAGGGTTCGTTCTCATCCGTGCACTTGTGCACGTTTGGAGTCCGGACGGATATTGCCAGCGGACTCTGGTTTGAGCCGGATACTGGTATATGTTTTGGGGGTTACTTTTATCTCTCAGTATTCATGTTCCTCGGAATAAGAATGCAGGTGTGTATGCACAGTTGTTTGTGGCGGAAGAAAAGGTTTTTCATCAGGGTTTCGGAACGGGTGCGCATGCACAGTTGACAGTCGTCTTTTTTCCAAACCCTAATGAATTAGTGAGATATCAATTAATAATAGTAATTAAATGAAATTATGTTATGGTTGGTTTTGTTGACTTGTTGACCATGGTTGACTTGTTGACCATGGTTGAATGTTTGACCATCATCATTACTTTGCAAGGATGCTCCTTGATTCTAGCTTACATTTCATTTAATGAAGTATGATAGTGGTCATTCCAAAACAACCATCAACTATTCTCATTTGAATTATTATTATTATTTAGATAATTCTTTTTCTTTTTGATATGGTTGCAAAAGGAAAAAGAGAGCTCATTCTATCATAACCATTCTCTCTCCTCACTTCATCTTCTTCTTCCTCAAGCTCAAGGAGAATCCTTCTCATGTGTTGAGAATCCCTCTCCTTGAAAAGAAAACAACCCCTAGACACTCTCTACTCACTCTAGGATCAAGGGTTTAGCAAGCCGGAGATTCTAGTTCACTCAAAGTTCGAGGAAGAGCCCGAAGGTTGAACCCTCAGGTGGATCCATCTTCGACGGAAGAAGGCGACGAGGAAAGAACTATCAACCTCTACAAAGTTTGAAGAAGAAGGAGTTCAAGTTTAGGTATAACCATCTTTCCGAGTAGATAACTCTCTTTAGCTTGTTTGCTAGCTTTAGTTTAGGAAAAGATCCCGACTTTGTTAGTCCATGTTGCCCCATGCGCTAAAAATTTGATTTTTATACCGTTTCCGCCTCCCCGTAAGAACCGGGGGTCGCAACGTGGACTTACACAAATTAGGATACTAGGAGACTACCTTGACGAGATGAACCCCATTGGAGCCTAGGGGGCAAAGGAGGCCGGTTTTTCTAGTGATGTGGCCGGCCACTTGGTGGAAATTGGTGTCGGGGTTGATCCGGTAGGTCATATACATCATATACAGCACCCTAGACTTGTTTGTGCAACTACTTTTGGCCTTTTTCAAAATCTGGGAGCAGTTTAGTGTGTCGGGGTTGATCCATTAGTTTTGATATTTGAATTTGACATTGGTTGTTTCATGTTCGTACATCAACAACAAGGGGTGTTTGGTTGATTTAGTACGCGTAGGCCATAGGTTCTGACCTATGAGCAATGCGCGTACCGTTTTGGATTTTAGAACTGGATTTTAATAGCGTTGTGATATGTGTTGTTATTGTAGGTACACTCACGTGGATTCCGAGGCGATGGATCATGGCGTCATCGACTTCGGCAAGCGAATACCAATGTGAGTAGATCTATATCTACCGGGGAAGTCGGGTGGATGGCGTATAGCACGCCCGCAAATTTTTGATTGAAACTGATTTATAGAATATGGTTAAGGAAACCTAGATTTAGAAACTAGGGTTAGAGTTAAATGATAGTTAGTGAAACCATATTTGAAACTAAGGATGGTTACGGCTAATATGTGATGACGGTATTTAAGGATGATATTTGACGATATTGTCATTTAGGATACTATAGGACTAGATAGTCGACGTAGATGTGTCATCTGAACCATACATATTTTCTAAACTAAATAATCATATGCATCTTTTAAACATATACCTTGAGGGACGTTGCAGAATTTCAAATGATATCTTTTCCTTAAAAAACACCGTAACCCCTATTTTCAAAACTACGATTCGCTTCTTTAAAAATCTGATTGTATGGTTCGGGTGTGTATGTTAGATTAGATACTTATACTTTTAGTGGAGATAGAATATTTATGTAAACTCGACTTGATGTGAGGTATAAATGCGATGAAAGAATATAAGACGGATATGATGATATGATGATATTTTGGTATACGGATGCGAGTCGATTGAGATGGTTGATACCTTGTCTGTCCCCTGATATGAGATCGTTATAGATGTGACCTGGGACATAGGTATATATATATATAGAATGTTGTGAATCATGGATGATAGGCCGTACGTGATATTAGGACATACCATCATTGTCTTATAAGTTGATAGGATCCGTATTAGCTTAATGCCGCCGTACGATGATTTTCCATACGTGATGAGTTTGTTAGTTATATATATTCCCTAGAGGCCATTGTTGTACATATGATGTATATTATAGTGGATGCTTGGATATATATAGAGAGGACTGTCTTGCTCGACATGATAGTATGCTATTTGGTTTCACTTTGTCTTAACATGTTGACTTGTATTAGTTTACTGTCTTGCTCTCACATGTTCATAAAGCCCTTAGGATATGTACTCGACTATAAGGACTATGATGAGATCATACTAATGGGGCCAGGGTAGTCAACGAGTACATCCTATAACTGTTCCTAGTAGAGAGAGTATCGAGACAGGGCATCGATAGTCCAGAGTAGACTAGCATATACGCATCTTGACCCATATGATAAGCGATGGATGATCCCATATCCATCGGTGTTTGACATCAAAGATGGTGTACGGGTGCTCGGTGGAGACTGGGTACACTGAACGGACTCGCCGAGAACTCCTAGATGGTATTATACCCATCGTCAGATAGTAGTTCTCCGGTGACACTGGTACAGGTTAGTCTGTAGACCCGAGATCGTCATAGAGTCTTGTGTGATTCCCACTGTGCTTTGATTTCTACCTTACCATGTCCAAGAGTGCGTGCAAAACGATGGATTTTGGGTACAGTCCCGAATCACATGGAGGCAATGAGCGATAGGAGGGGTTTCGTCTCTCCCGGTATAGGGAGTTGATGTTGTGCTGTGTTCGATTGGCTATAACTGAAAGTCCCTGGCCAGGGCTGATATAGAGTGCTACTGATAAGCATTATCAGTAGTTTCTTGACCTGTTATGAGCCTCACATCGACATGACTTATCGGTTACTGGGGTCTGACATTTACCACCCCTAGACTAGATATGCGACAAATTAGACGAAGAGACCGGACTGTACGGTAGTGTTACTGATTAGATTCATAGAAGAATGTACAGGCTTGCTTGTTGATCTTCTGATCGCTCAATACCTGGGTGGCTGTTACGTTTAGCTGACCACTTGCAGCTTGTGGGTGTTTGATATGATCATCACCTACTGCCGGCGTATTGACGATTCTTTAGAGTCCTACACAGAGGTTTCCTGGCTCAGGCAAAACGGAGTAGGATCACATATATGATATGTGCGGCATCGAGAATAATACGATATGATATACCGTATTCTATTCTCACGATATGTGATATCTGCCGGGTATGTGAGTTATAGCCGGGTCATCGGATCAAGTGTTGATTCGATGAATCGGTACATGTTATATTAGTCGGTTATATGCTATATAGCCGGATTGTCGGATTAAGTGTTGATTCGATAATTTAATGTAGAATTATATATGTGATATATTACATTACGTTAACTAATATAAGCTCGATTTATTGATTCATTTTCTCACCGGATAATACATTGATATATATGCGATATATGTTAATTGTATTATTTTCTTTTGATACAAAAATATATTATATATGTCATATATAATATTGTAACAAGTTAGGGTTACAAATGCAACATGTTTTGTGGAGTTAAAACAAGTTAGGGTTTGGATTTGGGTTAGCTTTTTCATGAAGCTTCATGAAGCTTTCTTTTGTCTTTAGCTTGATATTTTGTTTAGATATTTGTTAACCCAACCCAAACCTTTTACCTATGGTTTATTCTCTACAATGGATAAGCCTTTCATTCTTAACCAAGGGTTGCAATTGTAACCAGAACAATAATTCATTATTCAACACAAAAGCTTTCTTCTTCTTCTTCCTCCTTGAAAAAGCTTGCTTGCTTTTTGCATGTGATGAATTAGTGTGAGAAATTGAAAACAAAAGAGAGCTAAATTCGTATTTCATCATCCTCATATATTCTAGCCAGTTAGATTACGGTGTTCACTTCTTTAATAAGTTGTTTAGTGAACTGTATGCTTGGGTTAGAGATTCTTCAAGGTAGATCATCCTAGATCATGAAGACTACAAGCAAGGTATCTCATTTACCTCATAGAGCCACTCGAGAGTCGGAGTTCATGTTGATCGCAGCGAAGGGACCTCAACACGGAGCTTATGAAGCGAAGGAATGGACTACAAAGGTTGTAATCCCTCTCTCTTAGATGTAAAGTTGTTTAAATGCATGTTAACCATAATTCTCTAGTTAAGATCTTGGTTAGGGTTTGTTTAGCACCCAAAAATCTTAAAGTAGCATGATTGATGCTTGCCAAAACCTTCACAAAGTGCTATGCTAACCCAACAGAGTTTGACTTGAGGTTTGATCCATACCCTTGACTAGAGGATGCCGTACGATGGATTATACCGTACGTAATGTTGGGAGGCTAGATGCCGATTCATAGATTCACCGACTCGGTCATGTTAGATACGTATACCCGTCAGCATTTGCATATGATTTACCTTATGCTGCATTCATGTTATTCGCATCGCATTACTTATACTTATGCTAGTACACCTGCACCATTATCGATGATGCGTATGTTACACTTACACAGATTTGTCGGCTCACACACTTCATCATCGATAATTGCCATGTCACTACACAGTAGGATTGCTGCATCATGATATGACTCTTCGCATAACATACTTGTGTATATATATCTTTGTGTATTCATGCCTACATACATACTTATTGCACATACATAGACGATGTTGCATTTGACTTTGGAGAAATTGGGAACCGCGGGATATATTTAAAAACTGGAATCATTTTAAAGGAGCGGTTTTCCCTTAATATGTCATATCACTGTCCCATGTTGCATCATATACGGAGATGCTTATATTTCTATCATATGTCGAATACATCATGCTTTATGATTTTACGCATTGAGATATGCTGTTTTCATGAGATTTCTAGATTTGAGAACCGTGGCGATTTCAAAAGAAAGCATGTACTGGTTTAAAAACCCGGTTTCTC
This sequence comes from Agapanthus africanus, assembly GCA_030015575.1. Taxonomy (NCBI): domain Eukaryota; kingdom Viridiplantae; phylum Streptophyta; class Magnoliopsida; order Asparagales; family Amaryllidaceae; genus Agapanthus; species Agapanthus africanus. The sequence goes on along the minus strand of CM057344.1, from coordinate 265,471,914 downwards.
TTGATATGATATTTAAGTGCGTCCACCATGTGTTTTCTCGGTTCTGAGAGCGACATGTGAAACCCGATTCGAGGAGGCGAATGAGACCGATTGCGGGTACATGGTGGACCCGGTAAGGTACCCCGGGGAAAGAAGCTTGAGGTGTAGATGATGAGCCTGGCAAGGGAGCACTACCTACCGGTGATTTTATTTGGACTCGGCGGTTATCCGGAGGATACCGACCGGAGTAGAGAGATGGATATGAGGGCCGACCAGGGTGTGCGGTGCCTGAGACATATGAGGATTTACGTGTCGATGCTGGACACGGGTTTCATGATGTTTTCGAGTGTTAAGGTTGGACACTCCAGTTCCATGATTTTGATGTGTCGCGAGGGACACACGTTGATTTATATCCTCATGTTTTCATGCATATGTTTTTATGATATTTATATACATGATATTGTTGTGTCATTGGTTAACACGTGGACGAGATCCACATGCATAGATATATAGATCATATGATTGGATGAGATCCACATATATACAGACATTGATTATCTGATTGGATGATATTAGTATACCTATAGACTTGAGTTATTGTTGGCACATATACGACTCGGTCACCCTAGATATCATAGTATTAGCTTCATGATATAGTTGACCTAGGGGTCGTTTTTTATTCAATTTCTACTTGTTGATATATTTTTATTCACGAGTTGGCAACTCACCCCCGTTGTGCCACAGTTCTTGCCGGTAGACCGCATGAATCAGTAGCGACTTCGCTGGCACATAGTTGCATTCGGGTGTTTTGCATTGGTAGGTGGGACATTTGTATCATACCTACTCTTGTATTTTCTATTTCTTATTCTATCTAGTCAACTTAATCAATCAAAATTAGTAAATTGTATAAGTAATGAGACTTAGTGGGATTGTGGTTGCGAGACTTAGGGCGAGGGGTTTTCAGCTACTTGTCGTTTTTATGTCTTGCTTTTATTTATTTTTTGTGTTGATCTTCGCCGTTGGGCGTCGTATACTTATTTATATTATCTTGTGTAGTTGTGATCCGCCGTTTGGCAAAGAGCTAGCTCCCGCTTGGGGATGCCTTTATCATTATCTTGTATATGTGGTTTTGGATCAAAATATATAAAGGAGGTGCTGCCCAAATTTTTAAAAGACGAAACATGTTTTCAAACTAGTAAATTCCACTTGCATTTTCATGTCCCTTTTCTATGCATTTTAAGAAAACTTGATCTCATTATACCTTTATTTAAAAACTTCGCCTCCTTTATTTTCTTAAAAAGGTTTAGATTTCTGGGTTTCAGCTTACTTGAATTATGTTACGCCTTTAGACGTTGCGTGATTTAAGTGCTGGTCACGAGCTAATATTTTGGGTCGTGACAAAGTTGGTATCAGAGCGCTAGGTTTAACCTTGGTTCGAGTCTAGGTTTGACTATGCGGAGTCTAGAGCAGGTATGTATTTCGGAACCTAGGCTTGACCTTACAGAACATAGACTTGAATGGGGGTATTAGACCCGAACTTTCGTTTTATAGGCTGACCCTGATTGATGGAGTAGGTAGATTCAGTAGAGTGACGTACCGTACGTATGTTCCGCGGCATATTTACGATACGATACTCCACTTAAGAAACCTTAGGATGTGCATATTTTTGAGACTTATGATTCTCTTCATACCCATGATTATACATCCATTTGAGATCCTCGATTCTATTTGTTTCCATGATCAAACTCTCATTGATGCTGTTCCTTCTTATGATCATGTATCCATTCTGAATCTGTCGTTTCCTTTCATGCCGTTGATCTGCTTCTTCGATACTCGATTGAGGTTCCTGTCACCATGGTTTGAGCGCAGATTAAGCTGCTGCTATTGATGTGGTCAGGGCAAGCTCGTCTGGTACGAGGACTGACCATCGTGTTTTCTGGTGACACTGGAATGTCTCGAGTTAGATTTTATGTTGTGACCTCTCGGATGAGGCGAGTGTTTGGCGTTGCACCGGATAATCGGGCCATTGATAGAGCTGCCAGTTACTAGAGGACTGTTGATGTACAGCGTACCTCAGAAATTGTGATGTCGCCTACCTTGAAGACAGATGACCCAGTTGTTGCTGAGATTGATAGGATGTCGCTTCCAGAGCTTACGAGCTGAGATCGCTGGAGCTTCCAGGTAGAGATGCGACAGATGATAGCTAGTCTATCCCGAGTTGAGAGACGAAGGTGATACGTCAGATTGATGCGCCGATTCAAGCCCAGATGAGTTGAAGATTTTCATTGTAGAGAGTCTTACTCAGATCTAGAGCAGACCGATCTAGATGATCGTTGATATATCGTCTTTCCTGGAGGATTGAGGAATTTTTTAGCATGCGGACGAAGAGTATTCGCATGTTGCCTAGATGAAGTTAAAAAGTTCGAACGAGTGTCAGAAACCTATTTTTTCCCAAGTTTTAAGTGCTCGGAGGAACATGCAGGTAATTCTGTGGACCCTCTAGAAGAATGAAACCCTAACTGGACATGATGACCATAGAACCGCTTTTGAACTTTAGGGTTTGCGGCAGTTTAGTGGTGCCATCAGTGAGGCTTGGGTTTGCCCTTCTACGGCTGGTCCAGAGGTAATGTGGTATGTACCAGATATTTTAGACTGTACTCAGGTGTTGAGCTTTCGGGAAATTTTGGGACCTTGATGAGTCGATCGAAAAGTTTGACGTCGTCCGGATATCATGTGATAAGAGACTAGTAAGCTGACCTGCTTCGGATAGAAGACCTCACCTAGATGCGTTGTGAGTTGATCAAGGACGGACGAGTATTGAGTATTCCTCCGATGGTTGGGACGAATTCCCGAGGACGTGTTCGGCCAGATATCTTCTACAGAGTGATGAAGATACCGAGTTCGTGACTTCGAGTCCGTGTAAGAGACTCCGGATTGACCGTGGCCGAGGACAGTTGCAGCACGCAAATAGCATAATGTGACGTCAAGATGGACGATGATAAAGGCGAGCGGAACCAGAGTTTGGTTTGAGATGCTGGCGAGCTTTTGTTGCTCCCCGTTGATGCCGGAGGATCTGATATACATACAGAGGCATTAGGATGCGGCCAATTCCCGAGGAAATGTTGTGGTGAGGACGCATATGTACAGAGAAGGAGGAAGGATTATGTAAGGGTACCAGCCTCCGTACAGTTCGGCATAAGAGAGATAGGAAGAGACCTTGAGCAGGATTCCTTCCAGGACACTGCTGCAATGAGATTTGCACCCAGGATCAGTTGTGTCGTGAGTATTCAAAGGGCCAGAGGCTGACGCCAGTGACGTTCTGCCTTACGAGTGGTTATGATGATTGACTGAGAGATGACCAGAGAAGTGCCAGAATGGAATTGTCCCCGTTAGCACACCTGACTGGGCCGATGAGTCGATGAATTGCGAGATTGGTAAATCCATAGTGGAATGAAGACCCAGGGACAGATGAAACCAGACCTGTTAGTTATATGTATGCCCTAGAGGCCATTACTGTACATACGATGTATATTATAGTGGATGCCTGGACATATATAGGGAGGACTTTCTTGCTCGACATGATAGTATGCTATCTGGTTACTCTTTATCTTAACAAGTACTCTGATAGTCTCTATGTTACATGTTGATAATGCCCTTAGGATGAGTACTTGACTACCAGGACTATGATGCAGATCATACTAGTGGGGACAGTGTTGTTGCTAACTACATCTTTCAAATGTTCCTAGTCGTAGGTGTATCGAGACAGGGCATCGATATACCAGAGTAGACTAGAGTATGCGCTTCTTGACCCATATGATGGGCAATGGATTATCCCATATCCATTTGTGTTTGACATCAGAGATAGTATACGGGTGCTCAGTAGAGACTGGGTACACTGGACGGACTCGCCGAGAACTCTCAGATGATATTATACCTCACGTCAGATGGCGGTTCTCTGGTGAAACTGGTACAGGTTAGTCTGTAGACCCGAGATCATCATAGAGTCTTGTGTGATTCCCACTGTGCTTGGATTTCCATCATACCACGTACAAGAGGGCATACAAAACGGTGGCTTTTGGGTACAGTCCTGAATCACATGGAGGCAATGAGCGATAGGAGGGATTTCGTCTCTCCCGATATAAGGAGTTGATGTTGCGTTGTGTTCGATTGGCTATAACTCGAAATCCCTGGCTAGGGTTGCTGAGATTTACTGCTAAGTGTTATCAGTAGTTTCTCGAACTGTTATGGACCACATATCGACACGACTTATCAAGCTACTAGGGTAGGACATTTACCACCCCTAGGCGAGATATGCGACATGTCAGACGAAGAGATCGGATTGTACGGGAGTGTTACTGATTGGATTCGCTGGAGAATGTACAGGCTACCTTGTTGATCTTCTGATCGCTCAATACCTGGGTGGCTGTTACGTTTAGCTGACCGCTTGCAGCTTGTAAGTGTTTGATATGATCATCACCTACTGCCGGCGTATTGACGATTCTTTAGAGTCCTACACAAAGGTTTCCTGGCTCAGGCAAAACGGAGTAGGAGCACATATGTGATATGTGCAGGACCGAGAACAATACGTGTATGTGATACCGTATTAGATTCTCGGGATATGTGATATCGGCCGGGTATATGTGATATAGCCGGGTCATCGGATCAAGTGTTGATTCGATGAACTGATACAGATTATATTCGTCGGTTATTTGTGAAATAGCCGGATTATCGGATCAAGTGTTGAGTCGATAATTTAATGTATATTTATAAATTTGATATATATTACATTAACTAATATTAGCTCACCTAAAGATTCTTTTTCTCACACGGATAATACATTGATATATATGTGATATATATTAATTGTATTATTTTATTTTGTTACAATAAATATTGTATATGCTATATATAATATTGTAACATGTTAGGGTTACAAATGCAACATGCTTTGTAGAGTATAAACAAGTTTAGGGTTTGGATTAGGGTTAAGCTTGGATGAAGTTTCTTGAAGATTTGACTTTGACCTATGATATTTTAAGTAGATATTTATTAACCCAACCCAAACCCTTTACCATAGTTAATTCTCTACAAGGGTTAATTCCTCATTCATAACCCATGGTTGCAATTCTAACCTCATAAAATGATTTCATTATTCATCACAAATAGATTTCTTCTTCTTCTTCCTCTTGAAAAAGCTTTATAGCTTTTTGACAAGTGATGATAATGAGTGAGAAATTGAAAACAAAAGAGAGCTAAATTCCTACTTCATCATCCTCATCTATTCTAGACACTTAGATTAGGGTGTTTGCTTTGCTAATACTTGATTAGTGAAGCAAGAGCTTGAGTTTTGAGTTTCTTCAAGGTAGATCATCTTAGTTGTAGAAGATCGGAAGCAAGTTTGTATCTTTCTCTTCATGGAGCCTCTCTAGAGTCCAGGTACTTGATGATCGCAGTGAAGGGACCTCAACACGGAGCTTATGAAGCGAAGGAACGGACTAATAATGTTGTAATCCCTAACTCTTAGATGTTAAAGTATTTAACATGCTTGTTTGCTTAATTCTCTAGTTAAGATCTTGGTTAGGGTTTTTTTAACACCCAAAAAATTTTTAAAGTAGCATGATTGATGCTTGCCAAAACCTTCACAAGGTGCTATACTAACCCTACAGTGGTATCAGAGCCAAGCTAGAGCATTAGGCGTTGTCTAGACGAAATTTGATGTCCGATCGATCTCCGAAACCCCGATAAATCCTAGTTTCTGGAAAAAAATTTCAAAAGTTGAAATTTTTCATATTAAAAATACTCAGAAAATCATGCAGGGAATTCTAAGAATTACTGTGAAGTACGAAGCCATAATTCAATCAAGAGACCGCGGAACCGCGGCCAAACCATGCGTTTGGCGGCGGTTCCGCGGCCAACTTTGGGAGTTGGGGGATAGTACTTCAGGGGTTTATTCTTAGGTAATTTTTCATGCTTCTGGGAATTTTTAATTCTACTCAAGTGTTGAGCTTTCTAGGATATATTGGGAACTCATTGATTCGATCGGAAAGTTTAAAGTCGTTTATGTTTTTCCGGGTATTTTAGAACGTGTTAAAAAGTTCGAACGGATATCAATAACTCACTTTTTCCCCTGCCAGAAAATTTCCATCTGTTGGATGTTTTTCCCTTAGTTAAAGAACATTCACAGTCGTGCAAGTAACGCGGTGGACCCTCTAAAAGAACTAAAACCATAACTCGATTATGTGACCTTCGGAACCACCTCTAAACCTTAGGGTTTGTGGCAGTACGGCGTTGCCACATGTGAGGCGTTGGTTTGACGCTTCTACGGCCGAATCATTGGTACTGTCCCATGTGATGGATGCTTTTAAACTAATTTCAAGTGTTGAGAACTAAAGGGAAATCATGGGTGTTTGTTTATTTGATCGAAAAGTTTAACATTGTCTATTTATCTGGAATGTGATACAATATTTGGAATCCACAAGTAGTTATGATATAACTAATTTGAATGTTATAAATCTAGCAGTTTCTAGTCTCATTTGATCGGTTGCCATGGGATTTTGATGTGATCAAAAGTCCGTCGCAATGACGTAGCGTACGTGGATACTCGTCGAGTAAACTTAATAGATAGGCACACCCGAAGCCCCAACCAAGTGACTGTAGGAGAACCTCGTCACCAAAAGCATCCGTTCGGGTGCTCGCGGCAGCAGTGTTCCGCCTTAGTGCACTTCGTCGACGGCATCGGGGGGTGCGGCCGTCTACTAAAGTTTCCGACGACCATTCGATCAAGATGTCGGGAATCTTTTTGAATTGCCCGACTTGATATTGAAAAGTGTTTTCGATATTGAGACTAAAATGCGGGGTTTATAATTGTTAGGCATGCGATGTCTAAGGAATTCATTTGGTTAGGCATGAGATGTCTAAGAAGGTTGCGGATTCCAACTGTTGTAGTTTTACACTTTCTTTTCTGTGACCGTAAGAGTAGTAATTGGGGTATTGCCGGCTTCGTTGCTATACATCAACGGTAATCGGGATACGCAAACTTGCTTACGTTTATGATATAAGACATTATGTGTTGCTGTGATATGTTATATTGGATCGTCGTGTTCTGAATACCCGGGGGTTTTTTGTGAGATGAGGGTTTTTATTTTCATTCATGTAAAATTCAATTGTATGTAATATTCTTTTATTGGGACACTTCCGGGTTGAGGATGATGTCACCATTGTATATTATTTACTTTTCCGCATTAGGATAGATCCGAGGAGGGGAGCACAAGTAACCGGGTTATAGGGTCCAGTGGGAGGCCATCTCGAGGAGTCAAGACCGGGTCTCCTAACCCTAGAATCGGCAGTGTTGCTTGCTGCTCTCGTAGGGGTCTAGGGATATGGGTTTGGCTATTCATCACGACCGTGGAATCCGTGTTTTATACCGGCTCGCAATAAAACACGGAAATCCTAGTATATCCAATATTTCATATATGTTCTTTTGCCGCAATGTTCTGTGATGAGATCATATTACTGCCTGAGACGAATGTTTATATTATTTATATGAGATATATTTTATATTGCTGATTTTGTTTCAAATGTGATGCTTGTGAAGCATAATAAAATGGGACTTCATTAATGAGATTAATGAAATAAAAGAAACCTAAAGATGTTGTGGAAACTTGTTTAAAAACTGGTAGCTCTAGTTCTTTCTTTGCATAGCGGTATTCCTTATAGAATATCCAGCACCTTATTCGATAAGGAAAGAGCCGAGATCCTTTCACCGGGAGTGACCTCTTTAGTGAAACTAGCAGATGCTACACACTTGGTTTGTCTTTTGAATGCTTTTATAGTTTTTTCTTTGCACAGCGGTATTTGTGAAATATCCTGCACCTTATTCGATAAGGAAAGAGCCGAGATCTCTTCACCGGGAGTGACCTCTTTAGAGAAACTAGTAAAAGTCTCAAAAACACTCCTTTTCAAAATCACTCGATTCTATAACGATATCAAGTTCATTACGCAAAGGGTTTTCTTAAAAACCTGTCGTAGCTCTCCGACATTTCAGATAAGTAATAGTTAGTATTCGTGCTGCGTTTGTTGACCTTGTCAAGGCGTAGAGTACGGTAGCTGATTACTGCTTATCTGTATATGCATATGATGCGATTTGATTAAGGTAGTCATGCGACCTTGTTGACCTTGTCAAGGGTCATGCGGGTGGGTTTAATTCAATCAGGAAATGTCGGGTTGAACTTGACTAGCGGTCTATGGTTTGTTGACCTTGTCAAGGTCATAGATCGCTCGGGGCAAAATATTATCGGGAATTTCAAGTGTTGAAATTTGCAATGAGATTGCATACCATCTATGAGATAGTTGGATCCCGATACCCATTGCGAGTAAAATTTACTCCTGGGAGAGTTTTTACACATTACAATTAGCCGATCAAGTAGGTGTCTAGAAAGGTGTCAACGGGGTTAAGCCTCTGGGAAAACAAGGTTTACTTTAATTAGGTCCGTGCGAAAGAAAGGGGAACCACCCTCAAAGTACCGACACTAGCCTGGCTGAATGATTGGCGAACTTGTAGCGTATAATTAATCCCGTCTAGTCTTTTCTTTTAGGGTTTGAAGGAAGATTTGACTAAAACAGTAGGAGACATCCTGATTAGATATATTAATAACCAATCTAGTCTTGCAAGAGCATACGCTGAGTGTTTTCTGTGAGTCGATGTACTACACCCCACGACTTGCGGGGAGGCGGAAAAATGAAAAACGATCTTGTTCGTTCCGTAAACATCGACTAACCGAGAATCTTTGCTAAACTATAACTAACAAAAATCATAGAAGTTGTTAACTACTATGAGAAGTGATTATACCTAATAAACCGTGTCCTTCTCCTTTGTGTTATCCACCTCCTTCTCGGCCTCTTCCACGTAATAGATGATCCACCCGAGAGCTATACTCCAAGCTTTACCTATAAACTTGAGGAAACTAGGTTTCTTTAGTTTCTAATCAAAGTACCTATATGATATAGAGAAGGGTTATGGATTAATTAGTCTATTCTAATCCTTGATCTCAACACATGAGAGGGGAGGATTAGGGTTTGAAGAAAGAGAGCTTGAGGAGAGAGAAGGTGAGCATGAGAAGGAGAAGAGATAATGATCACATTTGAATATATATGAAGAATTATGTTATATCAAATAAATAAATAAATGATTTAACAACCATGCATCATTTAATTCATATGAGTGATTCATCTATATGAGTCATTAACCATTTATGATGCATTAATGACATGGATGAATCACACAAATGAGTCACTAATCTCATATAATGCTTATGCCACCTAAACCCCCAAGTCACCATCCTTCTAGAAGCTTCTCGCGAAATTACGAGAACGCCCCTCCTATCCGTGAAAACACGGAAAAACTTTAGACTGTATAAATCCAATAACCCGATACTAGAATCTGGCTTAAACCAAAGCCGGCTAGTAAAAACTGTTCGAATGTCGTACTGCGTAAACACACGTATGCGTCCGAACCCTTGTTGTAAAACCATACGACCTCTATATCGTTTCTCCTGGAGCAGGGAAACTCTCTGTGTGGGACTCTAAAGACTCGACTACTACGCTGGCAGTGGGTTTGACCACAGACCGCAAGCGGCACTAGCTGTACGTAACGGTCCCTAGGTTGATGTCGATAAGAAGGCCGATGTGGAAACCCATCCGAACTCCTACTGAGCCTGACATGACAATCTCCGTACAGGCTGGTTTGTTCGTCTAAGACTATCGCATATCGGGCCTAGGGGGCGGCAAGCGTCAGTCCCCAAATAGCGGTATAAGTCGTGTCGGAGCGTAGCCCATTACACCCTGAGAAACAACTGGAACCTACCAGTAAATCTCGCTTTCCCTGGCCAGGGACTTTGCGTAATGGCTCTCTGACACATCGCGATATCAACTCCCAATACCGGGAGAGACGAATCCTGTCTAACCGCCACTTCCTCTAAGTGCTCGGGACTGCACCCAACTGCTACCTGTTTGCACGACTCCTTTGAGCCATAGTAGGGTAGCAATCTAAGAACAGTGGGACACACTCGAGGCGAAGTAGCAGTGTCAAGTCTGCGTACTATGCTGTACTCATGTCACCTAGGAACTGTTAACTGACGAGCGGTATAAAACCAACCAACAGTTCCCTGCGAGTCCTGTCCGGTGTACCCGTAACCCAACGAGCACCTGTATACTATCTCCAGTACAGCGTACTGACGGCTGTGGGACAGACCATCTCCCCAACTGGGATGAGAAGCGTACACACTAGTCTACTCCGGAGTATCGATGCCCTGTCTCGATAATCCTACGACTAGGGACCTGAAAAAGGATGTGCTTGTAGACTACCCAGCCCCCACTAGTGTGACTGCTATCACAACGCTGGTAGTCAAGCAAGATTCTAAGAGCTCTATCAATACGTATACTCACATATTAAGATAGATAAAACCAAGTAGCATACTACCATGTTTAGCAAGACTGTTATAAAACTGTGAATATCCCAAGCTTCCATTAAGTAATATACAAGCTAGTATGATACAATAATGGCCCCTATGGCATATACACAAACTATTCTCACTTGCACTAGGGCCATGTACTGGCATATCGAAGACCGATGATCTCGAGTAGCCTCTCGAACTGAATCTGAGGTAGGGCCTTTGTGAATGGATCAGCAATGTTCTCTTCAGTAGCAACTCTCCGAACCTCGATCTCCCGACGATCAACGATCTCCCTGATCAGGTGATACCGCCTTAAGATGTGTCTGGACTTCCGATGGGACCTTGGTTCCTTCGCTAAAGCTATAGCTCCGTTGTTGTCGCAATACAGAGGTATTCGATCAACATTGGTAGGAACCACCTGAAGTTCTGTTAGGAACTTCTTCATCCAGGCAGCTTCTTTTGCGGTATCGCAAGTAGCAATATACTCCGCTTCCATAGTCGAGTCAGCAACGGTGTCCTGCTTGGAACTCTTCCAGCACACAGCCCCTCCATTGAGGGTAAAGACATAACCCGACATGGACTTGGAATCTTCCTTATCACTCTGGAAGCCGGAATCAGTAAAGGCCTCTAACTTGAGGTCTTTTCCGCCGTGAACCAAGAACATATCCTTAATCCTTCTCAGGTACTTGAGAATGTTCTTTACTGCTATCCAGTGCTTCTCCCCTGGGTCTGACTGATACCGGCTTACCACGCTGAGTGCGTAAGCTACATCTGGTCTGGTGCACAACATTGCATACATTGTAGAGCCTACTGCAGAAGCGTAGGGTATAATAGACATGTGATCCCTTTCCAAATCAGTCTTGGGAGACATCTTTTTGGATAGGGTGATTCCGTGACAAGCCGGTAGATTACCGCGCTTAGAATCTTCCATACTGAATCTTTTCAGTATAGTGTTGATATACATGGACTGCGAAAGTCCCAACATCCTTTTGGAATCTATCACGATAGATCCGGATCCCCAGAATGCATGAGGCATCACCCAGGTCTTTCATGGATAACCTGTGTGACAAGAATCCTTTGACAGATTGTAGCGTAGGAATGTCATTTCCTATCAATAGAATGTCATCCACGTACAAGACGAGGAATACGACACTTCTGGCTACAACTTTACTATATATATATGGTTCATCTAGATTTTTGATAAAGTCATATTCTTTGACTGTTTCATCAAAACAGATGTTCCAACTCCGCGATGCTTGCTTCAGTCTATAAATGGACTTAAACAACTTGCATACTTTCCCGCTGCTCCCACTCTGATTGAAACCCTCTAGCTGATCCATATAGACGCACTCTTCTAAATTACCATTCAGGAAAGCCATCTTTACGTCCATCTGCCAGATTTCATAATTATGGAAGGCAGCAATTGCAAGAAGGATACGAATAGATTTGAGCATAGCCACTGGAGAAAAGGTTTCGTCATAGTCTAAACCAGGTCTTTGACGAAAACCCTTTGCAACAAGTCTAGCCTTATAGGTTTCCACCTGCCCATCTACACCAATCTTTTTCTTGAAGATCCATTTGCATCCTATGGGTTTTACCCCACCTGGAGCAAAGTCTAAAGTCCATACTTTGTTGGTGTACATGGACTCTATTTCGTTTCACATTGCATCTAGCCATCGTACCGAGTCGCTGCTCTGGATGGCCCGCCGGAAGCTAGTAGGTTCATCATCATTAATGATGCAATCCTCTCCATCCCCATCTATCAGAAAACCGTAGTATCTCTCAGGCGGATGAGACGGCCTACTACATCGGCGGAGGGGTGCGGGAATGTCATGTTCTTCTTGAACTACTGGTTCTACCAAACTTTGAGTAGTAGTTTGTGGTTCTGGAATTTCTTCCAGTTCTATTTCGCTCCCACTTGTTTCCTTTTCTAAAAACCGATGTTCTAGAAAATAGGCATTACGAGAAACAAAAACCTTTTGTTCCTCTGCGTAATAGAATAGATATCCCCTGGAGTTCTTTGGATATCCCACAAACTGACATTTTACTGATCGTGCCTCGAGCTTGTCCACATGCTGCTTTTTAACAAAAGCTGGACATCCCCATATCTTTACATACTGAAGATGGGGTTTCTTCCCACTCCACATTTGATATGGCGTGGTAGGCACAGTCTTGGTATGAACCATGTTCAAAAGATATGCCGCTCATTCTAGTGCATAACCGCAGAAAGATCACGGTAACTCAGCATTACTCATCATGGATCGTACCATATCCAATAGGGTTCGATTCCGTCTCTCCGATACATCATTATGCTGTGGAGTGTATGGAGGAGTAAGCTGAGAGAGAATTCCTTTCTCTTTTAGGTAACCTAGGAACTCGGCACTTAAGTATTCACCACCTATATCAGATCTTAGTGTCTTGATACTTTTGCCGGTTTGTTTTTCTACTTCATTCTTATATTCCTGGAATTTTTCAAAAGCCGCGGATTTATGTTTCATCAGATAAATGAATCCGTACCTTGAATAATCATCCGTAAAAGTAATGAAATAGGAAAAACCACCTCTTGTATGTGTAGACATTGGACCACATACATCGCTGTGTATGAGTCCTAAGAGCTCACTCGCTCTTACTCTATGTCCAGTGAATGGAGTCTTTGTCATCTTTTCTTTGAGACATGATTGATAAGTGGCATAAGTTTGATATTCGAACGAGTCCAAATATCCTTCTCTATGTAACTTAGTTAATCTTGTCTCATTGATGTGACTTAATCTACAATAGCATAAGAAAGCCTTATTTAAATCTGGAGACTTTCTTTTTAGTGTGTTCTGGACATTGAAAATCTGGAGTTGGTTTAAGACATATATACCGTTATTCAGTGTACCGGAACCAATCAAACTATGATTAAGGTGGATGTTAACAACATCGCTTACAAACGTGAAATCATAACCTTTATTTGATAACAAGGAAACTGATATGATATTACACGTTAAACTAGGTACACAAAAACAGTTATGTAAAACCAAAATATGTGCACTCATCAATCCCAGGTGATAATCCCCGACGGACACAGCTCCCACGCTAGCTCCGTTAGCAGCCTTTAGGGTCATATCACCATCCTTCAGCACTCTACGGTTTCTCAGTGCCTGCAATGAATTGCATATATGAGATCTTGATCCGGTATCCAATACCCAGGAAGTAGAGTTGATTGACAGACAATTCTCAATTACAAACACACCTGAAGTCGAAGCCCCAGCTTGCTTCGGTCCCTGGTTCTTGGCGTTCCACGCCTTGCAATCTTTCTTCCAGTGCTCTTTCCTGTGACAATGGAAGCACTCATCCTGGGCCACTACTGGCACTGCAATCTTTTTCTTTCCTTTCGCTCCAACCTTACTTACACCTCCTTTGGGTTTGGTGGCGGCCTTCTTCTTCCTTCCTTTGGCCTTAGCCTTGGACCCGGAAGAAGAAGCACCGCTAACAAACATAGCGGGTGTTTCCCTTGCCTTCTGCAAGGTGCCCTCTGCACTCCTCAACATGTTAAGGAGTTCTGGAAGTTCAACTTCTTTTCTTTGAATGTTGAAATTGAGAATAAACTGGGCGTAGGTGGAAGGAAGGGACTGGAGAATGAGGTCTGTATAGAGCTCATTATCCAAAGTCGTCCCAAGGTCCGCGAGCTCTTCTATATAGCCAATCATCTTTAAGACATGTTCTCCTACCGATGATCCGACGGCCAACCTCGCTCGAAACAAGTTCTTTGAGGTCTCGTATCTTGCTATACGAGATTGCTCTCCATAAAGTTCCTTTGTATGGAGAAATATGGCATCTAGTTCCATATCCTCGTGCCTCCTCTGATGTTCATTATTCATCGAGGCAAGCACGATGCACTTAGCCTTCGCGCAATCATACTCCCAGGTTTTGCGGATTTCCTTATCCTCATTACTGGACTTGGGACCTGGGACTGCAGGTGCCTTAGCGGTGAGGACGTACCCCAATTTGTCATAGGTCAAAGCCATTTTGACATTCCTCAGCCAATCTTTATAGTTTGGCCCTGTCAGTATAATTTTCTCTAAAAGTAACTTAAGTCCAGTCATTTTCAGGGTCGCTGCAATTAGGAGAGAGAGAAGAAAACATTTTAGCATGATGCTCTTGCAAGTTTAGAGTGGTTTTTAGTTTATCTAAACTGGATGGCTACCACTGTTTTTCGAATCCCTCCTCAAACCAAAAAGGAAGAACTAGCCAGGACTATTCTCACCGTACAATACTTGCTTAACCGTTCGGCCAGGCCAGTGTCGATACTTCGAGGGAGGTTTTCCAACGCTTTCGCGAAGTTCCTTAATTAAATAACCTCTTTTCTCTTGGGGCGTAGCCCCGATGACACCTTTCTTGACACCAACTTGGTTTATAGCATTGATCGTTAAGTGACGAATATCCTGATAAGTAGCATATACTCACAGTAGGATCGGGATCCAAATATCATCGTCTGATAACACTGAAGGAATCCTACCAACATTCATCAAACTCCAAATGGTATGCATCACTTTCAAAATTTCGGTTTCTTTAGAAATTCCCGATATAAATTTTTGCCCCATGCTCTTATGACCTTGGCGTTAGGTCAAAATGTCATAAGTCACATGTCAAGTTCTACCAATCATTATCTTGTTAATTTGAACCTATCCGTATATACCCTTGACGTTCGGCCAAAATGATAATACGACTGTCCCAAACTAACTCATTTATCTATGCAACAAATGAATACCCAGCAGCTACAAAACACCATGCCTTGGCGTTCGGTCAAAATACATAGCTTGAATACTACTGAATACTCAAATGAAATGACAGAGGGTTACGAATGGTTTTGGCGAAACCGTGAACGTAGTGAACTTGATATAACCGAAGGAACCTGATAGCTTTTAAAAGGAGTGGTTAAAGCTCCGCAATTAAAAATATCTTCTGTTTTAAAAATAACCGAGTGGTTTCTTTTAAATTGTTCCAACGATTAAACTTTGGTTTATTTTCTTTGCATTAATAATAATGCGTCCCATCATTAACCTATCATTGCAGAAAACAACGAAAATACAACGTCCTTTTATGCCATCCGGATTCGCCTCTGGGTCCCGTATCACCCATTAGGTTAGTTAACTAACAGCAGAGCGGGGGCTGGGCTAGCGCGGGTGTAAAACATAAGTGACGTCTAAATAGCTATCATATATAGATATTGTACATTCGTCAGATGCAATAATAGGCATTCCAGATCTCAGATGAACATTATTGGATATACAAACAATCCGCGTTTCTTTTGAGCCTGCAACGAAAGACAGATTACACAGTTGTGATGAATAGCCATTACCCCACCCTAGACCCCTACGGGTACGGCAAACTACCCGCCAAGTACCCGAAGTGAAGCGGTCTCCTTCAACAATGTGAGTAGGCCACTAAACACTTCAAAGTACCCGGTAGTTTGTGCACCCCACCTTAGGTCTGTCCTAGGAGCAAAAACAGTAAAATGAAATAATACAACGGTGGCTACAACCGCAACCTGGATGCGCCGCGCAAAATAATATTACAACATATTACAATTACATTGAATGAATTAAAATAATAACCCATCACAAAACCCCGGCTAATCATCACAACAATCCAATACAGTTCATAATCACAAACAGTTAAAATCCATTACAGAAATGTGCAACCCCGTGCCAACCGACATACTAGCAGTTAAGGAAGGTTTACGAACACATTATACAATCACAGATATAATCTTATAAGCAAACATCGTATAATTTCGATCGAGCAAACACATCAGATTCTACTCCCAAAACGTCTCTGTGCACCTGAGACTTGAGCAGAAAATAAACATTCCAGAAAACACAAAAATATCACAGAAGAGTTACTGGAGAAAACTGGGTTGAATCGGCTTCAACTCGGCCGCGGATCCGTGGCGGATCGGTGGGATCGACAGCGGTTCCGCGGCTGTATGGCCGATTCAGGACCCATTTTTCTCCAGTTACCTTATAATTCTCTGCTTGTTATTCTGCAGCTCCCTGAAAAATTTTTAGAGCCTGTTTTAAATTCGACAGAAACTATGTGATATCGATGTTTTTTCCGGTTCGTTTCACGTTCGAAATTCATACAACTTTGCTAATGAGTTAATTATTGTTTAGCGAGGCTCTGATACCACTGTAAGTCAATGTACTACACCCCACGACTTGCGGGGAGGCGGAAAAATGAAAAACGATCTTGTTCTTTGCGTAAACATCGACTAACTGAGAATCTTTGCTAAACTATAACTAACAAGAAACATAGAAGTTGTTGAATACTATGAGAAGTGATTATACCTAATGAACCGTGTCCTTCTCCTTTTTGTTATCCACCTCCTTCTCGGCTTCCTCCATGTAATAGATGATCCACCCGAGAGCTATACTCCAAGCTTTACCTCTAAACTTGAGGTAACTAGGTTTCTTTAGTTGCTAATCAAAGTACCTAGATGATATAAAGAAGGGTTATGGATTAATTAATCTATTATAATCCTTGATCTCAACACATGAGAGGGGAGGATTAGGGTTTGAAGAGAGAGAGCGTGAGGAGAGAGAAGGTGAGCATGAGAATGAGAAGAGATAATGATCTCATTTGAATATATATGAAGCATTATGTTATATCAAATAAATAAATAAATGATTTAACAACCATGCTTCATTTAATTCATATGATTGATTCATCTATATGAGTCATTAACCATTTATGATGCATTAATGACATGGATGAATCACACTAATGAGTCACTAATCTCATTTAATGCGTATGCCACCTAAACCCCTGAGTCACCATCCTTCTAGAAGCTTCTCGCGAAATTACGAGAACGCCCCTCCTATCCGTGAAAACACGGAAAAACTTTAAACTGTATAAATCCAATAACCCGATACTAGAATCTGGCTTAAACCAAAGCCGGCTAGTAAAAACTGTCTGAATGTCGTACGTGCGTAAACACACGTATGCGTCCGAACCCTTGTCGTAAAACCATACGACCTCTATATCGTTTCTCCTGGAGTAGGGAAACTCTCTGTGTGGGACTCTAAAGACTCGACTAGTACGCTGGCAGTGGGTTTAACCACACACCGCAAGCGGCACTAGCTGTACGTAACGGTCCCCTGGTAGATGTCGATAAGAAGGCCGATAAGGAAACCCATCCGAACTCCTACTGAGCCTGATGTGACAATCTCCGTACAGTCCGGTCTGTTCGTCTAAGACTATCGCATATCGGGCCTAGGGGGAGGCAAGCGTCAGTCCCCTAATAGCGGTATAATTCGTGTCGGAGCGTAGCCCATTACACCCTTAGAAACAACTGGAACCTACCAGTAAATCTCGCTTGCCCTTGCCAAGGACTTTGCGTAATGGCTCTCAGACACAGCGTGATATCAACTCCCAATACCGGGAGAAACGAATCCTGTCTAACCGCCACTACGTCCAAGTGCGGGACTGCACCGAACTGCTACCTGTTTGTACGACTCCTTTGAGCCGTGGTAGGGTAGCAATCTAAGAACAGTGGGACACACTCAAGGCGAAGTAGCAGTGTCAAGTCTGCGGACTATGCTGTACTTATGTCACCTGGGAACTGTTAACTGACGACTGGTATAAAACCAACCAACAGTTAGCAGGGTCCTGTCCGGTGTACCCGTAACCCAACGAGCACCTGTATACTATCTCCAGTACAACGTACTGACGGCTGTGGGACAGACCATCTCCCCAACTGGGATGAGAAAAGTACACACTAGTCTACTCCGGAGTATCGATGCCCTGTCTCGATAATCCTACGACTAGGGACCTGAAAAAGGATGTGCTTATAGACTACCCAGCCCCCACTAGTGTGACTGCCATCACAACGCTGGTAGTCAAGCAAGATCCTAAGAGCTCTATCAATACGTATACTCACACATTAAGATAGATAAAACCAAGTAGCATACTACCATATTTAGCAAGACTGTTATAAAACTGTGAATATCCCAAGCTTCCATTAAGTAATATACATGCTAGTATGATACAATAATGGCCC
Source organism: Agapanthus africanus (assembly GCA_030015575.1). NCBI lineage: Eukaryota > Viridiplantae > Streptophyta > Magnoliopsida > Asparagales > Amaryllidaceae > Agapanthus > Agapanthus africanus. The sequence goes on along the minus strand of CM057344.1, from coordinate 265,453,440 downwards.
CTAGGGCATATACACTAACATTTTCTTCTCTCTCTCTTCTGGTAGCGACCATGTCACGCCTTAATCAAGATATAAAATACGGATGTATTGACCGAACCCGCTTGTTATACTGCACTAGGGAACGTTGGTCCCGCTCCAACTTATAAATGTTATAAGACCGAGCAGGAAATAGTGGATTAGCAGAATTCTCGTGCCGCCCAAACGAAGAAAGTACATACTGATATATCTTCTTCGGGTGTGTTCATTACCAAGAACTGTTTCTCAGTATCCTTTACGTTCTGGGTAAGCGATACCGGATCAGGATCCCGCAAATCTAATTTGTTACATGGGCTACAGATAGGTAGAGAACTGAGAACGGGTGATAAGTTTCAAGAGTTGGATATGATGCAGGTGTTGCAGCCAAGTCTGTTGGCAGTTATCACCCTGTATTACCAGAATATATTGATTCTAAACGAATGTTATTAGATACTGAACCTGATATACAACATCATATCAGTCTCTTTATTAGTAAAGAAGGATATAATTTTGTATTGTTGGTTAATGTTTTGAACATTTCCTATATCAAGAGTTGATCAGTTCAAGCACATTATCTAAAAGCATAGACGTTCTAAATCAAACCATAGTTCTTAGTATACAGAACACACAAGAGGAAAAGTTCAGAAATGAATGAATCCTTCTTGAGGCATTATAGACTAGGTCATATTAATGCGACCCGACTAGCTAAATTACATTTAGATGCATATTTAAATCTGTTTGAATTTACATCTTGTGAAGCTTGCTGGTCATGTCACAAAGATAAGATGACCACAGCTCTGTTTATTGGAAACAGAGAAAGAGTTTGTGAACACTTGGGATTGATACATGATGATGTATGTAAGGTCCCCTGTCTACTCATGCCAGGACCGGTTCGTTGTACTTCATTACATTCACTGATTATCTCTCAAGGTTCGGACATATGTTCCTGTTGAAACACAAGTCTGAACCTTTGAGAAATTCAATGAATATGAGTTAGAAGTAGAGAACCAAAACGGGTATAAGTATTATGTCCATTGATGTGATCTGGGAGGAGAATACTTGAGCACGGGATTCCTGGACTATTCTAAAGGAGAATGAGATTCTCTCTCAGCATTACTCATCCGTATACACCACAGCACGTCGGTGTATCGGGACGGAGCAATCACACACTATTTGATATGGTGCGCTCTATGATGAGTACTAGTGAGTTTTCTATTTTCTTTTGGGAGTTATGCACTTGGGAAGTTGCATACCTATTGAATAGGGTTCCAATCAAATCAAATGCCTACCACTTCATATGTGATATGGAATGGGAAGAGCCCATATCTTAAGTATGTTAAGATTTGGGATTGTCTAGCCTATTCATTAAAGCAAAATCCGGACAAGCTCGAGGCAAGGTCAGTTCTGTGGAAGTTTGTTGGATATCCCAAGAATTCGCAAGGGAATATCTTCTACCACATCAAGGAACAAAAGATGTTTTGTTTTGTTCACACCATAATATTGTATTATTATATTCCCCATTCTTATTTTTTTTATAAATAAACAGGTGCTTTTGACGCATGTCTGCTACATGTTACATGTTACATGTTCTTGGACAGGAAACAGTGAAAACGATGAAAAGACGACGTAAAAGTGATACTTTGACCGACTAACAGTGAATCTTGATCAAGCCTACATCAAAGATAACGTTCACAATTAACAAGGCAACCCAAGTTCCAAGTTGTCAAAGCGAACGGTTAAAAATTCACTACAAATGTTCACTGGAAATCTGGAAGAAAACCCAAAAGCCAAATGGAGAAAAAGCTAAAGAAAAGAAAAGCCCAAAGAACCCTGAAGCAGCCCAGCAAAAAATAATCCTCTGAACTCATTATTGGGCCGCAGAACCGCGGCCCAAGCCTGCTATTGCCGTGGTTCCGCGGCCATAATGTTCCCGTATGCGGATATTTTTTTACCAAAATGTTTAGCGGCGCTGAAAAGTTGACCTAGGGCTATTTTTGTAAATTTAGACATGCGGATCAAAATGTAACCTAGGGTTTCCTATTCTCTATAAATAGAAACTCTAAAGCTTGTAATTTCTTATGCCTCCTTTTAGATAATAAATTCAGAACTCTTTATGGAGAGCATCAATGTTTTCATTTCAACTCATGAATTCAGATCTGACAAACCTGCGTTGATGATTGGAGAGAGCATCTGTAAGTAGATTTAATTCCTTGCTCTAGTTTAGATTTCAATTCTTTGCCCTAGGTAATTTAAATTCCTTGCTCTAGGAAATTGCTTAGAGTTAGCCTTGGGGAAGGATTTTGAGAGATGCGATCTCTCATCCCTTTCTTACCAATAATATATTTTCAATAGGACTCCATGCATACACGCACACACCGCGCCCTACGGCACCCTATCCCTCGAGGTAGCGGTGACACCGTAGTATAAAGGCCCGGTTGCGCGCGTTTTCCATGGAGGTTAGGGTAAGGATCTCTAAAGGAAGGACAACAACCTAGAGGAAGGAACACCTTCCCGAATGGATGTAATCCCCTTTATTGATAATTACCATAACTCCTCATAGATCTTCATTCGGGTATAGAAAGCGTTGAGATTTACCTGCATTTCCAAACCATCCCTAAACCTAACCCTAGCAAGACTAGATCTAGATAATCGTAGGATAGTATAATTAGGTTTTTAGATTTAATAACCAATCCGAACACCCTTCGGAATTAACTCGTTAGCGCGACTAGGAGATTCACAACATCCCTATGGACCGACCCGTACTCACCGGCTAGCTACGAGCGACGCCGTTCTTGATTGCGGTTTTTAGATAGTTTTTGAGACAAAATCAAATGGCGCCATTGCCGGGGATGGCGTAGAAATTTCCTTTTTGCAATTTCGGGTTAATCTTAAAAAAAATCATAAAAATCTAAAAAATCCAAAAATTATAAAAATATATCAATTGTTATTTTTTTTGGAAAGGATACTTTGTTGTTTGAATTTTGCAGGATCTACAAACAACTTCGGATCTGGAAAAATCCAGAGAGCGAAACAGAAAAATAAAGATCTGGAAAATAAGAGAAAATCAAAACAAAGAGACAACAAAATTTTTGGGATCTGTAGCCGCCATCCGACCGCGAAAACGCGGCTGAACCCTGTCTCGGACCGCGGAACCGCGGCCTTCCTGTGGACTCGTCTGCTGAAAAAAATCTTGGGACTCGTGTCGACTCCCTCACCGCGGATCCGCCGCACAATACCTATTCAAACCGCGGAAACGCGGCCTTTTGATGTCCTCAGTTCGTGGAATTTGCACTGTAAGCTTCCTGTTATTTCTCCTCTGCAAATTTCAATATATTTTCTGAAATATTCCTGCAAAATTCTGTGCGCTTTAAAAATATTCTCTCTTCCAAATAACAATCTTGTGCAGGATTTTTGCGCCTTGCTTAAAATAGAAATTGATTGCAAGTAATCTTTTTTGTTGCATATCTTTTCTCGAATATCTTTTTGCAACAATTTTTTCCAAATAAAGATTCTTGTGAAATGCTTAAAATAATAACTGATTGCAAGTAATATTTTTTTTGGTTGCATATCTTTAATTAAAAATCTTTTTGCAACAATTTTCAAATAAAGAAAAAGAAAATGGAAAATTTTTATTAGAAAACTTGCAAAATCTTTTCCGCAAATAAATCCTTGCACCACCACCTAACTTTCTTTTTTTTCCCCTTCTTCTAACATGGGTACCCCACATAATAAATCACTTGCCGAACTTTAGTATCCCGAACCTAATTTTGCGTCGTACGGTAATTTGTTTGGTCAATCTAAAGACGATCCTTCCTTGCCTAAAATATCTTTGAAAGATCAAATAGAGGCGTCTAGGAGAAACAGTTCGACTTTTCAACCCACTTTGTGTCAACCAAATCAACCTTTACCACCTCCATATGTCGACACCATTTTTTCGAGTCCTTCTGTCACTCCTAAGCCGATGTCCATTGCTGAGCATATTGCTAAATCTCGCAGCCGATCTTTCACCCCTCTCCACTCATCTAGTTCTAGGGATCCACACGATTATTCACCTTGTTATCCATATGTTGACCCTCCCCCTGTCCAATCACCCACTTCCTACCAGTCCTACCCGACTTTCCCACCTTCACTAGACATTGATTCTACACAGCCTGTTGGGAGTTTTGCATACCCACACGATTTCGAATCTTTTACCGAAACCCCCTTACCAACCAAGTCTAGTTTGGAAGAGTCGTTGGAGGCATATATCGCAGCAACAAAAAAAATGACTAGGAATGTGGAAGCGTCCGTGGCCGCCCTTATGCAACCTGTTGAACCGGTAGCTAGTTTCCCGCTAGCTTCAAATTTTTCAATGTATAAAGAGGCGGTTGGACAGAGTGAGAATGAGAGAGGATTTCCAAATCAAACCTACCCTTACCCAATTGAAGCCCACAACTCCAGTTTTCCATCGAATGTCCTAAATGATTCACAAGTTCAAAATAAAAATGAGTTGTGTGATTTTGTAGTGTTTGATTTGCCAAATTGTGAGGAACCCCTTTCTAGTGAAACCGCACCTAATCCTTTCGATTTTTACACCTCCCATCTAGAACCTAAATCGATAGATATCCATGCTTTTGATGAGGTGTCTAAGAAAATTGATTTTAACTTGATTGAGCATATAGACGCCGGGAATATTTCGGATGATGAACCTGTCGATTTAATTGAGATTTTATGTTCAAATCATCATCCCGAGTTATTAAATGTTTCTACCGAATCTCATATGCGTCTTGACTTTGATGATAATGGCATGGATGAGTTGAATCTTGAGGAGAATTATAAGGATAGTATTGAGGATCATATTGAGGTTGAACTATTTTTGTTTGATATGTCTGATTTTCCAATTCAGCCTCCTGAACCTTTGACTGTTATATCACCCTCCCTCCTTTCCATCGTTCCGACCACGCTTGAAGACTGTGAGCTTGAAAAATTTTCCTTTGAATCTGACACAGTTCCCACAGCCGATAACACGCATGAGTGTTTCACTTTTTCGGACGATGTTGATGACTCACCTCCCGAGTTTGCGTCTTTTACATTTTCAGATGAGTTAGATGAACCATCAGACTCGGGTGCTTACAGTAGTTTCGAACCATTAATGGAATCTTTCAAGTTCGAGACAGTTTACTACGGTGAGAATGATACTATCCCTAGTTCACTTTCTTTCGTCTTTCCCATTGTTCCGACCGTACAAGAGACCGTTACGCTTTCATCTCCAATACCAAGTTCGGCGTACCCATGTTTTCTTGCGAATCTTGAGGGATTTGATCCCATTTCTCGACGGGTTGATAGGTTAGCGCAATTGCTTTTAACACATCGGTCATCACAAATTGCGCTAATTTATTCACTCGATTTACACCCTCAAGATCGCGTGACCCTTCTTTCTCCTTTCCGCCATTCTTTTCCCCCACCGAGACCGTATTCTATCATTCTTCTTTCCACACGGTCTCGCGTGCTTCTCATTTCTTTCCCCTACACCCCATTATTTCACCAACTATACCATTACCACGATAAGAATTTTGAATGGTTGGTGCTAACCTTTGACTTGTGTAAGGCCAAGCTTAAGTTTGGGGGAGCCTTGTTGTATATATGTATATATATTTTTGTTTTCTTTTTCTATAAAAAATGAAATAAAAAATAAAAAAAATTCAAAAATAAAAAAAAAATAAAAAAAATTATAAATAAATAAACAGGGGAGTGCCGGCATTTTGACCCTTTTGGTGTAGCATGACAGTGAGGACACTGTCAAGTTTAAGTTTGGGGGTGTGCTCGGTACGTCTTCTTCCTTCGCATTCATTTGTACATATTTTTGCATTTGCATATTTATTTGAAAATCCATAAAAATTGAAAATTTTCAAAATTTATAAAAATTAATGTATTCAATTTTGGCTAATTGACTTGAGTTTGACAAATAGGTTAACTGGCTAGGAACAACTAGATCTTAGACTTAGTAAATTAAAAACCCTAAAAATAACCTTCCTTAAAGTTTAACGGTAGAAAGTATATGTCTTTGTAGTTTATTTAGAAATAGGCAAATTTTGAGTTCACTTCTTGGGCTAAGTCAAAATAAGGGAAGGGTATTGATGTTCTTATTAGAGTATAACTTTGAAAAATAGTTCCTAGCTTAATTGTAGATTCTGAAAATGTATACCCTACAAATTGCACAATCACGCACCTTGAAACTTGGAATAGTAGAAGAGACCTTGAAATGCTCTTGTCTAAAGTCCTTAGTACGAAGAAAATGAAAGAAAAAAAAAGTGTGAATAAAGAATAAAAAATGGACACTGGTTTTTGTGATTACTTAACGCTGCAAAAATGGAAAAATATTTAGCGAGGGTGCTTCATCACCTAGTGCCTTAGACCAACTGGTTTGGGAGTCACTGCTAAAGCCTTGGGTGTTGCAAGACTAGGAAGTACGCTTTAAAGTGCAAACGCATCTTGTAATCGGTTGTTGGTACCTCAAGAAGTATTAACGGTCGCATGAAGGATGTGTAAGCAACATTCATTAAAATTCACCTACTAATAAGTACTTTGGACAACAGACAAGGACATGATTGCTTGATTTGAATTTCCAAGAGTAGGGGTGATTTTTACACACACGTAGATATATGTGATTGGAGTTTAGATGAGAGAAAGGAGTGAAGAATAGAACCTGTATCTTTAGTAGAGTTGATAGAATATCCTAAGTGGAGATGGAACCCTAAAAGGAAAACTTAAGAAATGCCAAAAGCTAAGTAAGTCTATAGAACATATATAATCTTAAGTTTAATAATGAGGAAGTGTGAATAATGTGGGTGGATAATTTGCAAGTCGACGATAATAGAATTCCTTGTTAGAAGACCTAATTGGAGAATTAAAGTTAATGGGCCGAATTTATAGGATTTTGTGGGTAGTATCCGCTGAAAACCCTCAGGAGACAACACTCCTCCTACTAGGGACACCTAGAGGTTTAACGGCTTGTTGCACGTGCTCAGTGCAATCGCGTTTCCGTGCGAAAGTGCGGTTAGGATTTTAGTGAATAAAAATAAGTTTGCTCGAGGACGAGCAAAAGATAAGTTTGGGGGTATTTGTTCACACCATAATATTGTATTATTATATTCCCCATTCTTATTCTTTTTATAAATAAACAGGTGCTTTTGACGCATGTCTGCTACATGTTACAGGTTACAGGTTCTTGGACAGGAAACAGTGAAAACGATGAAAAGACGACGTAAAAGTGAGACTTTGACCGACAAACAGAGAATCTTGATCAAGCCTACATCAAAGATAAAGTTCACAATTAACAAGGCAACGCAAGGTCCAAGTTGTCAAAGCGAACGGTTAAAAATCCACTACAAATGTTCACTGGAAATCTAGAAGAAAACCCAAAAGCCAAATGGAGAAAAAGCTAAAGAAAAGAAAAGCCCAAAGAACCATGAAGCAGCCCAACAAAAAATAATCCTCTGAACTCATTATTGGGCCGCGGAACCGCGGCCCAAGCCTGCTATTGCCGCGGTTCCACAGCCATATTGTGCCCGTATGCGGATATTTTTTTAACAAAATGTTTAGCGGCGCTGAAAAGTTGACCTAGGGCTATTTTTGTAAATTTAGACATGCGGATCAAAATGTAACCTAGGGTTTCCTTTTCTCTATAAATAGGAACTCTAAAGCTTGCAATTTCTTATGCCTCCTTTTAAATAATAAATTCAGATCTCTTTATGGAGAGCATCGGTGTTTTCTTTTCAACTCATGAATTCAGATCTGACAAACCTGCGTTGATGATTGGAGAGAGCATCTGTAAGTAGATTTAATTCCTTGCTCTAGTTTAGATTTCAATTCTTTGCCCTAGGTAATTTTAATTCCTTGCTCTAGGAAATTGCTTAGATTTAGCTTTGGGGAAGGATTTTGAGAGATGAGATCTCTCATCCCTTTCTTACCCATAATATATTTTCAATAGGACTCCATGCATACACGTACACACCGCGCCATACGGCACCCTATCCCTCGAGGTAGCGGTGACACCGTAGTATAAAGCCCGGTTGCGCGCGTTTTCCATGGAGGTTAGGGTAAGGATCTCTAAAGGAGGACAAGAACCTAGTGGAAGGAACACCTTCCCGAATGGATCTAATCCCCTTTATTGATAATTACCATAACTCCTCATAGATCTTCATTCGGGTATAGAAAGCGTTGAGATTTACCAGCATTTCCAAACCATCCCTAAACCTAACCCTACCAAGACTAGATCTAAATAATCGTAGGATATTATAATTAGGTTTTAAGATTTAATAACCAATCCGAACACCTTTCGGAATTAACTCGTTAGCGCGACTAAGAGATTCACAACATCCCTGTGGACCGACCCGTACTCACCGGCTAGCTACAAGCGACGCCGTTCTTGATTGCGGTTTTTGGATAGTTTTTTAGACAAAATTATGTTTCTCAGCATGCTACCTTTGTGAAAGGGAATTTCTTCTGAAGAAATTAGTTGTCATGAGGTAGAACTGGAAAGGGTTCCAGCTATACAAACTACAGCTCATGATTTTGTAGAACTAAAAGATTCAATAGTTTCCAACGAACCTCAGCCACTCCGCCGATCTAGTAGGGTTCCTCACCCACCTGAGTGATACTTCGGTTTTCTCTATGACAGTGGGAGCGAGGATTGCATCATGAGATGATGACCTAACGATTTTCGAGCAGGCCATCAAGAGTGGGGACTCTGTAAGAATGGCTGGATGCTAATGCGTTCTGAGATGGAATCCTTATACACCAACAAAGTATGGACTTTGGTTGCTTTATCTGAAGGGTTAAATCCCTATCAGGAGAAAGTATATCTTGAGAAGATTACTTGGTGTACATGGAAAAGTAGAGACTTTCAAAGCTATACTTAAGTCCATCCAGATCCAACTTGCCATTGCTACATACCATGACTACGATTTCTGGCGGTTGGGTGTCTTGACAGATTTTCTAAATGATGATTTAGAAGAGATCGTCTATAAGTAGATAGGCAGAGGGCTTCATAGACAGTGGGAGCAGCGGAAACGTATGCAAGTTGCTTTATGGGATAAAGCAGGCATCGCGGAGTTGGAACGTCTGTTTTGATGTGCTAGTCAAAGAGTTTGACTTCATCAAAATGGTATATGAACTTTGTATATACAAAAAAGTAGTAGAGAGTATGGTAGTGATCCTCGTATTGTAGGTGGATGACATACTCTTAATAGGAATGGAGTTTCCTTTGCTACGCTCGGTCAATCTCCTCTTATCACAAGGATTCTCCATAAGGATCAAAGTGATACCTCCTAAATCCTGGGTTTTGGATCTATGAGATAGATGTAATTGGATGTTAAGATACTCACTAGATGTAGTGAGATGGTATCAATCGATCCTGGGGAGAATCACTGGAATGGTTCCAGGGTGGTAATGTCGACTGAATGTCAGTCACATGCATTGTCTTTACCCTCAGTAGAGGGACGGTATGTTGGAAGAGTTCCAAGCTAGATACCATGACATACTAGACGATAAAGGCAGGATAAATCACTACCAAGGATGCTACCAAAGAGGCAGTCTGGATATATATAATAGTTCAAGAGATGAACTTAGTTCATACCATTGTGTAACAATGGAGTTGTGGCTTATTCCTAGGAACCCCCGTCCCATAAAAGATCCAGACATATTCTTAGGCAGTATCGCCTGATCATGGAGATGGTTGATCTCCAGGGAGATCGATGTTAGGAGAGTAGACATAGAGGACAACAGCGTGGATCTACTCACAAAGGCCTATTTCCCAGTAGAGACTTTTATGGGATGGTTGAGTATGAGATACTTCAACCACAGCTGATTGTTGGGTATGCGATACCACAACAGATGGCCCTAGTGCAAGTGGGAGATTGTTAGTTATATGTATGCCCTAGAGGCCATTATTGTACATACGATGTATATTGTAGTGGATGCTTGGACATATATAGGGAGGACTTTCTTGCTCGACATGATAGTATGCTATCTGGTTACTCTTTATCTTAACATGTACTCTGATAGTCTCTATGTTACATGTTGATAAAGCCCTTAGGATGAGTACTTGACTACCAAGACTATGATGCAGATCATATTAGTGGGGACAGTGTAGTCGCTAAGTAGATCCTTCAAATGTTCCTATTCATAGGTGTATCGAGACAGGGCATCGATATACCAGAGTAGACTAGCGTATGCGCTTCTTGACCCATATGATGGGCGATGGATGATCCCATATCCATTGGTGTTTGACATCAGAGATAGTATACAGATGCTCAGTAGAGACTGGGTACACTGGACGGACTCGCCGAGAACTCCCAGATGGTATTATACCTCACATCAGATGGGGGTTCTCAGGTGACACTGGTACAGGTTAGTCTGTAGACCCGAGATCGTCATAGAGTCTTGTGTGATTCCCACTGTGCTTTCATTTCCATGATACCACTTCCAAGAGGGCATGCAAAACGGTGTCTTTTGGGTACAGTCCCGAATCACATGGAGGCAATGAGCGATAGGATGGGTTTTGTCTCTCCCAGGATAGGGAGTTGATGTTGCGCTGTGTTCGATTGGCTATAACTGGAAATCCCTGGCCAGGGTTGCTGATATTTACTTGTAAGTGTTACCAGTAGTTTCTCGAACTATTATGGACCTCATATCGACACGACTTATCAAGCTACTGGGGTCTGATGTTTACCACCCCTAGGCGAGATATGCGACATATCAGACGAAGAGACCGGACTGTACGGGAGTGTTACTGATTGGATTCGCAGGAGAATGTACAGGCTTGTTGTTGATCTTCTGATCTCTCAATACCAGGGTAGCTGTTACGTTTAGCTGACCGCTTGCAGCTTGTGGGTGTTTGATATGATCTTCACCTACTGCCGGCGTATTGATGATTCTTTAGAGTCCTACACAGAGGTTTCCTGGCTCAGGCAAAACAGAGTAGGAGCACATATGTGATATGTACGGGACCGAGAACAATACGTGTATGTGATGCCGTATTAGATTCTCGCGATATATGATATCGGCCGGGTATATATGATATAGCCGGGTCATCGGATCAAGTGTTGATTCGATGAACTGATACAGATTATATTAGTCGGTTATTTATGAAATAACCGGATTTTCAAATTAAGTGTTGATTCGATAATTTAATGTATAATTATATATTTGATATATATTACATTAATATTAGCTCACTTAAAGTTTCTTTTTCTCACACGGATAATACATTGATATATATGTGATATATGTTAATTGTATTATTTTATTTTGTTACAATAAATATTGTATATCTGATATATAATATTGTAACATGTTAGGGTTACAAATGCAACATGCTTTGTAGAGTTTAAACAAGGTTAGGGTTTGGATTAGGGTTAAGCTTGGATGAAGCTTTCATGAAGCTTCTTGAAGCTTTGACTTTGACTTATGATATTTTATGTAGATATTTATTAACCTAACCCAAATCCTTTACCATATTTAATTCTCTACAACGGTTAAGTCTTCATTCTTAATCCATGGTTGCAATTATAACCTCATACAATGATTTCATTATTCATCACAAATAGATTTCTTCTTCTTCTTCTTCCTCTTAAAAAAGCTTTCTAGCTTTTTGACAAGTAACGATAATGAGTAAGAAATTGAAAACAAAAGAGAGCTAAATTCCTACTTCATCATCCTCATCTATTCTAGCCACTTAGATTAGGGTGTTTGATTTGCTAATACTTGATTAGTGAAGCAAGAGCTTAAGTTTGAGTTTTTTCAAGGTAGATCATCTTAGTTGTAGAAGATCGGAAGCATGTTTGCATCTTTCTCTTCATGGAGCCTCTCTAGAGTCTGGGTACTTGATGATCGCAGCGAAGGGACCTCAACATGGAGCTTATGAAGTGAAGGAACGGACAACAAAGGTTGTAATTGTTAGTTATATGTATGGCCTAGAGGCCATTACTATACATAGGATGTATATTGTAGTGGATGCTGGGACATATATAGGGAGGACTTTCTTGCTCGACATGATAGTATGCTATCTGGTTGAACTTTACCTTAACGTGTATGCTGATAGTCTCTCTGTTACATATTGGTAAAGCCCTTAGGATCTGTACTTGACTACCTGGACTATGATGCGGATCATACTAGTGGGGACATGGTAGTCTATAAGTACATCCTTCACAGTCCCTAGTCGTGGGTATATCGAGACGGGGCATCGATATACCAGAGAAGACTAGCGTATACCTTCTCGACCCATACAGATGGGCGATGAATGATCCCATATCCATTGGTGTTTGACATCGGAGATGATATACGGGTGCTCAGTAGAGACTGGGTACAATGGACGGACTCGCCGAGAACTCCCAGATGGTATTATACCTCACGTCAGATGGCAGTTCTCTGGTGACACTGGTACAGAGTAGTCTGTTGACCCGAGATCGTCATAGAGTCTTGTGTGGTTCCCACTGTGCTTTGATTTCCATCTTACCACGTCCAAGAGGGCGTGCAAAATGGTGGTTTTTAGGTACAGTCCCGAGTCACATGGAGGCAATGAGCGATAGGAGGGGATTCGTCTCTCCCGGTATAGGGAGTTGATGTTGTGCTGTGTTCGATTGGCTATAACAGGAAATCCCTGGCCAGGGTTGCTGAGATTTACTGGTAAGTGTTACCAGTAGTTTCTCGAATTGTTATAGACCTCATATCGACACGACTTATCAAGCTATTGGGGTCTGAAGTTTACCACCCCTAGGCAAGATATGCGACATATCAGACGATCAGACCGGACTGTACGGTAGTGTTACTGGTTGGATTCACTGGAGTGTGAGCGGGCTTGCTCGTCGATCTTCAGATCGCTCAATACCCGGGTGGCCGTTACGTTTAGCAGACCGCTTGCGGCTTGTGGGTGTTTGATATGATCATCGCCTGCTGCCGGCGTATTGACGAGTCTTTAGAGTCCTACACAGAGGTTTCCTGGCTCAAGCGAAACGAAATAGGAGCGCATATGAGATATGTGCGGGACCGAGAATAATGCGTGTATGTGATACCGTATTTCATTCTCGCGATGTGACATTGATCGGTTATATGCGATATAGCCGGGTTATCGGATCAAGTGTTGATTCGATAAGTTGTTACTGAAGATACCAGTCGGTTATGTGCGACATGACCGGATCATTGAATCAAGTGTTGATTTAGTGATTTAATGCATAATTATATATTTGATTTATTATTTTGCATTAACTAGTATCGGTTCACTTTGAATGGATTTTCTCACTCGGGTGTGCGCATTGGATATGCGATATGATTTTTGTGCACTTGATTGTATCATGTTTGATGATACATATCTTTTTTGTTAAGTGTAATGAATTAAACCTAGGTTAAGTAAATGATTGGGGTTTTCTTTTATTCATTCATTTATCTTTTCATTTGCATTTAAAAGATAAATGAGAAAAGGAAAAGAAGTGAAAAATGGTGGCTAGTTTTGTTTTCATCATGAAGCTTCATGAAGCTTTCATTATGTCACCATTTTTGTCTCATCTCCTTAACCCTAACCATTCTTTAACCTTGGTCAATTCTCTACACTTAACTAGGGTTATGTTATGATAAGAATGGATTATTCTTTTCTTTTTTAATTATTCTTATCATAATCATTTCTTCTTCTTCTTCCTTCAACACAAGAAGAAAAACCTAGACTTCATCAATGGTGGATTGATGAAATGAGTGAGAAATCCAATTCTAAAGTCTACCCACTTCCTATTTCGTCATCCTCTACCTCTTGCCAAGTAGTAGAGTGTGTTTCCTTCAAAAGTTTTCATGACTTGATGAAGTTTGGAGCTTGATCTAGTGACGCTTCGACGTAGATCATCTTCGGCACGTTGTCGATGACCTAGCCCGTTCATTCTCCGATGAAGCCGACGCTAGAGCCCGGATTTGATTTGGACAGCGGAGAGGACCTCATCTCGGAGCCTTGGAGGTGGAGGACCGGATCTACAAAGGTTGTATTTCCGTTTACTTGTAGTTAAGTGTTAACTAGTTTGCTTTTCGCCTAGACTTCTAGCCAACGATCCGTAGTCGGGTCTCTCGGCACCTAGAATTTTTGAAATTGGCATGTTCGATGCCTTGTGAGACCTCTTGGGAGTGCCTAGGGACCCTACAGTGGTATCAGAGCCTAGCTAGAGCCTTAGGCGAAGTCTAGACGGATTTTGAAACCCGAACGAACCCGAAAACCCAAACCCAAAATGCTCTCTGTCCTTTTTCTAAAAACTGGGATTTTTCCAAATAAAAAATATGCAGAAAAATAAGCAGAGTTTTCTAAGAATTATGGTGAAAAATTTTGGTCGTAATTCCATCATGAAGCCGCGGAACCGCGGCCTTAGCCCACGTGGAGCGGCGGTTCCGCGGCAACATTGTTGCATCGTTGACCAAAATTTGCACAGTGATTATTAGTTTGCTGTGCTGAGTTCTCTGGGTATTTTTAAAATTTTATTCATGAGTTGAATTTTCTGGAGATGTTTTGGGGCTTCGGTGTTTCGATCGGGGTATCAAATTTTGTCTATTTGGCTTTCCGGATAAATTTTAGAATATGTTAAAAAGTTCGACCGAATATAAATACCCAATTTTTCCCCTGTCGGGAAATTTCCAAGTGTTGGATTTTTCCGTAGTTTAACGACATTCTAAGTAGTGCAAGTAACGCGATGGTCCCTCTAGAAGACAACAAACCTTAACTCGATTATGTGACCGTCTTGAACTGCCCTTTGAACCTTCGGGTTTTGGGCAGTACGGCGTGCCACATGTGAGGCGTTGGCTTGACCCTTCTACGGCTGGACCGTTGGTACTGAGGCACGAACTGAATGTTGTTAGACTTATTTCATGTGTTGATCTGTATTGGGAAAACTTTGGTGTTTGAATGTTCGATCGGAAAGTTTAACATTTTCTATTTATCTGGAATGGGATACAATAATTGGAATTCACAAGAAGTTATGAGATAACTGAATGAATGTTATAAACATAGCTGTTTAGTCTCACTTGATCGGTTGCCACGGAATTTTGATGTTATCAAAAGTCCGTCGCAATCACGTAGCGTACGCGGATACTCGCCGGGTAAACTTAATAGACAGCCTCACTCCATAGCCCCGACCAAGTGACTGTAGGAGAACCCCGTCGCCGAAAGCATCCGTTCGGGTGCTCGCGGCAGCGGTGTTCCGCCTTGGTGCACTTCGTCGACGGTATCAGGGGTGCAGCCGCCTACTAAAGTTTGCGATGAGTATTCGATCAGACTATCGGGAATCTTGTTGAATTGCCCGACTCGATATTGAAAAGTGTTTTCGATAATGAGACTAAAATGCGGGGTTTATAATTGTTAGGCATGCGATGTCTAAGTAATTCATTTGGTCAGGCATGCGATGTCTGAGGTGGTTGCGGATTCCAACTGTTGTAGTTTTACACTTTCTTTTCTGTGACCGTAAGCGTAATATGTGATATCGCCGGTTTCGTTGCTATATGTCAACGACAATTGAGATGCGCATATTTACTTACGTTGATGACATGTGATGTTATGTGTTGCTGGATATGTTATATTGGATCGTCGTGTTTGAATAGCCGGGGGTTTTTATGTGAGATGAGTGTTTTTCATTTTCATTCATGTAAAAACTTGTATGTAATATTCTTTTTTTTTTTTTTGGGCACTTCCAGGTTGCGGAAGTTGTCACCGTTTGTATATTATTTACTTTTCCGCACTAGGATAGACCCAAGGAGGGGAGCACAAGTAACCGGGTTCTGGAGTCCAGTGGGAGACCAACTCGAGGAGTCGAGTCCGGGTCTCCTAACTCTAGAATTGGTAGGGTTGCTTGCCGCTCTCGTAGGGGTCTAGGGGTGTGGGTTTGGCTATTCATCACGACCGTGGAATCCGTGTTTTATACTGGCTCGTATTGAAAACACTGACGTCCTAGTATTTCCAATATTTCATATGATTCTTCTGCTGCGATATCTGTGATGTGATCATATGATGTTCTGTGATGGATACAGTATATAGTATATATGATATATTATATAGGCGTTACTTATGTTTTACACCCGCGCTAGCCCTGCCCCGCTCTGCCGTTAGTTACCTAACCTAACGGTGCACGAGGGGACATCGAGGCGAATGCGGATGGCATAAGTGTACGTCGTATTTATCTGTGATGTTTAGGTACTTATATGATGGGACTTCATTAATGTGATTAATGAAAATAAAAGAAACCTAAGATGTTGTAGAATCGAATTTCAAAATAAAAGAGGTAGCTACAGTTCTTGCTTTGCACAGCGGTATATGAGATATATCCTGCACCTTATTCGATGAGGAAAGGACCGAGATCCCTTCACCGGGAGTGACTCCTTTAGCAATAACTGGCAGATGCTGCACACTCGGTTTGTCTTTTGATTGCTTTTAAGTGTTTTGCTTTGCACAGTGATATATATGATATATCCCGCACCTCATTCGACGAGGAAAGGACCGACGATCCCTTCACCGGGAGTGACTCCTTTAGCAAAACTAGATAAGCCTCAAAAGCACTCCATTTTTAAAATCATTTGATTCTACAACGATATCAAGTTCATTACGCAATGGGTTTTCAGAAAAACCTGTCGTAGCCCTCCGTCATTTCAGATAAGTAGTAGTTAGTATTCGTGCTACGTTTGTTGGCCTGCGTCAAGGCGTAGTGTGCGGTAGCTAACTGGTGCTTATCTGCATAAGCATATGATGTGATTGGATTAGGGTAGTCGTGCGACTTTGTGGGCCTGCGTCAAGGGTCGTGCGGGTGGGTTTAATTCAATCAGGAAATGACGGGTTGAACTTGACTAGCGGACTATGGTTTGTTGGCCTGCGTCAAGGTCATAGGACGCTAGGGGCAAAATATTATCGGGAATTTCAAGTGTTGAGATTTGCAATGAGATTGCATACCTTCTATGAGATAGTTGGATCCCGATACCCACTGCGAGTAATTGTTACTCCTGGGAGAGTTTTATACATTGCAATTAGCCGATCAAGTAGGTGTCTAGAAAGGTGTTAATGAGGTTACGCCTCTGGGAAAATGAGGTTTACATTAATTAGGTTCGTGCGAAAGCACGGGGGACCTCCCTCAAAGTACCGACACTGGCCTGGCTGAAAGATTGGCGAACTTGTAGTGTGTAATTAATCCCGGCTAGTCTTTCCTTTTAGGGTTTGAAGGAAGATTTGATAAAAAGCAGTGGGAGCCATCCTGATTAGATAAAATAAAAACCAATCTATTCTTGCAAGAGCGCACGCTGAGTGTTTTCTTCTCTCTCTCTCCAGGTAGCGACCATATCATGCCTTAATCAAGATAATAATACGGATTATTGACCGAACCCGCTTGTTATACTGAGCTGGGGAACGTTGGTCCCGCTCCAACTTATAATAGTTATAAGACAGAGCAGGAAATTGGGGATTACCAGAATTCCCGTGCCGCCCAAACGAAGAGAGTGCATGCTGATGCATCATCTTCAGGTGTGTTCATTACAAAGAACTGTTTCTCAGTATCCTTTACATCCTGGGTATGTGATACCAGATCAGGATCCCAGATATGTAATATGTTACAAAGGGCTACAGATAGGTAGAGAACTGAGAACGGGTGATATGTTTCATGAGCCAGAAAACGGGGCAAGAGTTGCAGCCAAGTCTGTTGGTTACTGTCACCCTGTATTACAATACATTGATTCTGAACGAATGTTATTAGATACCGAACCTGATATACCAAATCATATCACTCTCTTTGTTAGAAAAGAAAGGATATAATTTTGTATTGTTGGATAATGTTTTGAACATTTCCTATATCAAAAGTTGATCGGTTCAGGCACGTTATCTAAAAGCATTGATGTTCTAAATCAAACTACAGTTCTTAGTATACGGAACACACACAAGAGGAAGACTTCAGAAATGAACGCTTTCTTCTTGAAACATTGTAGACTAGGTCAGATCAATGTGACCCGACTAGCTAGAGTTACATATAGATGCATATTTAAATCAGTTTGAATTTACATCTTGTGAAACTCACCAGTCATGTCACAAAGATAAGATGACCATAGCTCTGTTTATTGGAAACAGAGAAAGAGTTAGTGAACTCTTGGGATAATACATGTTGATGTATGTTAGGTCCCCTGTCTACACATGCCAAGACCGGTTCTTTGTACTTCATTGCATTCTCTGATAATCTCTCAAGATTCAGACATATGTTCCTGTTGAAACACAAGTCCGAACCTTTTAAGATATTCACAGAATATAAGTTAGAAGTAGAGAACCGATACAGGTATAAGTATTATGTCCTTTGATGAGATCAAGGAGGAGAATACTTGAGCACGGAATTCCTGGACTATTCTAAAGGAGAATGAGATTCTCTCTCAGCATTACTCCTCCGTATACACCATAGCACGATGGTATATCGGGGCGGAACAGATACACCCTATTTGATATGGTGTGCTCTATGATGAGTACTGCTGAGTTACCTATTTCCTTTTGGGACTTATGCACTTGAGAAGTTGCATACCTATTGAATAGGGTTCCAGTCAAATCTGTTGCCTACCATTTCATATGTGATATGGAAAGGGAAGAGCCCATGTCTTAAGCTAGTTAAGATTTGGGATTGACCGGCCTATGTATAAAAGTAAAATCCGGACAAGCTCGTGGCAAGGTCTGTTATGAAGAACTGGAAAGGTTCCAGCTATACAAACTACAGCAGATGATTTGGTAAAACTAAATGATTCAATAGTAACCAACGAACCTCAACCTCTCCGCCGATCTAGTAGGGTTCCTCACCCGCCTGAGAGCTACTTCGGTTTCTCTATGACAGTGGGAGCGAGAATTGCATCATGAGATGATGAGCGAACTAGTTTCGAGCTGGCCATCAGGAGTGGGACTCTATAAGAATGGCTGGATGCTTAGCGATCTGAGATGGAATCCTTATACACCAACAAAGTATGGACTTTGGTTGCTATATCTGAAGGGTTAAATCCCCATCAGGAGCAAGTATATCTTGAGAAGATTACTTGGTGTAGAAGGAAAAGTTGAGACTTTCAAAGCTAGACTTGTTAAAGGTTGTCATCATCGACCAGGCATGGATAATGATGAAACCTTTTCAAGTATCTATGCTTAAGTCCATCCAGATACTACTTGCCACGGCTACATACCATGACTACGATATCTGGCGGTTGGGTGTCATGACTGCTTTTCTAAATGATGTTTTAGAAGAGTGCATCTATAAGTACACAGCCAGAGGTCTTCGTAGACAGTGGGAGCAGCGGAAACGTGTGCAAGATGCTTTATAGGATAAAGCAGGTAAAGCGGAACTGGAACATCTGTTTTGATGAAGTAGTCAAAGAAGTTGACATCATCAAAATGGTAGATGAACCTTGTATAAACAAAAAGGTAGTAGGGAGTGTGGTGACGATCCTCGTAGAGTACGTGGATGACATACTCTTGATAGGGAAGGAGTTTCCTATGCTACGCTCGGTCAATCTCCGCTTATCACAATGATTCTCCATATAGGATCAAAGTGATACCTCCTAACTCCTAGGTTTTGGATCTATGAGATAGATCTAAATGGATGTTAGGATACTCACTAGTTGTAGTGAGAAGGTATCAATCGATCCTGGGGAGAATCACTGGAAGGGTTCCAGGGTGATAAAGACGACTGAATGTCAGTCGCAGGCATTGTCTTTACCCTCAGTAAAGGGACGGTATGTTGGAAGAGTTCCAAGCTAGATACCGTGGCATACTAGACGATAAAGGCTGGATACATCGCTACAAAAGATGCTACCAAAGAGGCAGTCTGGGTGTATATTAGTTCATAAGATGAACTTTGTTCCTCCCATTGTGTGACAATGGAGTTGTGGCTTATGCCAAGGAACGCCGGTCCCATCAGTGATCCAGACATATTCTAAGGCAGTATCACCTGATCATGGAGATGGTTGATCTCCAGGGAGATCAAGGTTAGGAGAGTAGACTCAGAGGACAACACAGCGGATCCACTCACAAAGGCCTGTTCCCAGAGAGAAACACTTTTATGGGATGGTTGAGTATGAGATACTACAACCACTGCTACAGATGGCCCTAGTGCAAGTGGGAGATTGTTAGTTATATGTATGCCCTAGAGGCCATTACTATACATAGGATGTATATTGTAGTGGATGCTGGGACATATATAGGGAGGACTTTCTTGCTCGACATGATAGTATGCTATCTGGTTGAACTTTACCTTAACGTGTATGCTGATTGTCTCTCTGTTACATATTGGTAAAGCCCTTAGGATCTGTACTTGACTACCTAGACTATGATGCGGATCATACTAGTGGGGACGTGGTAGTCTATAAGTACATCCTTCACAGTCCCTAGTCGTGGGTATATCGAGACGGGGCATCGATATACCAGAGTAGACTAGCGTATACCTTCTCGACCCATACAGATGGGCGATGGATGATCCCATATCCATTGGTGTTTGACATCGGAGATGATATACGGGTGCTCAGTAGAGGCTGGGTACACTGGACGGACTCGCCGAGAACTCCCAGATGGTATTATACCTCACGGCAGATGGCAGTTCTCTGGTGACACTGGTACAGAGTAGTCTGTTGACCCGAGATCGTCATAGAGTCTTGTGTGGTTCCCACTGTGCTTTGATTTCCATCTTACCACGTCCAAGAGGGCGTGCAAAACGGTGGTTTTTGGGTACAGTCCCGAGTCACATGGAGACAATGAGCGATAGGAGGGGATTCGTCTCTCCCGGTATAGGGAGTTGATGTTGTGCTGTGTTCGATTGGCTATAACAGGAAATCCCTGGCCAGGGTTGCTGAGATTTACTGGTAAGTGTTACCAGTAGTTTCTCGAATTGTTATAGACCTCATATCGACACGACTTATCAAGCTATTGGGGTCGGACGTTTACCACCCCTAGGCGAGATATGCGACATATCAGACGATCAGACCGGACTGTACGGTAGTGTTACTGGTTGGATTCACTGGAGTGTGAGCGGGCTTGCTCGTCGATCTTCAGATCGCTCAATACCCGGGTGGCCGTTACGTTTAGCAGACCGCTTGCGGCTTGTGGGTGTTTGATATGATCATCGCCTGCTGCCGGCGTATTGACGAGTCTTTAGAGTCCTACACAGAGGTTTCCTGGCTCAAGCGAAACGAAATAGGAGCGCATATGAGATATGTGCGGGACCGAGAATAATGCGTGTATGTGATACCGTATTTCATTCTCACGATGTGACATTGATCGGTTATATGCGATATAGCCGGGTTATCGGATCAAGTGTTGATTCGATAAGTTGTTACTGAAGATACCAGTCGGTTATGTGCGACATGACCGGATCATTGAATCAAGTGTTGATTTAGTGATTTAATGCATAATTATATATTTGATATATTACTTTGCATTAACTAGTATCGGTTCACTTTGAATGGATTTTCTCACTCGGGTGTGCGCATTGCATATGCGATATGATTTTTGTGCACTTGATTGTATCATGTTTGATGATACATATCTTTTTTGTTAAGTGTAATGAATTAAACCTAGGTTAAGTAAATGAATGGAGTTTTCTTTTATTCATTCATTTATCTTTTCATTTGCATTTAAAAGATAAATGAGAAAAGGAAAAGAAGTGAAAAATGGTGGCTAGTTTTGTTTTCATCATGAAGCTTCATGAAGCTTTCATTATGTCACCATTTTTGTCTCATCTCCTTAACCCTAACCATTCTTTAACCTTGGTCAATTCTCTACACTTAACTAGGGTTATGTTATGATAAGAATGGATTATTCTTTTCTTTTTTAATTATTCTTATCATAATCATTTCTTCTTCTTCTTCCTTCAACTCAAGAAGAAAAACCTAGACTTCATCAATGGTGGATTGATGAAATGAGTGAGAAATCCAATTCTAAAGTCTACTCACTTCCTATTTCTTCATCCTCTACCTCTTGCCAAGTAGTAGAGTGTGTTTCCTTCACAAGTTTTCATGACTTGATGAAGTTTGGAGCTTGATCTAGTGACGCTTCGACGTAGATCATCTTCGGCACGTTGTCGATGACCTAGCCCGTTCATTCTCCGATGAAGCCGACGCTAGAGCCCGGATTTGATTTGGACAGCGGAGAGGACCTCATCTCGTAGCCGTGGAGGTGGAGGACCGGATCTACAAAGGTTGTATTTCCGTTTACTTGTAGTTAAGTGTTAACTAGTTTGCTTTTCGCCTAGACTTCTAGCCAACGATCCGTAGTCGGGTCTCTCGGCACCTAGAATTTTTGAAATTGGCATGTTCGATGCCTTGTGAGACCTCTTGGGAGTGCCTAGGGACCCTACAGTAATCCCTAACTCTTAGATGTTAAAGTGTTTAACATGCTTGTTTGCTTAATTTTCTATTTAAGATCTTGGTTAGGGTTTGTGTAGCACCCCAAAAATTTTTAAGTAGCATGATTAATGCTTGCCAAAACCTTCATAAGGTGCTATACTAACCCTATAAGACCATGTGCAGGAGGCAAGCGGATATTCTTGTTCTGCCGGTTTTAGGCGCACCGATTTATTCTTCGACATTGTAGGAAGTGTACCTCGATGTCATTTGTTGCGATTTGCGCTTATGATCCGAGTATCATGCTTATATCGCTTGGGTTTGAGTTTTGATGATTGAGTTTCATGTTGTTGTTTTCGTGCACCATGGCTGCACCTGCTGGGTATTTACATTTTTGGGCATAGTTATTGCACTGGATATGTATTTTATACACCGTTGTGTCGAATTGCGATTTGTGCATACCTATTGCAGTTGATGTCGATTTTGTGCCTTCATAGCATGTGTTTATGATTTCGTGGATTTCATAAGGATGATATGATTTTTGCACTCGGTATAGCTCACATGTGCTTGTAGTGCATTGATATGGATTTGTGCTCATAGTTGCACACGTTTTTGATTTATACGCCTTGGTACACTCGGTGTCGTTCTTATATGCATTTGAGTTATTCATGTGATTTTCGTGCCTTCGTTGCACCCGATTTATGTCTTTAAGCATTTGGGTTGCCAGGTTTTTGTTTTCGTGGGCGCTGGCACTGGCCGTTCGTTTTTGTGCATGCAACTGCACTATATGGTTTTACGGACCGATGCGCTTTGGTTGGATTTTTGCGCATATTACGCGCATGATATGAGATGTGGTTTTGTGCACACCGGCTGCACTCAATTGGGATTTTCATTCGTGCATGTTAGTTGCACCGGATGCACTCTAGATGCACTTGATATTGTTGTCGTGCACACCCGTTGCACTGGACAGATGTTTTCGTACACACCCGTTGCATTGAGTTTTGCTTTTGTGCATATTGGGGCATTTGTATTTGGATTTGATTTCTTTGCGCACCAGACGCAGGTGATTGTTGGATACGTCTTTTGAGGCTGATTTCGCTTTTGAGCACCTTGTTTTCATGTTGGGCACTATAGTGTGTAGTAGCCAAACAGGACTGATCTGAGGACAGTACCTGAGTACTTTGCATGCATTAAAAGATTACCAAGAGGGTTTTCAAAAGGAGCTATAGTCTCGCTATTTCCTACGTGTCTGTGAGCGACACGAACGTTTATAAAGGAAAACCTTTTGGGATATTTTGAAAACGGCGGGACGTGTATTTAGGAAAACATATATGGACATATATTATTATTTTAAAATGAGAGTCCGTCACTTATGCCGTGTGTTACGCATTCTCGCGACGATTTAGAAAAGATTTTTGCATGAGTTTTATTTAGTTCTTGAAAGTTTTCCAAAGATGCGTACTATACACGTATTATAGTATTTGACTAGTGTATATTGGATTTCAGTAGTGGATTTTGAGTATCTCTATTGTAACTACGAGGATATGCGTGCGAATCCGATGACTTGCGTGACGCTTGAAGAAGTTCGATTTTGAGTTTTGTACTCCTTTTCATGCGCACTTGACACGCTCTGTGTTTCTGCATCTTCCGTGATTTCGGAGCCCCGTTGATTTAAGCTGACTATTGAAATGTTTTCGATTTTGGGGGTTTAAATTTAAATTCAGGGACCGAATTTCTTTAAGGGGGAAGATTTTAACATTTCAGAAAATATAAAATATTATTTTTGGAATTTAATATTAAAATAATATATTTCCAGGAAACTGCCCGATTTGCGAAATAGTGGTTTCCGAAAAAGGGTATAAATATATACCGATAATTGTGAAATAATTGGAAAATAAAATGATTATTTAATTAATAATATAACTAAAGGATTTGGCATTTTTAAAATTTATTATATGCAGTTTCGATGAAGACCCGATTAGTGCACTGCTAATCGCGATTAAGCCAAATCCGTGTTTCTACAGCTTTCATGGTTAGTACGCCATGACATGTTACATGTTATTTCATTTGTGTTGTTTTTATTACGGTGTAGGTGTTATTGGAGAGAAAATAATGGAAAAAGGTGTAATGACGACTTGGAGAGAGAGAGAGGGGATACAATGATGAGAATAAGCATGCTAGAAGAGAGAATGAGAGTGAGAAAGTGAGAGAGAGGGGGAGAGTGCTGCCTTATTGTTCCTCCACCATTTCCTTCTTCTTCTTCTTCCTCATCTCCCTCCATCTTCTACCCTCTTGACCCACCCCAAAAACCTTTCCAAAACCCTAAACCCCTTTCACAAAAGTTGATATCCTCTTCACCCTCTGCACATTGGATCAAGAAAAATGGGATTTTGACAACTTTGGGAAGCTAGGGCTGTCTAAAGTGGCCTAAATGAGGTATAGCTTCTTCCATTTTGTTAGTTTTAAGCTTCTTTCAATTCTAGTTTAGTTTAGAAGTCGTTTTAGCGTGGAACTGTGTTGTTGGAAAATTCTAGTGAAGGGTTTGGGTGTTTGTGTAGATTTGAGATGTGTAGTGGCTGTTACAAACCTTAGAGATTGAATTCAAGAGTAGGAATTGAGTGTAGTAACCAAAATACAAACTTTAGAATTGATCCATATCGGTTTTGTGAGGATATAGGGTGTGCAGGGAAATTTGGAGCAACCTCGGGAATATCTGAGCTTAGCAAACAACTCCAGGGACCAAATTAGGGTACTAGGAGACTACCTTGACGAGATGAACCCTATTGGAGCCTAGGGGGCATAGGAGGCCGGTTTTTCTAGTGATGTGGCCGGCCACTTGGTGGAAATTGGAGTCGGGGTTGATCTAGTAGGTCATATACATCATATACAGCATCCTAGATTTGTTTTTGCAACTACTTTTGGCCTGAGTCAAAATATGGGAGCATTTATCTGTGATTTTGGCTATTGTTTTCCGTATTTTGTAATGCTAAGTTTTGATATTTGACTTTGACATTGGTTGTTGGGTGTTCGTACATCAACAACAAGGGTTGTTTGGTTAATTTTGTACGTGTAGGCCATAGGTTCTGACCTATGAACAATGCGCATACCATTTTGGATTTCAGAACTTGATTTTAATAGCGTTGCGATATGTGTTGTTATTGTAGGTACCCTCGCTTGGATTCCGAGGCGACTGATCATGGCGTCATCGACTTCGGCAAGTGAAGACCAAGGTGAGTAGATATATATCTGCCGGGGAAGTCGGGTGGATGGCGTATAGCACCCTCGCAAAGTTTTGATGGAAACTGATTTTTAGAATTGTCACGACCCAAAGTTCGGCCCGTGACCAGCACTTAACCACGTAACGTCTACAGGCGCAACACGACTATGTAAGCCGAAACCCAGAAATCAAAACCATTGAAAAAGTGAGTGAAGAGAAAACATTAGTTTAAAACATTTAGAAAACCTTAAGTAGTTTAGGAAAATTCTTTAAATTTCAAGTTATCGTCTTAAAAATTTTGGCAGTATTTCCTTTGTAAAAACTAGCCCGGAAATCGGGTACAAGACAAGATAACAGTAAAAATGACATACAATAAGAGTAAAGCATCCTAAACGGGAGCAATCACACCCAACGGCGGAAACAACCACCATAATGATAGTATACGACGCCGTAGCGAAGAAATGAGCAATATAGGTGAAAACAAATATCATGAAAGATAAAGCTGCATAAATAAAGTCGGCTCACAATGAGCTCGACACCAGAGTACAAAATAATATATATCGTCCTCTCAACTAGTCTCTAAGTCAATACATGAATAGTACCTGGAGGTTACTAGATACAACAGTGTATATAACTGGAAAGTAAACGGATACCGCAAAAACCAACCTATCAGCAAAAGGGCTCACGCGCCAACTGCAGTGGTATCCGTATCAAAAGATGCAAGAAAGCAGCCTACCGCGACTACTCTGAGGGGCAACCTAGAAGCACCGTGGCACAACGGGAGGTGAGTTTCCAGCTCGTGAATAGTAGATAACATATAAAGGTAATCGATAACATCTATATGATGAGCTGCGATAATCTAACCTATGTCAACAAATAACATCTATATGATGAGCTGGATGCGCAATAATCATGCAACAAGTGTGATCTAATAACATCTCTACATGATGAGAAGGGTATGCAATAATCATGCATAGCAAATGCAATCTAATAACATCTATATAGGATGAGCAGGGTATGCAATAATCATGCATAGCGAATGCAATCTAATAACATCTATATAGGTTGAGCAGGGTATGCAATAATCGTGTAAAAGTACTCTGTCAGGTACTACAAATACAGGATGAGATGCATAACACTAAATGCTGGGCATGGGAATAAATAACATCTATACGGAATGTCAACGTGGAAAAATAACCGGTGTCCATCAGTACACCCAAATCCCAGTAAAACTAACTCATGCGCCGTCACTCTAATTGGCCCTCAATCCTGTGCAGCTCATGGAATCGTGAATGCCTAGCATCGGCACTTGAAAATATCATGAAATCATCGTGTCTAGTATCGACACGCAAATCCTTAAGTATCGGGCTCCATCAGTCCGGATCGGTCCACGGGCTCCGTCTACAGAATCGGCCCTCGGCCCCGGCAGAACGGGTCGGCCCGTATCCATCTATCGACTCTGGTCAGTATCCTCCGGATAACCGCCAGGTCCAACCAATCACGGGTAGGTAGTAGTCCCTCTGCCGGGCTCATCGTCATCCACACGAAATCTCTATCTTGCCTCGGGGTTCCATACCGGGTCTACCATGTACCCGCAAACGGATCGTCCTCCTCCTCGAATCGAGTTTCATGTGTCATACGTCTCAGAACCGAGAAAACGCATGGTGGACGCACTGAAATATCATAACAAGAGAAACCGGGTTTTTAAAACAGTGCGTATTTTCTTTAAAATAATACCACGGTTCTCAAATCCAGAATTTGTGGGGTTCCTAGGCACGCTAATGAGGTTCCACAATGCATCAACCATGCCAAATTCAAATTTTTCTTGTGCCGAGAAACCCTAATGTAAGATCGATTACTAGAGGATAGGCGAAACAACAACTAGTTAACTTTAACTAAAAGGAAAGTGACTAGAACCTTTGTAGATCCGGTCCTCCACTTCCTTAGCTTCGTGATGACGTCCCTCCGCTGCAACCATCGGAATCCTAGACTCTCGCGGTGGTTTCATCGGAGAAAAGATCGGGCTCGGTCGTCGACTTCGATGCCGAAGATGATCTACGTCGAGGCAACTCAAGATCAAGCTACAACTTCACCAAGTCATGAAACTTGTGAAGAAAACACCCTATACTACATGGCAACTGGTAGAAGATGAAGAAATAGGAAGTGGGTTCACTTTGGATTTGGATTTCTCACATGGAATCATCACTTAGACATTTTCAAGAAAAGGTTTTTTTTCTTTCTTCTTGAAGAAGAAGAAGAAGAAGAAGAAGAAAGAATGAATTAATTCCAAAAAGAAAATGAAGTGATGGATTTCATTTTGCAACCATGGTTAAGTGTAGAGAATAAACTAGGGTTTAGTTAAATGGTTGGGTTAAGGAAAGAAACAAAATGGTTATTCAAAGCTTCATGAAGCTTGAAGTGAAGTCCAAATAAAGCCACCATTTTATTTCTTGCCTAAATGAATAAATAAATAAATGAATAAGTGAATAAAGCAAATGAAACCCCAACCATTAACTAAACATGGTTTAAAACAAACACATAGCCAAGTTTGCATGTATCATCAAACCGGATACAAACTAGTACACAAACATATATCATATATACAATGTGCACATTCAAGTGAGAAAATAATCTTAAGTGAACCATTACTAGTTAATGTAAAGTAATATATCAAATATATAATTATACATTAAATCATTAAATCAACACTTGATTTAACGATCCGGTCATATCGCATATGACCGACTAATATCAATAGTGACAACTTATCGAATCAACACTTGATCCGATAACCCGGCTATATCGCATATAACCGATCAATGTCACATATCGCGAGAATAGAATAAAGTATCACATACTGGTATTATTCTCGGTCCCGCACATATCTCATATGCACTCCTATTTCATTTCGCTGGAGCCAGGAAAACCTCTGTGTAGGACTCTAAAGACTCGTCAATACGCCGGCAGCAGGTGATGATCAAATCAAACACCCACAAGCCGCAAGCGGTCTGCCAAACGTAACGGCCACCCGGGTATTGAGCGATTAGAAGATCGACGAGCAAGCCCGCTCACACTCCTGTGAATCCAACGAGTAACACTTACCGTACAGCCCGGTCTGTTCGTCTGATATGTCGCATATCTCGCCTAGGGGTGGTAAACGTCAGACCCCAATAGCTCGATAAGTCGTGTCGATATGGGGTCTATAACCCGTTCGAGAAACTACTGGTAACACTTACTAGTAAATCTCAGCAACCCTGGCCAGGGAATTCCGGTTATAGCCAATCGAACACAGCGCAACATCAACTACCTATACCGGGAGAGACGAATCCCTTCCTATCGCTCATTGCCTCCATGTGACTCGGGACTGTACCCAAAACCCACCGTTCTGCATGCCCCCTTGGACGTGGTAAGGTCGAAATCAAAGCACAGTGGGAATCACACAAGACTCTATGACGATCTCGGGTCAACAGACTACTCTGTACCAGTGTCATCAGAGAACTGCCATCTGA
This sequence comes from Agapanthus africanus, assembly GCA_030015575.1. Taxonomy (NCBI): domain Eukaryota; kingdom Viridiplantae; phylum Streptophyta; class Magnoliopsida; order Asparagales; family Amaryllidaceae; genus Agapanthus; species Agapanthus africanus. Next base: position 265,424,367 of record CM057344.1, on the reverse strand, counting down.
CGTAAGGTATAATACCATCTGGGAGTTCTCGGCGAGTCCGTCCAGTGTACCCAGTCTCCACTGAGCACCCGTATATCATCTCTGATGTCAAACACCAATGGATATGGGATCATCCATCGCCCATCTGTATGGGTCGAGAAGGTATACGCTAGTCTACTCTGGTATATCGATGTCATGTCTCGATACACCCACGACTAGGGACCTTGAAGGATGTACTTATGGACTACCATGTCCCCACTAGTATGATCAGCATCATAGTCCAGGTAGTCAAGTACACATCCTAAGGGCTTTACCAACATGTAACAGAGAGACAATCAGTGTACACGTTAAGGTAAAGAAAAACCAGATAGCATACTATCATGTCGAGCAAGAAAGTCCTCCCTATATATGTCCAAGCATCCACTACAATATACATCCTATGTATAGTAATGGCCTTTAGGGCATACATATAACTAAAAATCTCCCACTTGCACTAGGGCCATCTGATAGCAGTGGTTGTAGTATCTCATACTCAACCATCCCATAAAAGTCTCTCTCTGGGAAAAGGCCTTTGTGAGTGGATCCGCCGTGTTGTCCTCTGAGTCTCCCTTGGAGATCAACCATCTACATGATCAGGTGACACTGCCTCAGAATATGTCTGGATCACTGATGGGACGGACGTTCCTAGGCATAAGCCACAACTCCATTGTCTCACAATGGTAGGAATGAAGTTCATCTCATAAACTAATATACATCCAGACTGCCTCTTTGGTAGAATCTTAAGTAGCGATGTATCCAGCCTTTATCGTTTAGTATGCCACGGTATCTAGCTTGGAACTCTTCTAACATACCGTCCCTTTACTGAGGGTAAAGACAATGCCTGTGACTGACATTCAGTCGTCCTTATCACTCTGGAACTTTTCCAGTGATTCTCCCATGGATCGATTGATACATTCTCACTACTACTAGAGAGAATCCTAACATCCAATTACATCTATCTCATAGATGAAAACTCAATGATTAGGAGGTATCATTTTGATCCTATATGGAGAATCCTTGTGATAAGCGGAGATTGATCGAGCGTAGCATAGGAAACTACTTCCCTATTAAGAGTATGTTATCCACTTACTCTATGAGGATCACCACCATACTCTCTACTACCTTTTTGTATATACAAGGTTCATCTACCATTTTGATGATGTCAAACTCTTTGACTAACTCATCAAAACAGATGTTCCAACTCCACGATGCCTGTTTTATCACATAAAACATCTTGCACACATTTCTGCTGCTCCCACTGTCTACGAGGCCCTCTGGCTGTGTACTTATAGATGCTATCTTCCAAAACATCATTTAGAAAAGCAGTCATGACACCCAACCACCAGATATCGTAGTCATGGTATGTAGCCGTGGCAAGTACGATCTGGATGGACTTAAATATAGATCCTTAGAAAAGGTTTCAACATAATCCATACCTGGTCAATGATGCAAACCTTTAACAAGTCTAGCTTTGAAAGTCTCAACTTTTCCATGTACACCAAGTAATCTTCTCAAGATATACTTTCTCCTGATGGGGATTTAACCCTTCAGATATAGCACCCAAAGTCCATACTTTGTTGGTGTATAAGGATTCCATCTCAGATCGCTAAGCATCCAGCCATTCTTACAGAGTCCCACTCCTGATGGCCAGCTCGAAACTAGTTGGGTCATCATCTCATGATGCAATCTTCGCTCCCACTGTCATAGAGAAACCGAAGTATCTCTCAGGTGGGTGAGGAACCCTACTAGATCGGCGGAGAGGCTGAGGTTCGTCGGTGTCTATTGAATCCTTTGGTTATACCAAATCATCTGCTGTAGTTTGTATATCTGGAACCTTCCCAGTTCTACATAACAGACCTTGACTCGAGCTTGTCCAGATTTTGCTTTTAGACATAGTCCGGACAACCCCAAATCTTAACTAGCCTAAGACATGGGCTCTTCCCATACCATATCACATATGGAGCGGTAGGCAACTGATTCGATTTGAACCCTATTCAATAGGTATGCAGCTTCTCAAGTGCATAACTCCGAAAAGGAAATAGGTAATTCAGTAGTACTCATCATAGAGCACACCTTATCATATAGGGTGTGATTGCTCCGTCCCGATATACCATCGTGCTATGGTGTATACGGAGGAGTAATACTGTTAGAGAATCTCATTCTCCTTTAGAAAAGTCTAAGAATTCCGTGCTCAAGTATTCTCCTTCCTGATCTCATCATAGGACATAATACATCTACACGGTTTTTGGTTCTCTACTTCTAACTTATATTCATATGAATATCTCAAAAGTTTCGGACTTGTGTTTCAACAGGAACATATGTCTGAATCTTGAGAGATTATCAGAGAATGTAATGAAGTACAAAGAACCGGTCCTGGCATGTGTAGACAGGGGACCTTACATACATCATGTATCAGTCCCAAGAGTTTACTAACTCTTTCTCTGTTTCTAATAAACAGAGCTGAGGTCATTATATCTTTGTGACATGACTCGCATGATTCATAAGATGTAAATTCAAACTGATTTAAATATGCATCTACTATGTAACTTAAGCTAGTCGGGTTACATTGATATGACCTAGTCTACAAAACCTCAAGAAGGATCCGTTCATTTCTGAACTCTTCCTCTTTTGTGTGTTCCGTATACTAAGAACCGCAGTTTGATTTAGAGCATTAATGCTTTTAGATAACGTGCCTGAACCGATCAACTCTTGATATAAGAAATGTTCAAAACATTATCCAACAATACAAAAGTATATCCTTTCTTTACTAATAAAGAGACTGATATGATTTTGTATATCAGGTTCGGTATCTAATAATATTCGTTCAGAATCAATGTATTGGTAATACAGGGTGACAGTGACTAACAGACTTGGCTGCAACACTTGCCCCGTTTTCTGTCTCATGAAACTTATCACCCGTTCTCAGTTCTTTACCTATCTGTAGCCCATGTAACAAATTACATATGCGGGATCCTGATCCGGATCTCATATCTAGGACGTAAAGAATACTGAGAAACAGTTCTGTATAATGAACACACCCGAAGATGATGCATCAGTATGCACTTTCTTCGTTTGGGCGGCACGGGAATTCTGGTAATCTCCAATTTCCTGCTCTGTCTTATAACAATTATAAGTTGGAGCGGGACCAACGTTCCCCAGCTCAGTATAACAAGCGGGTTCGGTCAATATTCCGTATTATTATCTTGATTAAGGTGTGATATGGTCGCTACCTGGAGAGAGAGTGTAACGTTTTGAAAATCGTTTCGGTGAAATTTCGAAAAAACGGTAAAATAAGGGGGTTTTCTGTAAAAAGTCAAAATGCAAATATCTTTATTATAAAATTAAATATACATATTCTAGCTATGTAATTGCTAGTATTTGGTGTTTATTGAGCCACTGCTGAAATTTCAAATTTTCTGAAAATTTTTCCGAAATTAATTATTTTAATATTATTTTAAGCCGGTAAGAAAATAAATTAAATTAGCGATAAATACAAATTTAAATGGGCTAATTTTAATCTTTAAAATCATGTTAATTAAAATCTAGTTGTAATATAATTCTTTAGTATTTTATTTCAAGTTTTAATTGATTTATTTTATGGAAAACAAAAATATAGTTATTTTGAACTAAAACTTGCAAATATGGTATTGTGGGGGGTCTTTTTGCATAGAATTTTTTTGTAAAGTCTCTCACACTCACCCTCACTCCCCTTGGCCGGCCTCACACTATTGTAGCAGCCCAAGAATTTTATTTCCCTCTTTTTGACCTTAAATCATGTGAGAAATGGGTTAAATTAAGGTTTTTTTATATAGTAAAGTAGGTGGGGGTATTATGGTAATTGGGAGGGGCTTTGACTTGGATCTTTTGGCATCATCCCCTCACCTTTTTCCCCCTCTTCCTCTGCAGAAACCAGCAGCAGCAGCCCCCCTCCATTTCTTCTTCTCTTTTCTCTTCAAAATTCCATCAAAAAATCATCCAAAATGCTTCAAAAATTCCACAAAATCAAAATCCACCTCCTAACCATTTTTCCTTGGCTACCATAGCATGGATCTAGGGATTTAGATTTCATTTTGGGAGGCTAAGTGTGCTTGTGGGATCTTCAAATTTATTTGGGTATAATTCTAACCTTATTCATATATTGTTGTTTAATTGCTTCTATGTTAACAAATTTGATGTTTAATTGGGTTTTATTGCAACTTTAGGAAATTCAAGACTAGGGTTTGAATTTAATTAGGGTTTTTATCATTAGTTTATAGTTGTAATGAGGAGATTAACATGTAATTGTATGCAAAATCTAAGTGGGTTGCTACTTGCTAATTTGTTAAATTAAAATGGTGATAATTTTGCTAAATTGCTAACTAGGTTTTAAAAAATTGTTTAAGTATTGGGTTTAAAAATGTGATTAGGTTTTTCATGACTTCATTAACATTATAAAATATAGTTTGATACTTTAGTTCATGAAAATCCAAGCTAAATTGTTGTTTGTGCATTTTTGCTATAAAATTGTTAAATTTGGGTATATTGTAAACTAGAATTTTGGAATTTATGGAAATTGATGAGAATAAATTATAGGAATGGTTTATATGACTTTGTTATGATATTTAGTGAATATTGTGGCCGCTAGATTCGTTTAAACATCAAGAGGTTGTATTAAAGCGGTTAATTTTGCTTATTAGGTTTTCGGAAAAATAGCTTTAAAGCGAATTTGAAGTTTTGGTGATTTTAACCCTAATTTATATATATAATTAAGGTGTTGTGAAACCACGATTGATACGTTTGAGTTTTTCTCAATGATTTGGTGTTTGTATGCCAACGTCGAGGGTTTTTAGGTTGATTTGTGAAAGCAACCATAGGTTTTGACCTATGTGTGATTCACGTGTCGTTTTTGGGTCATGAGTCGGATTTTAATACGACACGGTGTGTTATGATATGTAGGTACCCCATGTGGATTTCTAGACGACAAGCAAGCGCGTGGCGACGTCGGCACCGGCTAGCGAGGACCTGGTGAGTAGATTTATATCTACGGGGAGAAGTCGGGTGGATGGCGTATAGCACTCGCGCAGTCCGTAGTGTAGCTCATATATATATATATGTTTATATAGGTGTTTTATGATACGAGAATGTTTATTCATGTTATGATTATGTGTTCATGGATTAGCTTTAGGTTAGTTGCGAAACCCTAGAGTAGTTGTTATACCCACATACGCACACACAGACTTGCATACATTACTTTCTTGTGCGCCGATTGGGATGTGTATATATGTATATATGCGTGGGTATGGGACTATGCATATGTACATTCATATACACATGCATGGATAATAAGGATAGTACTTAGGATTTAAGATGAGTCGATGAGATTTGATTTGATACCGTGAGATCGGTGATATAGCAGGGTTCGTATTTGAGATACGACATGACGTTGTAACGGGTCTTGACGTAGTGTTTCACACACGTGCATGCATACTTAGGCGGTATCAGTATTGTACTAGACGTAGATCAGTACCCCGATCATGATATTTGATAAAGTGGATACCAGGTGAATATTATGATGAATGCAATATTGACCCGTACCCAGATTTGGGATGTCGTACGACGGATTTACGTACGAGCTATATTGATGATTGATCCGCACTCTTGACTTGGGATGCCTGCTTATAGATATGGTATCGGATATGATATTATTGATGCGGGATCACCGACTATACATATACAGGTATGTATATGTATCGACTCGGATGATAGGCGGTTTCCTTACCTGTAATTCATCTTGTTAGTTCAGCCGTATAGTTTAGTGTAGTTGTTAGACTAGATTAGATTTCTACCTATTTCAAAACAAACGGATCGTGGGTATTTTAAAAGACAGGTCAAGGGATCTACGGATATTTCAAAAGACGTATCCTTTATTAAAACCACGTAGCCCTTATTTTCAAAACCCCACAATTCGTGTTATTTCAAAGGGCACCATTGTTTAGTATTTAGCTCCCGCTCATTATTGTTGTTCGCTCCGCTTCGCATGCTTATATTATGATTCATATCCTATTATTAATATCATGCTGTTAGGACATCAGCACCATTACCGATGACGCGTATGTACCACGTACACTTACTTGCCGGCTCACACACATCTTCATCGGTAATTGCCATGTCACGAACACTTTAGAAAATACTATTTCATTTGACATAGGTTGTTAGCTAATAGTTTAGACATGATATTAGTGTACTTGCCTTATATGCTAGTTAGACATTGTAGTTATTGCCTGCTACTTCATGCATGTTATTATTCACTGTTGTGTCGCATTCATGGATTCTCATGCCTATATTCACTGTTTACATGCTATTGATGACTTGGATTCGGATTTCATGAGATTTCTTGGATTTGGAGGAAAACCGCAAAAACATAAATAAACCTTTTCTTTCTTTTAAAATAAAAAGTGCGGTTTTACCATGATGTATGAGTCGTCCACCATGAGTTTGCTGATGGATTTCGAGACCCGATTCGAGGAGTGGAGGAACCGTTTCGGGTACATGGTGGGCCCAGTGTGGTACCCCGGGAAAAGAGGATCGTGTTGTTGACATTGAGCCTGGCAGGGGAGCACTACCGACCGGTGATATTACGCGGCGCGTCGGATATCCGGAGGATACCGTCGTGATCTTGAGATGGATGGTAGGGGCCGGTCTGGAATGACGGCGCTCTAGATATTGTGATTGAGACATTGAGATTTCGAGATATTGAGGTACAGAGACTGTGATACAGAGATATCGAGATATTGGGATTACGTTTTGTGCCGATGCCAGGCACTGTTTTATGCTGATTTCATTATGATACCTCATTTTAAAAACACAAAGGAAATCTCACCAAATTATGAAAACATTTTCTTCATTTACATGTATTCTGTTTTCATGCATTCATACCTCATTCATATGATATATTGCTACCTGAGGCACTGACACAGGCACATGATATTACACTCGGGTTAGATATTTACCCTAGCCTTTGTTATAGGCTGCATGTTATATATATAATTGAGGATATATTATGATCATTGACCTAGGTTGCGTTATTTTTGCGATTTCTTTCCGTAGATGTTTTTCTATTCACGAGTTGGCAACTCACCCCCGTTGCGCCCCAGTTTCTTGTAGGTTTTGCCGTACAGGTTTCATTACGGCTTTGCTGGCACTGCTTCCCATTTCCGGGTGACTTGCTAGTTGGTGGGTTTACTTGTATCGTACCCCCACTATATATCTTCTATATTATTATTCAGTTGTATCTAGAAGTTCCATCAACCAAACATGTATTTATTTTTAAGATAGAGACTAGTGATGTTATTCTTTCGACCTTAGAGTCGCGTGTTGTATTTCTATGGATTTCTTAATGTTTTGAGTTTCCTTTTGAGTTTTGATCCTCTCCCTTGGCGTTGTATATTATATTGCTTGTGTGGTTGTGACCGTCGATTGATGAAGAGCTAGCTCCCGCTTGGGGATGCCTTTTTATTGATTTCGTATACTATTCATGTTGTATCCCGTTTGGGGGCCAGTTTTACAAAGGAGACTCTGCCGAAATTTTCAGGAAATACTTGATGTTTTTAAAACCGCATAACTCGGCTTATGCTATTGAAACTACTTGCTTTAAGTTGGTTTTTCCTGCACTCTACATCTTTTCTTGGTTTGGATTTCTGGGTTTTCGGTTTACTTAGATTACGTACGCCTCGAGACGTTCTAGTTTAAGTGTCGGTCATGTTCCGTACTTTCGGGTCGTGACAGAGAGAGAAGAAAACACTCAGCGTACGCTCTTGCAAGAATAGATTGGTTATTATTTTATCTAATCAGGATGGCTCCCACTGTTTTTATCAAATCTTCCTTCAAACCTTAAAAGGAAAGACTAGCCGGGATTAATTACACACTACAAGTTCGCCAATCTTTCAGCCAGGCCAGTATCGGTACTTTGAGGGAGGTCCCCCGTGCTTTCGCACGAACCTAATTAATGTAAACCTCGTTTTCCCAGAGGCGTAACCTCGTTAACACCTTTCTAGACACCTACTTGATCGGCTAATTATAATGTGTAAAACACTCCCAGGAGTAACAATTACTCGCAGTGGGTATCGGGATCCAACTATCTCATAGAAGGTATGCAATCTCATTGCAAATTTCAACACTTGAAATTCCCGATAATATTTTTCCCCTAGCATGCTATGACCTTGACGCATGCCAAACAACCCATAGTCCGCTAGTCAAGTTCAACCCATACATTTCTTGATTGAATTAAACCCACCCGCATGACCCTTGACGCATGCCAAACAACGCCGTACGAATACCCTAATCCAATCGCATCGTATGCTAGCAGATAAGCACTAGTTAGCTACCGTACACTACGCCTTGACGGAGGCCAAACTAACGCAGCACGAATACTAACTAGTACTTATCTGAAATGACGGAGGGCTACGACAGGTTTTTCTGAAAACCTATTGCGTAATGCACTTGATATCGTTATAGAATCAAATGATTTTAAAATGGAGTGTTTTTTTAGGCTTTTCTAGTTTTGCTAAGGAAGTTACTCCCGGTGAAGGGATCGTCGGCCCTTTCCTCGTCGAATGAGGTGCAGGATATATCATATACATCACTGTGCAAAGCAAGAACTAGAGAAGCAATCAAAAGACAAACCGAGGGTTGTAGCATCTGCCAGTTATTGCTAAAGGAGTCACTCCCGGTGAAGGGATCTCGGTCCTTTCCTTACCGAATAAGGTGCAGGATGTTCTACAAGGAACACCGCGATGCAAAGCAAGAACTGTAGCTACCTGTTTTATTTGAAAATTCGATTCCACAACATCTTTTAGGTTTCTTTTCTTTCATTAATCACATTAATGAAGTCCCATCATTAAAGTTACCTAAACATCACAGATAAATACGACGTACACTTATGCCATCCGCATTCGCCTCGATGTCCCCTCGTGCACTGTTAGGTTAGGTAACTAACGGCAGAGCGGGGCAGGGCTAGCACGGGTGTAAAACATAAGCAACGCCTATATAATATATCATATATACTATATACAGTATTCATCACAGAACATCAAATGATCACATCACAGATATCGCAGCAGAAGAAACATATGAAATATTGGATATACTAGGACGTCCGTGTTTTCAATACGAGCTAGTATAAAACACGGATTCCACGGTCGCGATGAATACCCAAACCCACACCCCTAGACCCCTACGAGAGCGGCAAGTAACCCTTCCAATTCTAGAGTTAGGAGACCCGGACTCGACTCCTCGAGTTGGTCTCCCTCTGGACCCTAGAACCCGGTTACTTGTGCTCCCCTCCTTGGGTCTATCCTAGTGCGGAAAGGTAAATAATATACAAAAGGTGACATCTTCCGCAATCTGGAAGTGCCCCAATCAAAGAATATTACATACAAGTTTTTTACATGAATGAAAATGAAAAACACTCATCTTACATAAAAAAAACCCGGCTATTCAAACACGACGATCCAATATAACATATCCAGCAACACATAACATCACATGTCATCAACGTAAGTAAACATGCGTATCCCAATTATCGTTGAAATATAGCAACGAAACCGACGATATCACATATTACACTTACGGTCACAGAAAAGAAACTGTAAAACTACAACAGTTGGAATCCGCAATCTCTTTTAGACATCGCATGCCTGACCAAATGAATTCCTTAGACATCACATGCCTAACAATTATAAACCCCGCATTTTGGTCTCTATATCGAAAACACTTTTCAATATCTAGTCGGGCAATTCAATAAGATTCCCGGCATTCTGATCGAATGCTCGTCGCAAACTTTAGTAGACGGCCGCACCCACGATACTGTCGAAGAAGTGCACTAAGGCGGAACACCGCTGCCGTGAGCACCCGAACGGATGCTTTCGGCGATGGGCTTCTCCTACAGTCACTTGGTTGGGGCTAAGGGGTGTAGCTGTCTATTAAGTTTACCGGCGAGTATCCGCGTACGCTGCGTGATTGCGACAGAATTTTGATCACATCAAAATTCCGTGGCAACCGATCAAGTGAGACTAAACTGCTAGATTCATAACATTCATATCAGTTATCTTATAACTACATGTGGATTCCAAATATTGTATCACATTCAAGATAAATAGAAAATGTTAAACTTTCCGATCGAACATCCAAACACCCAAGTTTTCCCGAAACAGCTCAATACATGAAATAGGTTTTAAGAACATTCACTTCATGCCACAGTACCAACAGTCCAGCCGTAGAAGGGTCAAGCCAACGCCTCATATGTGGCACGCCGTACTGCCCCAAACCCTAAGGTTCAAAGGGCAGTTCAAGACGGTCACATAATCGAGTTAAGGTTTGTTGTCTTCTAGAGGGTCCATCGCATTACTTGCACTACTTAGAACGTTATTAAACCACGATAAGATCCAACACTTGGAAATTTCCCGACAGGGGAAAAAGTGGGTATTTATATCCGGTCGAACTTTTTAACATATTCTAAATTATCCGGAAAAACACATAGACGCGGTTAAAGTTTCCGATCGAATCATCAAATCCCCAATACACCCCAGATAACACAACAGTGGAATATAAATAAAAATATCCAGAAGAATCAGGAATGACAGAAGAACATTACTGTGCAAACAGAACTAACTGAAGCGACTAAGTGGCCGCGGAACCGCCGCATGAGCCATGCTCGTGCCGCGGTTCCACCACGCTTTAACCGACTTATGCGCACGTGCTTCACAGTAACTCTTAGAAAACCCTGCTTATTTTTCTGCATATTTTTAATTCACAAAAATTCCAGTTTTTAAAAATTGTACAGAGAAGGATTTAGAATTAGTGTTTCGGGTTCGATCGGGTTTCTAACTTCGTCTACCCATCGCCTAAGGCTCTAGCTAGGCTCTGGTACCACTGTGGGGTTCCTAGGCACGCTAATGAGGTTCCACAAGGCATGAACCATGCCAAATTCAAAATTTTCTTATGACGAGAAACCCTAATGTAAGATCGATTACTAGAGGATAGGCGAAACAACAACTAGTTAACAACTTTAACTAAAAGGAAAGTGACTACAACCTTTGTAGATCCGGTCCTCCACTTCCTTAACTCCGTGATGACGTCCCTCCACTTCAACCATCGGAATCCTAGACTCTCGCGGTTGTTTCATCGGAGAAAAGATCGGGCTAGGTCTTCGACTTCGATGCCGAAAATGATCTACGTCGAGGCAACTCAAGATCAAGCTCCAACTTCACCAAGTCATGAAACTTGTGAAGAAAACATCCTATACAACATGGCAAGTGGTAAAGTATGAAGAAATAGGAAGTGGGTTCACTTTGGATTTGGATTTCTCACATGGAATCATCACTTAGACATTTTCAAGAAAAGGTTTTTTTTCTTTCTTCTTGAAGAAGATGAAGAAGAAAGAATGAATTAATTCCAAAAAGAAAATGAAGTGATGGTTATCATTTTGCAACCATGGTTAAGTGTAGAGAATAAACTATGGTTTAGTTAAATGGTTGGGTTAAGGAAAGAAACAAAATGGTTATCACTTTCAAAGCTTCATGATGCTTCAAGTGAAGTCCAAATGAAGCCACCATTTTATTTCTTGCCTAAATGAATAAATAAATAAATGAATAAGTGAATAAAGCAAATGAAACCCTAACCATTAACTAAACATGGTTTAAAACAAACACATAGCCAAGTTTGCATGTATCATCAAACATGATACAAACTAGTGCACAAACATATATCATATATACAATGTGCACATTCAAGTGAGAAAATAATCTTAAGGGAACCATTACTAGTTAATGTAAAGCAATATATCAAATATATAATTATAGATTAAATCATTAAATCAGCACTTGATTTAACGATCTGGTCATATCGCATATCACCGACTAATATCAATAGTAACAACTTATCGAATCAACACTTGATCCGATAACCCGGCTATATCGCATATAACCGATCAATGTCACATATCGCGAGAATAGAATACAGTATCACATACTGGTATTATTCTCGGTCCCGCATATATCTCATATGCGCTCCTATTTCGTTTCGCTTGAGCCAGGAAAACCTCTGTTTAGGACTCTAAAGACTCGTCAATACGCCGGCAGCAGGTGATGATCATATCAAACACCCACAAGCAGCAAGCGGTCTGCTAAACGTAACGGCCACCCGGGTATTGAGCGATCAGAAGATCGACGAGCAAGCCCGCTCACACTCCTGTGAATCCAACCAGTGACACTTACCGTACAGTCCGGTCTGTTCGTCTGATATGTCGCATATTTCTCCTAGGGGTGGTAAACGTCAGACCCCAATAGCTCGATAAGTCGTGTCGATATGAGGTCTATAACCCGTTCGAGAAACTACTGGTAACACTTACCAGTAAATCTCAGCAACTCTGGCCAGGGATTTCCGGTTATAGCCAATCGAACACAGCGCAACATCAACTCCCTATACCGGGAGAGACGAATCCCCTCCTATCGCTCATTGCCTCCATGTGACTCGGGACTCTACCCTAAAACCACCGTTTTGCACGCCCTCTTTGACGTGGTAAGGTGGAAATCAAAGCACAGTGGGAATCACACAAGACTCTATGACGATCTCGGGTCTACAGACTAACCTGTACCAGTGTCACCAGAGAACTGCCATCTGACGTAAGGTATAATATCATCTGGGAGTTCTCGGTGAGTCCGTCCAGTGTACCCAGTCTCCAATAAGCACTCGTATGTCATCTCTGATGTCAAACACCAATAGATATGGGATCATCCATCGCCCATCTGTATGGGTTGAGAAGGTATACGCTAGTCTACTTTGGTATATCGATGCCCTGTCTCGATACATCCATGACTAGGGACCTTGAAGGATGTACTTATGGACTACCATGTCCCCACTAGTATGATCCGCATCATAGTCCAGGTAGTCAACTACACATTCTAAGGGCTTTACCAACATGTAACAGAGAGACAATCAGTGTACACGTTAAGGTAAAGAACAACCAGATAGCATACTATCATGTCGAGCAAGAAAGTCCTCCCTATATATGTCTAAGAATCCACTACAATATATATCCTAAGTATAGTAATGGCCTCTAGGGCATACATATAACTAACAGAATTAACATGAATCCAAAACTCAATGCGTAAATCCATGCAATGTGTCTTATGACACAAAGAGTAAAAAGGGAAAACTGCTCTTTTAAAAGGATCCTGCTTTTGAAATATCTCATGCGGTCCCTATTTTTCTAGAAATCAACTCAATGTCATCCATGTATGTAACATATAAATGTATATAGGTATGGATGTACAAATAGATATATACGCAAATATGAGTGTGCCAATGTATATGTGCACTAATATGGATATATAGTGTGCATGTGCGCAAGTATGAAGATATCAATATATGTGTGCACCAGTATGAATATATAGTGTGTATGTACGCAAGTATGAAGATATCAATATATGTGTGCACCAGTACGAATATATAGTGTGCATGTGCGCAAGTATGAAGATATCAATATATGTGTGCACCAGTATGAATATATAGTGTGTATGTGCTCGAGTATGAAGATATCAATATATGTATGCACCAGTATGAATATATAGTGTGCATGTGCGCAAGTATGACAATATCAATATATGTGTACACCAGTATGAATATATTGTATGTATGTGCATGAGTATGAAAATATTAATATATGTGTGCACCAGTATGAATATATAGTGTGCATGTGCGCAAGTATGAAGATATTAATATATGTGTGCACTAGTATGAATATTGTTAGTTATATGTATGCCCTAGAGGCCATTACTGTACATTGGATGTATATTGTAGTGGATGCTGGGACATATATAGGTAGGACTTTCTTGCTCGACATGATAGTACGCTATCTGGTTGCACTTTATCTTAACATGTATACTTTCTGTCTCTCTGATTACATGTTGATAAAGCCCTTAGGATGTATACTCGACTTCCAGGACTGTGATGCAGATCATACTAGTGGGGCCTGGATAGTCCATGAGTACATCCTTGAAATGTTCCTAGTCGAGGGAATATCGAGACGGGGCATCGATATTCCAGAGTAGACTAGCGTATATCTTCTCGACCCATGCGATGGGCGATGGATGATCCCATATCCATTGGTGTTTGACATCAGAGATGGTATGCGGGTGCTCGGTGGAGACTGGGTACACTGAACGGACTCACCGAGAACTCCCAGATGGTATTATACCTCACGTCAGATGGCAGTTCTCTGGTGACACTGGTACAGCTTAGTCTGTTGACCCGAGATCGTCATAGAGTCTTGTGTGTCTCCCACTGTGCTTTGATTTCCACCCTACCACGGCTCTACTGAGTCGTGCAAACAGGTGGTTTTTGGGTACAGTCCCGATTCACATGGAGGCAATGAGCGATAGGAGGGGATTCGTCTCTCCCGGTATTGGGGGTTGATGTTGTGCTATGCTCGACTGGCCATAACAGGAAATCCTTGGGCAGGGTTGCTGTGATATACTGGTAAGAGTTATCAGTAGTTTCACGAATGTTATGGACCTCAAGTCGGCATGACTTATCGAGCTATTGGGGTCTGACGTTTACCACCCCTAGGCGAGATATGCGACATATCAGACGAACAGACCGGACTGTACGGTAAGTGTTACTGGTTGGATTCGCAGGAGTGTGAGCGGGCTTGCTCGTCGAACTTCTGATAGCTCAATACCCGGGTGGCCATTACGTTTAGCAGACCTCTTGCGGCTTGCGGATGTTTGATATGATCATCATCTGCTACCGGCGTATTGACGAGTCTTTAGAGTCCTACACAGAGGTTTCCTAGCTCAAGCGAAACGAAATAGGAGCGCATATGAGATATGTACGGGACCGAGAATAATGCGTGTATATGATACCGTATTCTATTCTCGCGATCAATGTATCGAATGGTTATATGCGATATAACCTAGTTATCGAATCAAGGATTAATTCGATAAGCCGACACATTGGATACTAGCCGGTTATATGCGATATGACCGGATCGTTAAATCAAGTGTTGATTTAATGATTTAATACATAATTATATATTTGATATATTGTTTTGCATTAACTAGTATCTGTTCACTTTAAATGGATTTTCTCACGCGGATGTGCACATTGTATATACGATATAGTTTTGTGCACATGATTGTATCATGTTTGATGATACATTCTAGCTTGGTTTTGTGTAAAGTGTTAAACCATGGTTAATTAGTGATTAGGGTTTCTTTTTCATTTACTTAATCATTTATTTATTCCTTTTGTTTATTTTGGAAAAAGAAAAGATAAAGAGATAAGAATGGTTGCTAGTTTTTGTTTTTATTTGAAAGCTTCTTGAAGCTTTGAACTTAGTCCACCATTATTGTATTTTATCTAACCCTAACCACTCTCTAACCTTAGTTAAAACTCTACACTAAACCATGGTCAAAGAGATGATAAGTATTCATTTATTTTATTTTTCTTTTAAGGGATAACTTATCATATCTTCTTCTTCTTCATCTTCTTCTTCCATGGATGTAGCTTGCTACTCCAATGGCAAGTAATGAAAAAGTGTGAGAAATCCAAATCTAAAGTCTACCCACTTCCTATTTCTTCATCCTCTACATCTTGCCAAGTAGTATAGGGTGTTTCCTTCATAATTTTTCACGACTTCGTGAAGGTGGAGCTTGATTTAGCGATGCCTCGACGTAGATCATCTTCGGCATGGACATCGACGACCTAGCTCGCCCATTCTCCGACGAAGCCGACGCTAGAGCCCAGGAACTCACATGGACAGCAAAGGGACTTCGTTGTGGAGCTTTGGAGGTGGAGAAACGGATCTACAAAGGTTGTAGCTCCTTTCCTTCTAGATAAAGTTGTTTATTTGCATCGTTTCGCCTAAATATCTAGTTAACGATCCGTTCTAGGTTTTCTCGGCACCGTAATTTTTAGAAATTAGCGTGTTTGATCACTTGTGAGACTTCACTAGAGTGCCTAGGAACCCTACAGTGGTATCAGAGCCTAGCTAGAGCCTTAGGCGAAGTCCCGACGGAATCAGAAATCCGATCGACCCAAAACCCCGACTAAGAATATGCTCTCTGTACATTTTCTAATTTCGAGGATTTTTCCAAATTAAAAATATTCAGAAAAATCAGCAGGAACATATAAGACAAACTGTGAAATTCGTGGTCCTGATTCCACAATATAGGCGCGGATCCGCGGCCCTACAGTAGGATGACGCGGCGGATCCGCGGCTATTTTGTCGCGATGTGCATTTTGTTTTGCACAGTAACTCTTAGTTGTCTGTGCTGGTTTTCCTGGGGATTTTTAATAATTTTTCCAGAGTTGCATTTTCTGAGTTGTATTGGGAACTTGGTGTATTCGATCGGACTATCTAATTTTGTCGGTGTGCGTTTCCGGATAAATTTTAGAATATGTTAAAAGGTTCGACCGGATATAAATACCCACTTTTTCCCCTGCCGGGAAATTTCCAATTGTTGGATTTTTCCGTAGTTTAACGACGTTCTAAGTAGTGCAAGTAACGCGATGGACCCTCTAGAAGACAACAAACCTTAACTCGATTATGTGACCGTCTTGAACTGCCTTTTGAACCTTCGGGTTTGGGGCAGTACGGCGTGCCACATGTGAGGCGTTGGCTTGACCCTTCTACGGTTGGACCGTTGCTACTGAGGCACGAACTGAATGTTGTTAAACTTATTTCATGTGTTGAGCTGTATCGGGAAAACTTGGGTGTTCGATTGTTCGATCAAAAAGTTTAGCATTTTCTGTTTATCCGGAATGTGATACAATAATTGGAATTCGCAAATAGTTATGAGATAATGAAAAGAATGTTATAAACATAGCAGTTTAGTCTCATTTGATCGGTTGCCACGAAGTTTTGATGTGATCAAAAGTCCGTCGCAATCACGTAGCGTACGCGGATACTCGCCGGGTAAACTTAATAGACAGCCTCACTCCATAGCCCCGACCAAGTGACTGTAGGAGAACCCCGTCGCCGAAAGCATCCGTTCGGGTGCTCGCGGTGGCGGCGTTCCGCCTTGGTGCACTTCGTCGACGGTATCGGGGGTGCGGCCGCCTACTAAAGTTTACGACGAGCATTCGATCAGGATGTCGGGAATCTTGTTGAATTGCCCGACTTGATATTGAAAAGTGTTTTCGACTTTGAGACTAAAATGCGGGGTTTATAATTGTTAGGCATGCGATGTCTAAGTATTTCATTTGGTCAGGCATGCGATGTCTGAGCAGGTTGCGGATTCCAACTGTTGTAGTTTTACAATTTCTTTTCTGTGACCGTAAGTGTAATATGTGATATCGCCGGTTTCGTTGCTATATGTCAACGACAATTGGGATGGACATATTTACTTACGTTGATGTCATGTGATGTTATGTGTTGCTGGATATGTTATATTGGATCGTCGTGTTTGAATAGCCGGGGGGTTTTTATGTGAGATGAGTGTTTTTCATTTTCATTCATGTAAAAACTTGTATGTAATATTCTTTTATTGGGGCACTTCCAGGTTGCGGAAGTCGTCACCCGTTGTATATTATTTACTTTTCTGCACTAGGATAGACCCAAGGAGGGGAGCACAAGTAACCGGGTTCTGGGGTCCAGTAGGAGACCATCTCGAGGAGTCGAGTCCGGGTCTCCTAACCCTAGAATTGGTAGGGTTGCTAGCCGCTCTCGTAGGGGTCTTGGGGTGTGGGATTGGCTATTCATCACGACCGTGGAATCCGTGTTTTATACTGGCTCGTATTGAAAACACGGACGTCCTAGTATATCCAATATTTCATATGTTTCTTCTGCTGTGATTTATCTGTGATCATGTGATGTTCTGTGACAGGTATAATATATAGTATATATGATATATTGTATAAACGTTGCTTATGTTTTACACCCACACTAGCCCTGCCCCGCTCTGCCGTTAGTTACCTAACCTAACGGTGCAGACGGGACATCGAGGCGAATGCGGATGGCATAAGCGTACGTTATATTTATCTGTGATGGTTAGGTGGACTTAATTGATGGGATATTCATTAATGAGATTGATGAAAGAAAATAAACCTAATTGATGTTGTGGAATCGAATTTCAAAATAAAAACAGGTAGCTACAGTTCTTGCTTTGCATCGCGGTGTTCATTATAGAACATCCTGCACCTTATTCGATAAGGAAAGGACCGAGATCCCTTCACCGGGAGTGACTCCTTTAGCAATAACTGGCAGATGCTACAACCCTCGGTTTGTCTTTGATCGCTTCTATAGTTTCCGCTTTGCACAGTGATATATATGATATATCCCGCACCTCATTCGACGAGGAAAGGGCCGACGATCCCTTCACCGGGAGTCACCCCTTTAGCAAAAGTAGAAAAGCCTCAAAAACATTCCATTTAAAAAACCATTTGATTCCGCAACGAGATCAAGTTCAAAGCGTTAAAGGTTTTCATAAAAACCATTCGCAACCCTCCATCATTTGAGGAAGTAGAGTACTTAGTATTCGTGCTACGTTTGTCGACCATAGCCGAGGCGTAGTGTGCGGTAGCTAAGTGATGTCTTCCTACACAGCATATGATGCGATTAGTTAGGACAGTCATGTGGCTTTGTTGACCTTAGCCAAGGGTCATGTGGGTGGGTCTAATTAATCACGAAATGACGGGTAGAACTTGACTAGTACCTATGATTTGTTGACCTTAGCCAAGGTCATAGGTGCTAGGGGTAAAAACCTTTATCGGGAGTTTCAAGTGTTGAAACTTGCAATGAGATTGCATACCTTCTATGTGATAGTTGGATCCCGATACCCACTGCGAGTAATTGTTACTCCTGGGAGAGTTTTGCACTTTACAATTAGCCGATCAAGTAGGTGTCTAGAAAGGTGTCAACGGGGTTACGCCTCTGGGAAAACGAGGTTTACAGTAATTAGGTCCGTGCGAAAGCACGGGGAACCTCCCTCAAAGTACCGACACTGGCCTGGCTGAAAGATTGGCGAACTTGTAGAATGTAATTAATCCCGGCTAGTCTTTCCTTTTAAGGTTTGAAGGAAGATTTGATAAAAACAGCGGGAGCCATCCTGATTAGATAAAATATATAACCAATCTGATCTTGCAAGAGCGCACGCAGAGTGTTTTCTTCTCTCTCTCTCCAGGTAGCGACCATATCACGCCTTAATCAAGATAATAATACGGAAAATTGACCGATCCTACTTGTTATACTGAGCTGGGGAACGTTGGTCCCGCTCCAACTTATAATTGTTATAAGACAGAGCAGGAAATTGGGGAATACCAGAATTCCTATGCCGCCCAAACGAAGAAAGTGCATATGATGCATCTCCTTCGGGTGTGTTCATTACAAAGAACTGTTTCTCAGTATCCTCTGCATCCAGGGTATATGATACCGGATCAGGATCCCAGATATGTAATCTGTTACATAGGGCTACAAAAAGGTAGAAAAACTGAGAACGGGTGATAAGTTTCATGAGACAGAAAACGGGGCAAGTGTTGCAGCCAAGTCTGTTGGTCACTGTCACCCTGTATTACGAATACATTGATTCTGAACAAATGCTATTAGATACCGAACCTGATATACAAAATCATACCAGTCTCTTTATTTCTAAAGAAAGGATATAATTTTGTATTGATGGATAATGTTTTGAACATTTCCTATATCAAAAGTTGATCGGTTCAGGCACGTTATCTAAAAGCATTGACGTTCTAAATCAAACTACAGTTCCTCGTATACAGAACACACATAAGAGGAAGAGATCAGAAATGAACGAATCATTCTTGAGGAATTGCAGACTAGGTCATATGAATGCGACCCGACTGGCTGAAGTTACATTTTAGATGCATATTTAAATCAGTTTGAATTTATATCTTATGAAACTTGCCAGTCATGTCACAAAGATTAGATGACCATAGCTCCGTTTACTAGAAACAGAGAAAGTGTTAGTAAACTCTTGGGACTGATACATGATGATGTATGTAAAGTCTCCTGTCTACACATGCCAGGACTGGTTCTTTATACTCCATTATATTCTCTGATAATCTCTTAAGATTCAGTCATATGTTCCTGTTGAAACATAAGTCCGAACCTTTTGAGACATTCACAGAATATAAGTTAGAAGTAGAAAACCAATAACCGGGTATAAGTATTATGTCCTATGATGAGATCAGGGAGTTGAATACTTGTGCATGACATTCCTGGACCATTCTAAAGGAGAATGAGATTCTCTCTCCGTACTACTCCTCTGATTACACCACAGCACAACGGTGTATCAGGGCGGAGCAATCACACCCTATATGATATGGTGTGCTCTATGATGAGTATTACTGAGTGACCTATTTCCTTTTGGGGTGTTATGCACTTGAGAAGCTTCATACCTATTGAATTGGGTTCGAATCAAATCAGTGCCTACCGCTTCATATATGATATGGAAAGGAAGAGCCCATATCTTAAGTTGGTTAAGATTTGGGGTTGTCCGGGCTATGTCTAAAAGCAAAATCCGGACAAGCTCAAGGCAAGGTTTGTTATGTTGAACTGGAAAGGTTCCAGCTATACAAACTACAGCAGATGATTTGATAGAACCAAGGGATTCAGTAGATTCCAACGAACCTCAGCCTCTCCGCCGATCTAGTAGGATTCCTCATCCGCCTGAAAGATACCTCGGTTTCTCGATGACAGTGGGAGCAAGGATTGCATCATGAGATGATGACCCAACTAGTTTCGAGCAGGCCATCGAGAGCAGGGACTCTGTAAGAATGGCTGGATGCTTAGCGATCTGAGATGGAATCCATGTACACCAGCAAAGTATGGACTTTAGCTGCTATATCTGAAGGGTTAAATCCCCATCAGGAGCAAGTATATCTTGAGAAGATTACTTGGTATAGATGGAAAGGTTGAGACTTTCAAAGCTAGACTTGTTAAAGGTTTTCGTCATCGACCAGGCGTGGATAATGATGAAACCTTTTTCCAGTAGCTATGCTTAAGTCTATCCAGATCCTACTTACCACGGCTACATACCATGACTACGATATCTGGCGGTTGGGTGCCATGACTGCTTTTCTAAAACTTGTTGCGCCACGGCAGCGCCCCGGCCGTCTTACTCGAGGCCAAATTGCGGAATCAAAAATTTTCCTTACTCGGAAACCGGCGCTACCGCGGACAAAGAAAACCCGGATCGTTAACCATTAACCTACGCTAGCTAACAAGAGATGGGAAAGGAAGTATACCAAGAGATCCGAGTCCTCCGGTCTTCTCATCATCGCCCCGATCTCCCGCGGAAAGTGTAGTCTCCATATCGTCGCCTCCTCGCCGGAAAGGGCACCACATCGCCTTCGTCTTTTACGGGCTCCCGCCTCAATACCGAGGCAACTCGGGCATGAAGCCGGCAACTCGACATGCTCAAGATATGCTGTAGGATGTGTAGTAGATCATGCTAGTCTCATTTGGGGTTTGTAGTTGCCATGATGGAGGATTGGGGTTAGGAAAAATGGTGCTTTCATTTTTCCGAAACAAGAAGAAGAAGGAGATGAAGAATTCCTCCCATAACAAAGATGAACTCTCTCATTCTTTTTCTTTCTCTCTTTCTTTTTCTTCTTCTCTCTTTCTCATAACCATGAAAGACTTATTCATCAAGTGAGAATAAAGGGTGGAGGAAAAACAATATAAAGCTAGAAGGGAGGTGAGTGTAGGATGAAGGAAGTGGTGACCACATCAAGAAAACAAACAACCATACCCTTATCAAATCAAACCCATACCCTCACTTTATCACAAGTCAAGGTGCAAGATATGAAAGGTGTCATAATCAATATATATGCAAGAAAACCCCTCCACAAAGTGTTATTTGCAAAACTGCAAATAACCCCCTCCATCGGAAAAGTCCGGCCGGGAAAGAACAAAGGAAAACCGGCCGGAACGGAATGCAAACTGGCAACTCCAGAAAACTGGTCCCGTAATAAATTACAGGAAAACCCCGATGCTGTGCATACACACCCGCATCTGTATTCCGACCGGATACAAATGCAATGAGACAAAATCTACACTGTACTAGACTAGGACCGGCTTAAACCAAAGCCGGCTAGTGAAATCCGTTCGATCCTGATCCGTGCAATACCGCACGTATCTGATCGAACCCTGCCATATAACTATACGGCCACTAGTACAAAACTGTCCGATCCTGATCCGTGCAATACCGCACGTTTCTGATCGGACCCTGCCATATCTCCACACGGCCTCTACAGCGTTTCGCCCGAAAGCTGAGTAACTGAAAGTATGGTGGACTCTAAAGACTCATCAATACTATGGCTGTGGATTTAACCACTAGCACGTCAGAGGTATAAGCCAATACATGACGGGCCACCAGCTATTGACCAAAAGGGACGTCGATGAGGAAGCTCACCCCGACACCCAACTGAGCCTGTCAGTGACAATATCCGTACAGTCCGGTCCGTTCGTCTATGAGTATCGCATGGCGGGCCTAGGGGGTTGGTAAAAGTCAGACCCCCAAAAGCGGTACAAGTCGTGTCGGAGTGCAGCCCAGAACGCCCTGAGATACTACTGGAATACCTACCAGTAAATCTCCTGCCTCGGCCGAGGGCTTTGCGTAATGGCTCTCCTAGACACAGCGCGACCTCACCCCCAATACCGGGAGAGACGAACCCCTGAAGATCCGCTCACTGCCTCCATGTGGCTCGGGACTGTACCCAACTAAAACCTGTTTGCACGACTCCTTTGAGCCGTGGTAGGGTAGTAATCAAAGCACAGTGGGAACTCACACGAGACAAATGACGATCCTCAGGTCGATGAACTAACCTGTACACATGTCACCTGGGAACTGCTATCTGACGTCAGGTATAAGCCCAACTAGCAGGTTCCCGGCGAGTCCTGTCCGGTGTACTCATAACCCAATGAGCACCTGTATACATCTTAGGTGAACCAACTGACACCAGTGGCTTGTGAGACCGGCCACCGCCCCTCGTCGGGGTCTCGACTGTATACACTAGTCTACTAATGGAGTATCGATGCCCAGTCTCGAAACTCCCACGACTAGGGACCTTTTAAGGATGTGCTTATAGACCCCAGCTCCCACGTATATGATCGCCATCATACTGCTGGTCGTCAAGCAAGAATCCTAGGGGCTCTATCAACGTGTAATAGCGACATGTCAGGTCACCTAAAGCAGTACACGATGATAAAGATAAACCAGATAGCATACTATCATCTCGAGTAAAACTGTTTTACCGGGATAGGTCCTCCCTCAATCATCGCAATCATGTTCCTGTGATCCAATAATTGACTCTGAGGGCACTATCTCCAACAATCTCCCACTTGCACTCAAGGCTAATTATTGCGATGCCGCATACTCACAGCCCGTGTGATACCGAACATCCAACTCCTCTACTGGTCAGTCTCACAAAGCTCGTTTGCGAAACTATTGCGTTCGAGGAATAGCCTCAGTGAGTGGATCCGCTGTGATGTTTCTTTCTATGTCTCTCTATATCTCAAGTTCGCGGAGAAAGCCATCTCCCGAAATGAGCAATACCTGTCTTAGAATGTCCGGATGTCTGATGGGACCTAGCTCATATATGAACTCCAAATCCAAACTTCTTAGACTGTATCGTCAACTGAACTTAATCAGTATCCTGCGCCATGCCTCCCTCAGTATTGCCTTGGACCACCTGTCCAAAATACGGTCCCTCATCAGAGGGAGAACTATAACTCTGACAACCTCCTTGTCGTCCATGTCACCTTGGAAGCCTGGAGTGACAACCGTCTCCTAAAGGAGGCAGCCGTTATCATATCCCTAGAACATTCACTTATGTTCTAAAACTGCTTCCGACTGTTCCTCCAGGATTGGATCAATATCAACTTATTGCATCTAGTGCAAGAACAACATCTGGTGTGGTACTTGACATCTCATGATTGACTTAATTGCCTAAGCAAGTGATCTGTCAATCATGCGTATCCCTCTCCCCTTTAGTCTGTAAGACACCTTTAGAGAGGGTGACTCCATTACCTGCAGGTACACTACCATGCCAGGAGTCGTCCATTCTAAATACTCATAGAATGCTGTCAAGGTACCCTGATTGGGAAACCACCCAAATCTAGATCTAAAACCATAGATCTAGTAACCAGTATGTCTGATATAATGTCCAAGTCCCTTGTGGAGAAACCACTGTGTGACGACCAAAGTATAACCGATCGTAGTATAGGAATATCACTTCCTACTACCTTCTCAACAGATCCACCCCTTATTCTGATGACGTCAAAACTATGACTGTCACATCAGAAATAGGTGATCTATCTCCGCTACATCTGCTTTAGTCTATAAATAGACATAAGCCTGATGTCCACCAATGCTTCCGCTGCTCCCACTGACTATGACAACCCTCTGCCAGAGTCATATAGACGTGCACTTCCAAAGCTAGTTTAGAACGACGCTATACTCATCCTCCTGCCGGGTCTCGCAGCCTGGAACAACAGCAATGGTAATTGTGGGTAAACAAGAACTTCCCTGTCACCGTCCTTGAGGCTACCGGAGTACCTCTCGGGTGCCTGAAGTTACCCACCGTATCTGCGGAGTGGCCAATGGAATGTCAAATCAGATTGAATCTTTAGGTTCTTTATCAAATCTTCAGTAATCGTTTGCGGTTCTGGAATCACTTCCAGTTCTACCATACTCCCACTACTGTTTTTGAAAAAAAAATCCATTTTTAATAGAACTGTGGCGAGTCTTGAACAATATTTCTATTGATCTTCCAGATGGTAGAAAGTCAACCCTCGTCATAGCCTGGGTCAACCCGCAAACAGCCATTACAGAAACGTGCCTTGAGTTATCCGGAGTCTGGTTTTAAGCATAAGCCAGACAACTCCCCGTACCTTAACATCGTTAAGATATGAACTGTTCTATATCCAATATAGAACCAGAGGCACTGATTTAATTGAACCAGTTTCAAATCATGCAGCTGTCTCCAGTGCATGTCAACTAAATGGAAGGAGGTCGATCAGCGTTACTCAACTTAGGAATGCTTCCAATTATGAGTAACCTGAAAGAGAAGCAATCTGTCTTCATCATTACTATCAACTGAATACCATACACAAATATCTACATCTTCGATCTCTTTGAAGAATCCCGATACTTGCTACACCTGGTTCTCTACTCTATTCAAATACCTACAACTCCTCAAAACTTAGACCCTGTGTTTCTACGAAACACATGTCTAAGAACTAGAGAAGTTAAAAGTAAACAGAATATAGTATGAGGACCAACCCCTCTGTCCGAATGGACACTGGACAACATACAATACTCTGTATAAGTCCGCTGAGTCTAACAACTCTTTCACTGTGCGTCGTAGGTTGAAAACTGTACTTATGGTTAAGAAGAATTACACCGCTGTTTAATGCTCCTTACCTAACCATCCACTGATATAGGTAAATGTCATCGACATAATATCAAAAGGTATATCTCACTCTATGAAAATAGACGTACAGATATATCAATTTGAAATTGGTGCATAACCGCGGATATTCAAAACCAAATATTTGCCGACCGGCAAACAACCCAGGTGACTTCTTCAAATATCACCGATTACAACGAATCCCGATATAATGAGGATGATCACCCAATTCCCAATAACTTACTCCCACTCAGCATCTGTAAAACCATACAGATGTGAGAATCCAACCTGGTAAATACATACCCTGGAGCAAGTGTCTAACTGGGAAATCAGTTTTCCATTAACATTATACAGTGAAACTGAAACATTGAAATGTTTCGTTGGGGTAACGTGGTATTCCTAGTAATGCCTCTACCATTATCCAGATTCACAACTATAACCGCATAATTCTTTGCCACCTCTCCAAATCCCTTTATATGTCTTTAGTCATTACCTTCTGCACACCCCTTTAGGCCAATTGGTTTTCTTCCTTCCCTACCGTTCGGCACCAGCCTATGGTTTGGAAGAAGACTACCCAATAAGCATAAAGGGTGTACTGTCCTAATCCTAGGAGCACTCGCAATGCGAGAGAAGGTGAAGATAAAAGACACCTGAATGTACTTTATTCCTATTTCTCCTGAACCAGAATCCATCCCCGAACTGGAACAAGTTCCTTTCGAGTTCGTATATAACCATACGATGGAATATCCAATAAACTGTGGATCTTCGTAGTGATACGGAGTGTCCTGGAGAATTACAAAGGTGATTTAGGATTGGCGAAGAAATACTTGGTTTGGTCGTGAATATCAGTCGCAATTTACTTTGCCCTCTTACTAATCCCTTGCTTTGTCTAAACTTAATACCTTCTGCACACCATCGTTATGCTAATTGGTTTCCTTCATTCCCTACCGGTCGGCACCAGCCTAAGGTTTGGAAGAAGACTATCCAATTTGCGTAATAGGTGTACTACTCCTAAACCAAGGAGTACTCGCAACCTGAGAGAAGGTGAAAAGAAAAGACAACTGAATAATCCTATCCGTTTTCTCCAGAACCAGAAACCATCCTCGAAGTCCTTCGAGTTCGTATCTAACCATACGATGGTTTTGTCCAATGGAAGTAGACGTTCGTAGTAATACGGGGTGTCCTGGAGAAAAGGGTAAAAGTAGGAGTGGCAATGAGGTCTGCAACTCTGACAATCCAAAAGCCAGTGTTAAGAAGGTTCGGTCAACTTGGTCACTGAGTCATAGTCCAGGGTCAGGTCAATGGTCGCTGCCAGAGAGAGAGAAAAGAAACACTCAGCGTGCACTCTAGCCTAGATCAGAATGGTTATCACTTTATCTAATCTGGAAACCTCCCACTGTACCTCAAATTCTCCTCCAAACCTGAAAGAAGAATTAGTCGGGATCACCCGAGGAGTAAACCAACTCATCAGTGGGAATCGGGATCCAACTATCATCGCATGATAACGTGACGGAATCCACTCACGTCACCACACTCCAGAAGGTATGCGCATGCCTGGCAAGTTTCAGTTCTTTTGAAACTCCCGATGTGTGTTTTTACCCCTAGGACTCAAGTGACCTTGACACAGTCAACAAATCAAAGAGTCCTAGTCAAGTTCAGCCCGTCATTATCCTGGATTGCATTAAACCCACCCGTACGAGCCCTTGACACAGTCAACAAGGCCGCACGACTGTCCTAACCAATCCCATTAATATGCTGCAAACAAACACTACTTAGCTACCGCACACTACGCCTTGACACGGTCAACAAACGCAGCACGAATACTAAGTAATACTTGTAAGAGATGACGGAGGGCTACGGCTGGTTTTTGGCGAAAAACCTTTAACGTAATGAACTTGATATTGTTGAAGGAACTGCATAGCCTTTTTTATAAAATATAGTGACGAAAGCCTTTGCTAAAGAGGTCACTCCCGGTGAAGGGATCTCGGTTCTTTCCCCGTAGAATGAGGTGCAGGATATTCCAACTGAATACCACGATGCAAAGCAAAAGTAATCGGCTATAGTGAAGTTAATGCCCTGACGCAAACTTCTGTCCAAGGGGTCACTCCCGGTGAAGGGATCTCGGCCCTTGCCTCGTCGACTGAGGAGCAGGATATTCCAAATGAATACCACGATGCAAAACAAAAGTGAACGTCCTTGCAATAACAGCCTTTTGAAAAGTGTTCCAACAACATCAGAATAGGTTTGTTTATCTTGCATTGATCCGAATCAACGCAGTCCCATCAAATGATCACACCACAAAGAACGAAAATATACTGACGTACGTATATGCCATCCGCATTCGCCACTGGGTCCCGTCATCACCCGTTAGGTTAGCTAACTAACGGCAGAGCGGGGACTGGACTAGCGCGGATGTAAAACATATACAACATCTACTAATATATATACCAATATATAGTATTTCGCTCAAGGCGTGAATAAAATGCAACATCACAGAAATGCAACATCACAGAACAATACAGATATCTGGAAGCCCCGGGTTTCACAGAGCCGCTGCTGAAACCCGACGTTCCCCTGGTCGTGTGGATAGCCTGTGCAATGAAATCCTAGACCCCTACGGGCGCGGCAAGTCACCCGCCAAAACCTGAAGCGAGGCAGCCCCCTCCAACACCGTGAATGGACCACCCAGCACTTCACGGAATCCGGTAACTTGGGCACCCCTCCTGGGTCAACCTGTACCCCCTACGAGTGCGGCGAATAGCCAGCCAATCCTGGAGTGAAGCCCCCTCCGTCCCAATGCCATGAGATGCGGGCTAGTTGCCTTCTAGAACCCGGCTATCCGTGCACCCCTCCGCGGGGTAACCCTAGTACAGAAAGTAAAATATACATACACCGGGTACATCGACCGCAACCAGGTCGTGCCCCAAAAGAATAATACAAACAGGCAGTGACGGCAGTCCACATGTCGGACGCTCGCCCCGCAATATCAAATGTACATAATACAACAAAACTGTACTAGCATTGCATCCAGGCTATCCCCCACGACCGATCCGCAACAACACAGCATAAACATAGAACATCAACGTGAAAGTCACGTTCGCAAATCCGTCTAACCGGGCTATAGCAGTTAGACCGGATTTACCGATCGAGTGACATTCACGGTCGCAGATATAATGTAAATACTGTGAAATAATGTGTTTAAAATTTTCCGATTGACCAAAAATTAACAAGTGGGCCCCCAATCAAAACTGTAGCACTCACAGAAAACTTGGGCCCAATTTTAATATTCCAAATACCCTATATTCATGTAAAAACCTCACTGGAAAAATCTGGTCCAGAGACCAAACTGAACCGCGGCGAAAGAGCGGCATTAAGGCGGTTTACGCCGCGCTTCCGCGGCGGATCTACAGTAACTCATGCCCAAAATTTCCCAGATGTCTTATAATTTCCTGTACATCATTCTGCAATCACCTGAAAAAATTTTCGAGCCCGGAAAAAATCGACAGAAAACTGATGTACAAATACGGGTTTTTGGAAATTTTGGTCGATCGGAAACGCAAACACATCAAACGAAGCTAGGTAAGGTTAATGGCCTGGCTCTGATACCAAGTTGCGCCACGGCAGCGCCCCGGCCGTCTTACTCGAGGCCAAATTGCGGAATCAAAAATTTTCCTTACTCGGAAACCGGCGCTACCGCGGACAAAGAAAACCCGGATCGTTAACCATTAACCTACGCTAGCTAACAAGAGATGGGAAAGGAAGTATACCAAGAGATCCGAGTCCTCCGGTCTTCTCATCATCGCCCCGATCTCCCGCGGAAAGTGTAGTCTCCATATCGTCGCCTCCTCGCCGGAAAGGGCACCACATCGCCTTCGTCTTTTACGGGCTCCCGCCTCAATACCGAGGCAACTCGGGCATGAAGCCGGCAACTCGACATGCTCAAGATATGCTGTAGGATGTGTAGTAGATCATGCTAGTCTCATTTGGGGTTTGTAGTTGCCATGATGGAGGATTGGGGTTAGGAAAAATGGTGCTTTCATTTTTCCGAAACAAGAAGAAGAAGGAGATGAAGAATTCCTCCCATAACAAAGATGAACTCTCTCATTCTTTTTCTTTCTCTCTTTCTTTTTCTTCTTCTCTCTTTCTCATAACCATGAAAGACTTATTCATCAAGTGAGAATAAAGGGTGGAGGAAAAACAATATAAAGCTAGAAGGGAGGTGAGTGTAGGATGAAGGAAGTGGTGACCACATCAAGAAAACAAACAACCATACCCTTATCAAATCAAACCCATACCCTCACTTTATCACAAGTCAAGGTGCAAGATATGAAAGGTGTCATAATCAATATATATGCAAGAAAACCCCTCCACAAAGTGTTATTTGCAAAACTGCAAATAACCCCCTCCATCGGAAAAGTCCGGCCGGGAAAGAACAAAGGAAAACCGGCCGGAACGGAATGCAAACTGGCAACTCCAGAAAACTGGTCCCGTAATAAATTACAGGAAAACCCCGATGCTGTGCATACACACCCGCATCTGTATTCCGACCGGATACAAATGCAATGAGACAAAATCTACACTGTACTAGACTAGGACCGGCTTAAACCAAAGCCGGCTAGTGAAATCCGTTCGATCCTGATCCGTGCAATACCGCACGTATCTGATCGAACCCTGCCATATAACTATACGGCCACTAGTACAAAACTGTCCGATCCTGATCCGTGCAATACCGCACGTTTCTGATCGGACCCTGCCATATCTCCACACGGCCTCTACAGCGTTTCGCCCGAAAGCTGAGTAACTGAAAGTGTGGTGGACTCTAAAGACTCATCAATACTATGGCTGTGGATTTAACCACTAGCACGTCAGAGGTATAAGCCAATACGTGACGGGCCACCAGCTATTGACCAAAAGGGACGTCGATGAGGAAGCTCACCCCGACACCCAACTGAGCCTGTCAGTGACAATATCCGTACAGTCCGGTCCGTTCGTCTATGAGTATCGCATGGCGGGCCTAGGGGGTTGGTAAAAGTCAGACCCCCAAAAGCGGTACAAGTCGTGTCGGAGTGTAGCCCAGAACGCCCTGAGATACTACTGGAATACCTACCAGTAAATCTCCTGCCTCGGCCGAGGGCTTTGCGTAATGGCTCTCCTAGACACAGCGCGACCTCACCCCCAATACCGGGAGAGACGAACCCCTGAAGATCCGCTCACTGCCTCCATGTGGCTCGGGACTGTACCCAACTAAAACCTGTTTGCACGACTCCTTTGAGCCGTGGTAGGGTAGTAATCAAAGCACAGTGGGAACTCACACGAGACAAATGACGATCCTCAGGTCGATGAACTAACCTGTACACATGTCACCTGGGAACTGCTATCTGACGTCAGGTATAAGCCCAACTAGCAGGTTCCCGGCGAGTCCTGTCCGGTGTACTCATAACCCAATGAGCACCTGTATACATCTTAGGTGAACCAACTGACACCAGTGGCTTGTGAGACCGGCCACCGCCCCTCGTCGGGGTCTCGACTGTATACACTAGTCTACTAATGGAGTATCGATGCCCAGTCTCGAAACTCCCACGACTAGGGACCTTTTAAGGATGTGCTTATAGACCCCAGCTCCCACGTATATGATCGCCATCATACTGCTGGTCGTCAAGCAAGAATCCTAGGGGCTCTATCAACGTGTAATAGCGACATGTCAGGTCACCTAAAGCAGTACACGATGATAAAGATAAACCAGATAGCATACTATCATCTCGAGTAAAACTGTTTTACCGGGATAGGTCCTCCCTCAATCATCGCAATCACGTGCCTGTGATCCAATAATTGACTCTGAGCGCACTATCTCCAACAAAACTGATTTAGAAGAGAACGTCTATAAGAACACAGCCAGAGGTCTTCGTAAACAGTGGGAGCAGCGGAAACATGTGCAAGTTGCTTTACATAATGAAGCAGGTATCGCGGAGTTGGAACGTCTGTTTTGATGTGATAGTCAAAGTGTTTGACTTCATCAAAATGGTAGACGAACCTTGTATATACAAAAGGGTAGTAGAGAGTAAGGTGGTCATCTTCGTATTGTACGGAGACAACATACTCTTGATAGGAAAAGAGTTTCCTATACTACGATCGGTCAATCTCCTATTATCACTAGGATTCCCCAAATAGGATCAAAGTGATATCTCCTAAATCCTGAGTTTTCATCTATGAGATAG
Source organism: Agapanthus africanus (assembly GCA_030015575.1). Classification (NCBI taxonomy): domain Eukaryota; kingdom Viridiplantae; phylum Streptophyta; class Magnoliopsida; order Asparagales; family Amaryllidaceae; genus Agapanthus; species Agapanthus africanus. The sequence continues at coordinate 265,392,724 of CM057344.1, read as the reverse complement.
ATGTAATTGGATGTTAGGATTCTCACTAGATGTAGTGAGATGGTATCAATCGATCCTGGGGAGAATCACTGGAAGTGTTCCAGGGTGATAAAGACGACTGAATGTCAGTTACAGGAACTGTCTTTACCCTCAGTAAAGGGACGGTATGTTGGAAGAGTTCCAAGCTCGATACAGTGGCAATCTAGACGATAAAGGCTGGTAACATCGCTATTAAAGATACTACCAAAGAGGAAGTTTGGGTGTATATTGGTTCATAAGATGAACTAGGTTCCTGCCATTGTATGACAATGGAAGCGTGGCTTCGACCCTGGAACCCTGGTCCCATCAGTGACCCAGACATATTCTGAGGCAGCATCACCTGATCATGGAGATAGTTAATCTCCAGGGTGATCGAGGATAGGAGAGTAGACTCAGAGGACAACACGGCGGATCCACTCACGAAGGCCTTTTCCCAAAGAGAGACTTTTATGGGATGGTTGAGTATGTGATACTGCAACCACTGCTACAGATGGCCCTAGTGCAAGTGGGAGATTGTTAGTTATATGTATGCCCTAGAGGCCATTACTGTACATTGGATGTATATTGTAGTGGATGCTGGGACATATATAGGTAGGACTTTCTTGCTCGACATGATAGTACGCTATCTGGTTGCACTTTATCTTAACATGTAAACTTTCTGTCTCTCTGATTACATGTTGATAAAGCCCTTAGGATGTATACTCGACTTCCAGGACTGTGATGCATATCATACTAGTGGGGCCTGGATAGTCCATGAGTACATCCTTGAAATGTTCCCAGTCGAGGGAATATCGAGACGGGGCATCGATATTCCAGAGTAGACTAGCGTATATCTTCTCGACCCATGCGATGGGCGATGGATGATCCCATATCCATTGGTGTTTGACATCAGAGATGGTATGCGGGTGCTCGGTGGAGACTGGGTACACTGAACGGACTCGCCGAGAACTCCCAGATGGTATTATACCTCACGTCAGATGGCAGTTCTCTGGTGACACTGGTACAGCTTAGTCTGTTGACCCGAGATCGTCATAGAGTCTTGTGTGTCTCCCACTGTGCTTTGATTTCCACCCTACCACGGCTCTACTGAGTCGTGCAAACAGGAGGTTTTTGGGTACAGTCCCGATTCACATGGAGGCAATGAGCGATAGGAGGGGATTCGTCTCTCCCGGTATTGGGGGTTGATGTTGTGCTATGCTTGACTGGCCATAACAGGAAATCCCTGGCCAGGGTTGCTGTGATATACTGGTAAGAGTTATCAGTAGTTTCACGAATGTTATGGACCTCAAGTCGGCATGACTTATCCAGCTATTGGGGTCTGACGTTTACCACCCCTAGGCGAGATATGCGACATATCATACGAACAGACCGGACTGTACGGTAAGTGTTACTGGTTGGATTCGCAGGAGTGTGAGCGGGCTTGCTCGTCGATCTTCTGATCGCTCAATACCCGGTTGGCCGCTACGTTTAGCAGACCGCTTGCGGCTTGCGGATGTTTGATATGATCATCATCTGCTACCGGCGTATTGACGAGTCTTTAGAGTCCTACACAGAGGTTTCCTAGCTCAAGCGAAACGAAATAGGAGCGCATATGAGATATGTGCGGGACCGAGAATAATGCGTGTATATGATACCGTATTCTATTCTCGCGATCAATGTATCGAATGGTTATATGCGATATAACCTAGTTATCGAATCAAGGATTGATTCGATAAGCCGACACATTGGATACTAGCCGGTTATATGCGATATGACCGGATCGTTAAATCAAGTGTTGATTTAATGATTTAATACATAATTATATATTTGATATATTGCTTTGCATTAACTAGTATCGGTTCACTTTAAATGGATTTTCTCGCGCGGATGTGCACATTGTATATACGATATAGTTTTGTGCACATGATTGTATCATGTTTGATGATACATTCTAGCTTGGTTTTGTGTAAAGTGTTAAACCATGGTTAATTAGTGATTAGGGTTTCTTTTTCATTTACTTAATCATTTATTTATTCCTTTTGTTTATTTTGGAAAAAGAAAAGATAAAGAGATAAGAATGGTTGCTAGTTTTTGTTTTTATTTGAAAGCTTCTTGAAGCTTTGAACTTAGTCCACCATTATTGTCTTTTATCTAACCCTAACCACTCTCTAACCTTAGTTAAAACTCTACACTAAACCATGGTCAAAGAGATGATAAGTATTCATTTATTTTATTTTTCTTTTAAGGGATAACTTATCATATCTTCTTCTTCTTCATCTTCTTCTTCCATGGATGTAGCTTGCTACTCCAATGGCAAGTAATGAAAAAGTGTGAGAAATCCAAATCTAAAGTCTACCCACTTCCTATTTCTTCATCCTCTACATCTTGCCAAGTAGTATAGGGTGTTTCCTTCATAATTTTTCACGACTTCGTGAAGGTGGAGCTTGATTTAGCGATGCCTCGACGTAGATCATCTTCGGCATGGACATCGACGACCTAGCTCGCCCATTCTCCGACGAAGCCGGCGCTAGAGCCCAGGAACTCACATGGACAGCAAAGGGACTTCGTTGCGGAGCTTTGGAGGTGGAGAAACGGATCTACAAAGGTTGTAGCTCCTTTCCTTCTAGATAAAGTTGTTTATTTGCATCATTTCGCCTAAATATCTAGTTAACGATCCGTTCTAGGTTTTCTCGGCACCGTAATTTTTAGAAATTAGCGTGTTTGATCACTTGTGAGACTTCACTAGAGTGCCTAGGAACCCTACAAATATATAGTGTACACGTGCGCAAGTATGAAGATATCATTATATGTGTGCACCTGTATGAATATATAGTGTGTATGTGGGTAAGTATGAAGATATCAATATATGTGTGCACCAGTATGAACATATAGTGTGCATGTGCGCAAGTATGAAGATATCAATATAAATATATGCCAATATATGACAAAGTCATGTCTAATCATCAATGATGCGGTAATCAAATGATATATGATTCGTAGCAATCCTATAGTGCGAGTGTCATGGCAATCACTAACGGTGTGAGTGTATCATACAAATAGTGCTCGTGCAGCTTAAACCATTAGTGACAGTGCAGTGTCATTTAACTACCATTTCTATATGCAACAAGGAATGGATATGCTACAATAGTATATATGAGTATATGCGACTAGAATATTTTATGACGCCCTGATGCTTAACGCCATATGGGCGATTTCCCGTAGATGTAAATCTACTCACCTGGTCTCGTGCTATGCGTTGCCGACCACCTGTTTTCCCTTCTTTGCGGCGTTCGACGTACCCGCCTGCGAATCTAGAATTTACATAAGGAATACACATAAGAAAAATCCTACAAAAACGTGATATCGAAATCAAACGAGAAACTCGCGTCGCGAACTAAACGCCCGTGTGTCCGATACGCTGAAACGTGTATATACGAGTCTGAAACTACCCCGACACGTTGCGACACACAGCAACACTAAACCCACTCACGTATCACACATATCGCGCAAACTAAACGTAAAGGAAAAACGGTATATCGCTCTAGATTTTGTCTCGGGTGGAAACTTAAAAAGTTGCATATGCTAAAACACTAGAATATACAGCAAACTACCCTAGACGAAACCCTAACACCTAACTCCCCCTTCTGGCCACAATTTGCGGCCAGAACGATTAAATTTGAGGCCCAGGTTGGGAATTTGGGGCTCGTGCTTCGTGTGTGTGGTCTAGGTCTAGTGTGCATGCTCCAGTTATCACCGATTTTTTCTGAAACAACCGGGTCAACAGCAGATCAAAGAAAGGCTAATATTGACATTAAAATCGTTTATTTACACTAAATAGAAACCCTATGGTATTTTAGTGAAATCTGGTGTTTAATCTCAGTTTAAAGGGCCTAATAACACTTAGTTAAGTTAAGCTAACCATCAAAATCACCACTTAGCCAAAACTCCACACAAATTACCATTTCTAACACTAAATCTCATATTTATCACTAACCGATGCTAATTAACACATAAGCTTAGCAAAAAGGAAGTTAAGTCTAAGAAGTATACCTCACCTGACCCTAGGTGCAAGGAGAAGGAGAAGAAGAAGAAAAAGAGAAGGAGCTACTGCTGCTGGGGTGCTGCTGCTGCTGATGCATGTTGCAACTGCTTCTTCTGCTGCTGCTGCTGAAGCTCTTGCTGCTGCTGCTGCTGCTTCTTCCGCTGCCGCTGCTATTGTGAGTGAGAGTGAGAGAGAGATGTGTGGAAATGAGAGGCAAAAGAAAAGAAATGAGAGTTAAGGCTAGTCAACCCCCCTCTCTCTCACCTCATTTAATGTGAGCATGGCTCAAGCCATGATGCCCACGCCCCATCTCTCTCTCTCTCCAAGTCAACCCATACTAAATCATTTCCATTTAAAAAAAGAAACAAACCTAAAACACTTAATTAAAATTTTAAATTAGCTTAGTAAAAATGGTTAGTCCACTATGGTTGCTAATCATGGTCTAACCCAAACTTAACCATAGTTTACATGCACATGAGTGTGCAAGCCTAAATAAATTCTAATAAAATATTCATTAATTTTGATAAAATATTTAAAGATCGTTTTGGTAAACTTTTTATTAAAAATCATATATTAAAGTATAATTAGCCACTAATCACAATCTAATGTGTTACAAGAATATGGATAAGGAAACCTAGATTTGGAAACTAGGGTTAGGGTTAAATGATAGTTAGTGAAACCATATTTGAAACTAAGGATGGTTAGAAGTGATATAATACGGCTAATATGTGAAATGATTATATTTGATTTTGTATGAATTTATTTGGATTTTTGATGATTTATTTATGCTAGAAAATGATGAAATGAGGTAAGAAGAAGAAGAGGGCAGCAAGGAATGAGGGAGGCCGGCCATGAGGGAGTGGGGGGTGTTTTGTGCCAAAAGAAGAAGAAAGTTCTAGCAAAATTCATTAAATGCTTCATTAAATGCAAAAATGACACCTTTTCTTTCTTTTCTTTTCTTTAAAAAAAATAAATTCTTTGCCACAAATATGTAGATATTAGAAGAGAAGGTTTAACAAAATATCTAGTGAATAGATTAACATAAAACCACATTAGTAGTAATTAACCCAAGCCAAAAAGTAATAATCACTAATACAGTGCACTAATAAAACATTAAAATAACATTTAATTAGTGAAAAATTCTCTGTGAACCAAAACATCCCATTAACCCCCAAAGTCTGCGCACTAGCTTTATTCTAGCTAAACTAGGTGCCGACAAGTCTATACAGAAATTTGATCACAATCGGGTTAAAATAGAAAACACCGACTATTTTTCCCTGAAAACGGAAAATTTGCAAAAAGATTTCTAAAACATTACAATCTTCCCCCTTAAAAAAATTCGGTCCCTAAATTTAAAATTCTCACTAAGCGTACCTTCAAATAGACGAGTACAAAACTCCCAAATCTCGCTCGCAGCCTCCCAAGTGATCACCTCACTATACGGCTACGCCAAGAAAAACCTCCACAGATGGCAAGACTCTTGACCGAAATTTCTCCACCTCCCGATCCACTAACACTATCGGCTGCTGGTAAATGAAAAGATCGCGTCCAACCTAAATGTCTGATGCTAAATCATGTGGGAAAGATCATGAAGGTAATTGCAATGTATCGACACAAGAAATACGGGGTGAATAATCAAAAAATCTGGGCGGAAGTGCCAAATTATAGGCAACGAAACTAACTCGCTTAAGGACCTCAAAAGCACCCACAATCCTGGGATACGCTTCCCAAAACTCAACACGTCATTCATCGGAAAATCCGTAGGAATACATGACTCCCACTGTGAACTCAAGTCTGCGACCACTATGGTCGGCACAAGACCTCTGTCTGCACTGGGCTACTCTTATCCTGACCTGAACCAACTGGATCCATCTCCGAAGTCTCTAGACTTGCTGGGGTCCAAAAATCTTACTTACACAGAGTCAGAAAAACAGAATGGCGATCGACACGACCTAACAGACAAAACCTAAAGGTTGCCAATTGGAGTGTCTCCTGATAACAGCTATCGAAGGAGAATCCTAACAATGGCAAGTGACTATCCCAACTGCCAACAACAACTAATACGTACGCACAAGCATATCCTCCAGAGTCGGTATAGCCCACTCTCACAAAACCATCATCTTGCGGATGGCAAAGCGGAGCTAAAGCTCAACCAGTACCTAAGGCTTCCTGAAGCTTCTGCCCAAGACGGCAAGCGAACAGGGTGCCTCTATTGGATACAACATAAGAAGGAACTCCGTACAACGCACAAACTTAACAAAGAACAACTGAGAATACTGAGCATAACCGGACAACAAATAACCAATTGGAGTCACACCCTGTCTAAACCTGGGTAGACACCACAACGACATTCATGGAGATCTGCTCCCATTCCCACTCTGGAACGGTCAAAGGTTGCAACGCTCCAGCCGGTCTTATGTGTTCAACCTTAGCTCACAACAAGATAGATACCTTGAAACGAAATCCGAAACTTCACTCTTCATCCCTGCCCACCCGTAATTATCTCACAAGTCACGTCACATATTGGTGGACTTGAATGAACACAGAAAGCCGACAGATGTGCCTGCTCTAGGATTTCGCGTCTCTACTAAACAGTATCAGGTAAACACTAACACGTCCATAAACGTAGCATACCCAGGTCGCAAATCAAGGACTCTGAATCTTTACCCAGCCGAGTTTGCTCAAGAATCTCTGACGAATGAGCATCGGCGGGCTGTGCCTTGCGAAAGCGATTATGGAAGAGTGGTCGGGCGCGGACATGAGCAAGCTGTCCCCTCAGTAGAGGCGAACTTAAGCTGTACTCAACGATCGCATAAGAACTGTAAATCTGCAGAAAACTGTCTCAACACGGCGCACAGCTGGAACAAGCTAACCCCGGGCCTACGACTCCCGCATCAGCTACCACAATCGCCTTGCCACGGGTAACGAGGATCTCACAAACACAATCCTACACAAGCTTCATCCAACGGCGCTGTCTCAACAATCAAAACCCGCTACAGGATGGTGTACATTAAACTCTGGTGGTCCGTGAAAATCTGACACGACTCTCCGAACAAGTAGTGTCTCCAATCTCCGACGCATGACCACCGCGGCCATCTCCAGATCAGGAGTAGGATATCCTGCTCATACTTCCTCCAAATGTAGGGAAGCATAAGCGATAACTCTATAGTGTCACATCAGTACACAATCGAGCCCCACTAGCGAAACATCACAGTTAAACAACAAAGTCGCCCGAACCAGAAAGAAAAGAAAGAACTGGTGCAATTGTCAACCGAGTCTTCAACTGCTGAAAACTCCGCACACATGCCTCAGTCCAAAGAAAAGAACCTCCTTTCCGGTCAGTTCAGTCAACGGTGCAGCGATACACTAGCAATCCTGCACGAAACGGTGGTAAAAAACCTGCTAAGCCCAAAGATCTGCAGACCTCCGTCCGTACACAACTCTGGGCCAAAGCTGTACGGCCTCGATCTTCCTCGGGACCATACGAAAACCGTCTCCCGTAACTACAAGATCAAGGAGTCAACACAATCAAGCCTGAAGGAACACTCCGAGAATTTAGCAAACCGCTGGGGCTCTCCCAGTATCTGCAAAACAAATCCTCAAGTGCTGCTCACGTTCCTCACGACTCTTAGAATAGAACAGAATGTCATCAATGACACAACAATAAACTGGTCGAGGAACGGCCTGAAGAAATCTGGTTCATCATATCCACGAATGCTGCTAGGGCAGTGGTGAGTCCAAGGACACCACCAAAACACACAAAGGCCGTAGCACGCACGAAAGCAGACATCGGAATGACATCACTCCGAACCCGCAACAATGATGACCTGATCCTAAACAACTTAGAAAAATGTCCCGCACTCTGGAGCTGATCGAAGAAATCGTCAATGCGAGGTAAAGGATACCTATCTGCACCGTAAGCCGGTTCAATTGACGATCAATCAATACACAACCTCAAACTGCCGTCTTTCTCCTTGACGAACAGAAATAGGAGCTCCCTAATGCGAAACACTCAAACGCACAAGCCCTACCTATCTAGCAACTCTGCAGTAGATCCTTAAGCTCCCTAAGCTCCACTGGCTCATCTAGAACAACGTCGGGAAACTCTCGCATGATAGGAACCCGGTCCAACAAACCCACTGTGGCTCCGGTATCATGAATGAACGCCAAGAATCCTCGACATCCTCTCCTCAAAAGCCGACTAGCGAAAAAGGCTGAATTCAAGCTATGAGAGACGGCACCACTGTCCCCCTGCACAACGAGAACTGACTCGCCGGGAAAACAAAACCTGACTGTTTCCTTGCGGTAGTCCACAGATGCCTAGCACGTAGCTAACTAGTTCGTGCCCAGTAGAACGTCAAATCCAACATCTCTAGAAGGATCACAACGATGGACGAATCTTTATCTCCTATCCGATTAGCACACGACTGAAATACGTGTCGCGCAACAAAAGAATCGCCGAAAGAAGTTAACACAACAAACGGCTGATCTAGCTAACTGACTCTCGGCCCAACCACGGAACAAAATGTATAAAAAAAACAAAGTGCAACAAAAGAACATACAAATTAAGAATACCCGGACACTCTACATTGGACGCTCGCGCGTCCCGATGAGTAGAAGCAAACTCTCGTGTCTGTCCTCTACCCGTAACTGGCTGAAATCCTCCTTTGCCAACCTGTCCCCTCTGAGCGAACCCTTCGTGACCATGACCTCTCCAAGCACGAGTTTGACGCGGTGCTAAGGAACAATTCCTGATGAGGTGATGAAAGCTCCCGCATCGAAAACATCCATACGATGACTGCTGACCTTCCTGGGGATGAGAGCTGAACGACTGTCCTCATCCCAAGCCTCTGCTACTCCCACGACATGCACGAAAACTGTCTCGACGACTATGCCTCTGTCTCTGGGCTGGTACACCGGTATGAGTCCTCCACTGTTATGGAACTCCCAAAGTCTCTGGAATATGTGTCTCGTCAACTAGGGCTGCATCCACGGTTGTTGTATACGTAAAGCAATGCAGTGCTGATCGCAAGGAACAACTGGGTAACAGGGGTGGCACCCTCCTGTCGCCGCGCTCTACTGGCCTTAACCAAAGACCTCATCGTTTGGCGCAAGTCCTGCATCTCTGCCACAAACCTATCGATACGATCTGTCGAAGCCGAATCCATCTGCTCCTGTGCATCGAGCATGCCATCCTGGTCATTCCTTGTCTCACCCAAGACAACTCTGACCTCGGCCCTCGCTGCATCACTATGAGTCCCCATAATCATCGGAGGCAAAGGCTATAAATGGAAATAGGATTCGATAGGAACACGGAAATCGAATCACAAGGATATGTATCATCAAGGAAGGAATTTCAAGCAATTAGTAGTTAGGTCACTTTAGGCGGAGTACTGCATCGTGAGTATGCCGCGGACATACACACACTACGTTACTCTGCTTAAGCTACCTACTCCATCATTCCAAGGTCATCCTACACTCTGAAAGGTAAAACCTAGCGCTCTGATACTAACTTTGCCACGACCCGAAATTTGGCACGTGACGACCCTTAAACTACGCAACATCTACAGGCGTAACGCAATTTAAGAAAGCCGAAAAACCAGCAATCTAAACCATCAAAAGTAGTAAGAAATAAGAACATTGTTAAAACTTTTGAAATCTCAACCCAAATTCTTTAAAGTCCCAACTTTATTTCGTTTAAAATTTTGGCAGCACCTCCATTGTAAAAACTAATCCCAAAAATGGGTACAACATAAATATTAGTAAAGCATCCCCAACGGGAGCAAATCCACGCCCAATGGCGGAAAACAACCACCACAACAGATATACGACGCCATAGCGAAGAAATAAAAGACGATAGAAGTAAAACTGCAAAAAAGGCATCCAAGTCACCAAAATATACAATATCGTCCTCACATCATGTCTCTAAGTCATACACATGAAAGTGGTAGATGGAGAGTACATGGATACAACGAATATACAATAAAAAATCTTGGATAACCGCAAAACCCACCTAAGCAAAACTGCACACTGTGAGCCGAAGCGGTATCCGCTGCAAAAGATGATGTGATAGATGAATAATAGCCCTGCCTCTGACTACTGTGAGGAACGACCTGCAAAACACTGTTGCACAACGGGGGTGAGTTGCCAACTCGTGAATAGTAAATAATATATGCAGGTAATCGCAAGTATGTACGTACAACACGAATCTAACATATGAAACTAATAGCAATAAAAGTCATATGTGTGCAATAGTCATCAAAGGTACACTAGCAGGTATCATTAATACATGAAGCAGTAATATAACAATATGTATGTAACAGTCATGTAATGTACCCCATCAGGCACAACTAATACATGAAACAATGATATGACAATGTATATATGCAACAGTCATGAAATGTACTCTAGTAGGTACAACTAATACATGAAGTAATGCATATAAAATAAAATATGTAAATGCAACAGTCATGGAAGGTACTCTATCAGGTACTACTAATACATGAAAAGTGCATAAATAATAAATGCGAAGTATGAGATGAAACATGTCATTTCCATGGAACCCTAACATCGTGGTAGGACCAAAGTCCATCAAGACAATCCAAATCACAATTCCTCAAATCAGCCCCCAAATTGGCTCTTATATCATGTAAGTCTCACAAACCCTGAATGTACAATATCAAGTAAGTCTCATATATCCTATATCCAATCTCAAATGAATCTCTTATATCCCAAATCCAATATCAAGTGAATCTCATATATCCTAAGTATACTTGCATGAATAATTATGATGAAGTATATGAATTTAAATGTATACATATATATTAGCGTCCCGTTGCATTAATATATATATATATATATATATGCATATATAATAGCGTCCCATTACACTGTTATATATACTTAGGAGTAAAAATATCATGAAAACATGTGCCAAGCATCGACACATAAATGTTGTTCTATCAGGTGCTGTCACCACGACTGGCACCCTCATAGAGACGTATCATACACTATACCGAAAGCTCGAGTGCCTAGCTCTGACCCTCGCCTCTCGACGTATCCATACGTACATGACTCCCGTCGGTATCCCCATGATAACCTCCGAGTCATAGGTACTGTCACCGGTAGGTATGGTTCCCCTGTCAGGCTCAATCGTCAAGGTCCTTCAATCGTCTTGCCCCGGGGTACCTCCAGGACCCACCATGTACCTTGACACAGCCCACTACATCTCCTCACATGGGGTATATATATATCAGAACCGATAAATTTCATGGTGGCTGCTGAAATATCATATCAAGAGGAACTGGGTTTTTCAAATAATGCATAATTTCATGAAACTACCACGGTCCTCAAATCCAGAAAACATCATGAAAAATCCATATCTCAATTCGAAAATCCATGAATATAATATATGCAACATAAAAACTGTAATGTAAGCATATGAAACAAAAGGCACTATTTAATTGCAACAAGTTACAATATATATCATGCGGTTCTTAATTTCTCCAAGTCTATATAACATCAAGTAAAGGTAAACATGTAGCTATAGCCAGATATATATGTAAACATGAAGGTATAGGAAGGTATATGTATCTACCAATAAGTTATGATGTAATATACCCTCCAGGTATAAGTGATGTATGTATGCAAAGTATACATGTAGCTATGTCATTATGTGTGTATGTACCTATCGCTAATGGTACAATACCCTATAGGTATACAGGTAACTAGCATATAAGTATGTCAAGGTGTAAGGTTAGCTTAGCACCTTAGCAAGGTTTTGGCAAGCATCAAACATGCTATTTAAAAATTTTTAGGGTGCTAAACAAACCCTAACCAAGATCTTAACTAGAGGATTAGGATTAACTATGCATGTAAACAACTTTACATCTAAGAGAGAGAGATTACAACCTTTGTAGTCCGCTACTTCGCTTCATAAGCTCCGAGTAGTAGTCCCTTTTCCGCAAACCATGATCTCCTGGACTCAAGAGAGGCTCCACAAGTCGAATGATCTATTCTTGCTTGAAGTCTTCCTTTTCGAAGATGATCTACCTTGAAGAATCTCAAGATCAAGCTTTTACTTCTCTAATCAAGTATTAGTGAAGTGAACACCCTAATCTAAGTGCCTAGAATAGATGAGGATGATGAAGTAAGAATTTTGCACTCTTTTGTTTTCATTTTCTCACTTTTAAATCATCACAAGTCAAAAAGCTAGATTGCTTTTTCAAGGAGGAAGAAGAAGAAGAAATCTATTTGTGATGAATAATGAATTTCTTGTTGTGTTTACAAAACCAACCTTGGGTTAAGAATGAAGGCTTAACCCTTGTAGAGAATTAACTAGGGTAAAGGGTTTGGGTTGAGTTGAGAAATATCTACACAAAATATCAATACAAAATATCTAAGCTTAAAACAAAATAAAGCTTTTAGAAACTTCATGAAAAAGCTAACCCAAATGCTAACCCAAATCAAACCCTAACTTGTTTAATCTCCACAAATCATGTTGTATTTGTAATCATAACTTGTTACAATATTATATATCACATATATAATATACTTTTGTAACAAAAGAAAATAATACAATTAACATATATCGCATATATATCAATGTATTATCCAGTGAGAAAATGAGTCAATAAAGCGAGCTTATTTTAGTTAATGTAATATAATATATCAAATATATAATTGTACATTAAATTATCGAATCAACAATTGATCCAATTATCCGGCTATTTCACAAATAACCGACTAATATAATCTGTATCAGTTCATTGAATCAACACTTGATCCGATGACCCGGCTATATCACATATAACCGGCCGATATCACATATCGCGAGAATCTAATACGGTATCACATACAAGTATTATTCTCGGTCCCGCACATATCATGTATGTGCTCCTACTGTAGGGTTCCTAGGCACACTCAAGTGGTTCCACAAGGCATCAACCATGCCAAATTAAAATTTTCCGGTGCCAAGAAACCCTAAACTAGATCGTTAACTAGAGTTTAGACGAAACTACAAGCCAGTAAAGAAAATTACTGCGAAGTGAATGGAAATACAACCTTTGTAGATCCGGTCCTCCACTTCCTTAGCTCCGTGATGATGTCCCTTCGCTGCGATCATCGGATCCCGGACTCTCGTGGTGGTTTCATTGAAGAAATGATCGGGCTAGGTCGATGACTTCGATGCCGAAGATGATCTACGTCGAGGCGACTCTAACTCGAGCTCCAACTTCACCAAGTCATGAAACTTGTGAAGAAAACACCCTATACTACATGGCAAGTGGTAGAGGATGAAGAAATAGGAAGTGGGTTCACTTTGGATTTGGATTTCTCACTTGACATTTTTCTAGAAAAGCTTTTCATTTCTTCACTTGAAGAAGAAGATGAAGAAGAAGAAAAAGAATAATGAATTAATTCCAAAAAGAAAAATGAAGTGATGGTTATCATAATACAACCATGGGTGAGGCTAACTCATGTAGAGAGCAAACCCTAGTTTAGGTAATGGTTAGGTTTAAAAGATAAAACAAAATGGTTACTTTATCAAAGCTTCATGAAGCTTCAACAAAAATACAAAGCAAGCCACCATTTCATTTTAACTAAAATGAATAAAGAAAATAAATAAATCAAATTAAAACCTAACTATTATCCTAAAGATGGTTTAAAGCAAGCATACACCCAAGTTTGCATGTATCATCAAATATGATACAATCAAGTGCACAATAAAATATATCATATATACAATGTGCACATTCAAGTGAGATAATCAATCTTAAGTGAACCAATACTAGTTAATGTAAAGTAATATATCAAATATATAATTATACATTAAATAATTAAATCAACACTTGATTTAACGATCCGGTCATATCGCATATGACCGACTAATATCAAGTGTATCAATGTATCGAATCAACACTTGATTCGGTAACCCGGCTATATCACATATAACCTGCCGATGATACAAATCGCGAGAATAGAATACAGTATCACATACTGGTATTATTCTCGGTCCCGCACATATCTCATATACGCTCCTATTTCGTTTCGCTTGAGCCAGGAAACCTCTGTGTAGGACTCTAAAGACTCGTCAATACGCCGACAGCAGGTGATGATCATATCAAACACCCACAAGCCGCAAGCGGTCTGCTAAACGTAACGGTCACCCGGGTATTGAGCGATCAGAAGATCAACGAGCAAGCCCGCTCACACTCCTATGAATCCAACCAGTAACACTTACCGTACAGTCCGGTCTGTTCGTCTGATATGTCGCATATCTCGCCTAGGGGTGGTAAACGTCAGACCCCAGCAGCTCGATAAGTCGTGTCGATATGAGGTCTATAACTGTTCGAGAAACAACTGGTAACATTTACCAGTAAATCTCAGCAACCCTGGCCAGGGATTTCTGGTTATAGCCAATCGAACACAGCGCAACATCAACTCCCTATACCGGGAGAGACGAATCCCCTCCTATCGCTCATTGCCTCCATGTGACTCGGGACTGTACCCAAAAACCACCATTTTGCACGCTCTATTAGACGTGGTAAGGTGGAAATCAAAGCACAGTGGGAATCACACAAGACTCTATGACGATCTCGGTTCAACAGACTAACCTATACCAGTGTCACCAGAGAACTGCCATTTGATGTAAGGTATAATACCATCTGGGAGTTCTCGGCGAGTCCGTCCAGTGTACCCAGTCTCCACTGAGCACCCGTATATCATCTCAGATGTCAAACACCAATGGATATGGGATCATCCATCGCCCATCTGTATGGGTCGAGAAGGTATACGCTAATCTACTCTGGTATATTGATGCCCCGTCTCGATACACCCACGACTAAGGACCTTGAAGGATGTACTTATGGACTACCATGTCCTTACTAGTACGATCCGCATCATAGTCCAGGTAGTCAAGTACACATCCTAAGGGCTTTACCAACATGTAACAGAGAGACTATCATTGTACACGTTAAGGTAAAGAGCAACCAGATAGCACACTATCATGTCGAGCAAGAAAGTCCTCCCTATATATGTCCAAGCATCCACTACAATATACATCCTATGTATAGTAATGGTCTCTAGGGCATACATATAACTAACAATCTCCCACTTGCACTAGGGCCATCTGTAACAGTGGTTGCAGTATTTCATACTCAACCATCCCATAAAACTCTCTCTTTGGGAAAAGGCCTTTGTGAGTGGATCCTCCGTGTTGTCCTCTGAGTTTACTCTCCTAACCTCGATCACCCTGGAGATAAACTATCTCCATGATGAGGTGATGCTGCCTCAGAATACGTCTGTGTCACTGATGGGACGGACGTTCCTTGGCATAAGCCATAACTCCATTGTCACACAATGGGAGGAACTAAGTTCATCTCATGAACTATTATACACCCAGACAGCCTCTTTGGTAGAATCTTAAGTAGCGATGTATCTTGCCTTTAATCGTCTAGTATGTCACGGTATCTAGCTTGGAACTCTTCCAACATACCGTCCCTTTACTGAGGGTAAAGACAATGCCTGTGACTGACATTCAGTTGTCCTTATCACCCTAGAACCCTTCTATTGATTCTACCCAGGATCGATTGATACCATCTCACTACAACTAGTGAGTATCCTAACATCCAATTAGATCTATCTAATAGATCCAAAACCCAGGATTTAGTAGGTATCACTATGATCCTATATGGAGAATCCTTGTGATAAGCGGAGATTGACCGAGCGTAGCATAGGAAACTCTTTCCCTATCAAGAGTATGTCATCCACGTACTCTACGAGGATCACTACCGTACTCCCTACTACCCTTTTGTTTATACAAGGTTCATCTACCATTTTGATGATGTCAAACACTTTGACTATCTCATCAAAACAGATGTTCCAACTCCGCGATGCCTGCTTTAATTCTATAAAGCATCCTATACATGTTTCCGCTGCTCCCACTGTCTACGAAGCCCTCTGACTGTGTACTTATAGACTCTCTCTTCTAAAACATCATTTAGAAAAGCTGTCATGACACCTAACCGCCAGATATCGTAGTCATGGTATGTAGCCGTGGCAAGTAGGATCTGGATGGACTTAAGCATAGGCACTGAAAAAGGTTTCATCATTATCCACTCCTGGTCGATGATGAAAACCTTTAACATGTCTAGCTTTGAAAGTCTCAACTTTTCCATTTACACCAAGTAATCTTCTCAAGATATACTTGCTCCTGATGGGGATTTAACCCTTCAGATATAGCAGCCAAAGTCTATACTTTGTTGGTGTATAAGGATTTCATCTCAGATCGCTAAGCATAGAGCCATTCTTACAGAGTCTCACTCCTGATGGCCAGCTCGAAACTAGTTGGGTCATCATCTCATGATGCAATCCTCGCTCCCACTGTCATAGAGAAACCGAAGTATCTCTCAGGTGGGTGAGGAACCCTACTAGCTCGACGGAGAGACTGAGGTTCTTTGGAATCTATTGAATCCTTTGGTTCTACCAAATCATCAGCTGCAGTTTGTATAGCTGGAACCTTTCCAGTTCTACATAACTGACCTTGCCTCGAGCTTGTCCGGATTTTGCTTTTATACATAGGCCGGACAACCCTAAATCTTAACAAACTTAAGATATGGACTCTTCCCTTTCCATATCACATATGAAGTGGTAGGAAATTGATTTGATTGGAACCCTATTCAATAGGTATGCATCTTCTCAAGCGCATAACTCCCAAAAGGAAATAGGTAACTCAGTAGTACTCATTATAGAGCACACCTTATCAAATAGGGTGCAATTGCTCCGCCCCGATATACCATCGTGCTATGGTGTATACGGAGGAGTAATGCTGAGAGAGAATCTCATTCTCCTTTAGAATAGTCCAGGATTTCCGTGCTCGAGTATTCTCCTCCTCGATCACATCAAAGGACATAATACTTATACCCGTATTTTGGTTCTCTACTTCTAACTTATATTCTTTAAATATCTCAAAAGTTTCGGACATGTGTTTCAACAGGAACATATGTCTGAATCTAAAGAGATCATCAGAGAATGCAATGAAGTACAAAGAACCGGTCCTGGCATTTGTAGACGGGGGACCTTACATACATCAACATGTATCAATCCCAAGAGTTCACTAACTCTTTCTCTGTTTCCAATAAACGGAGCTATGGTCATCTAATCTTTGTGACATGACTGGCAAGTTTCATAAGATGTAAATTCAAATAGATTTAAATATGCATCTAAATGTAACTTCAGCTAGTCGGGTCGCATTGATATGACCTAGTCTACAATACCTCAAGAAGGAATCGTTCATATCTGAACTCTTCCTCTTGCGTGTATTCTGTATACTAGGAATTGTAGTTTGATTTAGAACGTTAATGCTTTTAGATAACGTGCCTGAACCGATCAACTTTTGAAATAGGAAATGTTCAAAACATTATCCAACAATACAAAATTATATCCTTTCTTTACTAATAAAGAGACTGATATGATTTTGTATATCGGGTTCGGTATCTAATAGCATTTGTTCAGAATCAATGTATTGGTAATACAGGGTGACAGTGACCAACAGACTTGGCTGCAACACTTGCCCCATTTTCTGTCTCATGAAACTTATCACCCGTTCTCAGTTATTTACCTATCTGTAGCCCATGTGCCAAATTATATATACGGGATCCTGATCCGATATCTCATACCCGGGACGTAGAGGATACAGAGAAACAGTTCTTTGTAATGAACACACCCGAAGATGATGCATCATATGCACTTTCTTCGTTTGGACGGCATAGGAATTCTGGTATTCCCCTATTTCTAGCTCTGTTTTATAACAATTATAAGTCGGAGCGGGACCAACGTTCCACAGCACAGTATAACAAGCGGGTTCGGTCAATAATCCGTATTATTATCTTGATTAAGGCGTGATATGGTCGCTACCTGGAGAGAGAGAGAAGAAAACACTCAGCATTCGCTCTTGCAAGAATAGATAGGTTATTATTTTATCTAATCAGGATGGCTCCCACTGTTTTTATCAAATCTTCCTTCAAACCCTAAAAGGAAAGACTAGCCGGGATTAATTACACGCTACAAGTTCACCAATCTTTCAGCCAGGCCAGTGTCGGTACTTTGAGGGAGGTCCCCCGTGCTTTCGCACGAACCTAATTAATGTAAACCTCGTTTTCCCAGCGGCATAACCCCGTTGACACCTTTCTAACACCTAATTGATCGGCTAATTGTAATGTGTAAAACTCTCCCAGGAGTAACTCTTACTCGCAGCGGGTATCGGGATCCAACTATATCATAGAAGGTATGCAATCTCATTGCAAATTTCAACACTTGAAATTCCCGATAATATTTTGCCCCTAGCGTGCTATGACCTTGACGCATGCCAAACAACCCATAGTCTGCTACTCAAGTTCAACCCGTACATTTCTTGATTGAATTAAACCTACCCGCACGACCCTTGACGCATGCCAAACAATGCCGTACGAATACCCTAATCCAATTGCATCTTATGGTAGCAGATAAGCACTAGTTAGCTACCGTACACTACTCCTTGACGCATGCCAAACTACTGCAGCACGAATACTAACTAGTACTTATCTGAAATGACGGAGGGCTACGACAGGTTTTTATGAAAACCTATTGCGTAGTGAACTTGATATCGTTGTAGAATCAAATGATTTTAAAATGGAGTGCTTTTGAGGCTTTTCTAGTTTTGCTAAAGGGGCCATTCCCGGTGAAGGGATCGCCGGCCCTTTCCTCGTCGAATGAGGTGCAGGATATATCATATATACCTCTGTGCAAAGCAAAAACTATAGAAGCAATCAAAAGACAAACCGTGGGGTGTAGCATCTGCCAGTTATTGCTAAAGGAGTCACTCCCGGTGAAGGGATCTCGGTCCTTTCCTTATCGAATAAGGTGCGGGATGTTCTACAAGGAACACCGCGATGGAAAGCAAGAACTGTAGCTACCTGTTTTATTTAGAAATTCGATTCCACAACATCTTAGGTTTCTTTTCTTTCATTAATCACATTAATGAAGTCCCATCATTCAAGTACCTAAACATCACGGATAAATACGACGTACACTTATGCCATCCGCATTCGCCTCGATGTCCTCTCGTGCACCGTTAGGTTAGGTAACTAACGGCAGAGCAAGGCAGGGCTAGCACGGGTGTAAAACTTAAGTAACGTCTATATAATATATCATATATATTATATTCAATATCTATCTTAATATATCACATGATCACATCACAGATAACGCAGCAGAAAGAATCATATGAAATATTGGATATACTAGCACTTCCGTGTTGTCTATTGAGCCTGTATAAAACACGGATTCCACGGTCGCGATGAATAGCCAAACCCACACCCCTAGACCCCTACGAGAGCGACAAGCAACCCTACCAATTCTAGAGTTAGGAGACCCGGACTCGACTCCTCGAGTTGATCTCCCACTGGACTCCAGAACCCGGTTACTTGTGCCCTCCTCCTTGGGTCTATCCTAGTGCGGAAAAGTAAATAATATACAAAAGGTGACATCTTCCGCAACCTGGAAGTGCCCCAATAAAAGAATATTACATACAAGTTTTTTTACATGAATGAAAATGAAAAAACACTCATCTCACATAAAAAAAACCCGGCTATTCAAACACGACGATCCAATATAACATATCCAGCAACACATAACATCACATGTCATCCACGTAAGTAAACATGCGTATCCCAATTGTCGTTGACATATAGCAACGAAATCGGTGATATCACATATTACACTTACGGTCGCAGAAAAGAAAGTGTAAAACTACAACAGTTGGAATCCGCAACCTCTTTAGACATCGCATGCCTAACCAAATGAATTCCTTAAACATCGCATGCCTAACAGTTATAAACCCCGCATTTTAGTCTCCATATCGAAAACACTTTTCAATATCAAGTCAGGCAATTCAACAAGATTCCCTGTATTCTGATCGAATGCTCGTCGCCAACTTTAGTAGACGGCCGCACCCCCGATACCATCGACGAAGTGCACCAAGGGGGAACACCGCTGCTGCGAGCACCCGAACGGATGCTTTCGGCGACGGGGTTCTCCTACAGTCACTTGGTCGGGGCTATGGGGTGTGGCTGTCTATTAAGTTTACCTGGCGAGTATCCGCGTACACTACGTGATTGCGACGGACTTTTGATCACATCAAAATTCCGTGGCAACCGATCAAGTGAGACTAAACTGCTATGTTTATAACATTCATATGAGTTAACTCATAACTACTTGTGGATTCCAAATATTGTATCACATTCCAGATAAATAGAAAATGTTAAACTTTCCGATTGAACAATCAAACACCCATGTTTTCCCGAAACAGCTCAACACATGAAATAAGTTTAAAAACATTCACTTCATGCCTCAGTACCAACGGTCCAGCCGTAGAAGGGTCAAGCCAACGCCTCACATGTGGCACGCCGTACTGCCCCAAACCCTAAGGTTCAAAGGGCAGTTCAAGACGGTCACATAATCGAGTTAAGGTTTGTTGTCTTCTAGAGGGTCCATCGCGTTACTTGCACTACTTAGACCGTCTTTAAACCACGGAAAAATCCAACACTTGGAAATTTCCCGACAGGGGAAAAATTGTGTATTTATATCCGGTCGAACTTTTTAACATATTCTAAAATTACCCGGAAAAACACATAGACAAAATTAAACAATCCGATCGAATGTAAGAACTCCCAATACAACCCAGAAAACTCAACTCTTGAGTGAAAATTAAAAATTCCCAGAAAACCCAGGAAATTCAGATTAACATTACTGTGCAAAAATTGTTGAAAGAAGCGACCGTACGGCCGCGGAACCACCGCTCTAGCCATGCTATTGCCGCGGTTCCGCGGCGCTTTGATCGATTTTGGCGCTCGTTTTTCACAGTAACTCCTAGAAAACCCTGCTGATTTTTCTGCATATTTTTAATTTGGAAAAAACCCAGTTTTGAAAAAATGTACAGAGAAGAGTTTTGGATTAGGGTTTCGGGTTCGATCGGGTTTCTAACTTCGTCTACTCATCGCCTAAGGCTCTAGCTAGTCTCTGATACCACTATAGGGTTCCTATTTCCACTCAAGTGGTTCCACAAGGCATCAACCATGCCAAATTAAAATTTTCCGGTGCTAAGAAACCCTAAACTAGACCGTTAACTAGAGTTTAGGCGAAACTACAAGCTAGTAAACAACATTACTGCTAAGTGAATGGAAATACAACCTTTGTTGATCCGGTCCTCCACTCCCATAGCTCCGTGACGATGTCCCTTCGCTGCGATCATCAGATCCCGGACTCTCGCGGTGGTTTCATCGAAGAAATGATCGGCCTAGGTCGATGACATCGATGCCGAAGATGATCTACGTCGAGGCGACTCTAACTCGAGCTCCAACTTCACCAAATCATGAAACTTGTGAAGAAAAAACACCCAATACTACATGGCAAGTGGTAGAGGATGAAGAAATAGGAAGTGGGTTCAATTTGGATTTGGATTTCTCACTTGATTTCTTCACTTGACATTTTTCTAAAAAGCTTTTCATTTCTTCACTTGAAGAAGAAGATGAAGAAGAAGAAAAAGAATAATGAATTAATTCCAAAAAGAAAAATGAAGTGATGGTTATCATAATGCAACCATGGGTGAGGCTAACTCTTGTAGAGAGGAAACCATAGTTTAGGTAATGGTTAGGTTTAAAAGATAAAACAAAATGGTTACTTTATCAAAGCTTCATGAAGCTTCAACAAAAATACAAAGCAAGCCACCATTTCATTTTAACTAAAATGAATAAAGAAAATAAATAAATCAAATTAAAACCTAACCATTATCCTAAAGATGGTTTAAAGCAAGCATACAGCCAAGTTTGCATGTATCATCAAATATGATACAATCAAGTGCACAATAAAATATATCATATATACAATGTGCACATTCAAGTGAGATAATCAATCTTAAGTGAACCAATACTAGTTAATGTAAAGTAATATATCAAATATATAATTATACATTAAATCATTAAATTAACACTTGATTTAACCATCCGGTCATATCGCATATGACCGACTAATATCAAGTGTATCAATGTATCGAATCAACACTTGATTCGGTAACCCGGCTATATCACATATAACCTGCTGATGATACAAATCACGAGAATAGAATACAGTATCACATACTGGTTTTACTCTCGGTCCCGCACATATCTCATATGCGCTCCTATTTCGTTTCGCTTCAGCCAGGAAACCTCTGTGTAGGACTCTAAAGACTCGTCAATACGCCGGCAGCAGGTGATGATCATATCAAACACCCACAAGCCGCAAGCGGTCTGCTAAACGTAACGGCCACCCGGGTATTGAGCGATCAGAAGATCAACGAGCAAGCCCGCTCACACTCCTTTGAATCCAACCAGTAACACTCACCGTATAGTACGGTCTGTTCGTCTGATATGTCGGATATCTCGCCTAGGGGTGGTAAACGTCAGACCCCAGCAGCTCGATAGGTCGTGTCGATATGAGGTCTATAACAGTTCGAGAAACAACTGGTAACACTTACCAGTAAATCTTAGCAACCCTGGCCTGGGATTTCCAGTTATAGCCAATCGAACACAGCGCAACATCAACTCCCTATACCGGGAGAGACGAATCCCCTCCTATCGCTCATGGCATCCATGTGACTCGGGACTGTACCCAAAAACCACCGTTTTGCATGCCCTCTTGGACGTGGTAAGGTGGAAATCAAAGCACAGTGGGAATCACACAAGACTCTATGACGATCTCGGTTCTACAGACTAACCTGTACCAGTGTCACCAGAGAACTGCCATCTGACGTAAGGTATAATACCATCTGGGAGTTCTCGGCGAGTCCGTCCAGTGTACCCAGTCTCCACTGAGCACCCGTATATCATCTCTGATGTCAAACACCAATGGATATGGGATCATCCATCGCCCATCTGTATGGGTCGAGAAGGTATACGCTAGTCTACTCTGGTATATCGATGCCCCGTCTCGATACACCCACGACTAGGGACCTTGAAGGATGTACTTATGGACTACTATGTCCCCACTAGTATGATCTGCATCATAGTCCAGGTAGTCAAGTACACATCCTAAGGGCTTTACCAACATGTAACAGAGAGACTATCAGTGTACACGTTAAGGTAAAGAGCAACCAGATAGCATACTATCATGTCGAGCAAGAAAGTCCTCCCTATATATGTCCAAGCATCCACTACAATATACATCCTATGTATAGTAATGGCCTCTAGGGCATACATATAACTAACACCTACTCCATTTTGCCTGAGCCAGGAAACCTCTGTGTAGGACTCTAAAGAATCATCAATACGCCGGCAGTAGGTGATGATCATATCAAACACCCACAAGCTGCAAACGGTCAGCTAAACGTAACAGCTACCCATGTATTGAGCAATCAGAAGATCAACAAGCAAGCTTGTACATTTTCCTATGAATCCAACCGGTAACACTCCCATATAGTCCAGTCTCTTCGTCTGATATGTCGCATATCTCGCCTAGGGGTGGTAAACGTCAGACCCAAGCAGCTTGATAAGTCGTGTCGATACGAGGTCTATAACTGTTCGAGAAACTACTGATAACTCTTACCAGTAAATCTCAGTAACCCTGGCCAGGGATTTCTAGTTATAGCCAATCGAACACAGCGCAACATCAACTCCCAATACCGGGAGAGACGAGACCCCTCCCATCGCTCATTGCCTCCATGTGATTCGGGACTGCACCCAAAAGCCACCGTTTTGCACGCCCTCTTGGACGTGGTATGATGGAAATCAAAGCACAGTGGGAATCACACAAGACTCTATGACGATCTCGGGTCTACAGACTAACCTTTACCCGTGTCACCAGAGAACTGCCATCTGACGTGAGGTATAATACCATCTGGGAGTTCTCAGCGAGTCCGTCCAGTGTACCCAGTCTCCACTGAGCACCCGTATACTATCTCTGATGTCAAACATCAATGGATATGGGATCATCCTGTTAGGTTACTAGGCACTATCACAAGGATCTATAAAGCATCAACCATGCTAAACCTTAAATTTTTAAGTGCCGAACAACCTAAAGCGAGGATCTTAACTAGAGAATTAGGTTTAACAAAGCATGTAAACAACTTTACATCTAAGAGAGAGGGATTACAACCTTTGTAGTCCGTTCCTTCGCTTTGTAAGTTCCGAGTAGAAGTCCCTTCGCCGCGATCCATGATCTCCCGGACTCAAGAGAGGCTCTACAAGTCGAATGATCCATTCTTGCTTGAAATCTTCTTTTTCGAAGATGATCTACATTGAAGAATCTCAAACTCAAGCTCTCACCTCTCTAATCAAATATTAGAGAAGTGAACACCCTAATCTAAGTGGCTAGAATAGATGAGGATGATGAAGTAGGAATTTAGCTCTTTTTTGTTTTCAATTTCTTATACTAAATCATCATATATAAAAAGCTAGCAAGCTTTTTCAAGGAAGAAGAAGAAGAAAAGCTTTTGTGATGAATAATGAAAATATTGTTGTGGTTACAAATCCAACAATAGGTTAAGTATGAAGGCTCAACCCTTGTAGAGATTTAACTAGGGTAAAGGGTTTGGGTAGGGTTAAGAAATATCTTCACAAAATATCTAAGCTTAAAAAAAATAAAGGTTCTAGAAGCTTCATGAAAAAGCTAACCCAAATGCCAACCCAAATCAAACCCTAACTTGTTTAATCTCCACAAATCATGTTGTATTTGTAATCATAACTTGTTACAATATTATATATCACATATATAATATATTTTGCAACAAAATAAAATAATACAATTAACATATATCGTATATATTTCAATGTATTATCCGGTGAGAAAATGAATCAATAAAGCGAGCTTATATTAGTTAACATAATGTAATATATCACATATATAATTATACATTAAATTATCGAATCAACACTTGATCCGACAATCCGGCTATATAGCATATAACCGACTAATATAACATGTACCGATAATCAACACTTGATCCGATGACCCGGCTATATCACATATACCCGGTCGATATCATATATCGCGAGAATAGAATACGGTATCTCATATCGTATAATTCTCGGTCCCGCACATATCACATATGTGCCCCTACTCCGTTTTGCCTTAGCCAGGAAACCTCTGTGTAGGACTCTAAAGAATCGTCAATACGCCGGCAGTAGGTGATGATCATATCAAACACCCACAAGCTGCAAGCGGTCAGCTAAACGTAACAGCCACCCATGTATTGAGCAATCAAAAGATCAACAAACAAGCCTGTACATTCTCCTGCAAATCCAATCAGTAAACACTCCCGTACGGTCCGATCTCTTCGTCTGATATGTTGCATATCTTGTCTATGGGTGGTAAACGTCAGACCCCAGTAACCGATAAGTCGTGTCGATGTATGGCTCATAACGGGTCGAGAAACTAATGATAACATTTACCAGTAAATCTCCATATCAGCCCCGGCCTGGGACTTCCAGTTATAAACAATCGAATACAGCACAACATCAACTCCCCATACCGAGAGAGACGAAACCCCTCCTATCGCTCATTTCCTCTATATGATTCGGGACTGTACCCAAAAGCCACCATTTTGCACGCCTTCTTGGACGTGGTAAGGTGGAAATCAAAGCACAGTGAGAATCACACAAGACTCTATGACGATCTCGGGTCTACAAACTAACCTGTACCAGTGCCACCGGAGAACTGCTATCTGACGATAGGTATAATACCATCCAGGAGTTCTCGGCGAGTCCGTTCAGTGTACCCAGTCTCCACTGAGCACCCGTACACCATCTTTGATGTCCAACACCAATGGATATGGGATCATCCATCGCCCATCACATGGGTCAAGATGCGTGTACGCCAGTCTACTCTGGAGTATCGATGCCCTGTCTCGATACACCCTCGACTAGGAACAGTTATAGGATGTACTCGTAGACTACCCTGGCCTCACTAGTACGATCTGTATCATAGTCCTAGTAGTCGAGTACATATCCTAAGGGCTTTATCAACACGTGATCACAAAACAGTATTCGTTAACATGTTAAGATAAAGTGAAACCAGATAGCTTGCTATCATATTGAGCAAGAAAGACCTCTATATATATATCCAAGCATCCATTATAATATACATCATATGTACAACAATGGTCTCTAGGGCATACATATAACTAACAATCTCCCACTTGCACTAAGGCCAGCTGTTGTAGTATCTCATACCCAACATTCCGAAGAGTCTCTCAAATTATATCTGAGGAATGGCCTTTGTGAGTGGATCCGCAGTGTTGTCCTTCGTATCAACTCTCCTGACCTCGATCTCCCGGCGATCAACTATCTCCCGGATCAGGTGATACCGCCTCAGAATATGTCTGGACTTCTGATTGGACCTAGGTTCCTTGGCCAAAGCAACAGCTCCATTGTTATCACAATACAGAGGTATTGGATACTCAATGGACGGAACCACACCAAGTTCAGTGATGAACTTATTTATCCAGACAGACTCTTTGGCAGCATCGTTGACAGCGATGTATTCAGCCTCCATCGTCGAGTCTGCAACGGTTTCCTGTTTGGAACTCTTCCAACGCACCGCCCCTCCATTGAGGTTAAAGATAAGTCCCGAGTGCGATTTAGAGTCATCCTTATCACTTTGGAAGCTCGAATCGGTAAAGGACTCCACCAGGAGTTCACCGTTACCATACACCAAGAACATCTCCTTAGTCCTTCTTAAGTACTTGAGAATGTTCTTCACAGCTATCCAGTGACTCGCTCCAGGATCTGCTTGATACCTACTCACTACACTTATTGAGTATGCTACATCGGATCTGGTATATAGCATCGCGTACATGATAGAGCCTACTGCCGAAGCATAGGGTATCTCTTCCATGCGAGCTCTTTCCAAATCAGTCTTGGTAGACATCTCTTTGGAGAGAGTCAGTCCGGAGATCGTGGGTAAGTTCCCATGCTTGGATTCTTCCATACTAAATCTCTTTAGTATGGTGTCAATGTACCTGGATTGGGACAATCCCAATATCCGTCTAGATCTATCTCTATAGATCTTAATCCCTAAAATGCAGGAGGCATCACCTAGATCTTTCATTGAGAATCTATGTGATAAGAAGAGCTTGACCGAGTGCAACATAGGAACAACGTTTCCTATCAAGAGTATGTCATCTACGTACAATACAAGGAAGAAAACCTTACACTCTGCCACCTTCTTGTATATACAAGGTTCATCTTTGTTTTTGATGAAGTCAAACTCTTTGACTACTACATCAAAACATATGTTCCAACTCCGTGATGCCTGCTTCAACCCATAGATGGATTTAAGCAGCTTGCACACCTTTCCGCTGCTCGCACTGTCTACGAAACCCTCTGGCTGAGTCATGTACACGCACTCTTCCAAATCACCATTCAGAAAGGCGGTCTTAACATCCATTTGCCAGATTCATAGTCTTGGTATACAGCAATAGCAAGTAAGATCCGGATGGACTTAAGCATAGCCACTGGAGAAAAAGTTTCGTCATAATCCACACCTGGTCGTTGACGAATCCCGTTTGCAACAAGTCTAGATTTGAAAGTCTCAACTTTTCCATCTACACCAAGTTTCTTCTTAAAGATCCATTTGCTCCCAGTGGGTTTTACCCCTTCAGGAGCAACTTCTAAAGTCCATACTTTGATGGTGTTGAAGGGTTCCTACAGCACCACAACTAGGGTTTGGAGTTAACACATATGCCATATTTAAATTTTACATGGTGCTAAAGAAACATTCTAAAGGATCATGCTAGAAAATTTAGGGAAACTAAATATTAACACAAACACAAGTAGTAAAAGCTAGGGTTTT
The DNA here is from genome assembly GCA_030015575.1 of Agapanthus africanus. Classification (NCBI taxonomy): domain Eukaryota; kingdom Viridiplantae; phylum Streptophyta; class Magnoliopsida; order Asparagales; family Amaryllidaceae; genus Agapanthus; species Agapanthus africanus. The sequence continues at coordinate 265,364,823 of CM057344.1, read as the reverse complement.
GAGAGTACAACCTTTGTAGCTCCCTACGCTAGACTCCTTGGCTACTTGAGGGTTGGAAAAAGGTCCACTTGAGATCCTCTAGGTCCACGACGATCCACCCGGAGTCCTCTTTGTCCAAGCTTGAAACTTCACAAGATCAAGAGAAGAAATGGAAGCTAACACTCTACACTAATGGGCAAGACTAGTGTAGAATGGTCTTGTGCTTGGTTTTCTCACTTCAAAATCCTAACTTGGTAACTCTTTTGCTCACTTGAGAAAACTAGAGAGCAAGAGAGAAAGGAGGAAGAAGATGATGGCTTTCTAAGAGCTCAAGATAATGATAAGGTTGTAAAATAAAAATGAGAAAAGAGAATATATATATTTTCTATCTCTCATTCTTAACCAAGGTTATAAAATATCTAGATATTTTAGTTTGGAACAAAAATGACCATAGAAATTAAATCACGGTTAAACAAAAGGGTTAATGAAAGAATAAAATATTAAACCATGAAACAATTTCCATTTTCATTTTTCTTTTCCAAAAATAATATCCATATATTTTATAAAGGGTGTGAGTCTTATATTGCCACCATCCACTATATCAACAACCATGATAGAATGATGCATGCATGTATATGTGCATGCACATCCATATGTGCATGAATAAGAATGAATGCATACATGCATGCATACAACAAAAAAGACAAGAAAGGATTTCAAGTGAGAAACTAATGGTCAACGATAAATCAACACTTGATTTAGCAAACCGGTCATATCACATACGACCCGACCAAAAGCAAACTGCCTGATTAATATGCGGTATCTCATAAGCGCATTTTAACCGGGTCCATGCGCATATCGCATATCCGTAACACAACGTTTCGCCTGGACTAGGTAACTCCATTGTGGTACTCTAAGACTTGTCAATACGCCGGCAGTGGGTGATGATCATATCAAGCACCCCCAAGCCGCAAGCGGTCAGCTAAACGTAACGGCCACCCGGGTATTGAGCTATCAGAAGAAAACAAGCGAACCTGTTACAACTCCCATCGAGCCAACCGGAAACACTACCGTACAGTCCGGTCTCTTCGTCAGATATGCTGCATATCAAGTCTAGGGATGGTAACGTCGACCCCAATAACTCAATAAGTCGTGCCGATGAATGGTCTATAACAGATCGAGAAACTACTGATAACACTTATCAGTAAATCTCAACATCCCTGGCCAGGGACTTACTGATATAGCCAGTCGAGCACAGCACGGCATCAACTCCCAATACCGGAAGAGACGAAACCCCTCCTATCGCTCATCGCCTTCGTGTGTCTCGGGACTGTACCCAACGGCCACCTGTTTGCACGACTCAGTAGAGCCGTGGTAGTGTGGTAATCAAAGTACAGTTGGAGAACACACAAGACTCTATGACGATCTCGGGTCTACAGAATAACCTGGACCAGTGTCACCTGAGAACTGCTATCCGACGATAGATATAATTCCATATAGGAGTTCTCGGTGAGTCCGTCCAGTGTACCCAGTCACCACTGAGCACCCGTATACGATCTCGATGTCAAAGATCGATGCATGTGGGAACATCCATCGCCCATCATATGGGTCTAGTATCATATACGCTAGTCTACTCTGGCATATCGATGCCCCGTCTCGATATACCTACGACTAGGGACATTTCAGGATATGCTTATAAACTACAGATTTCCCACTAGTATGATCTCCATCATAATCACAGTAGTCAAGCCTATATCCTCAGGGCTTTATCAACATGTGTGAATGAATAAAAGCATGATCAAATCAACATGTCAGATAAAGAAGAACCAGATAGCATACTATCATGTCGAGAAAGAATGTACACTGAATATATATATATATACATACACACACATGTTTAAATACATCCACAATCATATAATGGCCTCTAGGGCATACATATATCCAACAATCTCCCACTTGCACTAAGGCCAGTTATTGGCGTATCTCATACCCAACATCTCAAAAAGTCGCTCATGCTGCGGATGAGGGAGGGCCTTGGTGAGTGGATCCACGGCGTTATTCTTTGTGTCTACTCTCCTAATCTCGATCTCGCGGCGATCTACAATCTTCCGGATCAAATGAAAGCGCCTCAGGATGTGTCTGGATCGCTGATGGGACCTGGGCTCCTTGGCTAACGCCATAACCCCATTATTATCACAATACAATGGTATTGGATCAATAATGGTTGGAACTACTCCTAGCTCCGAGACGAACTTCCTCATCCAGACGGCTTCCTTAGCGGCATCATTCGCAGCAATGTACTCAGCCTCCATCGTAGAGTCTGCAGCGGTATCCTGTTTGGAACTCTTCCAACTTACCGCCCCTCCATTGAGGGTAAATACAAACCCAGAGATAGATTTGCTGTCATCCTTATCGCTCTGGAAGCTCGAATCGGTAAAAGCCTCCATTTGGAGATCTCCATTACCATACACCAAGAACAATTCATTAGTCCTTCGTAAGTACTTAAGAATGTTCTTCACAGCTATCCAGTGATTCTCCCCTGGGTTGGATTGATACCTGCTTACAACATTAAGTGCATAAGCTACATTTAGTCGTGTACATAACATCGCATACATTATAGATCCTACTGTCGAAGCATAGGGTATAATGCTCATGCGAGCTCTCTTTTCATCGGTCTTTGGGCAAGAATCCTTAGAGAGAGTGACCCCATGGAAAGTGGGTAAGGCACCCCGCTTGGAGTCTTCCATACTAAACCTTTTTAGGATGGTGTTGATGTACCTGGTTTGGGACAATCCCAATAACCTCTTGGATCTATACCTATAGATCCTAATGCCCAGAATGTATGTGGCATAACCCAGGTCCTTCATGGAGAATCTTAGTGATAAGAAAGATTTGACCGACTGTAGCATAGGAATATCATTTCCTATCAGAAAAATGTCATCCACGTACAATACGTGGAATGTGACAGCTCTCCCTACAGCCTTCTTATAAACGCAAGGTTCATCTGGATTATTGATTAAATCAAACTCTTTGATAACATCATCGAAACAGATGTTCCAACTCCGTGATGCCTGCTTTAACCCATATATGGATTTAACCAATCTACATGCTTTCCCGCTGCTCCCACTGTCAATGAAGCCCTCTGGCTGATCCATATAAACCCATTCTTCTAAATCTCCATTTAGAAATGCCGTTTTAACGTCCATCTGCCAGATTTCATAGTCGTAGTAAGCAGCAATAACAAGTAGGATCCGAATGGATTAAGCATGGCTACGGGAGAAAAAGACTCGTCATAGTCCAAACCTGGTCTTTGACGAAAACCCTTCGCCACAAGTCTTGCCTTATAGGTCTCTACCTGCCCATCTACACCAATCTTTCTTTTAAAGATCTATTTGCACCCCACAGGTTTTACCCCAGGGGGTACAACGTCCAAAGTCCACACTTTGTTGGTGTACATAGACTCCATTTAGGATCTCATGGCATCCAGCCACTTCACAGAGTCTCCACTCGTGATAGCTTGCTGAAAACTGGTAGGATCATCATCTTCCATGATGCAGTCTTCTCTGTCACCATCAATGAGGAAACCGTAATACCTCTCCGGTGGGCAAGAAGTCCTACCAGACCTACGGATTGGCCGAGATTCCTCAGTTTCTATTGCAACAGCCGGTTCAACCAAGTCGTCATTTGTAGTTTGTGTCTCTAGAACCTCTTCTAGATCCACCACATTGCCATTATCTTTATCTGTGAAAAGCTCTTTTTCTAAGAATGTGGCATACTGAGAAACAAACACCTTTTGTTCCACCTTGTGGTAGAATAGATATCCATAAGAATTCCTTGGATATCCCACAAACTTACACATGACCGACCGTGTCTCGAGCTTCTCCGGATTCTGCTTTTTAACATAGGCCGGGCAACCCCAAATCTTAATTCTCTTAAGAGATGGTCTCTTCCCATGACATATCTCATATAGCGTGGTAGACACGGTTTTAGTTGGAACCCTGTTCAGTAGAAACGCTGCAGTCTCCGATGCATGCCCCCAAAATGAGAAAGGTAACTCAGCATCACTCATCATGGAACAGACCATATCTAATAGGGTCCGATTCCGTCGTTCAGACACACCGTTGTGCTGTGGTGTGTAAGGAGGACTGAGCTAAGAGAGAATCCCATTCTCTTTCAGGAAGTTTGGAAATTCTGTACTGAGGTACTCCCCACCTCGATCTGATCGAAGCATTTTGATACTTAAGCCGGTTTGTTTTTCTACTTCGAGTTTATATTCAGTGAATTTCTCGAAAGCTTTGGATTTGTGGTTTAATAAAAATACATGACCGAATCTTGAGAAATCATCAGTGAAAGTAATGAAGTAAGAAAAACCACCTCTAGCCTGTGTAGACATTGGCCCACATACATCACTATGTATGAGGCCTAGGAGCTCAGTAGCTCTTTCTCCGTGTCCGATAAACGGAGTTTTGGTCATTTTACCCTTGATACAAGACTGGCAAGTCGCATAAGATTTATATTCAAAAGGGTTTAAATATCCATCTTTGTGTAACTTGTTTAGTCTTGTTTCGTTAATATGACCAAGTCTACAGTGCCAAAGAAGAGCTTCATTTATTTCTGAAAGTTTTCTTTTATTAGTGTGTTGTATGCTGAAAATTGTGTATTGATTTAGGACGTATATCCCATTATTAAGCGTACCATACCCAACCAACATTTGATTCAGGTGAATGTTCATATCATTGTTATAGAATACAAAATTATATCCTTCATTGTCTAACAAAGAAACGGATATTATATTACAAAGCATACTAGATACAAAATAACATGGGTTCAAAACCAATATACACCCAGACGGCAACCCCAAATGATACTCTCCGACTGCGACTGTATGTACATTGGAACCATTTCCAACGATGAGAGTATGGTCACTTGTCTTCAAAACCTTGCTATTTCTCAGCCCCTGCATAGAATTGCAAATGTGAGAACCTGGACCGATATCTAATACCCAGGAAGCAGAGTTTATTGAAAAACAGTTTTCTGTCACAAACACACCTGAAGCGGAAGCATCCCAATGCTTCTTCTTGAGATTTAAGTACTCTGTGCAGTTGCGCTTCCAATGTCCTGTTTTGTGGCAGTGATAACATTCCCCTTTCCCCGATTCTCCAGCTTTGGACTTGTCCTTCCCCTGAACCTTTTTAACTCCACCCCTAGGCTTGGTGGGCTTCTTCTTCATCTTTCCCTTGGCCTTAGCCTTTGGGCGAGAAGAAGAAGATTGCCCAACACTCAAAATGGGAGTATTTACTGATTTCAGTGTGCTCTCTGCACTCTTTAACATATTAAGGAGTTCAGGTAGTTCCTTCTACATGTTGTGCATGTTGAAGTTAACTATAAATTGAGCAAAGGTGGAGGGGAGGGACTGCAGAATAATATCCGTATATTATTCATTGTCCATCGTCCATCCAAGGTCCTCAAGCTCTTTTATGAGAGCTATCATCTTCAGAACATGGTCTCCTACTGGTGTGCCAGGGGCCATTCGCATCTGAAACAATTTCTTTGATGCTTCATATCGTAATACGCGGAATTGCTCTCCATACAACTCCTTTGTATGGAGCAATATGGAGTGAATGTCCATATTCTCGTGCTGCTTTTGATGTGTGTTATCCATCGATGCAAGCGCGAGGCATTTGGCCGTGGCACAGTCAGCGTCCCATGTCCTGCGGACTTCAATATCCGCAACTGAGGATTTTGGACCTGGGACGGGCGGGGCTGAAGCCGTGAGGACATATGATACCTTATCATAAGTCAAGGCAATGTTCAGATTTCTCAGCCAGTCTTTATAATTGGTCACATTCAGTTTATTTTTATCTAGTAGAAGCTTGAGTCCAGTCATTGGTATCTGCCATTAAGACAGAGAAAAGAATACACTCAACGAAAGCTCTTACAAAGCTCAGATTGGTTATTATCTTGTCTAATCGATGTCTCCCACTGCTTTAATCAAGTTTTTCTTTCAAACCTTAAAAAGAAAACTAGCCAGGATTAATTACAGTCTACAACTTCGCTAACCGTTCAGCCAGGCCAGTGTCGGTACTTGAGGGAGGTTCCCCTTGCTTTCGCACGGACCTAATTAAAGTAAACCTCCTCTTCCCAGAGGCGTAGCCCCGTTAACACCTTTCTAGACACCTAATGGGTTAGCTAATTGTAAACTGCAAAACTCTCCTGGGAGCAACTATTGCCCACAGTGGGATCGGGATCCAACCATCATGTGGAAGGTATGCAATCTCATTGCAAATTTCAACAATTGAAATTCCCGATATGGTTTTTACCCCTAGTACCTATGACCTTATGTCACGACCCGAAAGTACGGAACATGACCGGCACTTAAACTACGAAACGTCTCGAGGCGTACGTAATCTAAGTAAGCCGAAAACCCAGAAATCCAAACCAAGAAAAGTAGTAGAGTGAAGGAAAACCAATTTAAAATCAAGTAGTTTTAATAGCATAAGCCGAGTTATGCAGTTTTTTAAAAACATCAAAAATTTCCTGAAAATTTCGGCAGAGTCTCCTTTGTAAATACTGGCTCCCAAACGGGATACAACATGAATAGTATATGAAATCAATAAAAAGGCATCCCCAGGCGGGAGCTAGCTCTTCGTCAATCGACGGTCACAACCACACAAGCAATATAATATACAACGCCAACGGCGAGGATCAAAATTCAAAAGGAAACTCAAAACCATAAGAAAACCACAGAAATATAACGCGCGACTCTAATGTCGAAGGAATAACATTACTGGTCTCTATCTCAAAATAAATACATGTTTGGTTGATGGAACATCTAGATACAACAGAATAATGATATACAAGATATATAATGGGGGTACGATACAAGTAAACCCACCTACTAGCAAATCACCCGAACGAAACTATGCCCGCAAAGCCGTAATGAAACCTGTACGGCAAACCTGCAAGAAACTGGGGCACAACGGGGGTGAGTTGCCAACTCATGAATAGAAAAATATCTACGGAAAGAAATCGCATAAATAACGCAACCTAGGTCAATGATCAGAATATATCCTCAAATATATGAACAATATGCAGCCTATAACAATGGCTAGGGTAATATCTAACCCGAGTGTGATCTCATGTGCCCGTGTCAGTGCCTAAGGTAGCAATATATCATATGAATGAGGTATGAATGCATGGAACAGAATGCATGTACTGACGAAAACTGCTTTCATAAATCAGTGAGATTTCTGTATTTTAAAAGTGAGGTACCATAAATGAAATCATCATAAAACAGTGCCCAGCATCAACACAAAACAAATGTCCAAATATCTCGATATCTCTGTATCACAATCGTTGTACCTCAATATCTCAAATCACAATATCTAGGGCGCCGTCAATCCAGACCGGCCCCTACCATCCATCTCAAGACCACGACGGTATCCTCCGGATATCCGACGCGTCGGGTAATATCACCGGTCGGTAGTGCTCCCCTGCCGGGCTCAACGTCAACAACACATTCCTCTTGCCCCGGGGTACCGCACCGGGCCCACCATGTACCCGAAACGGTTCCTCCACTCCTCGAATCGGGTCTCGAAATCCATCAGCAAACTCATGGTGGACGACTCATACATCATGGGAAAAACCGCACTTTTTATTTAAAAAGAAATAAAGCAGTTTATATAAGTTTTGCGGTTTCCCCCGCCCAAATCCAGAAAATCTTATGGAAATCCGAATCCAAATCATCAATAGCATGTAAAACCATGAATGCGGTATAACAATGAATAACAGTATGCATGAAGTGACAAGTAATAACTACAGTGTTAAGCTGGCATATGTAAGGCAGGTACACTAATATCATGTCAAATTACTAACTAACAAGCTAAGTCAAGCAATAATATTTTCTATGGTGTACGTGACATGGCAATTACTGATGAAGATGTGTGTGAGCCGGTAAGTAAGTGTACGTGGTACATAGGCATCATCGGTAATGGTGCTGGTGTCCTAACAGTATGATATCAACAATGCAATAAGAAATTATAATATAAGTATGCGATGCGGAGCGAACAGCAATAATGAGCGGGAGCTGAATACTAAACACAATGATACTATAAGTCAACAGTAGTGCCTTTTGAAATAACACGAATCGCGGTGTTTTGAAAATAAGGGCTACGGTGTTTTTAAGAAAGGATACTTCTTTTGAAATATCCGTAGAATCCCTTGACCGGTCTTTTAAAATACCCACGATCCGTTAGTTTTGAAATAGGTATGAGTCTAATCTTGTCTAATAACTACACTAAACTATACGGCTGAACTAACAAGCTGAACTACAGGTAAGGAAACCGTCTAACATCTGATTCGATACATATACATACTTGTATATATATTAGTCGGTGATCCCGCCTCAATAACATCATATCCGATACCATATCTATAATCAGATATCCCAAGTCAAGAGTGCGGATCAAACATCAATATATAGCTCGTACGTAAATCCGTCGTACGGCATCCCCAAATCTGGGTACGGGCCAATATCATACTCAACCATTCTATGCATATCACTATTCACATGGTATCATCGTCCAAAGATCCGCTATAAACATCAGGACATATCTCAAGTACGAATCCTGCCATATCACCGATATCATAATCTCAAATCAAATCTCATCGACTCATCTCAATCCCAAGTATCATCCTCAAATCCAGTATATGAACACATCGTCCCATACCCATGTGAACACATAACAATATAACCCCATATAAGCACATATGAAAGAAGAATGTATGCAAGTATGGGTGTGTGTGTGTAAATGTGGTGCAACCTCTACTCTAGGGTCTCGCAACACTAAACATATCCAATCATACATAAAATCTATCTTTAACCAATAAATACAACAATATATAATCAATATATATGTGTGTATACGTATTCGTATACATCACCACGAACTGCGGGGGTGCTATACGCCATCCACCCGACTCATCCCCGTAGATATAAATCTACTCACCTGGTCCTCGCTCGCCGGTGCCGACGTCGCCACGCGCTTGCTTATCGTCTCAAAATCTTCGTAAGGGTACCTACATATCATAACGCACCGTATCACATTAAAATCCGACTCATGACTAAAACGACACACGAATCCCATATAGGTCAAAACCTATGGTTGCTTTCACAAATCAACCCAAAAACCCTCGACGTCGGCGTACAAACGCCAAACCATCGAGAAAAACCCAAACACACTCATTTGCACGATCACAAGCACTAATTATACTGTAAAATAGGTTAAAATTCACAAAAACCCCAAACTCACTTTAAAAGCCATTTTTCCGAAAATCTAGTAAGCAAATATTACCCGTTTTAGTACAAAACCCAACGTTTAAACAAATCTAGCGGCCATAATACTTATTAAACATCTCAAATAAGTGATAAAAATAATTTCCACAATTTAATCTCATTAAATTTCATTAACCTCAAAATTCTAGTTTACAATATATCCAATTTTAACAATTTTATAGCAAAAATGCACAACAACAATTTAGCATGGATTTCCATGAACTAAAGTATTAAACTACACTTTATAATGTTAATGAAGTCATGAAAAACCTAATTACATTTTTAAACCCAATTATTTAACCAATTTTAAAAACCTAGTTAGCAAATTAGCGTAATTATCATAATTTTTAAACTAACAATTAACAACTAGCTACAAACTTTGTTTTAACAAGTCATAAGGGCCTAATTACAACACACAACCATACACCAAATTCACAAAACCCTAACTTGCATTCAATCCCTTTCTAGAATTTCCAAACTTGCAACAAAAGCCTAATTTACACTTAAATAAATTAGCTTTAAGGAATTAACTAACAAATTAAGCTAAACATTTAGAAATTATACCCAAAACATTTGAAGATCCATAAGCACCCATAGCCTCCCAAATTGAAATCTTGTTCCCTAGATCCATTTTAGATAGGCAAATGAGAAATGGGTAAGAGTTGAATTTTGATTTCGGTGAGGTTTTAGTTGATTTTTGAAGGATTTTGGAGATGAGATAAGGTGGTGAAATGGGGGGAATTAGGTGCAGAATTTCGGCCAGAGGAGAGGAGAGGGAGAGGTGAGGGGATTTGTGTGGAAATTCCACGGTCAATGCCCTCACAAAATACCATAATACCCCTACCCTTTTAATATATATAAAAAAAACCTTTTTACACCATTTATTCACAAGATTTAAGGTCAAAAAGAGGGAAAGAAAATTCTTGGGCTGATACAATAGTGTGGGGCCGGCCAAGGGGAGTGAGGGTGAGTGTGAGAGACTTTACAAAAAAATTCTATACAAAAAGACCCCCCACAATACCATATTTGCAAGTTTTAGTTCAAAATAATTATATTTTTGTTTTCCATAATAAAAACCAATTAAAACTTGAAATAAAATACTAAAAATTATATTACAACTAGATTTTAATTAACATGATTTTAAAGATTAAAATTATCCCATTTAAATTTGTATTTATCGCTAATTTAATGTATTTTCTTACCGGCTTAAAATAATATTAAAAATAATTTTTTTCAGAAAATTTTAAATTTCACCAGTGGCTCAATAAACACCAAATACTAGCAATTACATAGCTAGAATATGTATATTTAATTTTTATAATAAGATATTTGTATTTTGACTTTTTACAGAAAACCCCCTTATTTTACCGTTTTTTCGAAATTTCACCGAAACGATTTTCAAAACGTTACAATCTTCCCCCCTTAAAGAAATTCGGTCCCCGAATTTAAATTAAAACTCCTCCCAAATACTAAAACATCTAAGCAAAACCATCAAGTCGTCGGGGCTCCGAAATCATAAATACATAAAACAAATCGTAGCGCAGCGCATGCGCATGAAAAATAAGCATATAACTCAAATCAAAACTCCATCCAGCATCCCGCAATCATCGGAGTCATGGTGAAGACACAATGTCCAAATGCAAAATGAAAATCAATATGATATACATCATTAAAACGACTGGAAGCAATGCATGCCAAATCTTCTTCAAATCGTTGTGCGATGCTCGCAGCACTGCACAGTGGCGGACGTTTATTGTAAAAAAAATAACTACATATATATATATATAAATATATATATATCCTTTGTTTAATATGCACGTCCCGCCGTTTTGGAAGCAATTTCAGATGGGTTTCCTTTATAAAATGTTTCGTGTCATCTCGGACACGTAGGTAAATACTGAGACTATAGCTCGCTTTTTGGAAATCCCTTCGATAACTATCAATGCATGCAAAATATATTCAGGTACTGTCCTCTGACCAGTCCTGCTCAGTACGAGAACACAGAGCGAATATCATAAAAACGTACTGCTCCATAAGAAATCAATCACAAATATATATGAATACTACGTGCGTCAGGTGCGCACGGAAATCAAAATCTATAAATGTGCCATACATGTGCACAGAAACAACATCTAGGTGCAACGGGTGTGCACACAACATCAGTCATAGGCAACGTGTGTGCCTGACAGCAAAATCAGGTGCATCTGACATGCACGAAAAATCCCGATTCAGTGCATCTGGTGTGCACCAAATCGCATCTCATAACAGGCGCCCAACATGCGCTAAAAATCCAAATCCGGTGCATCCATCATGCACAAAATCAACTCAACTGTATGAAACCCATAAAATCATAAACATGAGAAACTAAGGCACGAAAACGATGTCAAGTGCAACAACTGTGCAAAATCGTAAATACTCAGTAGGTGCAACCATGGTCCATGAAAACAAATATCATGAAACTCAATCATCAAAATCAATCATGCGAATAGATCGCCCAAAATACCCAAAATCAAGTATGGCGGAATAGTCCCGCTCAAGTACATCCTCCAAGAATCTCTGGCCAACTGCTGTGGTCACTCATAGCATGTCTCGTCGACGATCCTGAACTCTGGCCTGCCGGTGTGCATAACATGACCACTACTGGGTCCAAGTCTTCTCGTAATTTATTCCAGAAAGGTCCTATCGAGATCTCTCCCAAATCTCGTCTCTGCCGAACTGTCCGAAAGTCATCGTCCATTACTAGATCTATTCTCGTTCCTGAACGGCTACATACTCATCGCGACTCCTTCTGGAAGATATATCCAAGTACAATGCCTCGGCATGCGTACCGCATCTCTGATGTCGACTGAGTGGAACGTCGTCTCATCAAGATCTCGTACGAACCACTTACTCCACTTTTCTCTAATGTCGACTGCTCCGGACTCGTCTCGTCGTGGCTGCATGGACTGAGCTCCAACGGCTATCCTCGTATCTGGAGTCTCCCAAGAAATGCATCTCACCACCTAGCATCCGAATGAAGTTGAACCATCCGATCGATTCGTCAAAACCTCATAATCCCCAAGAGCTCAACATCTTGGGTACAGTTTAACAGTATCGAGTACATACCACAGCATCGATGGTCCAGCCGTAGAAGGGCAAACCCAAGCCTCATTAATGGCGCCGTGGAACTGCCGCAAACCCTATGGTTCAAAGGCTTTCACACGGTCATTAAGTCGAGTTAGGGTTTCATTCTTCTAGAGGGACCATAGAATTGCCTGCATGTCTTTCCGAGTACCTTAAACTTGGAATAGTAGGTTTCTGATATTCGATCGTCTCTGTCGACTCTCAACGTCTCCGCGTGAAGTTGTTTCTAGCTGGAATCAATTTATCTGATGACCTCGCATCGGTAAGCGAACGATCCACACGTCCTAGTCATTCTTCCTTGGTGACTAGCGGCCTTCTATAATCTCTTAGTACAATAGCTCCCACATCTGGGGTGATATCTCGTCGTTCACAGCAAAAACTGGTTCGCTCATCTGCACGCTGAACCGTGCCTCAATCACTTCAATGGTCATCTAAGTATGGCTGGCCTCTACCGGTGGCTCAATCCTCTGGTGCTAATCTGCACGTCCAAGCAATCTCATACGGCGATCCATCCAACGCTTGTGGCGTAAAACACAATCAAAAGACATCTCTCTACAATCGGGTGTCGCCGGAATCACGCCGTGGTCAGTCCTCGTTCGTGATGAGCTCGTGCTGACCGCAACTCTAGCCGTAGCTCTCCCTGCCCGTAATCGTGGCAGCAAAACCAAACTGGTACCGATGAGGCTAGATCAGGAAGGAATATAATACTGAACAAGGAAATGTACATCCTAAGGCTTCTTAAGTGGAGTGGCGTGTCATAAATATGCCGCGGAACATACCAACGGTACGTTACTCTACTTTAGTCACCTATTTCATCAACCAAGGGTCATCCTACGTTCCGAAGGTAAAACCTAACGCTCTGATACCAACTTTGTCACGACCCGAAAGTACGGAACATGACTGGCACTTAAACTACGAAACGTCTCGAGGCGTACGTAATCTAAGTAAGCCGAAAACCCAGAAATCCAAACCAAGAAAAGTAGTAGAGTGATGAAAAACCAATTTAAAATCAAGTAGTTTTAATAGCATAAGCCGAGTTATGCAGTTTTTTTAAAAACATCAAAAATTTCCTGAAAATTTCGGCAGAGTCTCCTTTGTAAATACTGGCTCCCAAACGGGATACAACATGAATAGTATACGAAATCAATAAAAAGGCATCCCCAAGCGGGAGCTAGCTCTTCGTCAATCGACGGTCATAACCACACAAGCAATATAATATACAACGCCAACGGCGAGGATCAAAATTCAAAAGGAAACTCAAAACCATAAGAAAACCACAGAAATATAACGCGCGACTCTAAGGTCGAAGGAATAACATTACTGGTCTCTATCTCAAAATAAATACATGTTTGGTTGATTGAACTTCTAGATACAACAGAATAATAATATACAAGATATATAATGGGGGTACGATACAAGTAAACCCACCTACTAGCAAATCACCCGAACGAAACTATGCCCGCAAAGTAGTAATGAAACCTGTACGGCAAACCTGCAAGAAACTGGGGCACAACGGGGGTGAGTTGCCAACTCGTGAATAGAAAAACATCTACGGAAAGAAATCGCATAAATAACGCAACCTAGGTCAATGATCAGAATATATCCTCAAATATATGAACAACATGCAGCCTATAACAATGGCTAGGGTAATATCTAACCCGAGTGTGATCTCATGTGCCCGTGTCAGTGCCTAAGGTAGCAATATATCATATGAATGAGGTATGAATGCATGGAACAGAATGCATGTACTGACGAAAACTGCTTTCAAAAATCAGTGAGATTTCTGTATTTTAAAAGTGAGGTACCATAAATGAAATCAGCATAAAACAGTGCCCAGCATCGACACAAAACAAGTGTCCAAATATCTCGATATCTCTGTATCACAATTGATGTACCTCAATATCTCAAATCACAATATCTAGGGCGCCGTCAATCCAGACCGGCCCCTACCATCCATCTCAAGACCACGACGGTATCCTCCGGATATCCGACGCTTCGGGTAATATCACCGGTCGGTAGTGCTCCCGTGCCGGGCTCAACGTCAACAACACATTCCTCTTGCCCCGGAGTACCGCACCGGGTCCACCATGTACCCGAAACGGTTCCTCCACTCCTCGAATCGGGTCTCGAAATCCATCAGCAAACTCATGGTGGACGACTCATACATCATGGGAAAAACCGCACTTTTTATTTAAAAAGAAAGAAAGCAGTTTATATAAGTTTTGCGGTTTCCCCCGCCCAAATCCAGAAAATCTCATGGAAATCCGAATCCAAATCATCAATAGCATGTAAAACCATGAATGCGGCATAACATTGAATAACAGTATGCATGAAGTGACAAGTAATAACTATAATGTTAAGCTGGCATATCTAAGGCAGGTACACTAATATCATGTCAAATTACTAACTAACAAGCTAAGTCAAGCAATGATATTTTCTAAGGTGTACGTGACATGGCAATTACCGATGAAGATGTGTGTGAGCCGACAAGTAAGTGTATGTGGTACATAGGCATCATCGGTAATGGTGCTAGTGTCCTAACAGTATGATATCAACAATGCAATAAGAAATTATAATATAAGTATGCGATGCGGAGCGAACAGCAATAATGAGCGGGAGCTGAATACTAAACATAATGATACTATAAGTCAACAGTAGTGCCTTTTGAAATAACACGAATCACGGTGTTTTGAAAATAAGGGCTACGGTGTTTTTAAGAAAAGATACTTCTTTTGAAATATCCGTAGAATCCCTTGACCTGTCTTTTAAAATACCCCTGATCCGTTAGTTTTGAAATAGGTATGAGTCTAATCTAGTCTAATAACTACACTAAACTATACGGCTGAACTAACAAGTTGAACTACAGGTAAGCAAACCGTCTAACATCTGAGTCGATACATATACATACTTGTATATATATTAGTCGGTGATCCCGCCTCAATAACATCATATCCGATACCATATCTATAATCAGATATCCCAAGTCAAGAGTGCGGATCAAACATCAATATATAGCTCGTACGTAAATCCGTCGTACGGCATCCCCAAATCTGGGTACGGGCCAATATCATACTCAACCATTCTATGCATATCACTATTCACATGGTATCGTCGTCCAAAGATCCGCTATAAACATGAGGACATATCTCAAGTACGAATCCTGCCATATCACCGATATCATAATCTCAAATCAAATCTCATCGACTCATCTCAATCCCAAGTATCATCCTCAAATCCAGTATATGAACACATAGTCCCATACCCATGTAAACACATAACAATATAACCCCATATAAGCATATATGAAAGAAGAATGTATGCAAGTATGGGTGTGTGTGTGTAAATGTGGTGCAACCTCTACTCTAGGGTCTCGCAACACTAAACATATCCGATCACACATAAAATCTATCTTTAACCAATAAACTCAACAATATGTAATTAATATATATGTGTGTATACGTATTCGTATACATCACAACGAACTGCGGGGGTGCTATACGCTATCCACCCGACTCCTCCCCGTAGATATAAATCTACTCACCTGGTCCTCGCTCGCCGGTGCCGACGTCGCCTCGCGCTTGCTTGTCATCTCGAAATCTTGTAATGGTACCTACATATCATATGGCACCGTATCGCATTAAAATCCGACTCATGACTAAAACGACACACGAATCCCATATAGGTCAAAACCTATGGCTACTTTCACAAATCAACCCAAAAACCCTCGACGTCGGCGTACAAACGCCAAAACATCAAGAAAAACCCAAACACACTCATTTGCACGATCACAAGCACTAATTATACTGTAAAATAGGTTAAAATTCACAAAAACACCAAACTCACTTTAAAAGCGATTTTTCCGAAAATCTAGTAAGCAAATATTACCCGTTTTAGTACAAAACCCAACGTTTAAACAAATCTAGCGGCCATAATACTTATTAAACATCTCAAATAAATCATAAAAACAATTTCCACAATTTAATCTCATTAAATTTCATTAACCTCAAAATTCTAGTTTACAATATACCCAATTTTAACAATTTTATAGCAAAAATGCACAACAACAATTTAGCTTGGATTTCGATGAACTAAATTATTAAACTACACTTTATAATGTTAATGAAGTCATGAAAAACCTAATTACATTTTTAAACCCAATTATTTAGCCAATTTTAAAAACCTAGTTAGAAAATTAGCGTAATTATCATAATTTTTAAACTAACAATTAACAACTAGCTACAAACTTTGTTTTAACAAGTCATAAGGGCCTAATTACAACACACAACCATACACCAAATTCACAAAACCCTAACTTGCATTCAATCCCTTTCTAGAATTTCCAAACTTGCAACAAAAGCCTAATTTACACTTAAATAAATTAGCTTTAAGGAATTAACTAACAAATTAAGCTAAAGATTTAGAAATTATACCCAAAACATTTGAAGATCCATAAGCACCCATAGCCTCCCAAATTGAAATCTTGTTACCTAGATCCATTCTAGATAGGCAAATGAGAAATGGGTAAGAGTTGGATTTTGATTTCGGTGAGGTTTTACTTGATTTTTGAAGAAGTTTTTGAAGGATTTTGGAGATGAGATAAGGTGGTGAAATTGGGGGAATTAGGTGCAGAATTTCGGCCAGAGGAGAGGAGAGGAAGAGGTGAAGGGATTTGTGTGGAAATTCCAAGGTCATTGCCCTCACAAATTACCATAATACCCCTACCCTTTTAATATATATAAAAAAAACCCTTTTTACACCATTTCTTCACATGATTTAAGGTCAAAAAGAGGGAAAGAAAATTCTTGGGCTGATACAATAGTGTGGGGCCAGCCAAGGGGAGTGAGGGTGAGTGTGAGAGACTTTACAAAAAAATTCTATGCAAAAAGACCCCCCACAATACCATATTTGCAAGTTTTAGTTCAAAATAATTATATTTTTGTTTTCCATAATAAAAAACAATTAAAACTTGAAATAAAATACTAAAAATTATATTAAAACTAGATTTTAATTAACATGATTTTAAAGATTAAAATTATCCCATTTAAATTTGTATTTATCGCTAATTTAATGTATTTTCTTACTGGCTTAAAATAATATTAAAAATAATTTTTTTCAGAAAATTTGAAATTTCACCAGTGGCTCAATAAACACCAAATACTAGCAATTATATAGCTAGAATATGTATATTTAATTTTTATAATAAGATATTTGTATTTTGAATTTTTATAGAAAACCCCCTTATTTTACCGTTTTTTCGAAATTCCACCGAAACGATTTTCAAAACGTTACACCTTAACTATGGTCAACAAATCATAAGTGCTAGTCAAGTTCTACCCATCATTTCTTGATTAATTAGACCCACTCATATGACCCTTAACGACGGTCAACAAAGTCGCATGAATGTCGTAATTAATCTGCATCATATGCGGTGTAGGAAGACATCACTTAGCTACCGTACACTACGCCTTAACTATAGTCAACAAACGTAGCACGAATACTAAGTACTCTACTTCCTAAAATGACGGAGGGTAGCGGATGATTTTTAAGAAAATCTTTAACGCTTTGAACTTGATATCGTCGTAGAATCAAATGGTTTTCAAAAGGAGTTGCTTGAGCTCCGCAGTTTTGAAATGTAGCTTTTTCATAAAGAGCCGAGTGTTTTCAAATCTGATTCTACAACATCCTTTTATGTTTATTTTCTTTACATTAATCATATTAATGTAGCCTCATCATTTAAGTCCTTAAGCTAATCTCAGAAAAGAAACGAAAATACAACGTACGCTTATACCATCCGCATTCGCCGCAATGTTCCGTTATGCACCGTTAGGTTACTTAACTAACGGCATACCGGGACGAGACTAGCGCGGGTGTAAAACATAAGCAACGTCTACTGTATATCATATATATAATATATCATTCATCTCAGATATCACTTCACAGTATACAGGCAGCAGAAACACAGATATAATGTGGGATATACTAGGACGTCCGTATTTAGTATTTAGCCAACAATAGAAAATACGGATTCCATAGTCGCAATGAATAGCCAAGCCCAAACCCCTAGACCCCTACGAGAGCGGCAAGCGACCCTACCAATTCTGGAGTTTAGAAGACCCGGTCTCGACTCTTCGAGATGGCCTCCCACTGAACCCCAGAACCCGTTCACTTGTGCTCCCCTCCTGGGTCTATCCTAATACGTAAAAGTAAATAATATACAACACCGGTGACAACAACCTCAACCGGAAGTGCCCCAAATAAAAGAATATTACATTACATTTGAATTTTACATGAATGAAAAGAAAACTCTCATCTCACATAAAAAAAAACCGGCTATTCAATCGCGACAATCCTGCACATCATATCTCAGCAACACATAATATCATATATCATCAACGTAAGTAAGTATGCGTACCCCGATTGTCGTTGATGTATAGCAACGAAACCGGCGATATTCGACATACTACACTTACGGTCACAGAAAAGAAAGTGTAAAACTGCAACATTTGGAATCCACAATCACTTTAGACATCGCAAATCTGAAATATCACATACTTCGCATTTCATGCCTAACTATATGAATTCCATATATTGTATCACATTCCAGATAAATAGACAGTATTAAACTTTCCGATCGAATAATCAAATATCCAAGATTTCCTAAATAGCTCAACACTTGAGCGGAGTTCAAAAATCCCGGAACATGTCACAGTAGCAGCGGTCCAGCCGTAGAAGGGTCAAGCCAACGCCTCACATGTGGCACGCCGTACTGCCCCAAACCCTAAGGTTTTGAGGCAGTTCAGACGGTCATATAATCGAGTTAAGGTTTGTGTTCTTCTAGAGGGTCCACAACGTTACTTGCACGTATTTCCGAAAGATTTAAACTCGAGAAAAAATTCAACACTTGAAAGTTTTTCGTACCGGGAAAAAGTGAGTTAATGATATCCGTTCGAACTTTTTAATACTTTCTAAATTATCCGAAAACAGCACGAAATTAAATATTCCGATCGATTCAACGAATCCAAAATAATTCCCAGAACACTCAACACTTGAGTCAGATTAAAAATACCCAAAAATATGTTCAAGTAGTTCTGGACATTACTGTACAATAATGATAAAATATTGCTTCAGTACGGCCGCGGATCCGCGTCCCAAGCAGGGTATGGCCGCGGTTCTGCGGCGGTTTGTATGGAATATGGTATCGTTTTTTTACAGAAATGCTTATATTTGCCTGCTGATTTTTTTAAGTATTTTTAATTCTGAAAAAACACAGTTTTAAAAAAATGTACAGAGAAGGGTTAAAATGCGTATTTTTTGGTTTGATCGGAGTTTTAACTTCGCCTAAATGTCTCCTAAGGCTCTAGCTTGGCTCTGATACCATGAAGGGTTCCTACAGCACCACAACTAGGGTTTGGAGGCAACACACATGCCATATTTAAATTTTACATGGTGCTAAAGAAACATTCTAAAGGATCATGCTAGAAAATTTAGGGCAACTAAACATTAACACAAACACAAGTAGTAAAAGCTAGGGTTTTGAGAGTACAACCTTTGTAGCTCCCGACGCTAGACTCCTTGGCTACTTGAGGGTTGGAAAAAGGTCCGCTTGAGATCCTCTAGGTCCACGACAATCCACCCGGAGTCCTCTTTGTCCAAGCTTGAAACTTCACAAGATCAAGAGAGGAAATGGAAACTAACACTCTACACTAATGGGCAAGACTAATGTAGAATGGTGTTGTGGTTAGTTTTCTCACTTCAAAATCCTAACTTGGTAACTCTTTTGCTCACTTGAGAAAACTAGAGAGCAAGAGAGAAAGGAGGAGGAAGATGATGGCTTTCTAAGAGCTCAAGATAATGATAAGGTTGTAAAATAAAAATGAGAAAAGAGAATATATATATTTTCTATCTCTCATTCTTAACCAAGGTTATAAAATATCTAGATATTTTAGTTTGGAACAAAAATGACTATAGAAATTAAATCATGGTTAAACAAAAGGGTTAATGAAAGAATAAAATATTAAACCATGAAACAATTTCCATTTTCATTTTTCTTGTCCAAAAATAATATCCATATATTTTATAAAGGGTGTGAGTCTTATATTGCCACCATCCACTATATCAATAACCATGATAGAATGATGTATGCATGTATGTGTGCATGCACATCCATATGTGCATGAATAAGAATGAATGCATACATTCATGCATACAACAAAAAAGACAAGAAAGGATTTCAAGTGAGAAACTAATGGTTAATGATAAATTAACACTTGATTTAGCAAACCGGTCATATCACATACGACCCGACCAAAAGCAAACCGCCCGATTAATATGCGGTATCTCATACGCGCATTTTAACCGGGTCCATACGCATATCGCATATGCGCACCGCAACGTTTCGCCTGGACTAGGTAACTCCATTGTGGGACTCTAAGACTCGTCAATACGCCGGCAGTGGCTGATGATCATATCAAGCACCCACAAGCCGCAAGCGGTCAGCTAAACGTAACGGCACCCGGGTATTGAGCGATCAGAAGAAAACAAGCGAACCTGTTACAACTCCCGTCGAGCCAACCGGCAACACTACCGTACAGTCCGGTCTCTTCGTCAGATATGCTGCATAACAAGTTTAGGGATGGTAACGTCGATCCCAATAACTCAATAAGTCGTTCCAATGAATGGTCTATAACAGATCGAGAAACTACTGATAACACTTATGAGTAAATCTCAATAGCCCTGGCCAGGGACTAACTGATATAGCCAGTCGAGCACAGCACAGCATCAACTCCTAATATCAGGAGAGACGAAACCCCTCCTATCGCTCATCGCCTTCGTGTGTCTCGGGACTGTCCCCAACGGCCACCTGTTTGCACGACTCAGTAGAGCCGTGGCAGGGTGGTAATCAAAGTACAGTGGGAGAACACACAAGACTCTATGACGATCTCGGGTCTACAGACTAACCTGCACCAATGTCACCTGAGAACTGCTATCCGACGATAGATATAATTCCTTATAGGAGTTCTCGGTAAGTCCGTCCAGTGTACCCAGTCACCACTGAGCACACGTATACGATCTCGATGTCAAACATCGATGAATGTGGGAACATCCATCGCCCATCATATGGGTCTAGTATCATATACGCTAGTCTACTCTGGTATATCGATGCCCCGTCTTGATATACCTACGACTAGGGACATTTTAGGATATGCTTCTAAACTACAGATGTCCCATTAGTATGATCTCCATCATAATCACAGTAGTCAAGCCTATATCCTCAGGTCTTTATCAACATGTGTGAATGAATAAAAGCCTGATCAAATCAACATGTCAGATAAAGAAGAACCAGATAGCATACTATCATGTCGAGCAAGAATGTACACTGAATATATATATATACATGTATAAATACATCCACTATCATATACTGGCCTCTAGGACATACATATATCCAACAGGTGTACATGGATTCCATCTCAGATCGCATTGCATCCAGCCATTGCACAGAGTCACCACTCGTGATGGCTTGCTCGAAACTAGTCGAGTCATCATCTTCCATGATGCAATCCTCGCTCCAACCATCGACGAGAAAACCATAGTATCTCTCAGGTGGATGAGGAACCCTACTAGATCGGTGGAGCGGCTGAGTTTCGTCTGGAACTACTGAATCCTCTGGTTCCAATAAATCATCAGTCGTAGTTTGTGCTGCTGGAACTTCTTCCAGCTCTACCTCTTCACCACTAATTTCTTTTACAAGAAATTTCTTTTCTAAAAAGGTGGCATATTGAGAAAAAAAACACCTTTTGTTTCTCACCGTGGTAGAAGATATATCCATAGGAATCTTTTGGATATCCCACAAACTTACATAGACCTGACCTTGCCTCGAGCTTGTCCGGATTTTGCCTTTTAACATAGGCCGGACAACCCCATATCTTAACTTGTTTAAGAGATGGTCTCTTCCCATTCCAAATCTCATATGGAGTGGTAGGCACTGATTTATTTAGAACTCTATTCAATAGGTATGCGGCTGTCTCCAGCGCATAACCCCAAAAGGAAATAGGTAACTCAGCGGTGCTCATCATAGAGCGCACCATATCCAATAGGGTGCGATTCCTCCTCTCCGATACGCCGTTGTGCTATGGTGTATAGGAAGGAGTAAGCTGATAGAGAATCCCATTTTCTTTTAGATAATCCCGGAACTCAATGCTCAAGAATTCTCCTCCTCGATCAGATCAAAGGATTTTAATACTTTTACCTGTTTGGTTCTTTACTTCGTTCTTATATTCTTTAAATTTCTCAAAAGCTTCAGACTTGTGTTTCAATAGGAACACATGTCCGTATCTTAAGATATCGTCAGTGAATGTAATGAAGTAGGAAGAACCGTTCCTGGCATGTGTAGACATGGTGTAGGGTTCCTAGGCATCCTAATGAAGTCTCACAAGGCATCAACCATGCCAATTTCAAAAATTATTGATGCCGAGAAACCCTAACACGGATCGTTGACTAGATGTTTAGGCGAAAAGGTAAACTAGTTAACTACTTAACTATAAGTGAGAAGCTACAACCTTTGTAGATCCGGATTTCCACTTCCTTAGCTCCACGTAGGTGTCCTCTCGCTGTCCATCATGAATCCCGAACCCAATCGTCGGCTTCATCGGAGAAACGGGCGAGCTAGGTCGTCGGCTTCGTGTCAAAGACGATCTACGTCGAGGTTGCACTAGTTCAAGCTCCGACTTCACAAAGTTGTGAAACTTGTGAAGAAAACACCCAAAACAACTTGGCAAGAGGTAGAGGGTGAAGAAATAGGAGGTGGATTCACTTTAGAATTGGATTTATCTCACTAGAACTCAAGTTGCCATTAAAGTAGCAAGCTTTTTCTTTTTAGAAGAAGAAGATGATGAAGCTAGTTATGATAAGTTCTCTATTGAAAATCAAAAGAAAATACAAACTTATCATAACTTTAACTAGGGTTAAGTGTAGAGAATAAACCATGGTCATTTGAGTGGGTTAGGGTTAAGCATGAAGACAAGAATGGTTAGCAAAGTCAAAGCTTCATGAAGCTTCAATATGAAACAAAAATTGCCACCATTTTCATCTTAAAGTTTATCCAAATAAATGAATAAACAAATAAATGAATAAATGCATAATCAAAACCCTAATCTCAAGTTAACTATGGTTTAATTCTATACACTTAACCATATGATCAAGTATCATCAAACATGATACAAATATGTGCACAAAAGTATATCACATATACAATGTGTAAATCAAGTGAGAAAAATCCGTTTAAAATGAACCAATACTAGTTAATGCAAAGTAATATATCAAATATATAATTATACATTAAATCATTAAATCAACACTTGATTCAATGATCCGGTCATGTCGCACATAACCGACTAGTATTCAATGCATCGATTTATCGAATCAATGATTCGATAACTAGGTCATATCTCATACAACCAATCGAAACATTAATCGCGAGAATCAAATACGGTATCACATACACGCATTATTCTCGGTCCTACACATATCTCATATGCACTCCTATTTCGTTTCGCTTGAGCTAGGAAACCTCTGTGTAGGACTCTAAAGACTCGTCAATACGCCGGTAGCAGATGATGATCATATCAAGCACCCACAAGCCGCAAGCGGTCTGCTAAACGTAACGGCCACCCGGGTATTGAGCGATCAGAAGATCGACGAGCTAGCCCGCTCACACTCCTGCGAATCTGACCAGTAACACTTACCATACAGTCCGGTCTCTTCGTCTGATATGTCGCATATCAAGTCTAGGGGTGCTAAACGTCAGACCCCAATAACCCGATAAGTCGTGCCGATGTGAGGCTCATAACGGGTCGAGAAACTACTGGTAACACTTACCAGCAAATCTCTGATCAGCCCTGGCCAGGGACTTCCCTGCTACGGCCAATCGAGCACTGCGCAACATCAACCCCCAATACCGGGATAGACGAATCCCCTCCTATCGCTCATTGCCTCCATGTGACTCGGGACTGTGCCCAAAGACCACCGTTTTGCACGCCCTCATGGACGTGGTAAGGTGGAGATCAAAGCACAGTGGGAATCACACAAGACTCTATGACGATCTCGGGTCTACAGACTAACCTGTACAAGTGTCACCTGAGAACTGCCATCTGACGTGAGGTATAATACCATCTGGGAGTTCTCGGCGAGTCCGTCCAGTGCACTCAGTCTCCACTGAGCACCCGTATACCATCTCTGATGTCAAACACCAATGGATATGGGATCATCCATCGCCCATCACATGGGTCGAGAAGCGTATACGCTAGTCTACACTGGTATATCGATGCCCCGTCTCGATACACCCACGACTAGGGACCTTGAAGGATGTACTTATGGACTACCATGTCCCCACTAGTATGATCTGCATCAAAGTCCAGGTAGTCAAGTACAAATCCTAAGGGCTTTACCAACATGTAACTATAAGACAGTATAAAGAGACTAGTGTACATGTTAAGATAAAGAGCAACCAGATAGCATACTATCATGTCGAGCAAGAAAGTCATCTCTATATATGTCCAAGCATCCAATATAATATACATCATCTGTACAATACTGGCCTCTAGGGCATACATACAACTAACAATCTCCCACTTGCACTAGGGCCAGCTGCTGTAGTATTACATACCGAGCATCCCGAAGAGTCTCTCAAACTGTATCTGGGGAATGGCCTTCGTGAGTGGATCCGCAGTGTTGTCCTTCGTGTCAACCCTCCTGACCTCGATCTCCCGGCGATCAACTATCTCCCGGATCAGGTGATACCACCTCAGAATATGCCTGGATCGCTGATGGGACCTGGGTTTCTTGGCCAAAGCCACTGCTCCATTGTTATCGCAATACAAAGGTATTGGATGCTCAATGGATGGAACCACACCAAGTTCAGTAATGAACTTCTTGATCCAGACAGCTTCTTTAGCAGCATCGTTGGCAGCGATGTATTCAGCCTCCATCGTCGAGTCTACCATGGTTTCCTGCTTGGAACTCTTCCAGCTAACCGCCGCTCCGTAAAGGGTAAAGACAAAACCCGACTGCGACTTAGAGTCGTCCTTATCACTCTGGAAGCTGGAATCGGTAAAGGGCTCCACTTGGAGTTCTCCACTACCATACACCAAGAGCATCTCTTTAGTCCTTCGTAAGTACTTGAGAATGCTCTTCACAGCTGTCCAGTGACTCTCTCCAGGATCAGCTTGATACCTGCTCACTACACTTAGTGAGTATGCAACATCGGGTCTGGTACATTGCATCGCGTACATGATAGAGCCTACAGCTGAAGCATAGGGTATCCCTTGCATGCGAGCTCTCTCCAAATCAGTCTTGGGAGACATCTCTTTGGAGAGAGTGAGTCCAGAGATCGTGGGTAAGTTCCCACGCTTGGATTCTTCCATACTAAACCTCTTTAGTATGGTGTCAATGTACCTGGATTGGGACAATCCCAATATCCGTTTGGATCTATCTCTATAGATCCTGATTCCCAATATGCAGGAGGCATCACCAAGATCTTTCATTGAGAATCTTTGTGACAAGAAGAGCTTGACCGATTGCAGCATAGGAATATCATTTCCTATCAAGAGTATGTCGTCCACGTACAATACGAGGAAGACAACCATACTCTCTGCCACCTTCTTGTAGATACAAGGTTCATCTGGATTTTTGACGAAATCAAACTCTTTGATAACGACGTCAAAGCAGATGTTCCAACTCCGCGATGCTTGCTTTAATCCATAAATGGATTTAAGCAGCTTGCACACCTTCCCGCTGCTCCCACTGTCTACGAAGCCCTCTGGCTGAGTCATGTACACGCACTCTTCTAAATCACCATTTAGAAAGGCGGTCTTATCATCCATTTGCCAGATTTCGTAATCATGATAAGCAGCGATGGCAAGCATGATCCGGATGGATTTAAGCATAGCCACTGGAGAAAAGGTATCGTCATAGTCCACACCTGGTCTTTGACGAAAACCCTTTGCTACAAGTCTAGCTTTGAAAGTCTCCACTTTCCCATCTACACCAAGTTTCTTCTTGAAGATCCACTTGCTCCCAATGGGTTTTACCCCTTCAGGAGCAATGTCCAAAGTCCATACTTTGTTGGTGTACATGGATTCCATCTCGGACCGCATAGCATCCATCCATTTCACTGAGTCCCCACTCGTGATGGCTTGCTCGAAGCTAGTTGGGTCATCATCCTCCATGATGCAATCCTCGCTCCCACCATCCATGAGAAAACCGTAGTATCTCTCAGGTGGGCGAGGAACCCTACTAGATCGGCGGAGAGGCTGGGGTTCATCGGGAACTACGGAATCCTCTGGTTCAACCAAATCTTCTGTTGTAGTCTGTATTGCTGGAACCTCTTCCAGTTCTACCTCAATGCCACTTATCTGTTTCATAAGAAAACTTTTTTCTAAGAAAGTGGCATGTCGAGAAACAAACACTGTTTGTTCCTCGGAGTGGTAGAAGATATACCCTCGCAAATGTTTGGGATATCCAACAAACTTACATAGAACAGACCTTGCCTCGAGCTTGTCCGGATTTTGTGTTTTAACATAGGCCGGACAACCCCATATCTGAATAAAATTAAGACATGGTCTCTTGCCATTCCATATCTCATATGGAGTGGTAGACACTGATTTGGTTGGAACTCTATTCAGTAGGTATGCAGCAGTCTCCAGTGCATATCCCCAGAAGGAAATAGGTAACTCAGTTGTACTCATCATAGAGCGCACCATATCTAATAGGGTGCGATTTCTCCGCTCCGATACACCGTTGTGCTGTGGTGTATATGGAGGAGTCAGCTGAGAGAGAATCCCATTCTCTTTTAGGAAGTCCAGGAATTCATTGCTTAAGTATTCTCCTCCTCGATCAGATCGAAGGATTTTAATACTTTTTCCGGTTTGGTTCTCAACTTCTTGTTTATATTCCCTAAATTTCTCAAAAGCTTCTGATTTGTGTTTCATCAGGAACACATACCCGAACCTAGAGAGATCGTCAGTGAATGTAATGAAGTATGAAGAACCATCCCTGGCATGTGTAGACATGGGACCGCATACATCACTATGTATCAGTCCCAAGAGTTCGGTAACTCTTTCTCCGTGTCCCGTAAACGGAGTCTTGGTCATCTTGCCTTTGAGACATGACTGGCAAGTGTCATAAGATGAAAATTCAAACGAATTTAAATATCCATCTTTATGCAACTTAGCTAGTCGTGTCGCATTGATGTGACCCAGTCTACAATGCCACAAGAAGGATTCGTTGAGTTCAGAACTCTTCCTCTTGTGTGTGTTTGTTATGCTCAGAACTGTTGATTGATTTAGAACATAAATGCCATTGCACAACGTGCCTGATCCAACCAACTTTTGGTCACGGAAAATGTTCATAACATTGTCCTGCAATACAAAATTATATCCCTCTTTACTCAGTAAAGAACCGATATAATGTTGCATATCAGGTTCGGCATGTAATAGCATTTGTTCAGAACCAATGTATCACCAGTTGGTAATACTAGGTGATATTCCCCGACAGTCTTAGCTGCAACAATTGCACCATTTCCAACTCTTATGTCTTTATCACCTTCTCCAAGTTCTCTACCTTTCCTTAGCCCATGTAACTGATTACATATATGGGATCCTGACCCGGTATCCAATACCCAGGACGTAGAGCAAATGGAGAAACAGTTCTCAGTAACGAACACACCCGAAGAAAATGCATCAACATGTACTTTCTTCATTCGGGTGGCATGGGAATCCTGGTATTCCCCTATATCCTGTTCATTCCTATAACTCTTATAGGAAAGAAAGGAACCAACGTTCCCCAGCACAGAATAACATGCGGGTTCGGTCAATACATCCATATTATTATCTTCATTAGGGCATGAAATGGTCGCTACCTGGAGAGAGAGAGAAGAAAACACTTTAGCGTATGCTCGTGCAAGATCAAATTGGTTATTATCTTATCTAATCAGGATGGCTCCCACTGCTTTTTATCAAATCTTCCTTCAAACCCTAAAAGGAAAGACTAGCCGGGATTAATTACACACTACAAGTTCGCCAATCTTTCAGCCAGGCCAGTGTGGGTACTTTGAGGGAGGTCCCCCGTGCTTTCGCACGAACCTAATTAATGTAAACCTCGTTTTCCCAGAGGCGTAACCCCGTTGACACCTTTCTAGACACCTACTTGATCAGCTAATTGCAATGTGTAAAACTCTCCCAGGAGTAACTCTTACTCGCAGCGGGTATCGGGATCCAACTATCTCATAGAAGGTATGCAATCTCATTGCAAATTTCAACACTTGAAATTCCCGATAATATTTTGCCCCTAGCGTCCTATGACCTTGACGGAGGCCAAACAACCCATAGTCCGCTAGTCAAGTTCAACCCGTCATTTCCTGATTGAATTAAACCCACCCGCACGACCCTTGACGGAGGCCAAACAACGCCGTACGAATACCCTAATCCAATCGCATCATATGCAAGCAGATAAGCACTAGTTAGCTACCGTACACTGCGCCTTGACGGAGGCCAAACTACCGCAGCACGAATACTAACTAGTACTTATCTGAAATGACGGAGGGCTACGCAGATTTTTCATAAAAACCATGAGCGTATAGAACTTGATATCGTTGTAGAATCAAATGAAGTTTTGAAATGGAGTGATTTTGAGGCTTTTCTAGTCTTGCTAAAGGGGTCACTCCCGGTGAAGGGATCGTCGGCCCTTTCCTCGTCGAATGAGGTGCTGGATATATCATATATATCACCGTGCAAAGCAGAAACTCTTAAAAGCAATCAAAAATCAAACCGAGTGTGTAGCATCTGCCAGTTATTGCTAAAGGAGTCACTCCCGGTGAAGGGATCTCGGTCCTTTCCTCATCGAATAAGGTGCAGGGTATATCATATATACCGCTGTGCAAAGCAAGAACTGTAGCTACCTGTTTTATTTTAAAATTCGATTCCACAACATCTTAGGTTTTTTATCTTTCATTAATCACATTAATGAAGTCCCATCATTTAAATACCTAAACATCACAGATAGATATGACGTACACTTATGCCATCCGCATTCGCCTCGATGTCCCCTCATGCACCGTTAGGTTAGGTAACTAACGACAGAGCAGGGCAGGGCTAGCGCGGGTGTAAAACATAAGTAACGTCTATATAATATATCATATATACTATATACTATATCCATCACAGAATCTCATCTCAGAAATCGCAGCAGAAGAAACATATAAAATATTGGATATACTAGGACGTCCGTGTTTTCAATACGAGCCAGTATAAAACACGGATTCCACGGTCGTGATGAATAGCCAATCCCACACCCCTAGACCCCTACGAGAGCGGCAACCAACCCTGCCAATTCTAGGGTTAGGAGATCCGGACTCGACTTCTCGAGTTGGTCTCCCACTGGACCCCAGAACCCGGTTACTTGTGCTCCCCTCCTTGGGTCTATCCTAATGCGGAAAAGTAAATAATATACAAAGGGTGACAACTTCCGCTACCTGGAAGTGCCCCAAATAAAAGAATATTACATACAAGTTTTTACATGAATGAAAATGAAAAACACTCATCTCACATAAAAACCCCCGGCTATTCAAACACGACGATCCAATATAACATATCCAGCAACACATAACATCACATGCCATCAACGTAAGTAAGTATGCATACCCCAATTGTCGTTGACGTATAGCAACGAAACCGGCGATATGAACATACTACACTTACGATCACAGAAAAGAAAGTGTAAAACTACAACAATTGGAATCCGCAACTTCTTTAGACATCACATGCCTAATCAAATGAAATACTTAGACATCACATGCCTAACAGTTATAAACCCCGCATTTTAGTCTCATTATCGAAAACACTTTTCAATATAAAGTGAAACTAAACCGCTAGATTTATAACATTCATTCAGTTATCACATAACTGTTTGTGAATTCCAATTATTGTATCACATTCCAGATAAACAGAAAATGTTAAACTTTCCGATCGAAGAGTCGAATACCCAAGTTTTCCCGATACAGCTCAACACATGAAATAAGTCTAACAACATTCAGTTCGTGCCTCAGTACCGACGGTCCAGCCGTAGAAGGGTCAAGCCAAAGCCTCACATGTGGCAGGCCGTACTGCCCCAAACCCGAAGGTTCAAAGGGCAGTTCAAGACGGTCACATAATCGAGTTAAGGTTTGTTGTCTTCTAGAGGGTCCATCGCGTTACTTGCACTACTTAGAACGTCGTTAAACTACGGAAAAATCCAACACTTGGAAATTTCCCGACAGGGGAAAAATTGGGTATTTATATCCGGTCGAACCTTTTAACATGTTCTGAAAATTATCCGGAAATACACAAAAGACGAAATTTGATAATCCGATCGAAATACCGAATCCCCAAAACAACCCTGGAAAATTCAACTCTTGAATAAATATTAAAAATTCCCAGGAAAACCACCACCGAAAAATGAGAATTACTGTGAAAATTAAAATGCACAAAACGACAAAGGCGCCGCGCATCCGCCGCACGAGCCATGCTTGTGCCGCGGATCCGCGGCTCTTTGATGGAATTAGTCCATCGAAATTCACAGTAATTCTTAGATTAGCCTGCTGATTTTTCTGCATATTTTTAATGTGGAAAAATCCCCGATTTTAGAAAAAGGACAGAGAGCATGTTTGGTTGGGGGTTTCGGGTTCGTTCGGGCTTCAAACGCCATCTAGACTTCGCCTAAGGCTCTAACTAGGCTCTGATACCACTGTAGGGTTCCTAGGCATCCTAATGAAGTCTCACAAGGCATCAACCTGTTAGTTATATGTATGCCCTAGAGGCCATTACTGTACATATGATGTATATTGTAGTGGATGCTGGGACGTATATAGGGAGGACTTTCTTGCTCGACATGATAGTATGCTATCTGGTTGAACTTTACCTTAACGTGTATGCTGATTGTCTCTCTGTTACATGTTGGTAAAGCCCTTAGGATCTGTACTTGACTACCTGGACTATGATGCGGATCATACTAGTGGGGACATAGTAGTCCATAAGTACATCCTTCAAAGTCCCTTGTCGTGGGTGTATCGAGACGGGGCATCGATATACCAGAGTAGACTAGCGTGTACCTTCTCGACCCATACAGATGGGCGATGGATGATCCCATATCCATTGGTGTTTGACATCAGAGATGATATACGGGTGCTCAGTAGAGACTGGGTACACTGGACGGACTCGCCGAGAACTCCCAGATGGTATTATACCTCACGTCAGATGGCAGTTCTCTGGTGACACTGGTACAGAGTAGTCTGTTGACCCGAGATCGTCATAGAGTCTTGTGTGGTTCCCACTGTGCTTTGATTTCCATCTTACCACGTCCAAGAGGGCGTGCAAAACGGTGGTTTTTGGGTACAGTCCCGAGTCACATGGAGGCAATGAGCGATAGGAGGGGATTCATCTCTCCCGGTATAGGGAGTTGATGTTGCGCTGTGTTCGATTGGCTATAACAGGAAATCCCTGGCCAGGGTTGCTGAGATTTACTGGTAAGTGTTACCAGTAGTATCTCGAACAGTTATAGACCTCATATCGACACGACTTATCGAGCTATTGGGGTCTGACGTTTACCACCCCTAGGCGAGATATGCGACATATCAGACGATCAGACTGGACTGTACGGTAGTGTTACTGGTTGGATTCACTGGAGTGTGAGCGGGCTTGCTCGTCGATCTTCAGATCGCTCAATACTCGGGTGGCCGTTACGTTTAGCAGACCGCTTGCAGCTTGTGGGTGTTTGATATGATCATCATCTGCTACCGGCGTATTGACGAGTCTTTAGAGTCCTACACAGAGGTTTCCTGGCTCAAGCGAAACGAAATAGGAGCGCATATGAGATATGTGCGGGACCGAGAATAATACGGTATGTGATACTGTATTCGATTCTTGCGATGTGACATTGAACGGTTATATGCGATATAGCCGGGTTTTCGGATCAAGTGTTGATTCGATAAGTTGTTACTGATGATACCAGTCGGTTATGTGCGACATGACCGGATCGTTAAATCAAGTGTTGATTTAATGATTTAATGCATAATTGTATATTTGATATATTACTTTGCATTAACTAGTATCGGTTCACTTTAAAATGGATTTTCTCACTCGGGTGTGCGCATTGCATATGCGATATGATTTTGTGCACTTGCTTGTATCATGTTTGATGATGCATGCCAAACTTGGTTAAGTGTAAAGAATGAACCATGGTAATGAATGGGTTAGGGTTTTGATTTTTATTTATTCATTTATCTTTCTTATTTATTCTTTTTGGAAAAAGGAAAAAGAAAGATAAATGGTGGCATGTTTTGGATTTAGTTGAAGTTTCTTGAAACTTTGACTAAGTCTTCATTCTTGTCCTATTCTTAACCCTAACCATTTTGACTAACCTAAGTTAATTCTCTACACTTAACTAGAGTTAAAAGTATGATAAGTATTGTTTTATTTTCTATTTTTAATTTTAGACTTATCATATCTTCATCTTCTTCTTCTTTTCTTCAAGTGAAGAAACCTTCACTCCATCAATGGTGATTGTTGGAAAAGAGTGAGAAATCCAATTCTAAAGTCTACCCACTTCCTATTTCTTCATCCTCTACCTCTTGCCAAGTAGTAGAGTATGTTTCCTTCACAAGTTTTCAAAGCTAGGTGAAGGTGGAGCTTGATCTATCGATGCTTTGACGTAGATCATCTTCGGCATGGACATCGACGACCTAGCTCGCTTATTCTCCGATGAAGTCGACGCTAGAGCCCGGATTTGATTTGGACAGCGGAGAGGACCTCATCTCGGAGCCGTGGAGGTGGAGGACCGGATCTACAAAGGTTGTATATCCGTATCCCTTAGTTAAATGTTAACTAGTTTGCTTTTTCGCCTAGATTTCTAGCCAACGATCCGTAGTCGGGTCTCTCGGCACCTAGATTTTTTGAAATTGGCATGTTCGATGCCTTGTGAGACCTCACTAGTGTGCCTAGGAACCCTACAGTGGTATCAGAGCCTAGCTAGAGCCTTAGGCGAAGTCTAGACGGATTTTGAACTCCGAACGAACCCGAAATCCTAACACACCCATGCTCTCTGTCCAATTTTTAAAAACAGGGATTTTTCAGTATTAAAAATATCCAGAAAATCAAGCAGGGTTTATTATGATATACTGTGCAAAACGGAGCCGTAACTCCGTCATGACGGCGCGGAACCGCAGCCTAAGCCCACGTAGCGCGGCGGTTCCGCGGCGATACTGTAGACACTTTGACTTTTCTTTGCACAGTAATTCCTATTTTCTGGTGCTGGATTTTCTGGGAATTTTTAATATTTTTTCAAGAGTTGAATTTTCTGCAGTTGTTTTGGGGATTCGGTGTTTCGATCGGGGTATCAAATTTTGTCTATTTGGCTTTCCGGATAAATTTTTAGAATCTGTTAAAAAGTTCGACCGGATATAAATACCCAATTTTTCCCCTGTCGGGAAATTTCCAAGTGTTGGATTTTTCCGAAGTTTAACGACGTTCTAAGTAGTGCAAGTAACGCGATGGACACTCTAGAAGACAACAAACCTTAACTCGATTATGTGATCGTCTTGAACTGCCCTTTGAACCATCGGGTTTGGGGCAGTACGGCGTGCCACATGTGAGGCGTTGGCTTGACCCTTCTACAGCTGGACCGTTGCTACTGAGGCACGAACTGAATGTTGTTAGACTTATTTCATGTGTTGATCTGTATCGGGAAAACTTGGGTGTTCGATTGTTCGATCGGAAAGTTTAACATTTTCTGTTTATCTGGAATGGGATACAATAATTGGAATTCACAAGTTGTTATGAGATAACGGAATGAATATTATAAACGTAGCAGTTTAGTCTCACTTGATCGGTTGCCACGGAATTTTGATGTGATCAAAAGTCCGTCGCAATCACGTAGCGTACGCGGATACTCGCCGGGTAAACTTAATAGACAGCCTCACCCCATAGCCCCGACCCAGTGACTGTAGGAGAACCCCGTCGCCGAAAGCATCCGTTCGGGTGCTCGCGGTAGCGGTGTTCCATCTTGGTGCACTTCGTCGACGGTATCAGGGGTGCTGCCGACTACTGAAGTTTGCGACGAGTATTCGATCAGTTTTTCGGGAATCTTGTTGAATTGCCCGACTTGATATTGAAAAGAGTTTTCGATTTTGAGACTAAAATGCGGGGTTTATAATTGTTAGGCATGCGATGTCTAAGAAATTCATTTGGTCAGGCATGTGATGTCTGAGGTGGTTGCGGATTCTAACTGTTGTAGTTTTACACTTTCTTTTCTGTGACCGTAAGTGTAATATGTGATATCGCCGGTTTCGTTGCTATATGTCAACGACAATTGGGATGCGCATATTTACTTACGTTGATGACATGTGATGTTATGTGTTGCTGGATATGTTATATTGGATCGTCGTGTTTGAATAGCCGGGGGGTTTTATGTGAGATGAGTGTTTTTCATTTTCATTCATGTAAAAACTTGTATGTAATATTCTTTTATTGGGGCACTTCCAGGTTGTGGAAGTTGTCACCGATGATGTATATTATTTACTTTTCCGCACTAGGATAGACCCAAGGAGGGGAGCACAAGTAACCGGGTTCTGGAGTCCAGTGGGAGACCAACTCGAGGAGTCGAGTCCGGGTCTCCTAACTCTAGAATTGGTAGGGTTGCGTGCCGCTCTCGTAGGGGTCTAGGGGTGTGGGTTTGGCTATTCATCGCGACCGTGGAATCCGTGTTTTGTACTGGCTCGTATTGAAAACACGGACGTCCTAGTATATCCAATATTTTATATGATTCTTCTGCTGCGATATCTGTGATGTGATCATGAGATGTTCTGTGATAGATACAGTATATAGTATATGTGATATATTATATAGGTGTTACTTATGTTTTACACCCGAGCTAGCCCTGCCCCGCTCTGCCGTTAGTTACCTAACCTAACGGTGCACGAGGGGACATCGAGGCGAATGCGGATGGCATAAGTGTACGTCATATCTATCTGTGATGTTTAGGTATTTAAATGATGGGACTTCATTAATGTGATTAATGAAATAAAAGAAACCTAAGATGTTGTAGAATCGAATTTCAAAATAAAACAGGTAGCTACAATTCTTGCTTTGCATAGCGGTATATGTGATATATCCTGCACCTTATTCGATGAGGAAAGGACCGAGATCCCTTCAATGGGAGTGGCTCCTTTAGCAATAACTGGCAGATGCTACACACTCGGTTTGTCTTTTGATTGATTTTAAGAGTTTTTGCTTTGCACAGCGATATATATGATATATCCCGCACCTCATTCGATGAGGAAAGGACCGACGATCCCTTCACCGGGAGTGACTCCTTTAGCAAAACTAGAAAAGCCTCAAAAGCACTCCATTTTAAAAAATCATTTGATTCTACAACGATATCAAATTCATTACGCAATAGGTTTTCAGAAAAACCTGTCGTAGCCCTCCGTCATTTCAGATACGTACTAGTTAGTATTCGTGCTGCGGTTGTTTGGCCTCCGTCAAGGCGTAGTGTACGGTAGCTAACTAGTGCTTATCTGCTAGCATATGATGCGATTGGATTAGGGTATTCGTACGGCGTTGTTTGGCCTCCGTCAAGGGTCGTGTGGGTGGGTTTAATTCAATCAGGAAATGACGGGTTGAACTTGACTAGCGGACTATGGGTTGTTTGGCCTCCGTCAAGGTCATAGCGAGCTAGAGGCAAAATATTATCGGGAATTTCAAGTGTTGAAATTTGCAATGAGATTGCATACCTTCTATGAGATAGTTGGATCCCGATACCCACTGCGAGTAAGAGTTACTCCTGGGAGAGTTTTATACATTACAATTAGCCGATCAAGTAGGTGTCTAGAAAGGTGTCAACGGGGTTACGCCTCTGGGAAAACGAGGTTTACAGTAATTAGGTTCGTGCGAAAGCACGGGGGACCTCCCTCAAAGTACCGACACTGGCCTGGCTGAAAGATTGGCGAACTTGTAGTGTGTAATTAATCCCGGCTAGTCTTTCCTTTTAGGGTTTGAAGAAAGATTTGATAAAAAGCAGTGGAAGCCATCCTGATTAGATAAAATAAAAACCAATCTATTCTTGCAAGAGCGCACGCTGAGTGTTTTCTTCTCTCTCTCTCCTGGTAGCGACCATATCACGCCTTAATCAAGATAATAATACGGATTATTGACCGAACCCGCTTGTTTTACTGAGCTGGGGAACGTTGGTCCCGCTCCAACTTATAATTGTTATAAGACAGAGCAGGAAATTGGGGATCACCAGAATTCCCGTGCCGCCCAAACGTAGAGAGTGCATGCTGATGCATCTTCTTCGGGTGTGTTCGTTACACAGAACTGTTTCTCTGTATCCTCTACGTCCTGGGTATGTGATACCAGATCAGGATCCCAGATATGTAATCTGTTACATAGGGCTACAGAAAGATAGAGAACTGAGAACGGGTGATATGTTTCATGAGACAGAAAACGGGGCAAGTGTTGCAGCCAAGTCTGTTGGTCACTGTCACCCTGTATTCCAAATACATTGATTCTGAACGAATGTTGTTAGATACCGAACCTGATATACAAAATCATATCAATCTCTTTATTAGTAAAGAAATGATAAAATTTTGTATTGTTGGATAATGTTTTGAACATTTCCTATATCAAAAGTTGATCGGTTCAGGCACGTTATCTAAAAGCATTGATGTTCTAAATCAAACTACAGTTCTTAAGTATACGGAACACACACAAGAGGAAAAGTTCAGAAATGAACGGATCCTTCTTGAGGCATTGTAGACTAGGTCATATCAATGTGACCCGACTAGCTGAAGTTACATGTAGATGCACATTTAAATCAGTTTGAATCTACATCTTGTGAAACTTGCCAGTCATGTCACATAGATATAATGACACAAGCTCTGTTTATTGGAAACAGAGAAAGAGTTAGTGAACTCTTGGGATGATACATGTTGATGTATGTAGGTCCCCTGTCTACACATGCCTGGACCGGTTCTTTATACTTCATTACATTCTCTGATAATCTCTTTAGATTCAGACATATGTTCTTGTTGAAACACAAGTCCGAACCTTTTGGGATATTCATAGAATATAAGTTAGAAGTAGATAACCAAAATACGGGTATAAGTATTATGTCCTTTAATGTGATCAAGGAGGAGAATAATTGAGCATGGAATTCCTGGACTATTCTAAAGGAGAATGAGATTCTCTCTCAGAATTACTCCTCCGTATACACCATAGCACGATGGTATATCGGGGCGGAGCAGATACACCCTATTGGATATGGTGTGCTCTATGATGAGTACTACTGAGTAACTTTTTCCTATTGGGTGTTATGCACTTGAGAAGTTGCATACCTATTGAATAGGGTTCGAATCAAATCAGTTTCCTACCACTTCATATGTGATATGGAAAGGGAAGAGCCCATATCTTAAGTTGGTTAAGATTTGGGGTTGTCCGGCCTATGTCTAAAACCATAATCCGGACAAGTTCGAGGCAAGGTCTGTTATGTAGAACTGGAATAGTTCCAGCTATACAAGCTACAGCAGATGATTTGGTAGAACCAAAAGATTCAGTAGATTCCAACGAACCTCAGCCTCTCCGCCGATCTAGAAGGGTTCCTCACCCACCTGAGAGATACTTCGTTTTCTCTATGACAGTGGGAGCGAGGATTGCATCATGAGATGATGACCCAACTAGTTTCAACCTGGCCATCAGGAGTGGGACTCTGTAAGAATGGCTGGATGCTTAGCGATCTGAGATGGAATCCTTATACACCGACAAAGTATGGACTTTGGTTGCTATATCTGAAGGGTTAAATCCCCATCAGGAGCAAGTATATCTTGAGAAGATTACTTGGTGTACTTGGAAAAGTTGAGACTTTCAAAGCTAGACTTGTTAAAGGTCTACATCGTTGACCAGGTATGGATGATGATGAAACCTTTTCTAAGAAGCTATGCTTAAGTCCATCCAGATCCTACTTACCACGGCTGCATACCATGACTACGATCTCGTGGTTGGGTGTCATGACTGCTTTTCTAAATGATGTTTTAGAAGAGAGAGTCTATAAGTACACAGCCAGAGGACTTCGTAGACAGTGGGAGCAGCGGAAACGTACACAAGATGCTTTATAGGATAAAGCAGGTATCGCGGAGTTGGAACATCTGTTTTGATGCAGTAGTCAAATAGTTTGACATCATCAAAATGGTAGATGAACCTTGTATAAACAAAAA
This sequence comes from Agapanthus africanus, assembly GCA_030015575.1. Taxonomy (NCBI): domain Eukaryota; kingdom Viridiplantae; phylum Streptophyta; class Magnoliopsida; order Asparagales; family Amaryllidaceae; genus Agapanthus; species Agapanthus africanus. Next base: position 265,326,088 of record CM057344.1, on the reverse strand, counting down.
GGTAGTAGGGAGTATGGTAGTGATCCTCGTAGAGTACGTGGATGACATACTCTTGATAAGAAAAGAGTTTCTTATGCTACGCTCGATCAATCTCCGTTTATCACAAAGATTCTCCGTGTAGGATCAAAATGATACGTCCTAAATTCTGGGTTTTTGGATCTATGAGATAGATCTAATTGGATGTTAGGATTCTCACTAGTTGTAGTGAGATGGTATCAGTTGATCCTGGGGAGAATCTGTCACGACCCGAAAGTACGGAACGTGACTGGCACTTAGATTACGAGACGTCTAAAGGCGTACCGTAACCTAAGTCAGCCAAAGCCCAGAAATCTAATCCAAAATCAAAAGAGAGTGAAGGAAAACCATAAATGAAAACGGTTTTGAAATCAATTAAGTTGCATAGAATCCCTTTTTAAAACATCGAAAATTTCCGAAAATTTCGGCAGAGTCTCCCCTGTATTTTCTATCCCCCAAAATGGGTACAACAAGATAATAAACCTGTAATTATAAAAATGGTATCCCCAAGCGGGAGCTAGCTCTTCGCCCAAGGCGGATCACAACCACATGCAATATAATAGTAATATCAAGAAAAAGAGATGCAAATACCAGAAAACAGACGTCGGCTCAAGTGAGCTCGACCCAAAAGAAACCACAAATATACAAATCTCTCAGTCTCATCACTAGGTCGCATATACAATACAAGTGGTTGATGGAGAATATTAGATACAATGATAAAGCAAAAAGGAATAAAGTATACTCGCAACCCACCTATGGGCGATGTCGCGAGTCTGAGCAAAAGGAACTGATGACAAGATAGCCCGCCGCTACAAGACTGACGGGTCCGACCTGCAAGACACTGTGGCACAACGGGGGTGAGTTGCCAGCTCGTGAGTAAATATAACATCTAATAAGGCAATCGTAAGAATGCACGCAATGCACCACAACATGCATGTCCATATGTGATATAATATCTCTATTATGCATGCACAGGTATGCAATGTCATTTTTAAGTCTTTAAGTGTTTTAAATGCTAAGGGTATTGAATTCTTAACTTTAGAACATGAATATCTGTATAATAACTAAATACCATCAAGAAATCATCTGAAAACCCGTGTCAAGCATCGACACCAAATAGGAATCATATCTGTCTCAATATCGTGCTCCGTCTGTCCGGATCGGCCCATATCATAAATCTCACGACAACGGTCGGTATCCTCCGGATATCCGCCGCGCCAGACATCACCGGTAGGTAGTCTTCCCCTGCCAGGCTCATCGTCTACAACTCGATCTTCTTGCCCCGGGGTACCATAACGGGCCCACCATGTACCCGAGACGGTTCATCCACTCCTCGAATCGGGTCTCGAAATCCAACAGAAAACATGAAAACTCATGGTGGACGACACATACATTACGAGACAACCGCAACTTTGTTTTGAAAATGATAAATATAAGGTTTTGTTAAATTCTTGCGGTTTTCCCCAAAAATCCAGAAATCGCAGCAATACTGAAATCCTCAAGAAAATCATAATGTACACATGTTATATATGATAAATGTCTATGATATCAATGTGTATGATGTGAATTTTGGCTAGAGTTCTATGTAAATATGATGATGATGCGAGATATGTGCATGCGATGCAGTTTCATATATCAAGTATGAATGCAGGTGACGATATTAAGATAAACAGGTTCTATCGTGCACGTGGCATGTCAATTACCAAAGGCGTGTGTGTCACATGAATAGTGCGCGTGCAATAGATGCCAATGATAAGGTGTTCGTGTCCTACGAAATGATATCGCATATATGAAGGTGAATGTCCATGCAATCTAGCATACTGCTCGCTATAAGGGTATGCAGTGTACATGAATGGATAAACTAACTAACAATATAATCTTGCAAAAAGTAGGGTAATCCTAACTAGGGGGGGCGCCTTGCGCCATCCAGACGATTCCCCCATAGATGAATATATCTACTCACCAGAAATCCCCGCTAATCTGATCCGGCCACCGCTTTGCCTTTACGCGCCGTGTCCGATGTTTCTCCGACCGATCCTAAATTTGCACAACACCAAGTATAAGATTACATAACCCTAAATGATGCAAGTCACATTATACAAATATCGATGCTCACAAATTAATCATAGCATGCACTCGGTGCGCGGAAAAACGCACGAAAATCGCAATCCTTTAACAAAAATCGTCATTTCGGGGAAATCGACAAACTACCACCCGACTAGACGAAACCCCGCATTCGCGCATTCTAATAATCCTATACGAAGCTAATAATATTGCTAACCTAACGCCAATTGACCGCATTCTATTTTCTACAAAAATCTAGTAAGCGAATTCAACGCCGATTCAATGTAAACATCGATATTTTGTCGATTTAGCGAGCATATAAATACACCATTAACCACTACAACCAATTAGAAACCCAAAGCCCTAATTTAACTCTAACCCCATGCTTCAAACCCTAATCCACAATCAAATCCCTTACTTGAATTTTCAAAACTAACCATTTCAATGAAATTAATCATTTTAAAATACTAAACTAGCTTTATTAAACTACAAATTAACAACTAGTTTAAGATTATACCTCCCAAGTGAACCCCAACTTGCCCTTGCCCTTGATAGAACCCTCTTTTCACCTTGTTTTGAAACAATTTAGGGTGGGAAAGAGGTGGCTTAGGGTTTTGATTTGAATTAGAGAAGAAAAATGTGCATTTTTGTGGATTTTTATTGATTTTTAGCATGAAAATGAAGCAAGAATGAAGTGGGAATGGGAATTTCTGCAGGAAGAGGGTCGGCTGCAGCAATGGAGAGGGAATGAGGGAAATTTGGAGAAGTTTCTAGGTGATTAAACACACCATGTAACCATTTAATGCTTTCATTTCAACCTTTTTACAAAAAAACCCCTTTTTAAGCCATTTTTTTCATAATTTTCCCACCAAAAATCTAAAAGTTTGCAAGACATGATATAATTTTATTAACACCATATTTTAGCTTATAAAGACTCCTAATTAAGAAATTTACCTAATTAAATTTGTATTTATCCCTAATTAAATGTATTTAAAAAGGCTTAAAATAATAAAAAAATAATTAATTACGATTTTTTTTTATTTAACTAGAAAATTATAAATGACATTTTAGTGACAAAATTATAGTAATATCTTATTTAAATTTTGTATAATTAGGTCTACAATGAAAAATATCAATTTTGACTTTTTACGGAAAAAGCCGAAAAATTGGCCGATTACCGAAAAACTGCTTAAACGATTTTCGAAGGGTTACAATCTTCCCCCCTTAAAGAAATTCGGTCCCCGAATTTAGAATTTAGCTACGCGTACCTTCAAAAAGATGGGGATATCTCTTCCTTATCTCGACCTCGGTCTCCCAGGTGACCTCCTCGCTGTTCGGGCCACGCCAAAGAACCTTGACAGACGGTATGACCTTCGACCTCAATTTCTTCACCTGCCGATCCAAGATGACAACCGGCTGCTCGGTGAAAGAAAGGTCACGCTCTAACTGGATCGTCTGGTGCTGAATCGCCTGGGAAGGATCATGAAGGTACTTGCGGAGCATCGAGACATGGAATACGGGGTGAACATCGGGGAAGCTGGGCGGAAGAGCTAACCGATAAGCGACTGGACCAACACGCTCTAGGATCTCGAAAGGACCAACATATCTAGGACTCAGCTTCCCTTTCCGCCCAAATCTCATCACACCCTTCATCGGAGAGACCTTCAGGAAAACATGATCGCCAACAGCGAACTCGAGTCGGCGACGACGCCTGTCAGCATATGATTTCTGCCTGCTCTGTGCCGCTCTCATCCTGTCCCGAATCAGCTGTATCTTCTCGGTCGTCTCCTGTACGATCTGAGGCCCTAAAATACTGCTCTCCCTGAGCTCTGTCCAACATACAGGCGATCGACATCTCCTCCCATATAAAGCCTCGAAAGGTGCCATCTGAATCGTCTCCTGGAAGCTATTATTGTAGGAAAACTCGATCAGAGGCAAATGACGATCCCAGCTACCACCGAAATCTGAAACACAAGCTCTGAGCATGTCCTCAAGAGTCTGAATAGTACGCTCCGACTGACCGTCAGTCTGAGGATGAAAGGCTGTGCTAAAACTCAATCGGGTGCCCAAAGCTTCCTGTAGTTTCTGCCACAATCGGCTGGTAAACTGGGTGCCACGGTCGGACACGATGCAAGTCGGAACACCATGCAGTCGCACTATCTTATCAATATAAACCTGGGCGTACTGAGAAAATCCAAAAGTGGTCTTCACTGGCAGAAAGTGAGCCGCTTTTGTCAATCGATCCATAATCACCCAAATAGAGTCATACCCTCGACTGGTCCTGGGTAGACCCACAACGAAGTCTATGGAGACCTGCTCCCACTTCCACTCAGGGATGGGCAAAGGCTGTAACTCGCCGGCTGGCCTCTGGTGCTCAGCCTTGACTTGCTGACAAGTCAGGCATCTCGACACAAAGTCTGTAATATCCTTCTTCATCCTGTCCCACCAGTAAACCTCTCTCAAATCACGGTACATCTTGGTGGAACCTGGATGCACACTGTATACTGATCTATGTGCCTCCTTGAGAATATCACGCCTCAGTCCCTCTGAATCTGGCACACACAGTCGAGTCCAAAATCGAAGTATCCCCTGATCATCAATCACGAACTCAGAAACTCTGCCCTGCCGAATCTGCTCAATAATCTCTAATGTACGGGCATCGCCGGACTGTGCCTCGTGGATACGGTCAAGTAACTGTGGGCGTGCTCTGAAATGGGCCAGCTGTCCTCCTGTAGGAGTAAACTCGAACTGCGCTCTGCTATCACATAAAACCTGCCAATCCGCCGTCGACTGCATCTGTGCTGCGCTCAAACAAGATAAGCTACCTCCGGGCCTCCTACTCAAAGCATCTGCCACCACATTCGCCTTGCCCGGATGGTATAAAATCTCGCAGTCATAATCCTTCACCAACTCCATCCAACGGCGCTGTCTTAGGTTCAGGTCTCGCTGCTGGAAGATATACTTCAAACTCTTGTGGTCAGTGAATATCTGACACGACTCACCGTATAGGTAATGTCTCCAGATCTTAAGTGCAAATACCACTGCAGCCATTTCTAAATCATGGGTGGGGTAGTTCTGTTCGTGTTTCCTCAGCTGCCGAGAAGCATACGCGATAACTCTGTCATGCTGCATCAACACACATCCCAGCCCCACTCTAGAAGCATCACAATATACCACGAACCCGCCTGATCCTGAAGGCAATGCTAACACTGGTGCAGTAGTCAGACGAGTCTTCAACTGCTGGAAGCTATCCTCACATGCCTGGGTCCAATCAAAAGGAACCCCCTTCCGGGTCAACCCGGTCAACGGTGCAGCAATGCGGGAGAAATCCTGGACAAAACGTCGATAATAGCCGGCCAGACCTAGAAAGCTACGAACCTCCGTAACTGATACTGGCCTAGGCCAACGCTGAACTGCCTCGATCTTCTTCGGGTCCACGCAAATACCGTCTCTCGTCACCACATGACCCAAGAAATCGACACTGTCTAGCCAGAATGCGCAGTTGGAGAATTTGGCGAACAGCTGATGCTCCGTCAAAGTCTGCAATGTGATACGTAAGTGCTGCCCATGCTCCTCCCGGCTCCGAGAATAAACCAAGATGTCGTCAATGAACACAATGATGAACTGATCGAGATACGGCCTGAATACACGGTTCATCAAATCCATAAATGCTGCCGGGGCATTGGTGAGCCCGAACGACATCACCAAGAACTCGTAATGACCATAACGAGTACGGAAGGCGGTCTTCGGAATATCCTCCTTCCGAACCCGCAACTGGTGATAACCTGACCGTAAATCAACCTTCGAGAAAAACCCTGCACCCTGGAGCTGATCAAATAAGTCATCAATGCGGGGTAGGGGATACCTGTTCCGCACAGTAACTCGGTTCAGCTGACGGTAATCAATGCATAAACGCATACTTCCGTCCTTCTTCTTAACAAACAAGACGGGAGCGCCCCAAGGTGACACACTCGGTCGGATAAGCCCTTTGTCCAGCAAGTCCTGTAACTGATCCTTTAGCTCTCTCAGCTCCGCCGGGGCCATCCGATAAGGAGGTATAGAAATAGGCCCCGTGCCGGGGATTAAGTCAATACAGAACTCAATCTCGCGCTCTGGTGGCAGACCAGGCAGCTCATCAGGGAATACATCAGGAAACTCTCTCACAACAGGGACCTGGTCCAACGGAACCTCTGTGGAGCTAGTATCACAAACATAGGCTAAGAATCCCTGACACCCTTTCCTTAAGAGCTGACCAGCGCGAAGAGAAGAAATCAAGCTGGGAAGGGTAGCGCTACGATCTCCCTGAATAATAAGAACCGGCTCACCAGGAAAACTGAATCTGACTGCTTTTTCACGGCAGTCCACGGATGCATAACAGATGGCTAGCCAGTCCATACCAAGAAGAACGTCAAAGTCTAGCATATCGAGGAGAATCAAATCTACTGAAGAATCTCTCTCCCCGATACGAACGGAACAAGATCGGTATACAAAACGGGCAACAAAAGACTCGCCTACCGGGGTAATAACGACAAGCGGCTGATCTAACGGACAAGACTCTCGGCCCAACCTCGGTGCAAAATACGTGGATACATAGGAATGTGTGGAGCCTGGATCAAATAATATCCGTGCATCAAAAGAACATACTGGCAGAGTACCTGTCACGACGGCATTGGATGCCTGTGCATCCTGAGGAGTCAACGCGAACACTCGGGCCTGTCCACCACTAATAGCTGGCTGTCCTCTGCCTCTACCTCGGCCTCTGCCTCTGCCTCTGTCGCCTCGTCCTCTCGGAACTGGACCGCCACGCCCACGGCCTCTGGAAGCATCTGGCTGGCGTGAAGCATCATCAGGAGTAGGAAGTAAAGCTCTCTGAGAAGGTGGTGAGGGTGGTAAAGTCACGTGCGGGACTGTCGCCGCTCCCTGGCGTCCTATGGTACAGTCTCTGACACGGTGATACTGACTCCCACACCGAAAACATCCTGGAGACGACTGCTGGGTCTGTGGATATGAACCAATTAACTGACCTCGTCTCAATCCTCTGCCTCCACCATCTCCCGGAAATAATCTATCACGATGTCTGCCCATCTGCCGCTGAGCTGGCATATCAGTACGGATCCTCTTCAGCCCAGAAGCGACCGGAGTCTCAGAAATACGCTCCTCCAAAAGTAAGGCTGCATCCATCGCGGCTGCGTATGTATCAAAGTGCTGGGTGCCGATGGCAAGGAATAGCTGTGTATCAAGCCCTCGCACAAACCTCTTTATTCTCTTCTCTTCTGTGTCGACTAGGTACGGAGCATATCGAGACAACTGGGTAAACTGTATATCATACTCCGACACTGTCATCCCAGGAGTCTTGCGCAAAGACTCAAAACTACGGGCTCGAGCATCTCGGACACTCTCCGGAAGAAAACGGGTAAGAAATGCAGCTGTAAACTCATCCCAGGTCATAGAAGGCAGACCTGCAGCTCGGCCTCTCTCTACTGAGTCGTACCATGTCTGGGCAAGACCCTCCAGACGAAAACTCGCAAACTTCACCAATCTATCCTCAGAACACCTCAACGAACGGCCAATCCGTGCCATCCTATCGAGAAATGCCTGTGGGTCCTCTGTCGCATCTGTACCGGTAAAAGCTGGAGGTCTCAATCTCATGAACTCCTGTAGTGAAACAGGGATAGTCTCCGTAGTAGCAGCAGGAGTGACCATCTGTGCAGCAGGTACGATCGTGGTCTGTGCGGTGGAAGGAACGTCCTCGGATCTCTGTGCCCGGCTGGACTCAACTAAAGATCCCATCATCTGCCGCAACTCTTGCATGCCGGCCTCTAATCTGGCAATACGGTCAGGATAAGGTGGATCAGTATGACCCTGAGGGGTAGGAGTATCCTCCCGCTCGATCCTCGCCTCAGACGGGCCCGCCCGAATCTCATCCCTAGCGGCATCCCGCTGAGCTCTCGTAGTCTTTGGCGGCATCGAAGCTGGAATAAGAAATAGAACTGATAAGGACATTGCAATTGGATCAAGGAATACAAGGAATCACGAAAGGAAATACAAGCAATTATGCCCTAAGGTCACTTAGGCGGAGTACCGTATCGTAAGTATGCCGCGGATCATACCCACGCTACGCCACTCTGCTTAAGTCACCTACTCCATCTACCAAGGTCGTCCTACACTCAGAATGGTAAAACCTACGCTCTGATACCAACTTTGTCACGACCCGAAAGTACGGAACGTGACTGGCACTTAGATTACGAGACGTCTAAAGGCGTACCGTAACCTAAGTCAGCCAAAGCCCAGAAATCTAACCCAAAATCAAAAGAGAGTGAAGGAAAACCTTAAATGAAAACGGTTTTGAAATCAATTAAGTTGCATAGAATCCCTTTTTAAAACATCGAAAATTCCCGAAAATTTCGGCAGAGTCTCCCATGTATTTTCTATCCCCCAAAATGGGTACAACAAGATAATAAACCTGTAATTATAAAAATGGCATCCCCAAGCGGGAGCTAGCTCTTCGCCCAAGGCAGATCACAACCACATGCAATATAATAGTAATATCAAGAAAAAGAGCATAAAAGAGATTCAAATACCAGAAAACACACGTCGGCTCAAGTGAGCTCGACCCAAAAGAAACCACAAATATACAAATCTCTCAGTCTCATCACTAGGTCGCATATACAATACAAGTGGTTGATGGAGAATACTAGATACAATGATAAAGCAAAAAGGAATAAAGTATACTCGCAACCCACCTATGGGCGATGTCGCGAGTCTGAGAAAAAGGAACTGATGACAAGATAGCCCGCCGCTACAAGACTGACGGGTCCGACCTGCAAGACACTGTGGCACAACGGGGGTGAGTTGCCAGCTCGTGAGTAAATATAACATCTAATAAGGCAATCATAAGAATGCACGCAATGCACCACAACATGCATGTCCATATGTGATATAATATCTCTAGTATGCATGCACAGGTATGCAATGTCATTTTTAAGTCTTTAAGTGTTTTAAATGCTAAGGGTATTGAATTCTTAACTTTAGAATATGAATATCTGTATAATAACTAAATACCATCAAGAAATCATCTCAAAACCCGTGTCAAGCATCGACACCAAATAGGAATCATATCTGTCTCAATATCGGGCTCCGTCAGTCCGGATCGGCCCATATCATAAATCTCACGACAACGGTCGGTATCCTCCGGATATCCGCCGCGCCAGACATCACCGGTAGGTAGTCTTCCCCTGCCAGGCTCATCGTCTACAACTCGATCTTCTTGCCCCGGGGTACCATACCGGGCCCACCATGTACCCGAGACGGTTCATCCACTCCTCGAATCGGGTCTCGAAATCCAACAGAAAACATGAAAACTCATGGTGGACGACACATACATCACGAGAAAACCGCAACTTTGTTTTGAAAATGATAAATATAAGGTTTTGTTAAATTCTTGCGGTTTTCCCCAAAAATCCAGAAATCGCAGCAATACTGAAATCCTCAAGAAAATCATAATGTCCACATGTTATATATGATAAATGTCTATGATATCAATGTGTATGATGTGAATTTTGGCTAGAGTTCTATGTAAATATGATGATGATGCGAGATATGTGCATGCGATGCAGTTTCATATATCAAGTATGAATGCAGGTGACGATATTAAGATAAACAGGTTCTATCGTGCACGTGGCATGTCAATTACCAAAGGCGTGTGTCACATGAATAGTGCGCGTGCAATAGATGCCAATGGTAAGGTGTTCGTGTCCTACGAAATGATATCGCATATATGAAGGTGAATGTCCATGCAATCTAGCATACTGCTCGCTATAAGGGTATGCAGTGTACATGAATGGATAAGCTAACTAACAATATAATCTTGCAAAAAGTAGGGTAATCCTAACTAGGGGGGGCGCCTTGCGCCATCCAGACGATTCCCCCATAGATGAATATATCTACTCACCAGAAATCCCCGCTAATCTGATCCGGCCACCGCTTTGCCTTTACACGCCGTGTCCGATGTTTCTCCGACCGATCCTAAATTTGCACAACACCAAGTATAAGATTACATAACCCTAAACGATGCAAGTCACATTATACAAATATCGATGCTCACAAATTAATCATAGCATGCACTCGGTGCGCGGAAAAACGCACGAAAATCGCAATCCTTTAACAAAAATCGTCATTTCGGGGAAATCGACAAACTACCACCCGACTAGACGAAACCCCGCGTTCGCGCATTCTAATAATCCTATACGAAGCTAATAATATTGCTAACCTAACGCCAATTGACCGCATTCTATTTTCTACAAAAATCTAGTAAGCGAATTCAACGCCGATTCAATGCAAACATCGATATTTTGTCGATTTAGCGAGCATATAAATACACCATTAACCACTACAACCAATTAGAAACCCAAAGCCCTAATTTAACTCTAACCCCATGCTTCAAAACCTAATCCACAATCAAATCCCTTACTTGAATTTTCAAAACTAACCATTTCAATGAAATTAATCATTTTAAAATACTAAACTAGCTTTATTAAACTACAAATTAACAACTAGTTTAAGATTATACCTCCCAAGTGAACCCCAACTTGCACTTGCCCTTGATAGAACCCTCTTTTCACCTTGTTTTGAAACAATTTAGGGTGGGAAAGAGGTGGCTTAGGGTTTTGATTTGAATTAGAGAAGAAAAATGTGCATTTTTGTGGATTTTTATTGATTTTTAGCATGAAAATGAAGCAAGAATGAAGTGGGAATGGGAATTTCTGCAGGAAGAGGGTCGGCTGCAGCAATGGAGAGGGAATGAGGGAAATTTGGAGAAGTTTCTAGGTGATTAAACACCCCATGTAATCATTTAATGCTTTCATTTCAACCTTTTTACAAAAAAAACCCTTTTTAAGCCATTTTTTTCATAATTTTCCCACCAAAAATCTAAAAGTTTGCAAGACATGATATAATTTTATTAACACCATATTTTAGCTTATAAATACTCCTAATTAAGAAATTTACCTAATTAAATTTGTATTTATCCCTAATTAAATGTATTTAAAAAGGCTTAAAATAATAAAAAAATAATTAATTACGAATATTTTTTTTATTTAACTAGAAAATTATAAATGACATTTTAGTGACAAAATTATAGTAATATCTTATTTAAATTTTGTATAATTAGGTCTACAATGAAAAATATCAATTTTGACTTTTTACGGAAAAAGCCGAAAAATTGGCCGATTACCGAAAAACTGCCTAAACGATTTTCGAAGGGTTACAGAATCATTGGAAGTGTTCCAGGATGATGAAGACGACTGAATGTCAGTCACAGGCATTGTCTTAATCCTCTGTAAAGGGACGGTATGTTGGAAGAGTTCCAAGCAAGATACCGTGACATACTAGACGATAAAGGCAGGATACATTGCTACTTAAGATGCTACCAAAGAGGCTGTTTGGGTGTATATTGGTTCATGAGATGAACTACGTTCCTACCATTGTGTGACAATGGAGTTGTGGCTTATGCCAAGGAACGCCCGTCCCATCAGTGATCCAGACATATTCTAAGGCAGTATCACTTGATCATGGAGATGGTTGATCTCAAGGGTGATCGAGGTTTGGAGAGTAGACTCAGAGGACAACACAGCGGATCTACTCACAAAGGCCTGTTCCCAGAGAGAGACTTTTATGGGATGGTTGAGTATGAGATACTACAATCACTGCTATCATATGGCCCTAGTGCAAGTGGGAGATTGTTAGTTATATGTATGCCCTAGAGGCCATTACTGTACATAGGATGTATATTGTAGTGGATGCTGGGACGTATATAGGGAGGACTTTCTTGCTCGACATGATAGTATGCTATCTGGTTGAACTTTACCTTAACGTGTATGCTGATTGTCTCTCTGTTACATGTTGGTAAAGCCCTTAGGATCTGTACTTGACTACCTGGACTATGATGCGGATCATACTAGTGGGGACACGGTAGTCCATAAGTACATCCTTCAAAGTCCCTAGTCGTGGGTGTATCGAGACGGGGCATCGATATACCAGAGTAGACTAGCGTGTACCTTCTCGACCCATACAGATGGGCGATGGATGATCCCATATCCATTGGTGTTTGACATCAGAGATGATATACGGGTGCTCAGTAGAGACTGGGTACACTGGACGGACTCGCCGAGAACTCCCAGATGGTATTATACCTCACGTCAGATGGCAGTTCTCTGGTGACACTGGTACAGAGTAGTCTGTTGACCCGAGATCGTCATAGAGTCTTGTGTGGTTCCCACTGTGCTTTGATTTCCATCTTACCACGTCCAAGAGGGCATGCAAAACGGTGGTTTTTGGGTAAAGTCCCGAGTCACATGGAGGCAATGAGCGATAGGAGGGGATTCGTCTCTCCCGGTATAGGGAGTTGATGTTGCGCTGTGTTCGATTGGCTATAACAGGAAATCCCTGGCCAGGGTTGCTGAGATTTACTGGTAAGTGTTACCAGTAGTATCTCGAACAGTTATAGACCTCATATCGACACGACTTATCGAGCTATTGGGGTCTGACGTTTACCACCCCTAGGCGAGATATGCGACATATCAGACGATCAGACCGGACTGTATGGTAGTGTTACTGGTTGGATTCACTGGAGTGTGAGCGGGCTTGCTCGTCGATCTTCAGATCGCTCAATACCCGGGTGGCCGTTACGTTTAGCAGACCGCTTGCGGCTTGTGGGTGTTTGATATGATCATCATCTGCTAACGGCGTATTGACGAGTCTTTAGAGTCCTACACAGAGGTTTCCTGGCTCAAGCGAAACGAAATAGGAGCGCATATGAGATATGTCCGGGACCGAGAATAATACGGTATGTGATACTGTATTCGATTCTCGCGATGTGACATTGAACGGTTATATGCGATATAGCCGGGTTATCGGATCAAGTGTTGATTCGATAAGTTGTTACTGATGATACCAGTCGGTTATGTGCGACATGACCGAATCGTTAAATCAAGTGTTGATTTAATGATTTAATGCATAATTGTATATTTGATATATTACTTTGCATTAACTAGTATCGGTTCACTTTAAAATGGATTTTCTCACTCGGGTGTGCGCATTGCATATGCGATATGATTTTGTGCACTTGCTTGTATCATGTTTGATGATGCATGCCAAACTTGGTTAAGTGTAAAGAATGAACCATGGTAATGAATGGGTTAGGGTTTTGATTTTTATTTATTCATTTATCTTTCTTATTTATTCTTTTTGGAAAAAGGAAAAAGAAAGATAAATGGTGGCATGTTTTGGATTTAGTTGAAGTTTCTTGAAACTTTGACTAAGTCTTCATTCTTGTCCTATTCTTAACCCTAACCATTTTGACTAACCTAAGTTAATTCTCTACACTTAACTAGAGTTAAAAGTATGATAAGTATTGTTTTATTTTCTATTTTTAATTTAAGACTTATCATATCTTCATCTTCTTCTTCTTTTCTTCAAGTGAAGAAACCTTCACTCCATCAATGGTGATTGTTGGAAAAGAGTGAGAAATCCAATTCTAAAGTCTACCCACTTCCTATTTCTTCATCCTCTACCTCTTGCCAAGTAGTAGAGTGTGTTTCCTTCACAAGTTTTCAAAGCTAGGTGAAGGTGGAGCTTGATCTATCGATGCCTTGACGTAGATCATCTTCGGCATGGACATCGACGACCTAGCTCGCTTATTCTCCGATGAAGTCGACGCTAGAGCCCGGATTTGATTTGGACAGCGGAGAGGACCTCATCTCGGAGCCGTGGAGGTGGAGGACCGGATCTACAAAGGTTGTATATCCATATCCCTTAGTTAAGTGTTAACTAGTTTGCTTTTTCGCCTAGATTTCTAGCCAACGATCTGTTGTCGGGTCTCTCGGCACCTAGATTTTTTGAAATTGGCATGTTCGATGCCTTGTGAGACCTCACTAGTGTGCCTAGGAACCCTATACAACCATGCCAATTTCAAAAATTATTGATGCCGAGAAACCCTAACACGGATCGTTAACTAGATGTTTAGGCGAAAAGGTAAACTAGTTAACTACTTAACTAGAAGTGAGAAGCTACAACCTTTGTAGATCCGGATTTCCACTTCCTTAGCTCCACGTGGGTGTCCTCTCGCTGTCCATCATGAATCCCGAACCCAATCGTCGGCTTCATCGGAGAAACGGGCGAGCTAGGTCATCGGCTTCGTGTCAAAGACGATCTACGTCGAGGTTGCACTAGTTCAAGCTCCGACTTCACAAAGTTATGAAACTTGTGAAGAAAACACCCAAAACAACTTGGAAAGAGGTAGAGGGTGAAGAAATAGGAGGTGGGTTCACTTTAGAATTGGATTTATCTCACTAGAACTCAAGTTGCCATTAAAGTCGCAAGCTTTTTCTTTTTAGAAGAAGAAGATGATGAAGCTAGTTATGATAAGTTCTCTATTGAAAATCAAAAGAAAATACAAACTTATCATAACTTTAACTAGGGTTAAGTGTAGAGAATAAACCATGGTCATTTGAGTGGGTTAGGGTTAAGCATGAAGACAAGAATGGTTAGCAAAGTCAAAGCTTCATGAAGCTTCAATATGAAACAAAAATTGCCACCATTTTCATCTTAAAGTTTATGCAAATAAATGAATAAACAAATAAATGAATAAATGCATAATCAAAACCCTAATCTCAAGTTAACTATGGTTTAATTCTATACACTTAACCATATGATCAAGTATCATCAAACATGATACAAATATGTGCACAAAAGTATATCACATATACAATGTGTAAATCAAGTAAGAAAAATCCGTTTAAAATGAACCAATACTAGTTAATGCAAAGTAATATATCAAATATATAATTATACATTAAATTATTAAATCAACACTTGATTCAATGATCCGGTCATGTCGCACATAACCGACTAGTATTCAATGCATCGATTTATCAAATCAA
Organism: Agapanthus africanus; assembly: GCA_030015575.1. Taxonomy (NCBI): domain Eukaryota; kingdom Viridiplantae; phylum Streptophyta; class Magnoliopsida; order Asparagales; family Amaryllidaceae; genus Agapanthus; species Agapanthus africanus. The sequence continues at coordinate 265,311,071 of CM057344.1, read as the reverse complement.
TGATTCGATAACTAGGTCATATCTCATACAACCAATCGAAACATTAATCGCGAGAATCAAATACGGTATCACATACACACATTATTCTCGGTCCCGCACATATCTCATATGCACTCCTATTTCGTTTCGCTTGAGCTAGGAAACCTCTGTGTAGGACTCTAAAGACTCGTCAATACGCCGGTAGCAGATGATGATCATATCAAGCACCCACAAGCCGCAAGCGGTCTGCTAAACGTAACGGCCACCCGGGTATTGAGCGATCAGAAGATCGACGAGCTAGCCCACTCACACTCCTGCGAATCCGACCAGTAACACTTACCATACAGTCCGGTCTCTTCGTCTGATATATCGCATATCATGTCTAAGGGTGGTAAACGTCAGACCCCAATAACCCGATAAGTCGTGCCGATGTGAGGCTCATAACGGGTCGAGAAACTACTGGTAACACTTACCAGCAAATCTCTGATCAGCCCTGGCCAGGGACTTCCCTGCTACGGCCAATCGAGCACTGCGCAACATCAACCCCCAATACCGGGATAGACGAAACCCCTCCTATCGCTCATTGCCTCCATGTGACTCGGGACTGTGCCCAAAGACCACCGTTTTGCACGCCCTCATGGACGTGGTAAGGTGGAGATCAAAGCACAGTGGGAATCACACAAGACTCTATGACGATCTTGGGTCTACAGACTAACCTGTACAAGTGTCACCTGAGAACTGCCATCTGACGTGAGGTATAATACCATCTGGGAGTTCTCGGCGAGTCCGTCCAGTGTACTCAGTCTCCACTGAGCACCCGTATACCATCTCTGATGTCAAACACCAATGGATATGGGATCATCCATCGCCCATCACATGGGTCGAGAAGCGTATACGCTAGTCTACACTGGTATATCGATGCCCCGTCTCGATACACCCACGACTAGGGACCTTGAAGGATGTACTTATGGACTACCACGTCCCCACTAGTATGATCTGCATCATAGTCCAGGTAGTCAAGTACAAATCCTAAGGGCTTTACCAACATGTAACTATAAGAAAGTATAAAGAGACTAGTGTACATGTTAAGATAAAGAGCAACCAGATAGCATACTATCATGTCGAGCAAGAAAGTCATCTCTATATATGTCCAAGCATCCAATATAATATACATCATCTGTACAATACTGGCCTCTAGGGCATACATACAACTAACACATGGGACCACATACTTCACTATGTATCAGTCCTAAGAGTTCCATAACTCTTTCTCCGTGTCTACTAAACGGAGTTTTGGTCATTTTTCCTTTGAGACATGAATGGAAAGTTTCATAAGATGATAATTCGAACGCATTTAAATAACCATCTTTATGTAACTTAGCTAGTCGTGTCGCATTGATATGACCAAGTCTACAATACCACAAGAAGGATTCGTTCATTTCTGAACTTTTCCTCTTGTGTGTGTTCTATATATTAAGAACTGTGTTTTGATTTAGAACGTATATGCCATTATTTAATGAGCCTGATCCAATCAAATTTTGATTTAGGAAGATGTTCAAAACATTATCCTGTATTACAAAATTATATCCTTCTTTACTTAATAAAGAAACTGATATAATGTTGCGTATCATGTTCAGTATATAATAGCATTCGTTCAGAATTAATGTATTACCACTTGGTAATACAAGGTGATATTCGCCAACTACTTTGGCTGCAACATTTGCACCATTCCTTACTCTTACGGAATGATCACCCATTCCCAGTTCTCTACCTTTCTTTAGCCCATGCAATATATTGCATATGTGGGATCCTGATCCGGTATCTAATGCCCAGGACGTAGAGTAAACTGAGAAACAGTTCTCGGTAACTAACACATCCGAAGAAGATACATCAATATGTTTATTCTTCGTTTGGGCGGCGTGTGAATTCAGGTATTCTCCTATTTCCTGTTCAGTCTTATAACAATTATAATAAAGAACGGGACCAACGTTCCCCTGCTCAGTATAACAAGCGGGTTCGGTCAATACATCCATATTATTTTCTTGATTAAGGCCTGACATGGTCTCTACCTGGAGAGAGAGAGAAGAAAAACACTTTAGCGTGTGCTCGTGCGAGATTAGATTGGTTATTATCTTATCTAATCAGGATGGCTCCCACTGTTTTAATCAAATCTTCCTTTAAACCCTAAAAGGTAAGATTAGCGGAGATTAATTACACCTTATAAGTACGTCAATCTTTCAGCCAGATCAGTGCTGGTACTTTGAGGAAGGTTCCCCGTGCTTTTGCACGGACCTAATTAAAATAAACCTCAATTTTCCAGAGGCTTAACCCCGTTAACACCTTTCTAGACACCAACTTGATCGGCTAATTGTCATGTGTAAAACTCCCCTAGGAGTAACTCTTACTCGCAGTGGGTATCGGGATCCATCTATCTGATAGAAGGTATGCGATCTCATTGCAAATTTCTACACTTGAAATTCACGATAATGCTTTTACCCTTAGTGACTTATGACCTTAACTATAGTCAGCAAATCATAAGCACTAGTCAAGTTCTACCTGTCATTTCTTGATTAATTTAGACCCATCCATATGACCCTTAACTATGGCCAACAAAGTCATATGACTGTCCTAATTAATCACATCTTATGTTATATAGGAAAAAACATCACTCAGCTACCGTACACTGCGCCTTACCTATGGTCAACAAACGCAACACAAATACTAAGTAGTCTATTTCCTAAAATGACAGAGAGTTACGCAGGTTTTTCAGAAAACCATGAGCGTAATGAACTTGATATCGTTGTAGAAACAAGTGTTTTTGAAAAACGATTGTTTTTTAGGCTTTTCTAGTTTTTCTAAAGAGGTCACTCCTGGTGAAGGGATCTCGGCTCTTTCCTCATCGAATAAGGTGCAGGGTATATCATATATACCGCGGTGCAAAGCAAGAACTATATAAGCAGTCAAAAACAAAATCGTGAGTTTGTAGCATCTGCCAGTTTTACTAAAGTGGTCACTCCCGGTGAAGGGATCTCGGCTCTTTCTCATCGAATAAGGTGCAGGGTATATCATATATACCGCTACGCAAAGCAAAACTGTAGCTACCCTTTTTTATAAAGTTTTGATTCTACAACATCTTTTAGGTTTCTTTTCTTTTATTAATCTCATTAATAAAACCCGTCATTTAAGCTTGCTAAGCTTCACTGAAGAAACGAAAGCAGTAATTTATATATATCAACATATACATATAGTATAAGCATTCGTCACAGGCAGTAATATGATCTCAACACAGAACATTGCAGCAGAAGTCAACATATGAAATATTTGATATACTAGGACATCCGTGTTTTATTTTGAGCCTTTAAAAAACACGGATTCCACAGTCGCGATGAATAGCCAAACCCACATCCCTAGACCACTACGAGAGCAGCAAGTAACCCTGCCAATTCTAGGGTTAGGAGACCCGGTCTCGACTCCTCGAGATGGCCTCCCACTAGAACCTAGAACCCGGTTACTTATGCTCTCCGCCTTGGGTCTATCCAAATGCGGAAAAGTAAATAATATACAACGGTGACAACATTCTCAACCCGGAAGTTCCCCAATAAAAGAATGTTATATACAAATGAATTTTACATGAATGAAAATAAAAACCCTCATCTTACAAAAAAAACCCGGCTATTCAGAACACGACGATCCAATATAACATATCACAGCAACACATAATATCTCATATCATCAACGTAAGCAAGTATGCGTCTCCCGATTGTCGTTGATGTATAGCAAAGAAGACGGCGATACACCACATACTACGCTTACGGTCATAGAAAAGAAAGTGTAAAACTACAACATTTGGAATCCACAATCACTTTAGACATCTTAAATCCGAAATATCATATACTTCGCATTTCAAGCCTAACTATATGAATTCCACATATTGTATCACATTCCAGATAAATAGACAATGTTAAACTTTCCGATCGAATCAACGAATACAAAAGATCTCCAGAAAACTCAACACTTTAGTAAAATTAAAAATCCTCAGAAGCATGTAGTAATACATACGGATGAACCGTAGAAATAACTATCCCTGACACCCAAGTACTGCCGCGGAACCGCCGCCAAATGCATGTTATGGCCGCGGTTCTGCGGTGACTTAAAGGCTATAGTGACTCGTATTTCACAGTAATCCATACAATTACCTTCTTGATTTTTTTAGTATTTTTAATATGGATTTTTTAAAAAATTTCCAGAGAGGGGGTCAAATATGACGTTTCGGGGTTCGATCGGACTTTTAACTTCGTCTACACGTCGCCTAATGCTCTAGCTAGGCTCTGATACCACTGTTAGGCTACTAGGCACTATCACAAGGATCTATAAAGCATCAACCATGCCAAATCTTAAATTTTCAAGTGCCGAACAACCTAAAGCGAGGATCTTAACTAGAGAATTAGGTTTAACAAAGCATGTAAACAACTTTACATCTAAGAGAGAGGGATTACAACCTTTGTAGTCTGTTCCTTCGCTTCGTAAGCATCGAGTAGAAGTCCCTTCGCTTCGATCCATGATCTTCCGAACTCAAGAGAGTCTCCACAAGTCGAATGATCCATTCTTGCTTGAAGTCTTCCTTTTCGAAGATGATCTACCTTGAAGAATCTCAAACTCAAGCTCTCACTTCTCCAATCAAGTATTAGAGAAGTGAACACCCTAATCAAAGTGGCTAGAATAGATGAGGATGATGAAGTAGGAATTTAGCTCTCTTTTATTTTCAATTTCTCATACTAAATCATCACATATAAAAAGCTAGCAAGCTTTTTCAAGGAAGAAGAAGAAGAAAAGCTTTTGTGATGAATAATGAAATTATTGTTGTGGTTACAAATCCAACCATGGGTTAAGTATGAAGGCTTAACTCTTGTAGAGATTTAACTAGGGTAAAGGGTTTGGGTTGGGTTAAGAAATATCTTCACAAAATATCAATACAAAATATCTAAGCTTAAAACAAAATAAAGCTTCTAGAAGCTTCATGGAAAAGCTAACCCAAATGCTAACCCAAATCAAACCCTAACTTGTTTAATCTCCACAAATCTTGTTGTATTTGTAATCATAACTTATTACAATATTATATATCACATATATAATATATTTTGCAACAAAAGAAAATAATACAATTAACATATATCACATATATATCAATGTATTATCCAGTGAGAAAATGAATCAATAAAGCGAGCTTATATTAGTTAACATAATGTAATATATCATATATATAATTATACATTAAATTATCGAATCAACACTTGATCCAACAATCCGGCTATATAGCATATAACTGACTAATATAACATGTGCCGATTCATCGAATCAACACTTGATCCGATGACCCGGCTATATCACATATACCCGGCCGATATCATATATCGCGAGAATAGAATACGGTATCTCATATCGTATAATTCTCGGTCCCGCACATATCGCATATGTGCTCCCACGCCGTTTTTCCTGAGCCAGGAAACCTCTGTGTAGGACTCTAAAGAATCGTCACTACGCCGGCAGTAGGTGATGATCATATCAAACACGCACAAGCCGCAAGTGGTCAGCTAAATGTAACAGCCACCCGTGTATTGAGAAATCAGAAGATCAACAAGCAAGCATGTACATTCTCCTGCAAATCCAATCAGTAAACACTCCTGTACAGTCCGATCTCTTCGTCTGATATGTTGCATATCTAGTCTAGGGGTGGTCAACGTCAGACCCCAGTAACCGATAAGTCGTGTCGATGTAAGGCTCACAACGGGTCGAGAAACTACTGAGAACACTTACCAGTAAATCTCCATATCAGCCCTACCCAGGGACTTCTAGTTATAGCCAATCAAACACAGTACAATATCAACTCCCTATACCGGGAGAGACGAAACCCCTCCTATCACTCATTGCCTCCATGTAATTCGTGACTCTACCCAAAAGCCACCATTTTGCATGCCCTCTTGGACATGGTAAGGTGGAAATCAAAGCACAGTGGGAATCACACAAGACTCTATGACGATCTCGGGTCTACAGACTAACCTGTACCAGTGCCACTGGAGAACTGCTATCTGACGATAAGTATAATACCATCCTGGAGTTCTCGGCGAGTCCGTTCAGTGTACCTAGTCTCCACTGAGCACCCGTACACCATATTTGATGTCCAACACCAATGGATATCGGATCATTCAACACCCATCATATGGGTCAAGATGCGTGTACGCTAGTCTACTCTGGAGTATCGATGCCCTGTCTCGATACACCCTCGACTAGGAACAGTTATAGGATGTATCGTAGACTACCCTGGCCCTACTAGTATGATCTGTATCATAGTCCTAGTAGTCGAGTACATATCCTAAGGGCTTTATCAATACGTGATCACAAAACAGTATTCGTTAACATGTTAAGATAAAGTGAAACTATACAGCATACTATCATATTGAGCAAGAAAGTCCTCTCTATATATATCCAAGCATCCATTATAATATACATCATATGTACAACAATGGCCTTTACGGCATACATATAACAAACACATCCATTGCCCATCTACATGGGTCAAGAAGCATACGCTAGTCTACTCTGGTATATCGATGCCCTGTCTCGATACACCTGCGACTAGGAACATTTGAAGGATGTACTTAGTGACTACACTGTCCCCACTAGTATGATTTGCATCATAGTCCTGGAAGTCAAGTAATCATCCTAAGGGCTTTATCCACATGTAACATAGAGACTATCAGATTACATGTTAAGATAAAGAGCAACCAGATAGCATACTATCATGTCGAGCAAGAAAGTCCTCTATATATATGTCCAAGCATCCACTACAATATACATCGCATGTACAGAAATGGCCTCTAGGGCATACATATCACTAACAATCTCCCACTTGCACTAGGGCCATTTGTTGTAGTATCTCATACCCAACAATTAGTTGTGGTTGAAGTATTTGATACTCAACCATCCCATAAAAGTCCTTAGTAGGAAATAGGCCTTTGTGAGTGTATCTGCGCTGTTGTCCTCTGTGTCTACTCTCCTAACCTCGATCTCCCTAGAGATCAACCATCTCCATGATCAGGTGATACTTCCTAAGAATATGTCTGGATCTCTGATGGGACGGGGGTTCCTAGGCATAAGCCGCAACTCCATTGTCACACAATGGTAGGAAAAAAATTGATCTCATGAACTTATATATATCCAGACCGCCTCTTTAGTAGCACCCTTGGTAACGATGTATCTAGCCTTTAATCGTCTAGTATGTCACGGTATCTAGCTTGGTACTCTTCCAACATACCGTCCCTCTACTGAGGATAAAGACCATGCCTGTGACTGACATTCAGTCGTCATTATCACCCTAGAACCTTTCCAGTGATTCTCCCCAGGATCGATTGATACCATCTCACTACAACTAGTGAGAATCCTAACATCCAATTAGATCTATCTCATAGATCCATAACTCAGGATTTATGAGGTATCACCTTGATCCTATATAAAAAATCCTTGTGATAAGTGAATTGATCGAGCGTAGCATAGGAAACTGTAACATTTCAAAAAAATAAAATATTATTTTTAGGAATTTTTATAATTTAATAATATAATATGGAATACTTTAATTAGGCGGTATAATTAAATACCGATAAATTTTGGAAAAATTTGGAAAATTTTAGAAATTATTTAAAAGAGGGTGTTTTATGTATATTATGCAAATTTTAAGTTTTTGTGATTAATTTGACACTAATTTTGTGCTAATCGCGATTAAAAATCGCTAATCGGGTTTTAAGCGGGTTTTATGCAAAACTTGCACCATTTCATTTTTACACTTGTTATTTTGTTTCATGGCTTTCCTTCATATTTATGGCATGGTTGTTGATTTATTAGAAAAGGAAAAGAAAAGTAAAGAAAAGGATAAGATTATAATATAGAGGTATGGATTAGAGAGAGAAAGAGTGGGTGAGGGGTCAACCCTTGAGCCATTCCCTCTTCTTTTTTTCACTCATTTTCTCCCCCTCTCTCATCTAGCTGCTGCCCTTCTTCCTCCTCTACATCCCCACCCCTCCAAAACTCCATGAAAAACACTTCAAAAATTAAACCCCATTTCACAAAAAAGGTGCACAAGCCCTCTAGCAACCCAATGGACCAAGAAAAATTCGATTTTGGCGCTGTAGAGGATTCATGGGAGCTAAATGAGGTAAACCCTTTCACAATTTGTGTAGTGTTTCTAGTGCTTAAGCCTCATTTCAAGTTTAATATCGTTTTGGCAAAGTTTGGTGGACTTTGGAAAACCCTAGAGAGGGTTAGGGTTAAATTGAGTTGTATTAGTGTAATTAAGCATTAGCGGTGACCCTTAAGCCCCCCTTGGTGGTATGAACCCAGATCCAACACAATACAAAACCTGGAACCCAAAACAGACCAGTCTATGTCGGTTTGTGAGGAATTGGAGCGTGCAGGTGAATTTGGAGTGATCCGGGGCCAATACTAGAAAAGTAAACAATACCAGAGACCTAGTAGGACCCATAGGAAGACACCCTACCCGAACGAGACCCTAACTCCATGCCCAAACCGGCCAGGCCGGATTTTCCCCTAATGTGGCCGGCCTCCCTGATGAACTAGGTGCCCAGGTTGCTTCAGTAGGTCATATTTACACAATTTATCACCCCAGGGTTGTTTGCTTGCCTTGTTTTGGGCTTAGTCAAAATATGGGACCATTTTCTCTAATTGCTGCTCTGATTTGAGTTATGGTTTTCCGTATTTTGATTTCTGTATTTTTGTATTTGTGCGTTATCTCGATCATGTGATATTTGTACGTCTATATCGAGTGATATCGAGTTCATTTGCGAGAGCTAACCATAAGTTCTAACCTATAGGCTTTTAAGCGTATCGTTTTAGATTTCGTGTGTCGTTTTTGTTTCGATTTGGTTTTAATGCGATGCGATACGTGTGACATGTAAGTACCCCCACGATGATTCGAGACGATGAAGAAGATGGTGGGGACGTCGACATCGGCAAGCGAGGTCAAGGTGAGTAGATTATATCTACGGGGGAAGTCGGGTGGATGGCGTATAGCACCCCCGCAGTACGATATTTAGTATACTAGATATATACTATATACCTATGTATGATAGCATTATGTGTGACTTGGATATTCTAGATGTGATTAGGTGTACTATGGATTGATTAGGGTTTAGAAGTAAACTAGTATAGTTTTCTAGTTGCGAACCCTAGAATAGGTTTACACCCACTGACACACACACATGCTTGCTTGTTATACTATTAGCTGGATGATGAGGATAGTGGATGATATTCGGAGATGAGTCGATGAGATTGGGTATAGTGCCATGAGATCGGTGATATGATATAGTTCGTATTTGGGATACGACATGAGATTTTAGTGGGCCTTTGGACATGTGTTTCACGCACGCATTTATATTTATTTAGATGGTATCGATTTGTACAAGACTTGGATCAGTACCCCAGATCATGAGATATGATGATAAGGATACCAGATAATTGATGAAATGAATGTGATATTGACCCGTACCCAGCTTTTGGGATGCCGTACGATGATTTACCATACGAGCTTTATATTGATGGTAGATCCGCACTCATGACTCGTGGATGTCATATGATATTGTATCGTACGCGGTACCTTTGAGGCGGGATCACCGAATATTATATTTATATATATATATATATATATACCCAGATTTAGATGGTTTCCATACCCCTCCTGATTGACTTGTTAGTTAGAGCTGTAATTTTGCTAGTAGATGTTAGGCTAGGCCGATATCATACCTATTTCAAAAACTAACGAATCGGGAGTATTTTAAAGACAGGCAAAGGGATTATACGAATATTTTCAAAGGACGCACCTTTTTTCTTAAAAAACACCGTAGCCCTTATTTTTCTAAAAACCCCGATTCGTCTTATTTCAAATGGAAAACTGTATGACATTTTTATATTGATGTCGATTCTTCAATGTTGTGTTTATTAGTTGATTTCTGCATATTCTTGCTATTCGCATCGCATTGCATGTGCAAATGTCTTTATTGTTATATCAAAACCATGCTGTTAGGACACCAGCACCATTATCGATGATGCATATGTTTCACGTACACCTGCTTGCCAGTTCACACACTTCATCATCGATAATTACCATGTCACTACACTGTAGGACTGTTGCATTCAGGATATGATCCCTTGCATGGAATACTTATGTACATACATATTGTACACCCATCTTGCATACATAAGTATTTGCACATACATAGATGATTCTGACTTGATTAGAGATTTGGGAACCGCAAGATATATCTTAAAACTGTATTCATTTTAAAAGAGTGGTTTCCCTCAATATGTGCATATTACTATTCCATGTTGCATGATATACTGATATGCTTACATTTCTTATATATGTCGCATACATCATGCTTCATGATTATACACATTGAGATATGTTGTTTCCATGATATTTCTGGATTTGGGAACCGTAGGTATTTCAAAAGAGAGAACGTATTATTTTAAAAACCAGGTTACCCTTGATATGATATTTCAATGCGCCCACCATGATTTTTATCGGTTCTGATGTATATATACCCCACACGAGGAGGAGTCGTGAGCCGTGTGCGGGTACATCGCGGGTCCGGTATGGTACCCCGGTGCAAGAAAGGGATGCTGTGTATACAGACGGTGAGCCTGGCAGAGAGACTACTACCTACCGGTGATATTATTTGAGCTCGGCAGATATCCGGAGGATACCGACCGGAGTCGAGAGATGATACGGACCGATCCGGACCGACGGAGCCCGTAGGCCGATCCGGACTGACGGATCCCGATTTATGAGGATTTACGTGCCGATGCTGGGCACAGCTTTCATGATATTTTCGAGTGTCGATGCTAGACACTCCGGTTCCATTATTTTGATGTGTCGCGAGGGACACATGTTGATTATATCCTCATACTTCATTGCAAATGCTTTATGATATTTTCATGCATGGTGTTTATTGTCATTAGGTGACACGTGGACGAGATCCACATACATATAGCTGATATTGATGACATTGATCACATAGTTGGACGATATCCATATACTGTTCGACGTCATGATATAGTTGACACTGATTACTTTGATCATAGCTCACATTATGATATGTTGTTACCTGAGGCACTGGCACGAGCACTTGGCACTACACTTATGTATAGATGTTACCTTTGCCGCCTTATCATGCTTCAGACTTTTTCATTTGGTGTTTATATATATATTTGATCGTATTGACCTAGGATTGTGTCATACATACAATTTCTGCTCTGTGATGTTTTCTATTCACGAGTTGGAAACTCACCCCCGTTGTGCCACAGTTCTTGCAGGTTTTGCCGTACAGGTTTCATTGCGGCTTTTCTGGCACACTGCTTCCTTTCTGGGTGATTTCATTGGTAGGTAGGTTCACTCGCATCGTGACCACCCTTGTATTTATTGTATTCAGTTGTATCTAGTAATTCCATCAACCAAACATGTATATTATTTCTGACTTAGAAAACCAGTTGTATACTATTTCGACCTTAGAGTCGCGGGTTGTAGTATTGTAGTTTTCATGCTGATTTTGAGTTTCCTTTTTGAGTTTTGATCCCCGCCTTTTGGCGTTATATATTATATTGCTTGCGTGGTTGTGATCGTCGATTGACGAAGAGCTAGCTCCCGCTTGGGGATGCCTTTTATCATTGTATTTATATTAACCTTGTTGTACCCCGTTCGGGGCCAGTATTTACAAAGGAAACTCTGACGAAATTTTCAGGATAGACTAGAGGTTTTAAAAATGCTTATTCGGATTACTTATTTAAAAACCTTGCTTTTAAAACATGTTTTCTTTACTTCTTAAAAACTAGTTTTCTTTATTTACTCCTTAAAATGGTTTTAGATTTCTGGGCTTTTGGCTTACTTGAATTAGATGAGGTCCTATAGGCTTCATATGATTCAAGGGCCAGTCACGTGCTATTTCGGGTCGTGACAAAGTTGGTATCAGAGAGCTAGGTTAACCTTGATTCGAGTCTAAGTTTGACTATGCGGAGCCTAGAGCGTTTATATATATACGGAACTTAGGCTTGACCTTATGGAACTTAGACTTAGTCGAGGGGGTATTATACCCGAACTTTCATAGCGTAAGATGACCGTTGGTTGATGGAGTAGGTAGCTTAAGTAGAGTAACATACCGTACGTATGTTCCGTGGCATATTAACGATACGCTACTCCGCTTAAGAAACCTTAGGATGTACATTTCCTTGCACAGTATCATATTCATTCCTATGATCTATCCTCATCGATGTTGGTTATGATTTTGCAGCCACGATTACACGGGCAGAGAGAGCTACGGCTAGAGTTGCGTCAGCACAAGCTCGTCATGGACGAGGACTGACCAGGGCGTGATTCCAGGGACATACGATTGCATATAGAGTAGTCGCTTTAGTGTGTTTTCGCGCCATGAGCGTTTGATGGATCGCTTTTTACGAGATTTCTCGGACGTGTAGATCAGCACCAGAGGATCAGGATACTGCTAGAGGACAGTCAGAATGTGATGACCATTGATATATCGCTTATTCACGATGATTGAGGCGTTGTTTAGCGTACAGACGAATGAGCCAATTGTTGCTGCAAATGACGAGATATTGCCCAGATGTTGGAGCTACTGCAGCATGAGTATATACTTAGAGATATGATGGAAGGTCGCTAGTCACCCGAGGATGAAATGACTAGACATGTGGATTGTTCGCTTACCCCGATGCGAGGTCATCAGACGGATTGATTTCAGCTAGAGACGACTTCACGTAGATTCGTTGAGAGTCGATAGAGACGATCGAATGTCAGGAACCCATTTCCAAGTTTAAAGTATTTGGAAGACAATGCAAGTAATGCTATGGACCCTCTAGAAGAATGAAACCCCAACTTGACGTAATGACCATGGAAACGCCTCCGAACCTTAGGGTTTGCGGCAGTTTAGCGGTGCCATTTGTGAGGCTTGGGTTTGCCCTTCTACGGTTGGTCCACAGGTGGTGTGGCATGTATTGGAATACTATTAAACTGTACTCAAGATGTTGATCTCTTGGGGGATTATGATGTTTTGAAAAATCGATCAGATGATTCGACATCATTCGGATATCATGTGATGGGATACATTGCTTGGGAGACTCCAGATACAAGTATAGCCGTTGGAGCGCAGTCTATGCAGCCATGAGAAGACGAGTCCGAATCAGACGACATTCGAACAGAGTGGAGTAAAGAGTTCGCAAGAGATTTCGACGAGATGACGTTCCACTCCGCTGACATCAGAGATGCGATACACATGCAGAGGCATTGATTATGGATATACCTTCTAGAAGGAGTCGCGATGAGTATGCAGCCGTTCCGGAACAAGAAACGGATTTAGTAAGGATGGTAAACTTCCGGGCAATTCGGCAAAACCGAGATTCGAGAAAGACCTCGACAGGACCTTTTTGGAATACCATATGAGAAGACTTAGACCCAGGAGCGGTCATATTGCGCACACCTAGCAGGCCAGAGTTCGGCATCGTCGACGAGATAGTTGACCAGGTTCGGATTGAGGACCTCACCCAGGTGCGTTGTGAGTTGATCAAGAATGGACAAGAATGGAGTATATCTCCGCAGATTGGGACGAGTTCCAGAGGACGTGTTTGGCTAGATATCTTCCACAGAGTGATGATGATACCGAGTTCGTGATTTCGACTCCGCGTGAGAGACTTCGGAATGACCGTAGCCGAGAACATTTGCAGTGCGCAGATAGAGACGTGACATCGAAGTGAACGATGATACAGTCAAGTGGGACAAGAAGTTCGTACGAGACGCTGACGAGCTGTTGTTACTCCCCGTTAAGATTAAAGGTCGGATATGTCTACAAAGGCATTGGGATGAGCCCAGTTTCCGAGGAAATGCTGTGCTGAGGACGCAGATGTCCAGAGAGCGAGAAAAGGTTATGCCGGAGTACCAGCCTTCGTACAGTTCGGCATAGGCGAGATCAGAAGAGACCTTGAGCAGGATTCTTTCCCGGACACTGCTGCGATAAGATTTGCACCCAGGGTTAGATGTGTGATGTGTATTCAGAGGACCAGAGGTCGGCGCTAGCGACGTACTGCTTTACAAGTGGTCATGGGGATTGACCGAGAGAAGACCAGAAAAGTGCCAGGACGGAATCATCCCCGTTAGCACACCTGACAGGGCCAATGAGCCGATGGATTGCGAGATTGGTAATCCACAGAGCAGATAAGGACCCAGAGACAGAGGACGCCAGACCGTGAGCAGGAGGCAAGTAGATATCTTGCGCTGCTAGCATGGGATGCACCGACAACTTCTCGACTTTGAAGGAGGACATATCGACGACAGTATTTATGATTTGTGATTTTGTGATTCGATTATCACGTATCCGTCACCTTGGATTTCGGTATTTTGGGTGATCTATTCGCATGATTTATTCTTGATGACCGAGTTCCATGATATTTGTTTTCGTGCACAATGGCTGCACCTACCGGGTATTCATATTTATGCACAGTTATTGCACCTGACTTCGATTTGATGTCATTCAATATGTTGATTTTGGTTTCATGACTATATTATGCATGTGATTTGACTTATGCTTTCAGCATAGTTATCATGCACTTTTAGTGTTTTGATTTGATTTGTGCACGGTGATGCACATTGTTGTGAGATTATATACCGCGTAATACCTGATTTGGATTGAGCCGTATGGTATACCATCGATTTTTATTCTGATATTGATGTTGATTTCTTGCACTCCGTGCATTTGATTTGGATTTTGCGCATGTTTGACGCTTGATATTGGATTTCGTGATTTCGTGGATGTTGAATGTGCATGATTTAGATTTTATTCGTGCATGATGGATGCACCTGATTTGGATTTTCGCGCGTGTTGAGCGCATGTTTTGAGATAAGATTTTGGTGCACACCAGATGCACTAAATTAGGATTCTTCGTGCATGTCAGATGCACCTGATTTTGCTCTCAGGCACACACGTTGCCTATGACAGATGTTTCCTGCACACTCGTTGCACCTAGATGTTGTTTCTGTGCATATGTATGGCACATATATGGATTTTGATTTCCGTGCGCACCAGACGCACAGGGTATTCTTATATACATTTTGGGATTGATTTCTTATGGAGCAGTAAGTTTTTATGATATTGGCTATTTATTTTCGTACCGAGCAGGACTAGTCAGAGGACAGTACCTAGATATATTTTGCATGCATTGATGATTATCGAAGGGATTTCCAAAAAGCAAGCTATAGTCTCAGTATATACCTACGTGTCTGACATGACACGAAACGTTTAAAACAAGGAAACCCTTCTAAATTGTTTTCAAAACGGCGGAACGTACATATTAAACAAAAGATATATACATATATGGTCATTTTCTTACATTAGACGTCCGCCACTGTGCAGTGCTATGCGCATCGCACAGCAACATGAAAGGTTTGGCATGCATTTCTTTCAGATATTTACATGTATAGATTTGATGTCTACATGTATGGTTTTGATATATATCATATAGGTTTTGTTTTGGATTTGACATTTTTGTCTTTACCATGACTCTGATAATTGCGGAATGCTTGACGGAGCTTTGTTTTTGAGTTATCTACTCATTGTTCATGCGCATGCATTGCGCTATGATGCGTCTTATGTATTGCTGATTTCGGAGCCCCGACGACTTGGACTTTTACTGAAATGTTTTAGTATTTGAGGGGTTTAAATTTAAATTCGGGGATCGAATTTCTTCAATGGGGGAAGATTGCAACATTTCAAAAAAATAAAATATTATTTTTGGAAATTTTTATAATTTAATAATAAAATATAGAATATTTTAATTAGGCGGTATAATTAAATACCGATAAATTTGGGAAAAATTTGGAAAATTATAGAAATTATTTAAAAGAGGGTGTTTTATGTAAATTATGCAAATTTTAAGTTTTTGTGATTAATTTGACACAATTTTTTGCTAATCGGGTTTTAAGCGGTTTTGTGCAAAACATGCACCATTTCATTTTTACACTTGTTAATTATTTCATGGCTTTCCTTCATGTTTATGGCATGGTTGTTGATTTATTAGGAAAGGAAAAGAAAAGAAAAGGATAAGATTATAATATAGAGGTATGGGTTAGAGAGAGAAAGAGTGGGTGAGGGGTCAACCCTTGAGCCATTCCCTCTTCTTTTTTTCATTAATTTTCTCCCCCTTTCTCATCTAGCTGCTGCTGCTGCTTCCCTTCTTCCTCCTCCACAAACCCCCCCTAAAACTCCATGAAAAACACTTCAAAACTCAATCCCCATTTCACAAAAAAGGTGCACAAGCCCTCTAGATACCCAATGGAGCAAGAAAAATTCGATTTTGGCGCTGTAGAGGATTCATGGGAGCTAAATGAGGTAAACCCTTTCACAATTTGTGTAGTGTTTCTAGTGCTTAAGCCTCATTTCAAGTTTAATATCGTTTTGGCGAAGTTTGGTGGACTTTGGAAAACCCTAGAGACAGTTAGGGTTAAATTGAGTTGTTTTAGTGTAATTAAACCTTAGTGGTGACCCTTAAACCCCCTTGGTGCTATGAACCCAGATCCAACACAATACAAAACCTGGAACCCAAAACAGAACAGTCTATGTCGGTTTGTGAGGAATTTGAGCGTGCAGGTGAATCTGGAGTGATCCGGGGCCAATACTAGAAAAGTAAACAATACCGGAGACCTAGTGGGACCTATAGGAAGACACCCTACCAGAACAAGACCCTAACTCCATGCCCAAACCGGCCTGGCCGGATTTTTCCCTAATGTGGCCCCCCTGATGAACTAGGAGCCCAGGTTGCTTCAGGAGGTCATATTTACACTATTTATCACCCAAGGGTAGTTTGCTTGCCTTGTTTTGGCCTTAGTCAAAATCTGGGACCACTTTCTCTAGTTGTTGCTTTGATTTGAGTTATGGTTTTCCGTATTTCGATTTTTGGAATTTTTGATTTGTGCGTTATCTCGATCATGTGACGTTTGTACGTCTATATCGAGTGATATCGAGTTGATTTGCGAGAGCTAACCATAGGTTCTAACCTATAGGTTTTAAGCGTATCGTTTTAGTTTTCGTGTGTTGTTTTGGTTTCGATTTTGTTTTAATACGATGCGATACGTGTGACATGTAGGTACCCCTACGATGATTCGAGACGATGAAGAAGATGGTGGCGTCGTCGACATCGGCAAGCGAGGTCAAGGTGAGTAGATTATATCTACGGGGGAAGTCGGGTGGATGGCGTATAG
This sequence comes from Agapanthus africanus, assembly GCA_030015575.1. Lineage (NCBI taxonomy): Eukaryota > Viridiplantae > Streptophyta > Magnoliopsida > Asparagales > Amaryllidaceae > Agapanthus > Agapanthus africanus. The sequence goes on along the minus strand of CM057344.1, from coordinate 265,293,769 downwards.
CACCCTCGCAATTCGATATTTATTATACTAGATATATACTATATACCTATGTATGATAGAGTTATGTGTGACTTGGATATTGTAGATGTGATTAGGTGTACTATGGATAGATTAGGGTTTAGAAGTAAACTAGTATAGTTTCCTAGTTGCGAACCCTAGAATTGGTTTACACCGACACACACACATGCTTACTTGTTATACTATTACATGGATGATGAGGATAGTGGATGATATTTGGAGATGAGTTGATGAGACTGGGCATAGTGCCATGAGATCGGTGATATGATATAGTTCGTATTTGGGATACGACATGAGATTTTAGCGGGCCTTTGGACGTGTATTTCACACACGCATTTATATTTATATAGATGGTATCGATTTGTACTAGACTTACATCATTACCCCAGATCATGAGATATGATGATAAGGATACCAGATAATTGATGAGATGAATGTGATATTGACCCGTACCCAGCTTTTGGGATGCCGTACGATGATTTACCGTACGAGCTTTATATTGATGATAGATCCGGACTCATGACTCGGGGATGTTATATGATATTGTATCGTACGCGGTACCTTTAAGGCGGGATCACCGACTATTATATTTATATATCTATATATATATATATATATATATATATATATCGACTCAGATTTAGGTGGTTTCCATACCCCTCCTGATTGACTTGTTAGTTAGAGCTGTAGTTTTGCTAGTAGATGTTAGGCAAGGCCGATGTCATACCTATTTAAAAAACTAACGAATCGGGAGTATTTTAAAGACAGGCAAAGGGATTATATGGATATTTTCAAAGGACGCACCTTTTCTTAAAAAAACACCGTAGCCTTTATTTTACTAAAAACCCCGATTCGTCTTATTTCAAATGGCAAACTGTATGACATTTTTAAGTTTGATGTAGATTCTTCACTGTTGTGTTTGTTAGTCGATTTCTGCATATTCTTGCTATTCGCATCGCATTGATTGTGCAAATGTGTTTATTGTTATATCAAAACCATGTTGTTAGGACACCAGCACCATTATCGATGATGCATATGTTTCACATACACCAGCTTGCCGGCTCACACACTTCATCATCGATAATTGCCATGTCACTACACTGTAGGAATGTTGATATGATCCCTTGCATGGCATACTTGTGTACATACATATTGTACACCCATAATTGGATACATAAGTATTTGCACATACATAGATGATTCTGGCTTGATTAGAGATTTGGGAACCGCAAGAAATATCTTAAAACTGTATTCATTTTAAAAGAGCGGTTTCCCTTAATATGTGCATATTACTATTCCATGTTGCATGATATACTGATACGCTTACATTTCTTCTATATGTCGCATACATCATGCTTTATGATTATACGCATTGTGATATGTTGTTTCCATGATATTTCTGGATTTGGGATCCGTGGGTATTTCAAAAGAGAGTATGTATTACTTTGAAAACCCGGTTACCCTTGATATGATATTTCAGTGCGCCCACTATGAGTTTTATCTGTTCTGATATATATATATATACCCCATGCGAGGAGGAGTCTTGAGCCGTGTGCGGATACATGGCGGGGCCCGGTATGGTACCCCGGGGCAAGATAGGGATGGTGTGTATTGTTCATAACAGAATACTGCATTTTATACCGCCCATTCTTACGCTCGTGTGTTTATAGGTAGGTGCTTTTTATCCGTGTTTATCACATATTTGCAGAATACAGGTTCTCGGTTCTAAAACGGTGAAATTCATGGAAAACACGACAATATCCGGGTTCCTGCCAACCACTGATAAAACACGGTCTCCGCTCTTCATCCGTATGTTACCAGATATCAGTTAAGAGACAAAATGTCAAATCAATGTCTCTTTCATGCACAAGGCTCAATGGTAGCACAAGATCCAAGAGATCTACGCGGAGCTCGAGGCAATCATGACAAAAGATATCCACAAAAAGTCCACCTTTCCTCAACAGAAATTCTGGAAGAATTGTGAAAGTAATTTCAGAAACTACATGTACTATACAACAGGGGACACAAAACCAGGAACTCACAAGAAATACCCATGCCCAACTCCACCAAACGGCCGCGGAAGCGCGGCCAAATTGGGGTTTTGGCCGCCCTTCCGCGGCCATGTGGGGCCCACTTGCCGACGGTTTTTGGGGGTATTCTTGGGATTTCATTTCTGGGCTGCTGATTGCCCTAGAACTCAAACTCCCTGCCTATAAATACAGCAGAACTGAGCTTAGCCAAGGGCATTCTTTTGATTCATTTTGTAGCCTCTTTTGTTAGGATTTTGTATAGTTCTTCTTCTTCCTCTTCATTCCTCTTCCATGAAATTGTAAGTGAGAAGCTTTTTGTGGAGGTGAATAAAGATGAAGGCTTTGTATCATTCTCTTGTGTTTCTTCTTCCCCTTGAGATTTTTACTTTCTCTTGCTCATTCAACCTCTTCATTGAGCTTGAATGGGTAAGGGTTAGTTATTGATCTCAAAGGTCGTATTTTCTCTCGGGACTAGTTCTTCACTTCACGTGCGTTCTCTACCCTTCCCTTGATCTTGCAACCTCTTCATTGAGCTTGCAAGTTTAAGGGTTGGCTATTGATCACATGCTTGGCTTGGGTCCTAGTTCCGTATTTTTATTACCCGCTTTTTATTACTCGCTTTTTCATTCTTGCTTTTATTACTTGCAATTTATTTCATGCAATTTTATTCCATGTACTTTAATTACTTGTATCTTTTCCTTTCTTTGTTCTTTTCTTTTTGTTCTCTTTTGTTCATTTTGTGACTGTTGTAATTATTATTGTTAAGAAGAAATACGGTATTGTAAGTTGACACATTTCTTTGCCAATTCCTTTTCCCGTTATTTTCCATTTGAACTTCGCCCAAACCATACGCAAGCGCTCCGTTAGGCACCGTACCCTGACAAGGTAACGGTGATTCCTAACCACGACCGGTTGCGTTCGGTTTGGCCGGAGGCGAAAGCAAGAGACAAGAACGGAAGGACAAGGGTAAATAAGCCGGATTCCACGAATACCGCGCTTAATCCCCTAATCCACGTTGTTGCCGATTGCTTAGCTTTAATTGGTCAAGACTCGGCTCAAAGGTTTTGAGTACAGATTTCTTAGCTTACAATTTCGTATCTTTTCTTAACAAATTTATACTTGCAGATAAACACATAGGTTAGAACAAACAAACATACAAGATTCTTTATTGACTCGTCTAAAGCAAGAAGGTAAGATAACACCATCTCCCTGTGGACCGACCCGTGCTCACCGGCTAGCTGCAAAGCGACACCGTCCTGATCGCGGTTACACTTAAATTCTTTCATCCGACACGCCATCGGCGTGCGATCAAATGGCGCCGTTGCCGGGGAGACGGTAGCGTATTTTCTTTCTTGTTATTCGGGTTAATATTCTTTTTGTACATATTTAACAAAAAAAAAAAAAAATACATTCTTTTTTGTTTTTTTTTGGACAATATTTTTGTGGGCAAGTGTGCAGATTTTTGCAGATTTGCAAACTGCGATTGTGGGAGCAAAGTGTACATTCAAAGTTAAGGTGATTGCGAAGTACAGTGCCAAAGATCCGGGTAGTTTGACCCGCGCAAGCGAACCTTTCAAGCTTACCGGATTTGATTCAACGGGGGTTTCCTAACCCAAAACTTAAACGGTACGTACTTTACTAACACCTTCTTCTCAAATCCGACGCTTCCAATATACTATTCTTTGCAGGATTCTTTGCAAGTTCGCTAGCAAACGCCAAAATTGACTAACCCGTATTTGTTGCAGCGCCGCGCTTAAAATAAAAAACGATTGTTTGATTCTTTACAGAATTTTTGAATTGCGCATTGCATACATTAATACGGACTTAAGGGCAAGCGAACCCCACAACATACGGTAAAGGATTTCATCACCTTTTCCGTGGCCCACAAATCACGAACTTGAGCATAACGATTACCCGCACAAAATTTTAAAAAGAAACTAGATTTTAAGCCTTAAGGACTTCGCGCTCACTAGGAGAAGTTAACTGTATTTAGAAGCTTGCTTACCAGTATATTGTTTACGGGGTGTCTAGGAAAGTGTTAACGGCGCAACCGCCAAAAGAGAAAGGGTTATTTAATTAAGGAACTTCGCGAAAGCGTTGGAAAACCTCCCCTTATCTCTGCACTTACCTGGCCTCGTGATCAGTGTATTTTTAAGCCTGTTTCTCGACACAGTTGTACTTCGACAATCATGTTCTTGAGCAGGTCTAGTTGACCTAGGTGAACCCTAGAACTATTAGGTGTGTGGTATTTTTTTGTGTCGTGATTTTTGTCCATATTCTTTTTTGTGTATATTTCATTCTTTTGCTAACAACTAAATAAAAATAAATAAAAAAAAAAAAATCACATTCTTTTTCCCCTCCTTTTTCTCTACCTTTCTCTCTTCATATCATGGGTACTCCACCTCGAAAAACTCTTGCCGAACTTTGGTACCCACAACCGGACATTACTTCTTACGGTTCTTGTTTTGGTCGAACTTCAAATGACCCCTCCATGCCAAAAATTTCATTGAAAGATCGGATAGGCGCGTCTAGGACAAACAACTGGACCCCGCAATCCACTTCGTATCAACCGTTTCAAACATTCACCCCTTCGTACGTTGATACACCTTTTGGAAATCCAGTTGTCACTCCTAGACCTATGTCTATTGCTGAACGTATTGAACAATCTCGTAGCCGATCTTTCACTCCTTTCCCCACTACAAATTCTTGGGATCAACAATTCCATTCACCTTCTTATCCCAATGTTGATCCCACTCCTGTCCAGCCATTCAACTCCTACCAATCCTACCCTAATTTTGCACCTTCCCTAGACATTGCATCAGAACCGCAATTTGGGAGTTTTCAGTATCCAAATAACTTTGAATCTTTTACTGAAACCCCTTCACAACCCATGTCTAGTCTAGAACAGTCGTTGGAAGACTTTAGGGTAGCGTCAAGCCAACAGATGATGGATTTGAATGCGTCCATGGCCGCTCTCATACAACCTAGTGATCCGGTAGCTAGTTTTCAACTAGCTCCAACTTTTTCAATGTATGATGAGGCGGCAGGACAGGCTGTGAATTTGAGTGGAGAGAGTGAGATGTACTCCCTTCCAAATCAAACCTACCCGTCTCAAGTTGAATCCCACAACTCTTGTTTTGAAAGTCTATCAAGTGTCCCAAATGAATTATCAGTTGAAGATAGAATGATTAATGCGTTGTGCGACTTCGTAGTGTTTGATTTGCCCGATTGCGAAGGGTCTCTTCCAAGTGAAACCAATCCTAAACCTTTTGACCTTTACACCTCCATCTTAGAACCTGAATTGATTAATATCCATGCTTTGGTTGAGGTGTCAGAGAATTTTGATTTTCACTTGATTGAGGATATTGACGCTGGGAACATTTTGGATGATGAACCCGTAGATTTGGCTGAGTTTTTCTCTTCAAATCATCATCCCGATTCTTTAAATGTTTTTCCCGAACCCCATATGCGTCTTGATTTTGATGAAATGTGCATGGATAAGCTTAACTTTGAGGAAAATTTTGAGGATATTTTTGAGGATGAAACAGTTCTAGATGATGAGTCGGATTTTCCAATTCATCCTGTTCCTTTCACTGACTGTACACACCCTCCTGAACCTTTAACCGATACCCTTCCTCAACCACTTCCCTCAACCCTTTCGATCGTTCCGACCTTGCAAGAACCCATATCATTTTCATTTCATATGTCTGGTTTACCAAGTTCGGCGTACCCATGGTTTCTCACGAATCTTGAGGGATTTGACCCCATTTCTCGACGGGTAAATATATTAGCACAATCACTTTTCACACAGCGTTCATCACAAATTGTGCTAATCTATTTACTCCAGTTACACCCTCAAGTTCGCATTCCACTTCTTTTTCCCTTCTGCCATTCTTCTTCTTCTCATCTACCGAGACCGCATTCCACTTCTCTCCACAAGCGGTCTCGCGTATTGTCCTTCTCTTTTCTCTACGCCTTCTTCCACCAACCTGTACATTATAGCGATAAAATATTTGAATGGTTGGTGCTCACCTTTGGCCTGTGTAAGGCCTTGTATAGCTTGATACTGTTCTTTCCCCCCTAAATCCTGAATTTCAACGCTTAACAGTGGAAACACTGTTTTACTTAAGTTTGAGGGGGACACTTTTTTGTATATATTTTTTTGTTTTCCTTTTTTGTATATAATTTGTTTTTAGGAAGCACCGGCAATTTTGACCCTCTTGGTATAGCCTGACAGTGAGGGCACTGTCAAGTTTAAGTTTGGGGGTGTGCTCGGTAAGCTTTCTTCCTTCGCATTCATATGTATATTTTGCATCTGCATATTAAATCCATAAAATCCATAAAAATCTGAAAATTTTCTAAAAACATAAAAACTTTTTGTCAAGTTAGCTTGTGGAAGAACTTTGATTCAACATTTCGACGGTTTTTGTTTGAAAAGATAGGAATAACTAAATCCTATGTTTGGATTTTGAAAACCTGAAAGATAACTCTCCTTTGAAGTTAACTATAGCTGATATACGTCTTTACATTATACTACACGTGTTGTGAGTCTTGGAAATTAGATGACAAGTCTTTTATGTTTAAAAACTTTTTAACAGATAAATAATTTTCTGAGGATCAAATAGGTTTGTTCTGAAATAAGTAATATATCAAGAATAGTTTATGAAGTAAGTGAATATGAAGGAATATTATTGATGCCTTAATTGAAACTAAGTCTGAAAAATAACCCATCTGAAACTTGATTGGAATGATTACACACCGAACCCAGTAAACACGTCTTTTATCCAAAAAATAATTGAACTACCGGTTATATCTCCGTTCGTATTGAATCATCATGTTTTTCACGCCAAACTGTCTTTTGTTTTTGGACCTAGGTAACTTGAGTAATTAAGTCCGCTGGGGTGTTTCTACACCTAATGCCCTAAAATCAACTGGTTTGGGTGCATTGGCCCAAAGCTCGCTAAGAAGCCTAGAAAGTCCAGTTTTAAAAACAAAGTCAAGCAAGTGTTCTCTCCGAGTTAAAATTCCTAACGGTTCTTTGTGTGAGAATAATCTTGATAAAAGACAGGCTTTTATAAAAATTTCTTAACGGAGATATGAAGGTTTTACTCTTTGATAAAGACTATTGCACGTTCACAGAGGTGTGTATGAAATGAAAACAAGAAAAAGGTGGAGTGAAGAATAAGACCTAGTTTCCTGTTAGGGAAGATAGAAATTCTGAAGTTGAAACTTTACTGGAAAACGAAACTTGAAAAATGCTTAGCTCTCTATAAAACTTATGTGATCCTTTTAAAATTGTTATCTGGGCTTTATTGTGTGACATAATGACTTTATTCGACCTTTCAGGAACTTAACGACACTATTTTGCACTGCACGTAAAGACATAAAAAATCTGTAGTTAAATAAGAAGCGAGGTGTGAAAAATAAAGGTTCGATGGTCTAGACTTAGGATTATAGAGTTGTTATTTTCTAAAACAAAGCTTTTGGGGCTTGAATCTTAGTTATTTTACAAAACTAGCTTGACCGGATTTTGTGGGTAGTATCCGCTGAAAACCCTCAGGAGACAACACTCCTCCTACTAGGGACACCTAGAGGTTTAACGGCTTGTTGCACGCGCTCAGTGCAATCGCGTTCCCTGCGAAAGTGCGGTTATCATTTTATTTTTGTGAATAATTGGTTTTGCTCGGGACGAGCAAAAGTTAAGTTTGGGGGTATTTGTTCATAACAGAATACTGCATTTTATACCGCCCATTCTTACGCTCGTGTGTTTATAGGTAGGTGCTTTTTATCCGTGTTTATCACATATTTGCAGAATACAGGTTCTCGGTTCTAAAACGGTGAAATTCATGGAAAACACGACAATATCCGGGTTCCTGCCAACCACTGATAAAACACGGTCTCCGCTCTTCATCCGTATGTTACCAGATATCAGTTAAGAGACAAAATGTCAAATCAATGTCTCTTTCATGCACAAGGCTCAATGGTAGCACAAGATCCAAGAGATCTACGCGGAGCTCGAGGCAATCATGACAAAAGATATCCACAAAAAGTCCACCTTTCCTCAACAGAAATTCTGGAAGAATTGTGAAAGTAATTTCAGAAACTACATGTACTATACAACAGGGGACACAAAACCAGGAAATCACAAGAAATACCCATGCCCAACTCCACCAAACGGCCGCGGAAGCGCGGCCAAATTGGGGTTTTGGCCGCCCTTCCGCGGCCATGTGGGGCCCACTTGCCGACGGTTTTTGGGGGTATTCTTGGGATTTCATTTCTGGGCTGCTGATTGCCCTAGAACTCAAACTCCCTGCCTATAAATACAGCAGAACTGAGCTTAGCCAAGGGCATTCTTTTGATTCATTTTGTAGCCTCTTTTGTTAGGATTCTGTATAGTTCTTCTTCTTCCTCTTCATTCCTCTTCCATGAAATTGTAAGTGAGAAGCTTTTTGTGGAGGTGAATAAAGATGAAGGCTTTGTATCATTCTCTTGTGTTTCTTCTTCCCCTTGAGATTTTTACTTTCTCTTGCTCATTCAACCTCTTCATTGAGCTTGAATGGGTAAGGGTTAGTTATTGATCTCAAAGGTCGTATTTTCTCCCGGGACTAGTTCTTCACTTCACGTGCGTTCTCTACCCTTCCCTTGATCTTGCAACCTCTTCATTGAGCTTGCAAGTTTAAGGGTTGGCTATTGATCACATGCTTGGCTTGGGTCCTAGTTCCGTATTTTTATTACCCGCTTTTTATTACTCGCTTTTTCATTCTTGCTTTTATTACTTGCAATTTATTTCATGCAATTTTATTCCATGTACTTTAATTACTTGTATCTTTTCCTTTCTTTGTTCTTTTCTTTTTGTTCTCTTTTGTTCATTTTGTGACTGTTGTAATTATTATTGTTAAGAAGAAATACGGTATTGTAAGTTGACACATTTCTTTGCCAATTCCTTTTCCCGTTATTTTCCATTTGAACTTCGCCCAAACCATACGCAAGCGCTCCGTTAGGCACCGTACCCTGACAAGGTAACGGTGATTCCTAACCACGACCGGTTGCGTTCGGTTTGGCCGGAGGCGAAAGCAAGAGACAAGAACGGAAGGACAAGGGTAAATAAGCCGGATTCCACGAATACCGCGCTTAATCCCCTAATCCACGTTGTTGCCGATTGCTTAGCTTTAATTGGTCAAGACTCGGCTCAAAGGTTTTGAGTACAGATTTCTTAGCTTACAATTTCGTATCTTTTCTTAACAACTTTATACTTGCAGATAAACACATAGGTTAGAACAAACAAACATACAAGATTCTTTATTGACTCGTCTAAAGCAAGAAGGTAAGATAACACCATCTCCCTGTGGACCGACCCGTGCTCACCGGCTAGCTGCAAAGCGACACCGTCCTGATCGCGGTTACACTTAAATTCTTTCATCCGACACGCCATCGGCGTGCGATCATGTATACAGACGGTGAGCGTGGAAGAGGGACTACTACCTACCAGTGATATTATTTAGGCTCGGCGGATATCCGGAGGATACCGACCGGAGTCGAGAGATGATACGGGCCGATCCGCACTGACGGAGCCCGTGGGCCGATCCAGACTGACGGAGCCCGATATATGAGGATTTACGTGCCGATGTTGCGCACAACTTTCATGATGTTTTCGAGTGTCGATACTGGACACTCCGGTTCCATGATTTTGATGTGTGGCGAGGGACACATGTTGATTATATCCTCATACTTCCATGCATATGCTTTATAATATTTTCATGCTTGATGTTTATTGTCATTGGGTGACAGGTAGACCAGATCCACATACATATAGCTGATATTGATGACATTGATCACATAGTTGGACGATATCCACATACTGTTAGATGTCATGATATAGTTGACACTGATTACTTTTATCATACCTCACATTATGATATGTTGTTACCTTAGGCACTGGCACGGGCACTTGGCACTACACTTATGTATAGATGTTACCTATGCCGCCTTATCATGCTTTAGACTTATTCATTTGGGGTTTATATATATATTTGATCGTATTGACCTAGGATTGTGTCATACATACGATTTCTACTCTATGATGTTTTCTATTCACGAGTTGGCAACTCACCCCCATTGTGCCACAGTTCTTGCAGGTTTTGCCATACAGGTTTCATTGCGGCTTTTCTGGCACACCGCTTCCTTTCTGGGTGATTGCATTGGTAGGTGGGTTCACTCGCATCGTGACCACCCTTGTATTTATTGTATTCAGTTGTATCTAGTAATTCCATCAACCAAACAAGTATATTATTTCTGACTTAGAAAACTAGTTGTGTACTATTTCGACCTTAGAGTCATGCGTTGTAGTATTGTGGTTTTCATGCTGATTTTGAGTTTCCTTTTTGAGTTTTGATCCTCGCGCTTTGGCGTTGTATATTATATTGCTTGCGTGGTTCTGACCGTCGATTGACGAAGAGCTAGCTCCCGCTTGGGGATGCCTTTTATCATTGTATTTATATTATCCTTGTTGTACCCCATTCGGGGCCAGTATTTACAGAGGAAACTCTACCAAAATTTTCAGGAAAGACCAGAGGTTTTAAAAATGCATATTCGGCTTATTTATTTAAAAACCTTGCTTTTAAAACATGTTTTCTTTACTTCTTAAAAAATAGTTTTCTTTATTTACTTCTTAAAATGGTTTTAGATTTCTGGTCTTTTGACTTACTTGAATTAGATGAGGTCCTATAGGCTTCATATGATTCAAGGGCCAGTCACGTGCTATTTCGGTTCGTGACAGAAACTCCTTTCCTATCAAGAGTATGTCATCCACGTACAATATGAGGATCACCACCACACTCTCTACTGCCTTTTTGTATATACAAGGTTCATCTACCATTTTGATGCAGTCAAAATCTTTGACTACCACATCTGTAACACTTTGAAATTTCGTTTAGAATGTGTTCGCGTTAATTAGCAATTTTGCGTGTTTTTCATAAAAGCCCGAGTATCTTATTTTTCTTCTTGGTTAGGGATAATTGTGTTGTGAAGTATTATATATATATTTATGTGTAATTATAGGGTTTACTAATTATATTTAGTCGTGTTACCCTAATTGGGAAATTTCCATTATGTAGTGCACACATGCACACTTAGCATTTTGTGGCTTAGGTTTTAAGTGTTACATGTTAACCCTTTTACATTTCCTTGCATGGTTCTTTATTCCCACCATTTAATCAAGCCAAAAACCCTTTTTATTATTCAAAAAATTCAAATAGAAAATGAGGTATGGGGGTTAGGTAAGAAAATTGACTTTGGTTGACCATTCCTCCTCTCTTCTCCCTCTCTTCTCCTCATTTCAGAAATTCTGCAGAATTCCAGCAGAAAACCCTATCTTTTCTCCATTTTCTCTTCTCTTGTCATTTCCTTTTAGATCCTCATTCAAACCCTACACAAAACAACCATTTTTCTTCACTTAAACCTTGGTTTAATGGCTCTTTTGAGGTGTTTGGAGAAAATTAGTGCACCTGAGGCTAGAGCTGGAACTTTTAGGTTTTTCAAGTCTTTTGAAGGTATTACACTCATATTTAACATCCCATTTCATAACTTGTTGTGTTTTAGCAAAATATCACATTTTTATGCATGTTTTGTGCTATATAAGGGGTTTTAGTGAGGTTATGTTAAAAATTAACTTTTTAAGGCTTGATTAGCTTGGTAATGTGATATTAGTGTGATTTTAGACTTGGCTTTATTTCAGATTTCAGAAAAATACCCTAAAGTATCATTTTAGTGCAAAAGTGTGATTTTTAACTTGAATTTGGGTTCTGTTGAATCTGCTGCTACCCGAGTTGCCTTAAATTAAAATTGTAATTAATGTATTATGTTCATGGGGTATGAAGTGCACACACCAAACCCGGGAGCCCACCCCCTATCCAGGCCGCCGGAAAAAGCTTTCTGGCCGCAAATTGCGGCCAGATGAGGGAATTGTGAGTTGGGGTTTGGGTGATGGGTGTCTGCTGCTATGTGGAGTTTTATGGTATATATAGTTCTATAATATCTTTTCTGTATCAAAATCTGGAGTTAAAAACCTATTTCTCGTATTTTAAATCTTTACGACACGCGTGTTACGTGTGTGGGTTTGGGGTGTTCTGCGTATCGCGACGCGTCGGGTTAGCTTCGGGCGCGTAATCACACGTTTTAGCGTATCGCGCACGCGCGCGCTTGGTTTACGACACGGGTTTCTAGTTGACTTTAAATGTCGTGTTTGTATGGTTTTGAGCTTATGTGTGATATATTGTGAAATTCTAGGTTCGCAGGCGAGTGCGACGAACGCCGCGAAGAAGGGGAAACAAGTCGTCGTCTGTACCTAGCGAGAGACTACGGTGAGTAGATTTAACATCTACGGGGATATCGCCCGCATGGCGATATGCGTCAGGGCTGATAGGACCTTATAGCGATATATATTGCATTCACCTACATGACTACTGTTTATTGCATACCGCATTCCCTGCTATGTGTATATAAACTAGAATTGATATAACACCGCACTATTACTAACGGTTCAAGTTGCACGAGCACGATTTATATGCTACACTCACACCGTTAGTAATTGCCATGACACTCACATTATAGGACTGCTATAAATCATATGTCAGATTGTTTCCGCATTATTGATGTTTGCCATGATTTGCCGCATATCAGCAGATGTATATTCATACTTGGACACATCTACATCAATATTCATACATTTGGCATGTATATATTGATATCTTCATACTTGCATAGATTTACGCTTTGAGATATGTTGTTTCCATGTTATTTCTGGATTTGGGAACCGTGGATATTTCAAAAGAGAATAGGTAATTATTTACAAACACGTGCATGCTCACGATTACCTTCATATGTTATCTCTATTCACGAGTTGACAACTCACCCCCGTTGTGCCACAGTATTTGCTGGTTGCCCCTCAGAGTAGTCGCGGCAGGCTGCCTTCTTACATCTTTTGGCTACAGATATCACTACAGTTGGTGCGAGTGCTATTTTGCTGTTAGGTGGGCTGTGGTATCTGGTTACTTTTATTGTACACACTTTTGTATCTAGTATTCTCCATCTACCATATATGTACTTGACTTAGAGACAGTGTGAGGACGATGATGTATATTATTTGTATTCTGGTGTCGAGCTCATGGGAGCCGACTTATATATGCAACTTTTAGTGTTCTGTGATGTATTAACTTATTGCTCATTCTTCGCTACGGCGTCGTATATTACCCTTGTAATGTTGGTTTCCACCGTGGGGCGTGATTGCTCCCGTTTGGGAATGCTTTATTTCATTATATATAATTTTTAATTATATCCTGTTTTATACCCGATTTTCGGGGTTACCTTTACAAAGGAAATGCTGCCAAAATTATTATAAGGATAACTTAACTTTAAAAAGAACTTTATTGAACTATTTAAGGTTTTCTAAATGCTTTAATTGAATGTTTTCAACACTCACTACTTTTAAATGGTTTTGATTTCTGGGTTCGGATTACTTAGTCGCGTTACGCCTGTAGACGTTGCGTGGTTGAGTGCCGGTCACTAGTCGAAATATTCGGGTTGTGACAAAGTTGGTCTCAGAGCGTAGGTTTTACCTTTCGGTGTGTTCCTAGGATTACCCTGGTATGATGGAGTAGGTAGCTGAAGCAGAGTGGCGTAGCGTGCGTATGTTCCGCGAAATGTTCACGACACGGTACTCCGCCAAGGCGACCTTAGGACTTGGTGATTTAAATTCCTTCTTGAGTATATACATTCGTGCGATTCGATTTCCGTATCCTTATCGAATCCTATTTTTCCTTTCAGCCATTATTCCACCAAAGAAAACGAGGGCGCAGAGAGCGGCTGCGAGGGCCGAGATTCGAGTTGACTCGTCCGAGACGAGGACTGATCCGGGTAGTGCACCGGTTGTACCCGAGCAGGATGTTCCTCCCGTGACAGATCAGATCGCCACACTAGGGGCTGGTATGCAGGAGATGCGCCAGACGGTGGGATCCAGTATGCAGGAGATGCGCCAGATGATAGGATCGCTAGTTGAGACGCTTCGAGCGCAGCGACCAGAGGTAGGTCCACCCGTCACAGAGACCGTGATGGTACCTACCGTACAGCGAGTTGCCCCTGCAGCCACGGAGGTGATTACAGTATCGCTATCAGAGTTTATGAGGCTGAAGCCTCCGGTCTTCACAGGCACCGATGCAGCCGAGGACCCACAGTCTTTCATTGATAGGATGACTCGGATATGTCGTTCCCTCAGATGCGCAGATGCGAGATGGGTTGAGTTCGCGAGCTTTCGCCTGGAAGTTCTTGCGCAGAAATGGTGCGAATCAGTCGAGAAGGGTAGAGCAGCAGGTCTTCCTCCTATGACCTGGACAGAGTTCGTGGCGCTATTCCTTAACCGCTTTCTTCTACTGAGTGTCAGAGATGCTAGAGCACGTAGGTTCGAGTCCTTACGCCAGACTCCGGAGATGTCAGTGGCAGAGTACGATGTGCTGTTAACCGAGCTATCAGTTTATGCTCCGTATTTAATGGCTACCGAGGAGTTGCGAGTCAAGAGATTTGTCTGAGGCTTGCTTACACCACTGTTTCTTGCGATCAGCGCACAGCATTATGAGACATATGCAGCAGCTGTAGACGCAGCCCTATTAGTCGAGGAGCGCCTTGCTGAGACTTCGGTAGTTCCAGAGCCGAAGAGAGTTCGTGCGGATACATCAGCGCAGAGACAGCCTTTTCGGCACCGTGATAGACGTCTTGCAGGTAGCAGAGATTTAGGGTGGGGCCGATTGTTCAGTTCCTATCCCCAGGAGGGTCAGCGGTCATCGTCGGGATGTTTTCGCTGCGGGAGTTCTTATCATCGTGTACGAGATTGTCCTGAGATACCCCGGAGGGAGGCAGCAGCACCGCATGTCACATTACCACCTTCACCACCCTAGACGGCATTGCCTATTGTACCTACTGTTACTCCGCATCAGACGCATGCACAGAGAGGTCGTGGTCGCGGAGGATTTGTTCATAGAGGATGAGGTGACCAAGGCAGAGGGCAGCCAGCTGCCAGCAGGGGACAGCCAGTCACGGGTGGAGGACAGGCAAGAGTTTTTGCTTTGATGCATCAGGACGCGTAGGCGTCCAATGCGGTGGTCAGGTATCCTTTCAGTATGTTCTGTTGATGCACGCGTGTTGTTCGATCCCGGATCCACGCACTCGTACGTATCCACCCACTTTGTGCCGAGTTTGGGTAGAGAGTCCGGTTTGCTTGATCAGCCGCTTATTGTGACCACTCCTGTGGGAGAGTCGTTTATTGCTAGGCACGTGTTCTGATCCTGTACCGTCTGTATTGGCGAGAGAGAGTTGCCTGTCGACTTGATCCTTCTTGAGATGTTGGACTTCGACGTTCTTTTGGGCATGGATTGGTTAGCCACGTGCTATGCTTCTGTGGACTGCCGTGAGAAGATAGTTAGATTTTGTTTTCCCGGCGAGTCAGTTTTTGTGGTGTTGGGGGACCGTGGTGCCGCCCCACACAGTGTGATTTCTTCTTTTCGCGCTGGACAGCTTTTGAGGAAGGAATGTCAGGGATTTCTCGCCTATGTTTGCGATACTAGCGCTACAGAGGTTCCGTTGGACCGGGTTCCGGTTGTTAGCAAGTTCCCTGATGTGTTCCCTGACGAGCATCCTGGGCTACCGCCCGAGCATGATATTTCTTTCTGTATTGATTTGGTTCCTGGCACGGGGCCTATTTCCATATCGCCTTATCGGATGGCCCCGGTGGAACTTAGAGAATTGAAGGGTCAGTTGCAAGATTTGCTGGATAAGGGACTCATTCGACCCAGTGTTTCTCCTTAGGGTGCTCCAGTCCTGTTTGTCAAGAAGAAGAACGGCAGTATGAATTTGTGTATCGACTACCGCCAGCTGAACAGGGTTACAGTGCGGAACAAATATCCTTTGCCACATATCGACGATTTGTTCGACCAGCTTCAGGGGGCAGGATACTTTTCATGGATCGATTTGCGATCAGGTTACCATCAGCTGCGGGTTCGACAGGAGGACATTCCTAGGACTGCTTTCCGCACGTGCTACGGCCATTACGAGTTTCTGGTGATGTTGTTCGGACTCACCAATGCGCCAGCAGCATTTATGGACTTGATGAACTGTATTTTCCGGCCGTATCTTAATATGTTCATCATTGTATTCATTGACGATATTCTGGTGTATTCTCGGAGTAGAGAGGAGCACGAGCAGCACCTGCGGATTACACTGCAGACCTTGAGGGAGCATCAGCTTTTCGCCAAATTCTCCAAGTGTGCTTTCTGGCTGGACAGCGTAGACTTCTTGGGGCACGTGATTACACGAGATGGTATATGTGTATACCCGTGGAAGATCGAGGCCGTTCAGAGTTGGCCTAGACCCACTTCAGTGGCGGAGGTTCGCATCTTTCTAGGGCTGGCCGGCTACTACAGGGGATTCGTGCAGGACTTCTCCCGTATTGCTACACCGTTTACCGGGTTGACCCGGAAGGGAGTTCCTTTCGATTGGACGGAGGAGTGTGAGCACCGTTTTCAGTAGTTGCGGACTCTACTGACTACGGCGCCAGTGTTATCATTGCCTTCAGGATCAGGCAGATTTGTGGTCTATTGTGATGCTTCACGAGTGGGGCTAGGGTGCGTATTGATGCAGCATGACAGGGTGATCGCGTATGCTTCGTGACAATTGAAGAAACATGAACAAAACTACCCCACTCACGATTTGGAAATGGCTACGGTGTTTTTTGCACTTAAGATCTGGCGACATTACCTATACGGCGAGTCGTGCCAGATATTCACTGATCACAAGAGTTTAAAGTATATATTTTAGCAGCGAGACCTGAACCTTAAATAGCGCCGATGGATGGAGTTAGTGGAGGACTACGATTGTGAGATCTTGTATCACCCGGGCAGGGCTAATGTAGTGGCGGATGCTTTGAGCAGGAGGCCCGGGGGTAGTCTATCGTGTTTGAGCGCAGTACAGAGGCAGTCGTCGGCCGATTGGCAGGTTTTATGCAACAGCCGGGTACAGTTCGAGTTTACGCCGATCAGAGGACAAATTGCGCATGTTCGTGCACGCCTATAGTTGCTTGACCGTATACATGAGGCACAGCACAGTGATGACCGATGCTCAGAGATCAGGGCACAGATTGGACAGGGCAGGTTTTCCGAGTTCGTGATCGATGATCAGGGGATACTACGATTTGGAGCTAGACTGTGCGTACCAGATGCTGAGGGACTGCGACGCGAGATTTTTGAGGAGGCACATCGATCGGTATACAGTGTTCATCCCGGTTCCACCAAGATGTACCACGATATGAGAGATGTTTACTGGTGGGACGGAATGAAGAGGGACATCATAGATTTCGTATCGAGATGCCTGACTTGTCAGCAAGTCAAGGCCGAGCACCAGAGGCCCGCAGGAGAACTACAGCCGTTACCCATTCCGGAGTGGAAATGGGAACAGATTTCTACGGACTTCATTGTGGGTCTATCCACGACTAGTCGAGGGTATGACTCCATCTGGGTGATCGTAGATCATTTGACGAAAGCGGCTCACTTCCTACCGGTGATGACGACTTTCGGATTTGCTCAGTATGACCAGATATACATCGACGAGATCGTACGACTGCACGGAATTCCGACATGTATCGTGTCCGACAGAGGCACCCAGTTTACCAGCCGACTATGGCAGAGACTTCAGGAGGTTTTGGGCACCCGCTTGAGCTTCGGCACAACATTTCATCCGCAAACCGACGGACAGTCAGAGCGGACTATTCAGACTCTCGAGGATATGCTCCGATTGTGTGTATTAGATTTAGGAGGTAGTTGGGATCATCATTTACCATTAGTAGAGTTCTCCTACAATAACAGCTACTAGGAGACCATTCAGATGGCACCATTTTAGGCTCTTTATGGGAGGAGATGCAGATCGCCCACCTGTTGGACAGAGCTCAGTGAGAGCAGTATCTTAGGGCCACAGATTGTTGAGGAGACGACCGTGAAGATCCAGTTGATTCGCGATAGGATGAGAGCAGCCCAGAGTAGGCAGAGATCTTATGCGGACCGTCGGCGGCGCAAACTTGAGTTTTCTGTTGGTGATCATGTTTTCTTGAGGGTCTCCCCAATGAAAGGTGTGATGAGATTTGGGAAGAAGGGGAAGCTTAGTCCTAGATATGTGGGCCCCTTCGAGATCCTCGAGTGTGTTGGTGCGGTTGCATATCGTTTAGCCCTTCCGCCCAGTTTTCCAGACGTGCACCCCGTATTTCACGTTTCAATGCTCCGCAGGTATCTTCATGATCCTTCGCATGCGATTCAGCACCCGACGATCCAGCTTGAGCGCGACCTTTCCTATGCAGAGAAGCCGGTGATCATTTTGGATCGACAAGTGAAGAAATTGAAATCGAAGGACATACCGTCAGTCAAGGTACTTTGGCGTGGTCAGAGCAGCGAGGAGGTCACTTGGGAGACCGAGAGCGAGATGAGGAAGAGGTATCCCCACCTTTTTGAAGGTACGTGTAGTTAGATTTTGAAATTCGGGGACCGAATTTCTTTAAAGGGGTTAGATTGTAACACTTAGAAATTTCGTTTAGAATGTGATCACGTTAATTAGCAATTTTGCGTGTTTTTCATAAAAGCCCGAGTATCGTATTTTCCTTCTTGGCCAGGGATAATTGTGTTGTGAAGTGTTATACATATATATTTATATGTAATTATAGGGTTTACTAATTATATTTAGTCGTGTTACCCTAATTGGGAAATTTCCATTATGTAGTGTACACAAGCACACTTAGCATTTTGTGGCTTAGGTTTTAAGTGTTACATGTTAACCCTTTTACATTTCCTTGCATGGTTCTTTATTCCCGCCATTTAATCAAGCCAAAAACCCTTTTTATTATTCAAAAAATTCAAATAGAAAATGAGGTATGGGGGTTAGGTAAGAAAATTTACTTTGGTTGACCATTCCTTCTCTCTTCTTTCTCTCTAATCCTCATTTCAGAAATTCTGCAGAATTCAAGCAGAAAACCCTATCTTTTCTCCATTTTCTCTTCTCTTTTCATTTCTCTTTAGATCCTCATTCAAACCATACACAAAACAACCTTTTTCTTCACTTAAACCTTGGTTTAGTGGCTCTTTTGAGGTGTTTGGAGCAAATCAGTGCACCTGAGGCTAGAGCTGGAACTTTTGGGTTTTTCTAATGTCTTTTGAAGGTATTACACTCATATTTAACATCCCACTTCATAACTTGTTGTGTTTTAGCAAAATATCACATTTTTATGCATGTTTTGTGCTATATAAAAGGTTTTAGTGAGGTTATGTTAAAAATCAACTTTTTAAGGCTTGATTAGCTTGGTAATGTGATATTAGTGTAATTTTAGACTTGGGTTTGTTTTAGATTTCAGAAAAATACCCTAAAGTATCATTTTAGTGCAAAAGTGTGATTTTTAACTTGAATTTGGGTTCTGTTGAATCTGCTGCTACCCGAGTTGCCTTAAATTAAAATTGTAATTAATGTAGTATGTTCATGGGGTATGAAGTGCACACACCAAACCAGGGAGCCCACCCCCTACCCAGGCCGCCGGAAAAAGCTTTCTGGCCGCAAATTGCGGCCAGATGAGGGAATTGTGGGTTGGGGTTTGGGTGATGGGTGTCTACTGCTATGTGGAGTATTATGGTATATATAGTTTTATAATATCTTTTCCGTATCAAAATCTGGAGTTAAAAACCTATTTCTCGTATTTTAAATCTTCGCGACACGTGTGTTACGTGTGTGGATTTGCGGTGTTCTGCGTATCGCGACGCGTCAGGTTAGCTTCGGGCGCGTAATCACACGTTTTAGCGTATCGCGCACGCGCGCGCTTGGTTTGCGACACGGGTTTCTAGTTCACTTTAAATGTCGTGTTTGTATGGTTTTGAGCTTATGTGTTATATATTGTGAAATTCTAGGTTCGCAGGCGAGTGCGACGGACGCCGCGAAGAAGGGGAAACAAGTCGTCGGCTATACCTAGCGAGAAACTACGGTGAGTAGATTTAACTTCTACGGGGATATCGCCCGCATGGCGTTATGCGTCAGGGCTGATAGGACCTTATAGCGATATATATTGCATTCACCTACATGACTACTGTTTATTGCATACCGCATTCCTTACTATCTGTATATAAACTAGAATTGATAGAACACCGCACTATTACTAACGGTTCAAGTTGCACGAGCACGATTTATATGCTACACTCACACCGTTAGTGATTGCCATGACACTCACATTATAGGACTGCTATAAATCATATGTCAGATTGTTTCCGCATTATTGATGTTTGCCATGATTTGTCGCATATCAGCAGATGTATATTCAAACTTGGACACATCTACATCACATATTCATACATGTGCCATGTATATATTGATATCTTCATACTTGCATAGATTTACGCACTGAGATATGTTGTTTCCATGTTATTTCTGGGTTTGGGAACTGTGGATATTTCAAAAGAGAATAGGTAATTATTTAAAAACCCGGTTTCCCTTGATATGATATTTCAGTGCGTCCACCATGTGTTTTATCGGTGCTAGAGCGCGATATATGAGAGAGAGGGCTGACCCGGACTGACGGATGCCCGATATATGAGAGAGAGGGCTGACCCGGACTGACGGATGCCCGATATATGAGAGAGAGGGCTGACCCGGACTGACGGATGCCCGATATATGAGAGAGGGGGGGCTGACCCTGACTGACGGATGCCCGATATAGGAGGATTTGCGTGTCGATGCTAGAAACGAGTATTTATGATATTTGGGTGCCGATGTTGGGCACTCGTGATTCTCAGTGATGTACAGGATTTGAGGGCCGATCGGAGTGCCGGCGTCTGGGTTGTTGGGATTTGGGGTGCATTGGTGGGTACCGATTATTTTTCCACGTTGACATTCCGTGTTGATGTTATTTCATCCCATGCTCCGCAATTATTATTTTGCATCTCATCCTGTAGTTACTTTACTTGACAGAGCACTTGCATGATTATGCACATAGTGCTTATTGCATATAGACTTATCTGCTGGCATTTGATAGAGTAGCGCAGCACGTGCATGCTCGCGATTACCTTTATTTGTTATCTCTAATCATGAGTTGAAAACTCACCCCCGTTGTGCCACAGTATTTGCCGGTTGCCCCTCAGAGTAGTCGCGGCAGGCTGCCTTCTTACATCTTTTAGCTACAGATACCCCTACAGTTGGTGCGAGTGCTATTTTGTTGTTAGGTGGGTTGTGGTATCTGGTTACTTTTATTGTACACACTTTTGTATCTAGTATTCTCCATCTACCATATATGTACTTGACTTAGAGACAGTGTGAGGACGATGATGTATATTATTTGTATTCTGGTGTCGAGCTCGTGGGAGCCGACTTATATATGCAGCTTTTAGTGTTCTGTGATGTTTTTACTTATTGCTCATTCTTCCCTACGGCGTCGTATATTACCCTTGTAATGTTGGTTTCCGCCGTTGGGCGTGATTGCTCCCGTTTGGGAATGCTTTATTTCATTATATATCATTTTTACTTATATCCTGTTTTATACCCGATTTTCGGGGTTACCTTTACAAAGGAAATGCTGCCAAAATTATTATAAGGATAACTTAACTTTAAAAAGAACTTTATTGAACTATTTAAGGTTTTCTAAATGCTTTAATTTAATGTTTTCAATACTCATTACTTTTAAATGGTTTTGATTTCTGGGTTCGGCTTACTTAGTCGCGTTAGCCTGTAGACGTTGCGTGGTTGAGTGCCGGTCACGAGTCGAAATATTCGGCTCGTGACAACATCAAAACAGACGTTCCAACTCCGCGATGCCTGCTTTATCCCATAAAGTAACTTGCACACATTTCCGCTGCTCCCACTGTCTATGATGCCCTCTGACTGTGTACTTATAGTTGCTCTCCTCTAAATCACTATTTAGAAAAGCAGTCATGACACCCAACCGCCAGATATCGTAGTTATGGTATGTAGCATTGGCAAGTAGGATCTGGATGGACTTAAGCATAGCTTTGAAAGTCTTAACTTTTCCATGTACACCAAGTAATCTTCTCAAGATATACTTTCTTCTGATGGGGATTTTGTTAGTGTATATGCCCTAGAGGCCATTACTGTATCATACTAGTTTGTATATTACTTGATGGAAGCTTGGGATATTCACAGTTGTATATACAATCTTGCTCGAAATGGTAGTATGCTACTTGGTTTGTCTCTGCTTTAATATGTGCATGTGTTTCTTTTAGCATATTGCTGATATACATATTAGTAGAGCCCTTAGGATCTTTGCTTGATTACCAGTGTTGTGATGGCGCTCACACTCGTGGGAGCTGGGTGATCTTTAAGCACATCCTTATACAGGTCCCTAGTCGTTGGACTATCGAGACGGGACATCGATACTCCGGAGTAGACTAGCGTATGCGCTTCTCATCCCAGCGTGGGAGATGGTCTGTCCCACAGCCGTCAGTACGTCGTATTTGAGATAGTATGCGGATGCTCGTTAGGTTACGAGTACACTGGACAGGACTCGTCGAGGACTGTTGGTTGGTATTATACCTATCGTCAGTTATCAGTTCCCAGGTGACATGAGTACAGCTTAGTCCGCTGACTTGACACTGTCACTTCGCCTCGAGTGTGTTCCCACTGCACTTTGATCACTACCCTACCACGGCTCAAAGGAGTCGTGCAAACAGGTAGTTTTTGGGTGCAGTCCCGAAGCACTTGGAGGCAGTGACGGTTAGACAGGATTCGTCTCTCCCGGTATTGGGGGTTGACATCGCGCTGGGTCCAGGAGAGCCATTACACGAGTAGTCCCTGGCCAGGGCAAGCGAGATATACTGGTAGGTTTCCATTGTTATCTCAGGGTGTTCTGGGCTACACTCCGACACGACTTGTACCGCTATTAGGGGACTGACGTTCACCGCGCCCCTAGGCCCGCCATGCGATGTATCAGACGAACAGACCGGACTGTACGGAGATTGTCACATACAGGCTCAGTAGGAGTTCGGATGGGGTTCACCTCGTCAGTCTTCTTATCGACATCTACCTGGGGACCGTTACGTACAGCTAGTGCCGCTTGCGGTCTGTGGTTAAACCCACTGCCAGCGTAGTGTCGAGTCTTTAGAGTCCCACACAGAGAGCTATTCGCCTTTGGCAAAATGAGCAGAGGTCGCATGGTTTTGCGACAGGGTTCGTTCACATTCGCGCACTTGTGCACGTTTGCTGTCCCGACAGTTTATACTAGCGGGCTTTGGTTTAAGCCGGATCCTAATATATGATTTAGGATTGGTTTTTCTCATTGTATTCGTGTTCCTCGGATCATAAATACGGGTGCGTATGCACAGTTGCTTGAGACTGAGGGAGAGGACTTTGATTAGGGTTAATGACTATTGTCATTTTATTAACCCTAATACTTATGTGTGTATTATTGTTAATTGATATTAGTTTAATAATTGTGCATAGTTATGGTTGTTGACCATTTGACCCACCTTGATTTGTTGACCTTGTTGACACTTTGACCATCATCATTTCATTTGGAAGATGCTCTTTGATCCTTGCAATTTGCATTAAAAATGAAATGATAATGGTCATGTCTTAATTTAGCCATGACAATTATCTCACTAATTATCTAATTACAATAATTCACATATATGAGAGAATGCTTCATATTATTCTCTCATTCTATCATATCCTTTCTCTCTCTTGTTCTTCCTCTCCCTCAAGCTCTCTCCCTCTCATGTGTTGAGAAACACTTGAGCTTGAGAAAAACCCTCTCTTGATCATCTTTACTCTCATCTAGGGTTCAAGGACTAGCACTTCTTGCACCCTAGTTACTTCTAGCTTGGAGTTGAAGCCAAAGGTTGAGGCTTTCGGGTGGATCTTTCTTCGACGTGAGAAGACGACCAAGGTGACCTCCTTCCACCACTCCAAGGAGCAAGGAGAGAAGGACTTAAAGCCCAAGGTATAACCTTTCTAGCACTTAGCTAGTTACTAGTTAGCTTTAGCAAGTTTTTGTTTAGCAAAGATCCTTCTAGCCATAGTCCATGTTGCCCAAGCTGATAAAAATCCGATTTTTATTCCGTTTTCCGCCTCCCCGCAAGCACCGGGATGGGCAACGTGGACTTACAGTGGTATCAGAGCCTAACTAAACATAAACTAGCTAGGTAGTGAAGTGTGTCGAAGTTCGAAACGAAAAAATCGAAAAACCAAAACATCAAAACCCTAGTTTTCTGTTTAAATTTTTTCTGGTCAAAACAAAATTTGTTTTACTCCAAAAATCGTCTCAGGGTTTTTTAAAGATACTCACCAAAAATGATCAAGTGAATCGACCAACGTGCCGCGGTTCAGCGGCAATAGCAAGATATTGCCGCGCAACCGCGCCCGTCTTGGCTCTTCACTTGGTCGAGTTTGGTGCAGTGTATCTCTGGCTTGGTTTTAGGATTTTTAAGATGGTTTATATGTGCCCAGATTTTCCAGAATAGAAATTTGTTTTTGGGGGCCTAAAAATCCGTATTTTTTCCGAACTTCAATACACTTTGACTATAAGGGTTATATCTGTGATGTTTGAATGTATTGAACGTCGGCTAATCGCTATATGTCGATTAGTCGGGGTTGTACAAATCTGTGATCTGTGATTGATACTGGTTTGTGTATATGAATGGGTTGGATTGTCGCGGATGAATAGCCGGGGTGGATGTGAGATGAGTGTTGCTTTTTCTTTCATTCATTGTAATATGTAAATTGATGTAATATTATTATTTGTTTGGCCGCACAACCGGGTCGGGGTTGTAGCCGTCATTGTATAATTCTTTTTACTGTTTTTGCTCCTAGGATAGACCCATGGAGGGGTGCACAAACTACCGGGTATCTCGAAGTGCCGAGTGGCCTACTCACGGTGGTGAGGGAGGTTGCTTCGCTTCGGGTACTTGGCGGGTAGTTTACCCCACCCATAGGGGTCTTGGGTGGGGTATTGGCTATTCACCGCGACCGTGTAATCCGCTTTTCGTTGCAGGCTTGAACGGATTGCGGATTCCTAGTATATCCAATGTATTCATCTGTGATCTGTAATGTCTATCATTGCTATATATTTATATATGATAACTATTTAGGCGTTGCTTATGTTTTACAGCCGCGCTAGCCCAGCCCCCGCTCTGTCGTTAGTTAAGTAACCTAACGGGTGATGACGGGGCCCCGTGGCGAATGCGAATGGCATAAGCGTACGTCATATTTTGGTTGTTTTCTACAATGGTAGGATTAAATGATGGGACGCATTAAAATAACTAATGCAAGAAAATAAACCAAGTAAAAGTCGATTGGAACACTTTGAAAACCACTCGGTTCTTTTCAAAACTAAACTTTTAAACGCGGAGCTTGAACCACTCCTTTTAAAAGCTATCTCGTTCCATCGATTATATCAAGTTCACTACGTTCACGGTTTCGCCAAAAACCATCCGTAGCCCTCCATCATTTCAGTTAAATATTCGGTAGTATTCAAGCTATGTATTTTGACCTCACGCCAAGGCATAGTGATTGGTAGCTGCCGGATATTTATCTGTTGCATAGATAGAATGCGTTGGTTTGAGACAGTCGTACTGCCATTTTGGCCTACGTCAAGGGTAGGTACGGGTGGGTTCAAATTAACCAGGATAATGATGGAAAGAACTTGACATGTGACTTATGACATTTTGACCTCACGCCAAGGTCATAGGAGCATGGGGCAAAAATCCACATCGGGAGTTTCATAAGTACTGAAACTTGCTAGCGCTGCATACCATTTGGAGTGTTATAATTCTGGTAGGATTCCTTCGGTTTTATCACGCGATGATATTTGGATCCCGATCCTACTGTGAGTATATGCTACTCCTCGGGAAAACTCTCACTTAACGATCAATGCTATAAACTTAGTAGGTGTCTAGAAAGGTGTTAGCGGGGCTACGCCCACAGGGAAAAGAGGTTACTTAATTAAGGAACTTCGCGAAAGCGTTGGAAAACCTCCCTCGAAGTACCGACACTGGCCTGGCTGAACGGTTAAGCAAGTATTGTACGGTGAGATTGATCCTGACTAATCCTTTCTTTACGGTTTGAGAAGGGATTCGAGAGACAGTGGGAGCCATCCAGTTTAGACAAATTAAAAACCACTCTAAACTTGCAAGACCATCATGCTAAAGTGTTTCTTTTCTCTCTCCTAATTGCAGCGACCATTCAACATGACCGAACTTAAGTTATTACTAGATAAAAACATATTGACAGGTCCAAACTACAAAGATTGGCTCAGGAATGTCAAGATGGCAATCACTTACGACAAGTTGGGGTATGTCCTTACCACCAAAGCTCCCCCTGTCCCAGGTCCTAAAACCAGTGTCGTAGATAGGGAAATCTACAAGACCTGGGAAATAGATTGCGCGAAGGCCAGATGCCTTGTACTTGCCTCGATGGACAACGAACATCAGAGGAGGCACGAGAATATGGACCTAGAGTCCATATTTCTTCATACAAAAGAACTGTATGGAGAGCAGTCTCGTATCGCAAGATACGAAGTGTCGAAGAAGTTGTTTTCGGCAAGGTTGGCCGTCGGATCATCGGTAGCGGAACACGTGTTTAAGATGATTGGCTACATAGAGGAGCTCGCGGACCTTGGGACCACGTTAGAGAATGAACTCTATACTGATTTGATTCTCCAGTCCCTTCCTTCCACTTACACCGAGTTTATTCTTAACTTCAACATGCAAGGAAAGGAGGTTGAACTTTCCGAGCTTCTGAACATGTTGAGGAGTGCTGAGGGCACCCTATAGAAGGGTAGGGAGATATCCCCTTTGTTTGTAGGAGGATCTTCCTCTTCTAGGTCCAGGGCGAAAGCCAAGGGCAAGAAGAAAAAAGCCCCCGCCAAACCAAGAGGCGGTGTCAGTAAAGTGGATACGAAGCGAAAAGAAAAAGCAACAAAGGTAGCGGGAAAGCTGGTGGGGAAGGAAGAATGCTTCTATTGTCACAAAAGTGGTCACTGGAAACAGGATTGCAAGGCTTGGAAAGCCAGAACACAGGATTTGAAGCGAGTTGCAGCTTCAGCTTCAGGTGTGTATGTTATTGAAAACTGTCTATCAATAAACTCTACGTCCTGGGTATTGGATACCGGATCAGGATCTCATATCTGTAATTCTTTGCAGGCGTTGAGAAAGCGTAGACTTTTGAAGGCAGGTGACATGACCCTCAGAGTTGCAAACGGTGCTAGCATGGATGCTGAGGCCGTGGGGGACTATCACCTGGGATTGTCGGATGGACATTTTTTGGTTTTGCGTAGTTGTTATTATGTACCAAATGCAACCTGTAATATCATTTCTGTATCTTTATTATCTAAAGAAGGTTATGAATTTGCATTTGTAAGAATGTAGTGAACATTCACCTTAATCATGTTTTGATTGGGTCAGGTACATTGAACAACGGTATATACGTATTAAACCAGCCACAGATTTTCAATGTCCAGAATACACACAAAAGAAAGTCTCCAGAAATCGATAAAACTTTCTTATGGCATTGTAGACTGGGTCACATCAATGAGAGAAGGTTGACTAGGTTACATGCAGAAGGATATTTGGATTCGTTCGAATATCAATCGTATGCAACTTGTCAATCCTGTCTCAAGGGAAAGATGACAAAGACTTCGTTCACTGGACACGGAGTAAGAGCGAGCGAGCTCTTGGGACTCGGACACAGCGACGTGTGCGGTCCAATGTCTACACATGTATGAAGCGGTTATTCATACTTCATTACTTTTACGGATGATTTCTCAAGGTTCGGACATGTCTTCTTAATGAAGCATAAATCCGAGGCTTTTGATAAGTTCCAGGAATATAAGAATGAAGTAGAAAAACAAACAGGCAAAAGTATCAAGGCACTGAGATCTGATCGAGGTAGTGAATACTTGAGTGCCGAGTTCCTGGGTTACTTAAAAGAGAATGGAATTCTCTCTCAGCTTACTCCTCCATACACTCCACAACATAACGGTGTATCGGAGAGACGGAACCGAACCCTATTGGATATGGTACGGTCCATGATGAGTAATGCTTGTAGGGTTCCTAGGCACTCTAGTAAGGTCTCACAAGGCATCGAACATGCCATTTTAAAATATTTTGGTGCCGAGAAACCCTAGACTACGGATCGTCGCTAGAATTCTAGGCGAAACTAAAAGCTAGTTAACACTTAATTACTAGGATACGGAAATTACAACCTTTGTAGATCCGGATATCCACCTCCACGGCTCCGCAACGAAGTCTTCTCGCTGTCCATCTTGAAGCTTGGACTCTCGTGACGGCTTCATCGGAGAAACGTGCGGAATAGGTCGTCGGCTTTGTGTCAAAGACGATCTACGTCGAGGTTGCACAAACTCAAGCTCCGACTTCACAAACTTGTGAAACTTGTGAAGTAAACACCCAAAACAACTTGGCAAGAGATAGAGGGTGAAGAAATAGGAGATGGGTTCACTTTACATTTGGATTTATCTCACTTTAACTCAAGTTGCCATTGATGGACCTTGAGCTTTTCCTTTTAAGATGAAGAAGAAGAAGAGCTAGAATTATGATAAGTGTTGATATAAAATAAAAAGAAAATCTATACTTATCATAACTCTAACTCAAGTTAGGTGTAGAGAATAAACCATGGTTAGTAGAGTGGGTTAGGGTTAAGCAAGAGGATAAGAATGGTTGCTAAAGTCAAGGGTTCATGAAGCTTCATATAAGAAACAAAAATAGCCACCATTCTCATTTTGAATTTATCCACATAAATAAACAAATAAATGAATAAATAAATATGGAAAACCCTAATTACAAAATAACCATGGTTTAATTCTATTCACTTAACCATATGATCAAGTATCATCAAACATGATACAAAAAGTGCACAAAAGTATATCACATATACAATGTGCAATCCAAGTGAGAAAAAATCCGTTTAAAGTGAACCAATACTAGTTAATGCAATGCAATATATCAAATATATAATTATGCATTAAATCATTAAATCAACATTTGATTCAATAATCCGGTCATGTCGCACATAACCGGCTAGAAACCAATGTATCGATTTATCGAATCAATGATTCGATAACTAGGTCATATCGAATATAACCAATCGAAACATATATCGCGAGAATGAAATGCGGTATCATATACACGCATTATTCTCGGTCCTGCACATATCTCATATGCGCTCCTATTTCGTTTCGCTTGAGCCAGGAAACCTCTGTGTAGGACTCTAAAGACTCGTCAATACGCCGGTAGCAGATGATGATCATATCAAGCACCCACAAGCCGCAAGCGGTCTGCTAAACGTAACGGCCACCCGGGTATTGAGCGATCAGAAGATCGACGAGCTAGCCCGCTCACACTCCTGCGAATCCGACCAGTAACACTTACCGTACAGTCCGGTCTCTTCGTCTGATATGTCGCATATCAAGTCTAGGGGTGGTAAACGTCAGACCCCAATAACCCGATAAGTCGTGCTGATGTGAGGCTTGTAACGGGTCGAGAAACTACTGGTAACACTTACCAGCAAATCTCTGATCAGCCCTGGCCAGGGACTTCCCTGTTACGGCCAATCGAGCACTGCGCAACATCAACCCCCAATACCGGGAGAGACGAAACCCCTCCTATCGCTCATTGCCTCCATGTGACTCGGGACTGTACCCAAAGACCACCGTTTTGCACGCCCTCATGGACATGGTAAGGTGGAGATCAAAGCACAGTGGGAATCACACAAGACTCCATGACGATCTCGGGTCTACAGACTAACCTGTACAAGTGTCACCAGAGAACTGCCATCTGACGTGAGGTATAATACCATCTGGGAGTTCTCGGCGAGTCCGTCCAGTGTACCCAGTCTCCACTGAGCACCCGTATACCATCTCTGATGTCAAACACCAACGGATATGGGATCATCCATCGCCCATCACATGGGTCGAGAAGCGTATACGCTAGTCTACTCTGGTATATCGATGCCCCGTCTCGATACACCCACGACTAGGGACCTTGAAGGATGTACTTATGGACTACCATGTCCCCACTGGTATGATCTGCATCATAGTCCAGGTAGTCAAGTACAAATCCTAAGGGCTTTACCAACATGTAACTATAAGACAGTATAAAGAGACTAGTGTACATGTTAAGATAAAGAGCAACCAGATAGCATACTATCATGTCGAGCAAGAAAGTCATCTCTATATATGTCCAAGCATCCAATATAATATACATAATCTGTACAATACTGGCCTCTAGGGCATACATACAACTAACAATCTCCCACTTGCACTAGGGCCAGCTGCTGTAGTATCTCATACCGAGCATCCCGAAGAGTCTCTCAAACTGTATCTGGGGAATGGCCTTCGTGAGTGGATCCGCCGTGTTGTTCTTCGTGTCAACTCTCCTGACCTCGATCTCCCGGCGATCAACTATCTCCCGGATCAGGTGATACCGCCTCAGAATATGCCTGGACCGCTGATGGGACCTGGGTTCCTTGGCCAAAGCCACCGCTCCATTGTTATCGCAATACAAAGGTATTGGACGCTCAATGGATGGAACCACTCCAAGTTCAGTAATGAACTTCTTGATCCAGACAGCTTCTTTAGCAGCATCGTTGGCAGCGATGTATTCAGCCTCCATCGTCGAGTCTGCCACGGTTTCCTGCTTGGAACTCTTCCAGCTAACCGCCCCTCCGTAAAGGGTAAAGACAAAGCTCGACTGCGACTTTGAGTCGTCCTTATCACTCTGGAAGCTGGAATCGGTAAAGGACTCCACTTGGAGTTCTCCGTTACCATACACCAAGAACATATCTCTAGTCCTTCGCAAGTACTTGAGAATGCTCTTCACAGCTGTCCAGTGACTCTCTCCAGGATCAGCTTGATACCTACTCACTACACTTAGTGAGTATGCTACATCGGGTCTGGTACATAGCATCGCATACATGATAGAGCCTACTGCCGAAGCATAGGGTATCCCTTGCATGCGAGCTCTCTCCAAATCAGTCTTGGGAGACATCTCTTTGGAGAGAGTGACTCCAGAGATCGTAGGCAAGTTCCCACGCTTGGACTCTTCCATACTAAACCTCTTTAGTATGGTGTCAATGTACCTGGATTGGGACAATCCCAAAATCCGTTTGGATCTATCTCTATAGATCCTAATTCCCGATATGCAGGAGGCATCACCAAGATCTTTCATTGAGAATCTTTATGATAAGAAGAGCTTGACCGATTGCAGCATAGGAATATCATTTCCTATCAAGAGTATGTCGTCCACGTACAATACGAGGAAGACAACTTTACTCTCTGCCACCTTCTTGTAGATACAAGGTTCATCTGGATTTTTGACGAAATCAAACTCTTTGATAACGACGTAAAAGCAGATGTTCCAACTCCGCGATGCTTGCTTTAATCCATAAATGGATTTAAGCAGCTTGCACACCTTCCCGCTGCTCCCACTGTCTACGAAGCCCTCTGGCTGAGTCATGTACACGCACTCTTCTAAATCACCATTTAGAAAGGCGGTCTTAACATCCATTTGCCAGATTTCGTAGTCATGAAAAGCAGCGATGGCAAGCATGATCCGGATGGATTTAAGCATAGCTACTGGAGAAAAGGTCTCGTCATAGTCCACACCTGGTCTTTGACGAAAACCCTTTGCTACAAGTCTAGCTTTGAAAGTCTCCACTTTCCCATCTACACCAAGTTTCTTCTTGAAGATCCACTTGCTCCCAATGGGTTTTACCCCTTCAGGAGCAACTTCCAAAGTCCATACTTTGTTGGTGTACATGGAATCCATCTCAGACCGCATAGCATCCAGCCATTTCACTGAGTCCCCACTCGTGATGGCCTGCTCGAAGCTAGTTGGGTCATCATCCTCCATGATGTAATCCTCGCTTCCACCGTCAATGAGAAAACCGTAGTATCTCTCAGGTGGACGAGAAACCCTAGTAGATCGGCGGAGAGGCTGGGGTTCATCGGGAACTATGGAATCCTCTGGTTCCACTAGATCTTCTGTTGTAGCTTGTGCAGCTGGAACCTCTTCCAGTTCTACCTCATGACCACTAATCTCTTTTTCAAGAAATTCCTTTTCTAAAAAGGTGGCATGCCGAGAAACAAACACTCTTTGTTCCTCAGGGTGGTAGAAGATATACCCTCGCGAATGTTTGGGATATCCAATAAACTTACACAGAATGGACCTTGCCGCGAGTTTGTCCGGATTTTGCGTTTTTACATAGGCCGGACAACCCCATATCTTAACATAATTAAGATATGGTCTCTTTCCTTTCCATATCTCATATGGAGTGGTCGGCACGGTTTTGGTGGGAACCATATTCAATAGGTCTGCAGCTGTTTCCAGTGCATATCCCCAGAAGGAAATAGGTAACTCAGCTGTGCTCATCATAGAGCGCACCATATCTAATAGGGTGCGGTTCCTCCGTTCTGATACACCGTTGTGCTGTGGTGTATATGGAGGAGTCAGCTGAGAGAGAATCCCATTCTCTTTTAGGAAGTCCAGGAATTCATTGCTTAAGTATTCTCCTCCTCGATCAGATCGAAGGATTTTAATACTTTTTTCGGTTTGGTTCTCAACTTCTTGCTTATATTCCCTAAATTTCTCAAAAGCTTCTGATTTGTGTTTCATCAGGAACACATACCCGAACCTAGAGAGATCGTCAGTGAATGTAATGAAGTATGAAGAACCATCCCTGGCATGTGTAGACATGGGACCGCATACATCACTATGTATTAGTCCTAAGAGTTCGGTAACTCTTTCTCCGTGTCCCGTAAACGGAGTCTTGGTCATCTTGCCTTTGAGACATGACTGGCAAGTGTCATAGGATGAAAATTCAAACGGATTTAAATATCAATCCTTATGCAACTTAGCTAGTCGTGTCGCATTGATGTGACCCAGTCTACAATGCCACAAGAAGGATTCGTTGAGTTCAGAACTCTTCCTCTTGTGTGTGTTTGTTATGCTCGGAACTGTTAATTGATTTAGAACATAAATGCCATTGCACAACGTGCCTGATCCAACCAACTTTTGGTCACGGAAAATGTTCATAACATTGTCCTGCAATACAAAATTATATCCCTCTTTACTCAGTAAAGAAACCGATATAATGTTGCATATCAGGTTCGGCATGTAATAGCATTCGTTCAGAACCAATGTATCACCAGTTGGTAATACTAGGTGATATTCCCCGACAATCTTAGCTGCAACAATTGCACCATTTCCAACTCTTATGTCTTTATCACCTTCTCCAAGTTCTCTACCTTTCCTTAGCCCATGTAACTGATTACATATATGGGATCCTGACCCGGTATCCAATACCCAGGACGTAGAGCAAATGGAGAAACAGTTCTCAGTAACGAACACACCCGAAGAAAATGCATCAACATGTACTTTCTTCATTCGGGTGGCATGGGAATCCTGGTATTCCCCTATATCCTGTTCATTCCTATAACTCTTATAGGAAAGAACGGAACCAACGTTCCCCAGCACAGTATAACATGCGGGTTCGGTCAATACATCCATATTATTATCTTGATTAAGGCATGAACTGGTCGCTACCTGGAGAGAGAGAGAAGAAAACACTTTAGCGTATGCTCGTGCAAGATCAGATTGGTTATTATCTTATCTAATCAGGATGGCTCCCACTGCTTTTTATCAAATCTTCCTCCAAACCCTAAAAGGAAAGACTAGCCGGGATTAATTACACACTACAAGTTCGCCAATCTTTCAGCCAGGCCAGTGTCGGTACTTTGAGGGAGGTCCCCCGTGCTTTCGCACGAACCTAATTAATGTAAACCTCGTTTTCCCAGAGGCGTAACCCCGTTGACACCTTTCTAGAAACCTACTTGATCGGCTAATTGCAATGTGTAAAACTCTCCCAGGAGTAACTCTTACTCGCAGTGGGTATCGGGATCCAACTATCTCATAGAAGGTATGCAATCTCATTGCAAATTTCAACACTTGAAATTCCCGATAATGCTTTTGCCCCTAGCGTGCTATGACCTTGACGCAGGCCAACAAACCATAGTGCGCTAGTCAAGTTCAACCCGTCATTTCCTGATTGAATTAAACCCACCCGTACGACCCTTGACGCAGGCCAACAAAGTCGCACGACTACCCTAATCCAATCTGCATCATATGCATAAGCAGATAAATACTAGTTAGCTACCGCACACTACGCCTTGACGCAGGCCAACAAACGTAGCACGAATACTAACTACTACTCATCTGAAATGACGGAGGGCTACGCCAGGTTTTTCTGAAAACCATGAGCGTAATGAACTTGATATCGTTGTAAAATCAAATGAAGTTTTGAAATGGAGTGATTTTGAGGCTTTTCTAGTTTTGCTAAAGGAGTCACTCCCGGCGAAGGGATCTCGGTCCTTTCCTCGTCGAATGAGGTGCGGGATATATCATATATATCGCTGTGCAAAGCAAAAAACCCAAAAGCAGTCAAAAGCAAACCGAGTGTGTAGCATCTGCCAGTTATTGCTAAAGGAGTCACTCCCGGTGAAGGGATCTCGGTCCTTTCCTCATCGAATAAGGTGCGGGGTATATCATATATACCGCTATGCAAAGCAAGAACTGTAGCTACCTGTTTTGTTTTAAAATCTGATTCTACAACATCTTAGGTTTATTATCTTTCATTAATCACATTAATGAAGTCCCATCATTTAAATACCTAAACATCACAGATAGATATGACGTACACTTATGCCATCTGCATTCGCCTCGATGTCCCCTCGTGCACCGTTAGGTTAGGTAACTAACGACAGAGCAGGGCAGGGCTAGCGCGGGTGTAAAACATAAGTAACGTCTATATAATATATCATATATACTATATACTATATCCATCACAGAGTCACAACACAGATATCGCAGCAGAATAAACATATGAAATATTGGATATACTAGGACGTCCGTGTTTTCAATACGAGCCAGTATAAAACACGGATTCCACGGTCGTGATGAATAGCCAATCCCACACCCCTAGACCCCTACGAGAGCGGCAAGCAACCCTGCCAATTCTAGGGTTAGGAGACCCGGACTCGACTCCTCGAGTTGGTCTCCCACTGGACCCCAGAACCCGGTTACTTGTGCTCCCCTCCTTGGGTCTATCCTAATGCGGAAAAGTAAATAATATACAAAGGGTGACAACTTCCGCTACCTGGAAGCGCCCCAAATGAAAGAATATTACATACAAGTTTTTATACATGAATGAAAATGAAAAACACTCATCTCACATAAAAACCCCCGGCTATTCAAACACGACGATCCAATATAACATATCCAGCAACACATAACATCACATGTCATCAACGTAAGTAAGTATGCATACCCCAATTGTCGTTGACGTATAGCAACGAAACTGGCGATATGTGTATACTACACTTACGGTCACAGAAAAGAAAGTGTAAAACTACAACAATTGGAATCCGCAACTGCTTTAGACATCACATGCTTAATCAGATATAAATCCCGCATTTTAGTCTCATTATCGAAAACTCTTTTCAATATCATATGGGACTAAATTGCTAGATTTATAACATTCATTCAGTTATCTCATAACTACTTGTGAATTCCAATTATTGTATCACATTCCAGATAAACAGAAAATTTTAAACTTTCCGATCGAACAATCGAACACCCAAGTTTTCCCAATACAGATCAACACATGAAATAAGTCTAACAACATTCAGTTCGTACCTCAGTACCAACGGTCCAGCCGTAGAAGGGTCAAGCCAACGCCTCACATGTGGCACGCCGTACTGCCCCAAACCCGAAGGTTCAAAGGGCAGTTCAAGACGGTCACATAATCGAGTTAAGGTTTGTTGTCTTCTAGAGGGACCATCGAGTTACTTGCACTACTTAGAACGTCGTTAAACTACGGAAAAATCCAAGACTTGGAAATTTCCCGACAGGGGAAAAATTGGGTATTTATATCCGGTCGAACTTTTTAACATATTCTAAAATTTATCCGGAAAGCCAAATAGACAAAATTTGATACCCCGATCGAAACACCGAATCCCCAAAACAATTGCAGAAAATTCAACTCTTGAATCAATATTAAAAATTCCCAGAAAACTCAGCAGAATTTATCAGGAGTTACTGTGCAAACAAAGTGGGCTGACGTCACCAATTGGCCGCTGATCAGCCGCAGAAGCCATGCTTCTGCCGCTGATCGGCCGCGAAAAACCCTGTTCACCAGAAACTTTTTGCACCGTAATTCTTATTTTTTCCTGCTGAATTTTTTAGCAATTTTTAATTTGGAAAAATCCACTGTTTTCAAAAAAGTACAGAGAGCATATTTTGGGTTTCGGTTTTGGGTCGTTCGGACTTCAAATTCCGTCTACGCTTCGCCTAAGGCTCTAGCTAGGCTCTGATACCACTGTAGGGTTCCTAGGCACTCTAGTAAGGTCTCACAAGGCATCGAACATGCCATTTTAAAATATTTTAGTGCCGAGAAACCCTAGACTACGGATCGTCGCTAGAATTCTAGGCGAAACTAAAAGCTAGTTAACACTTAATTACTAGGATACGGAAATTACAACCTTTGTAGATCCGGATATCCACCTCCACGGCTCCGCAACGAAGTCTTCTCGCTGTCCATCTTGAAGCTTGGACTCTCGTGACGGCTTCATCGGAGAAACGTGCGGAATAGGTCGTCGGCTTTGTGTCAAAGACGATCTACGTCGAGGTTGCACAAACTCAAGCTCCGACTTCACAAACTTGTGAAACTTGTGAAGTAAACACCCAAAACAACTTGGCAAGAGGTAGAGGGTGAAGAAATAGGAGATGGGTTCACTTTAGATTTGGATTTATCTCACTTTAACTCAAGTTGCCATTGATGGACCTTGAGCTTTTCCTTTTAAGATGAAGAAGAAGAAGAGCTAGAATTATGATAAGTGTTGATATAAAATAAAAAGAAAATCTATACTTATCATAACTCTAACTCAAGTTAGGTGTAGAGAATAAACCATGGTTAGTAGAGTGGGTTAGGGTTAAGCAAGAGGATAAGAATGGTTGCTAAAGTCAAGGGTTCATGAAGCTTCATATAAGAAACAAAAATAGCCACCATTCTCATTTTGAATTTATCCACATAAATAAACAAATAAATGAATAAATAAATATGGAAAACCCTAATTACAAAATAACCATGGTTTAATTCTATTCACTTAACCATATGATCAAGTATCATCAAACATGATACAAAAAGTGCACAAAAGTATATCACATATACAATGTGCAATCCAAGTGAGAAAAAATCCGTTTAAAGTGAACCAATACTAGTTAATGCAATGCAATATATCAAATATATAATTATGCATTAAATCATTAAATCAACATTTGATTCAATGATCCGGTCATGTCGCACATAACCGGCTAGAAACCAATGTATCGATTTATCGAATCAATGATTCGATAACTAGGTCATATCGAATATAACCAATCGAAACATATATCGCGAGAATGAAATGCGGTATCACATACACGCATTATTCTCGGTCCTGCACATATCTCATATGCGCTCCTATTTCGTTTCGCTTGAGCCAGGAAACCTCTGTGTAGGACTCTAAAGACTCGTCAATACGCCGGTAGCAGATGATGATCATATCAAGCACCCACAAGCCGCAAGCGGTCTGCTAAACGTAACGGCCACCCGGGTATTGAGCGATCAGAAGATCGACGAGCTAGCCCGCTCACACTCCTGCGAATCCGACCAGTAACACTTACCGTACAGTCCGGTCTCTTCGTCTGATATGTCGCATATAAAGTCTAGGGGTGGTAAATGTCAGACCCCAATAACCCGATAAGTCGTGCTGATGTGAGGCTCGTAACGGGTCGAGAAACTACTGGTAACACTTACCAGCAAATCTCTGATCAGCCCTGGCCAGGAACTTCCCTGTTACGGCCAATCGAGCACTGCACAACATCAACCCCCAATACCGGGAGAGACGAAACCCCTCCTATCGCTCATTGCCTCCATGTGACTCGGGACTGTACCCAAAGACCACCGTTTTGCACGCCGTCATGGACGTGGTAAGGTGGAGATCAAAGCACAGTGGGAATCACACAAGACTCCATGACGATCTCGGGTCT
Source organism: Agapanthus africanus (assembly GCA_030015575.1). Taxonomy (NCBI): domain Eukaryota; kingdom Viridiplantae; phylum Streptophyta; class Magnoliopsida; order Asparagales; family Amaryllidaceae; genus Agapanthus; species Agapanthus africanus. Next base: position 265,255,554 of record CM057344.1, on the reverse strand, counting down.
ACAGACTAACCTGTACAAGTGTCACCTGAGAACTGCCATCTGACGTGAGGTATAATACCATCTGGGAGTTCTCGGCGAGTCCGTCCAGTGTACCCAGTCTCCACTGAGCACCCGTATACAATCTCTGATGTCAAACACCAATGGATATGGGATCATCCATCGCCCATCACATGGGTCGAGAAGCGTATACGCTAGTCTACTCTGGTATATCGATGCCCCGTCTCGATACACCTACGACTAGGGACCTTGAAGGATGTACTTATGGACTACCATGTCCCCACTGGTATGATCTGCATCATAGTCCAGGTAGTCAAGTACAAATCCTAAGGGCTTTACCAACATGTAACTATAAGACAGTATAAAGAGACTAGTGTACATGTTAAGATAAAGAGCAACCAGATAGCATACTACCATGTCGAGCAAGAAAGTCATCTCTATATATGTCCAAGCATCCAATATAATATACATAATCTGTACAATACTGGCCTCTAGGGCATACATACAACTAACAATGCTGAGTTGCCGCGATCGTTCTGGGGATATGCACTAGAAACAGCTGCATACCTTTTGAACCGTGTTCCCACTAAGACTGTGCCTACCACACCATATGAGTTATGGAGTGGGAAGAAACCCTATCTTCAATACTTGAAGATTTGGGGATATCCAGCTTATGTTAAAAAGCAGCATGCGGACAAACTAGAGGCACGCTCAGTACTGTGCAAGTTTGTGGGATACCCAAAGAACTCCAGGGGGTATCTTTTCTATTACGCAGAGGAACAAAAAGTCCTTGTTTCTCGTAATGCCCATTTTCTGGAACATCAGTTCTTAGAAAATGAAATAAGTGGGAGCGCAATAGAACTGGAAGAAATTCCAGAACCACAAGCTATTACTGAAAGCTTAGTAGAACCAGAGGGTTCGAAAGATCAGGACATTCCCACGCCACTCCGCAGGAGTAATAGGCAGTCTCATCCGCCCGAGAGATACTACGGTTTTCTTACTGACGGGGATAGAGAGGATTGCATCATAGACTTTGATGAGCCTACTAGCTTCCAGCAAGCCATTAAGAGCGTCGACTCGGTAAAATGGCTGGATGCAATGCGGACCGAAATGGAGTCCATGTACACCAACAAAGTATGGACGTTGGACATTGCTCCAGATGGGGTAAAACCCGTAGGATGCAAGTGGATCTTCAAAAGGAAGATTGGTGTAGATGGACAGGTTGAGACCTATAAAGCTAGACTGGTAGCAAAGGGTTTCGTCAGCGACCTGGTTTGGACTATGACGAAACCTTCTCTCCAGTAGCTATGCTGAAATCCATTCGGATCCTTCTTGCCATTGCTGCCTTCCACGATTATGAGATTTGGCAGATGGACGTAAAGACAGCTTTTCTAAATGGACATTTAGAAGAGTGTGTCTATATGGATCAGCCAGAGGGTTTCATTCAGAGTGGGAGCAGCGGAAAGGTGTGCAAGTTGCTTAAGTCCATTTATGGACTAAAGCAGGCATCGCGGAGTTGGAACATCTGTTTTGATGAGACGGTCAAGGAATTTGGCTTTATCAAAAATCCAGATGAACCATGCATCTATTGTAGATTTGTAGCGAGAACTGTAGTATTCCTCGTTTTATACGTGGATGACATTCTCTTAATAAGAAATGACATTTCTATGCTACAATCTGTCAAGGGGTTCTTGTCACACAGGTTCTCCATGAAAGACCTGGGTGATGCCTCATACATTCTGGGTATCCGGATCTACCGTGACAGATCCAAGAGGATATTAGAACTTTCACAGTCCAGGTACATCGACACCATACTGAAGAGATTTAGTATGGAAGATTCCAAGCGCGGTAATCTACCGGCTTGTCACGGGATCACCCTCTCGAAAGAGATGTCTCCCAAGACTGATTTGGAGAGGGATCGCATGTCTATTATACCCTACGCTTCTGCGGTAGGCTCTATAATGTATGCGATGTTGTGTACCAGACCGGATGTGGCTTATGCACTGAGTGTGGTAAGCAGGTATCAGTCAAACCCTGGGGAGAAACATTGGATAGCAGTAAAGAACATTCTCAAGTACCTGAGAAGGACTAAGGAGATGTTCTTGGTGTATGGCGGAAAAGACCTGCAGATTGAGGCCTTTGCTGACTCCAGCTTCCAGAGTGACAAGGATGATTCCAAGTCCATGTCGGGTTTTGTCTTTACCCTCAATGGAGGGGCGGTGTGTTGGAAGAGCTCCAAACAGGAAACCGTCGCTGACTCGACTATGGAAGCGGAATACATCGTTGCATCTGATGCCGCAAAAGAAGCTCTCTGGATGAGGAAGTTCTTGAGAGAACTTCAGGTGGTTCCGTCCATTGTTGATCCAATACCTCTGTATTGCGACAACAACAGGGCTATAGCTTTAGCGAAGGAACCCAGGTCCCATCTGAAATCCAGACACATCTTAAGGAGGTATCACCTGATCAGGGAGATCGTAAATCGCCAGGAGATCGAGGTCTGGAGAGTTGCATCAGAGGATAACACTGCAGATCCATTCACCAAGGCCTTGCCCCAGACTCAGTTCGAGCGGCTGATCGAGATGATAGGTCTTCGATACGCCAGTACATGGCCTTAGTGGAAGTGGGAGATTGTTAGTGTATATGCCCTAGAAGCCATTACTGTATCATACTAGTTTGTATATTACTTGATGGATGCTTGGGATATTCACAGTTGTATATACAATCTTGCTCGAAATGGTAGTATGCTACTTGGTTTGTCTCTGCTTTAATATGTGCATGTGTTTCTTTTAGCATATTGCTGATATACATATTAGTAGAGCCCTTAGGATCTTTGCTTGATTACCAGCGTTGTGTTGGCGCTCACACTCGTGGGAGCTGGGTGATCTTTAAGCCCATCCTTATACAGGTCCCTAGTCGTTGGACTATCGAGACGGGACATCGATACTCCGGAGTAGACTAGCGTATGCGCTTATCATCCCAGCGTGAAAGACGGTCTGTACCACAGCCGTCAGTACGTCGTACTTGAGATAGTATGCGGATGCTCGTTAGGTTACGAGTACACTGGACAGGACTCCTCGGGGACTGTTGGTTGGTATTATACCTATCGTCAGTTATCAGTTCCCAGGTGACATGAGTACAGCTTAGTCCGCTGACTTGACACTGTCACTTCGCCTCGAGTGTGTTCCCACTGCACTTTGATCACTACCCTACCACGGCTCAAAGGAGTCGTGCAAACAGATAGTTTTTGGGTGCAGTCCCGAAGCACTTGGAAGCAGTGACGGTTAGACAAGATTCGTCTCTCCCGGTATTGGGGGTTGACATCGCGCTGTGTCTAGGAGAGCCCTTACACGAGTAGTCCCTGGCCAGGGCAAGCGAGATATACTGGTAGGTTTTCAGTGTTATCTCAGGGTGTTCTGGGCTACACTCCGACACGACTTGTACCGCTATTAGGGGACTGACGTTCACCGCCCCTAGGCCCGCCATGCGATGTATCAGACGAACAGACCGGACTGTACGGAGATTGTCACATACAGGCTCAGTAGGAGTTCGGATGGGGTTCACCTCGTCAGTCTTCTTATCGACATCTACCTGGGGACCGTTACGTACAGCTAGTGCCGCTTGCGGTCTGTGGTTAAACCCACTGCCAGCATAGTGTCGAGTCTTTAGAGTCCCACACAGAGAGCTATTCGCCTTTAGGCCAAATGAGTAGAGGTCGCATGGTTTTGCGATAGGGTTCGTTCACATTCGCGCACTTGTGCACGTTTGCTGTCCGGACAGTTTATACTAGCGGGCTTTGGTTTAAGCCGGATCCTAGTATATGATTTGGGATTGGTTTTTCTCATTGTATTCGTGTTCCTCGGATCACGAATACGGGTGCGTATGCACAGTTGCTTGAGACTGAGGGAGAGGACTTTGATTAGGGTTAATGACTATTGTCATTTTATTAACCCTAATGCTTATGTGTGTATTATTGTTAATTGATATTAGTTTAATAATTGTGCATGGTTATGGTTGTTGACCATTTGACCCACCTTGACTTGTTGACCTTGTTGACACTTTGACCATCATCATTTCATTTGGAAGATGCTCTTTGATCCTTGCAATTTGCATTAAAAATGAAATGATAATGGTCATGTCTTGATTTAGCCATGACAATTATCTCACTAATTATCTAATTACAATAATTCACATATATGAGAGAATGCTTCATATTATTCTCTCATTCTATCATATCCTTTCTCTCTCTTGTTCTTCCTCTCCCTCAAGCTCTCTCCCTCTCATGTGTTGAGAAACACTTGAGCTTGAGAAAAACCCTCTCTTGATCATCTTTACTCTCATCTAGGGTTCAAGGACTAGCACTTCTTGCACCCTAGTTACTTCTAGCTTGGAGTTGAAGCCAAAGGTTGAGGCTTTCGGGTGGATCTTTCTTCGACGTGAGAAGACGACCAAGGTGACCTCTTTCCACCACTCCAAGGAGCAAGGAGAGAAGGACTTAAAGCCCAAGGTATAACCTTTCTAGCACTTAGCTAGTTACTAGTTAGCTTTAGCAAGTTTTTGTTTAGCAAAGATCCTTCTAGCTATAGTCCATGTTGCCCAAGCTCATAAAAATCCGATTTTTATTCCGTTTTCCGCCTCCCCGCAAGCACCGGGATGGGCAACGTGGACTTACAGATTTAACCCTTCAGATAAAGCAACCATAGTCCATACTTTGTTGGTGTATAAGGATTCCATCTCAGATCGCTTAGCATCCAGCCATTCTAACAGAGTCCCCACTCCTGATGGCCTGCTCGAAACTAGTTGGGTCATCATCTCATGATGGAATCCTCTCTCCCACTGTTATAGAGAAACCGAAGTATCTCTCAGGTGGATGAGGAACCCTACCAGATCGGTGGGGAGGCTGAGATTCGTTGGAAACTATTAAATCCTCCGGTTCTACCAAATCATCAGCTGCAGTTTGTTTTAGCAGGAACTACTTCCAGTTCTACCTTATGACCACTAATTTCTTCACAAGAAATTCCCTTTCCAAAAAGGTGGCATGCTGAGAAAACAAAACATCTTTTGTTCCTCAGTTTGGTAGAAGATATTCCCTTGCTAATGCTTGGGATATCCAACAAACTTCCACAGAACTGTCCTTGCCTCGAGATTGTCCGGATTTTGCTTTCGACATAGGCCGGACAACCCCAAATCTTAACTTCCTTAAGAGATGGGCTCTTCCCATACCATATTACATGTGGAGTGGTAGGAATCTAATTTGTTTGGAACCCTATTCAATAGGTATGAAACTTCTCAAGTGCATAACCCCAAATGAAAATAGGCAACTCAGTAGTACTCATCATAGAGCACACCATATCATATAAGGTGTGATTGCTCCGACCCGATACACCGACGTGCTGTGGTGTATACGGAGGAGCAATGCTGAGAGAGAATCTCATTCTCCTTTAGAATAGTCCAGGAATTCCGTGCTCAAGTATTCTCCTCCTTGATCTCATCAAAGAACATAATACTTATACCCATTTTTGTTTCTCTACTTCCAACTTATATTCTGTGAATATCTCAAAAGATTCGGACTTGTGTTTCAACAGGAACATATGTCTGAATCTTGAGAGATCATTAGTGAATGTAATGAAGTACAAAGAACCGGTCCTGGCATATGTAGATAGCGGACTTTCAAACATTAGCATGTATCAATCCCAAGAGTTCAGTAACTCTTTCTCTGTTTCCAATAAACGGAGCTATGGTCATCTTATTTTTGTGACCTGACTGGCAACTGTCATAAGATGAAAATTCGAACGTATTCAAATATCTATCCTTATGCAATTTAGCTAGCCATGTCGCATTGATATGACCTAGTCTACAATGCCACAAGAACGATTCGTTCATTTCTGAACTCTTCCTCTTATGTGTGCTTTGTACATTAAGTACTGTAGTTTGGTTGAGAACGTATATGCCATTGTTCAACGATCCTGATCCAATCAACTTTTGATTTAGGAATATGTTCATAACATTATCTTGTACTACAAAATTATATCCTTCTTTACTTAATAAAGAAACTGATATAAGATTGCATATCAGGGTCGGAATGTAATAACATTCGTTCAGAACCAATGTATTACCATTCGGTAATACAAGGTGATATTCGCCAACTGCTTTGGATGCAACATTTGCACCATTCCCTACTCTTACGGAATGATCACCCTCACCCAGTTCCCTACCTTTACGTAGCCCATGTAACATATTACATATATGGGATCCAGATCCGGTATCTAATACCCAAGACGTAGAATGAACTGAGAAACAGTTCTCGATAACTAACACACCCGAAGAAGATGCATCAGCATGCTTATTCTTCGTTTGGATGGCATGAGAATCCAAATATTCTCCTATTCCGTGCTCAGTCTTATAACACTTATAAGAAAGAACGGGACCAACGTTCCCCTGCTCAGTATAATAAGCGGGTTCAGTCAATATATCTGTATTATTATCTTGATTAAGGCCTGACTTGGTCGCTACCTCGAGAGAGAGAGAAGAAAACACTTTAGCGTATGCTCTTGCAAGATTAGATTGGTTATTATCTTATCTAATCAGGATGTCTTTCACTGTTTTTATCAAATCTTCCTTCAAAACCAAAACGGAAAGACTAGCCGGGATTAATTACACCTTACAAGTTCGCCAATCTTTCAGCCAGGCCAGTGTTGGTACTTAGAGGGAGGTTCCTCGTGCTTTCGCACGGACCTAATTAAAATAAACCTCGTTTTCCCAGAGGCATAACCCCGTTAACACCTTTCTAGTCACCTACTTGATCGGCTAATTGTCCTGTGTAAAATTCTCCCAGGAGTAACTTTTACTCGCAGTGGGTATCAGGATCCATCTATCTCGTAGAAAGTATACGCTCTCATTGCAAATTTCAACACTTGAAATTCCCGATAATGCTTTTGCCCCTAGCAACTCATGACCTCGGCTAAGGTCAACAAATCATAAGTGATAGCCAAGTTGAACCCGTCATTTCCCGATTGAATTAAACCCACCCGTACGACCCTTAGCTAAGGTCAACAAAGTCGTACGACTACCCTAACTCAACCACATCTCATGTTTTAGCAGATAAATAATAATTAGCTACCGTACAGTACGCATTGGGTAAGATCGACAAACGCAGCACGAATAGTAAGTAGTCTCTATCTGAAATGACGGAGGGCTACGTAGGTCTTTCAGAAAACCATGAGCGTAATGAACTTGATATCGTTGTAGAAACAAGTGATTTTGAAAAGGAGTGTTTTTTAGGCTTTTCTAGTTTCGCTAAAGGGGTCACACCCGGTGAAGGGATCTCGGCTCTTTCCTTATCGAATAAGGTGCAGGATATTTCACAAATACCGCGGTGCAAAGCAAGAACTATAGAAGCAATCAAAAACTAAACTGTGAGTTTGTAGCATCTGCCAGTTTTGCTAAAGAGGTCACTCCCGGTGAAGGTATCTCGGCTCTTTCCTCATCGAATAAGGTGCAGGGTATATCATATATACCACTATGCAAAGCAAAAAATAGTAGCTACCCCCTTTTTTTTTATTCTACAACATCTTTTAGGTTTCTTTTCTTTTATTAATCTCATTAATAAATCCCATCAATTATGCTTCCTAAGCATCACAGAAGAAACGAAAGCAATAATATTTATATATCATCATATATATATATAGTATAAGCATTCATCTCAGGCAGTAATATGATCTCATCACAGAACATTGCAGCAGAAGATAACATATGAAATATTGGATATATATTGTTAGTGATATGTATGCCCTTGAGGCCATTACTGTACATGCGATGTATATTGTAGTCGATGCTTGGACATATATATGGAGGACTTTCTTACTCGACATGATAGTATGCTATCCGGTTGCTCTTTATCCTAACATGAACTCTGATAGTCTCTATGTTACATGTTGATAAACCCTTAGGATGAGTACTTGACTACCAGGACTATGATGAAGATCATACAAGTGGGGACAGTGTAGTCGCTAAGTATATCCTTCAAATGTTCTTAGTCACAGGTGTATCGACAGGGCATCGATATACCAGAGTAGACTAGCGTATGCTTCATGACCCATGTAGATGGGCGATGGATGATCCTATATCCATTGATGTTTGACATAAGAGATAGTATACGAGTGCTCAATAGAGACTGGGTACACTGGACGGACTCGCCGAGAACTCCCAGATGGTATTATACCTTACGTCAGATGACAGTTCTCTGGTGACACTGGTACAGGTTAGTCTGTAGACCCGAGATCGTCATAGAGTCTTGTGTGATTCCCACTGTGCTTTGATTTCCATCATACCACGTCTAAATGGGTGTGCAATATGGTGGCTTTTGGTTACAATCCCGAATCACATGGAGGCAATGAGCGATAGGAGGGGTTTCGTCTCTCCCGGTATAGGGAGTTGATGTTGCGCTGTGTTCGATTGGCTATAATCGGAAATCCCTGGCCAGGATTGCTCAGATTTACTGGTAAGAGTTATCAGTAGTTTCTCGAACAGTTATAGACCTTATATCGACACGACTTATTAAGCTACTGGGGTCTGACGTTTACCACCCCTAGGCGAGATATGCGACATATCAGATGAAGAGACCGGACTGTACAGGAGTGTTACTGCTTGGATTCACAGGAAAATGTACAGGCTTGCTTGTTGATCTTCTAATTGCTCAATACCTGGGTGGCTGTTACGTTTAGCTGACCGCTTACAGCTTGTGGGTGTTTGATATGATCATCAACTACTGCCGGCGTATTGACGATTCTTTAGAGTCCTACATAGAGGTTTCCTGGCTCAGACAAAACGGAGTAGGAGCACATATGTGATATGTGCGGGACCGAGAACAATACGTGTATGTGACACCGTATTAGATTCTCATGATATGTGACTGTAACATTTCAAAAAAATAAAATATTATTTTTGGGAATTTTTATAATTAAATAATAAAATATTGCATATTTTAATATTGCGGTATAATTAAATACCGATAAATTGGGAAAAATTTTGAAAATCATAGAAATTACTAAACAGATGGTTTTTTATGTGAATTATGCAAATTTTAAGTTTTTATGATTTATTTGACACTATTTTAGTGCTAATCGCGGATTAAGCGTGTTTTGTACACATAGCATGCACAAAGTCTTTTTCACACTTGTGCATTTTTCTACGATGGTTTCATTTGGGTTTCCTATTCAAATTTTAATAGAATGAAAGAAGAAAAGAAAAGAAAAGAAAAGAAAAGGAATATAGTATTGGGTATGGGTGAAAGAGAGAAAGGTGAGGGGTATCTTAACTTGGCCATTCCTTCTCCATTTCCTCACTCATTTCTCACCGCTCTCCTCATGTTGCTGCTGCTGCTGCACCCTCTCTCCCTCTTCACAGAATCCCCCAAAACACCATGGAAATCACCTCAAAACTAAATCCCATTTCACAAAAAAGATGCACAAGCTCAAGGGAAACATATTGGACCAAGAAAGGAATGGTTTTGGACACTTGGAGCAACTCAAGAAAATTCTTGAGTTGCCAAATGAGGTATTTTCTGAACCACTAGCTTAGTTTTTCCTTTGATTTCACATCCATGTTAACTTTAAACCGATATAGTGATGTTTAGTGAGGATATGAAAATTCTAGTTCGAGTTATTGGAAATTGAGAGTTGTGGTGGGCAATTAGGCTTAGTAGAGGCCATACAAACCCCCTAGAGCTAGAATTAAGACGTAAACCAGAGACTAAAAACCCGGAATACGGATTTAGAAAAGCCGATATCGGAGAATTGTGGAATCTGTGAAGGTTAATTGAAATCTACTATCACCCCGAGACTTTGAAAATCATTTTGTGAACACAGAGAGATATGTAGGCACCCAGGAAGCTAACCCCAAAACCCCAGACACTATCTCCCATTGCAGGCCGCCAATTAATTCCTTCTGGCCACAATTTGCGGCCAGAGCAGGTTAGAAATGGTTCATTTTTGTTGAAGGGCCTTATCTCCAGTAAAATAGACCCCTGGCATATGCACAATTGTCCAATTTGATCTAGGGTAGAATCTTGAGCCTTTTTCCTGAGTTGTTGTTTTATTTCGTGTTTTCGTTTTGCGTATTTTAAATTCTGGACTTGTGTAATTGCGTTTTACCTCGATTACTTGGCGTTTGTACGACGAGATCGAGGGTCGTTTGATGGTTTTGAAAGCATAGTCCATAGGTTCTAACCTATAGGTCTTAGCGAGTCATTTGGTTTTCTCGATGTGATTTTAAGGTTTATTTGCGATTGTTTTATCTTGTAGGTACCTTCTCGAGGGCTTCATACGATGAAGAAGATGAAGGCGACATCGACACCGACACGCAGGATTCTAGGTGAGTAGATTATATCTACGGGGGAAGTCGGGTGGATGGCGTAAAGCACCCCCGCAGTTCGATACTTAGTATACTAGATATACACTATATATATATATGTATATGATAGCGTTAGGTGTAACATGGATATTTGAGATGAGATTTAGGTGTACTATGGTTATATTAGGGTATAGAAGTAAACTGGTATATTTGCGAACCCTAGAATAGGTGTACACTCACATGCACACACATGCTTATTGCTACATATATACCTACATGATGAGTATAGTGGATGATATTGGGAGATGAGTCAAAGAGATTGGGCATAGTGCCATGAGATCGGTGATATGATGTGATTCGTATTTGGGATACGACATGAAATTTTAGCGGGCCTTTGGACATGTGTTTCACACACGCATTTGTATTTATATAGATGGTATCGATTTGTACTAGACTTAGACCAGTACCCCAGATCATGAAATATTATGACAAGGATACCAGATAATTGATGAGATGAATGAGATATTGACCCGTACCCAGCTTTTGGGATGCCGTACGATGATTTACCGTACGAGCTTTATATTGATGATAGATCCACACTCATGACTCGAGGATGTCAGATGATATTGTATCGTACGCGGTACCACTGAGGCGGGATCACCGACTATTATATGTATATAAGTATCGACTAAGATTTAGGTGGTTTCCATATCCTTCCCATTAATTGATTAGTTAGATCTGTAGTTACCTTGTAGATGTTAGACTGGACCCGTGTCATATCTATTTCAAAACTAACGAATCAGGAGTATTTTAAAGACAGGCAAAGGGATTATACGGATATTTTCAAAGGACGCATCTTTTCGTAAAAACTCCGTAGCCCTTATTTTTCTAAAAACCCCGATTCGTCTTCTTTCAAATGGAAAAACAGTATGACATAGATACATTGATGTAGATTCTGCACTGTTGTGGTTATAATTCATTTGCCGCATATTCTTGTTGTTCGCATCGCATTGCATGTTAAATATATTTAATGTTGTATTAAACTATGCTGTTAGGACACCGGCACCTTTATCGATGATGCATATGTTCCACGTACACCTGCTTGCCGGCTCACACACTTCATCATCGATAATTGCCATGTCACTACACAGTAGGATTATTGCATCAGGATATGATCCCCTGCATGCCATACTTGTGAACATACCCATTGTACATACATATTTGCACATACATAGATGATTCTGGCTTGATTAGAGATTTGGGAACCGCAAAATACTTTTAAAAATGATTCATTTCAAAAGAGCGGTTTCCCTCAATATGTGCATATTATTATTCCATGCTGCATGATATACTGATATGCTTACATTTTCTTTACATGTCGCATACATCATGCTTTATGATTATACGCATTGAGATATGTTGTTTCCACGATATTTCTCGATTTGGGAACCATGGGTATTTCAAAAGAGAGTATGTATTGTTTTAAAAACACGGTTCCATTGATATGATATTTCGGTATGTCCACCATGTGTTTTCTCGGTTCTGAGAGTGGCATGTGAAACCCGATTCGAGGAGCGGTAGGCACCGTCTGCGGGTACATGGTGGGCCCGGTGAGGTACCCCGGGGCAAGAAGACTCGTATATGTTGGACGGTGAGCCTGACAGAGGAACACTACCTACCGGTGATAGTATTTGGACTCGGCGGTTATCATGGGGATACCGACCGTAGTTATATACGTTTGGATACGTCGAAATTCGAGGGTCGAAGTTGGGCACTCGGGTTTTCGAGATAGCGTATAATACGTACCTATCAGGGCCAGTCATGGTGACAGCACCTGATAGATG